>JAPQVY010000001.1:41219066-41846566 GCA_028535165.1 Quercus tomentella | reverse complement strand
AAATATTGAATATATTATGGAGCGAGCTTTTTTTTTTTTTTAATTTTTGTCACATAGTGATTCATAATATATATATATATATATATATATATATATATATAAAGTAAAAGTCGGGCTTAGACATCGTGATTGCGCAAAGTAATTTCATCAAATTGTAGAAATTTTGTTAGATTTTTTTAAAAATAGACTTTTTTTTTGTCCTTATCTTCTTCTCCTATAATTTCTAAGTTGATAATTTGATCACAATCCAAATTCTTCCACCAAATTGCAGTAAAAGTTTAGAAGTTTTGGTTACATTAAGTAGCTACACGCCTCCACCAAATTTTGTTCTTATCAACTTTTTTGTGTGTGTGTGTGTGTGTGGATAAAGTAGCGATTTGTGTATTCCTATTTGATTTTAGGCAAAACTACACTATTGGTCCCTAAAGTTACCTACAAAGCATAATTAGTCTCTTAAGTTTGAATTAAGCTCTATTGATCTCTCAAGTTTAAAAAATAAGCGCAATTGGTCCATCTGTTAGCAAGGTTTTCAGACCCGGACCGTTCATTGAACCGTAAAAGGGAGAGGTTCAAGGGTTTTGAGGTCGAACCGAGATCGAACCGGGGTCGAACCGTGATGACGTCATAATTAATTTAATAATTATTTTAAATATATATAAAAACATTAAATTAATAAATAAATAAAAAAATTAACTAGAATAGTCTAATTCATTTAGAAAATGAAAATGTTGTTCACATTCCCCTATATTTCAGTTGTGTTGTGCAATCCAAATGAACATTGTTATAATTTTGTCAAGCCTGCATTTACAAATTACAAGTATGTGAGAAAATAAATTAAGAAAAGAGAGAAATCATTATTCTTAAAAAATGCAATCCTCAAACAGCACTTAAAAATATAAGTGGGAGTTCAGAGTTTCAATAGGCTGCAGTTTGCCAACAGTGTAAACAATGCTTAACTTAAAGTTTAAAATATTATTAAAAAAAAAAACTTTTAATAATAAAAACCTACATCCACAAGTATACAAACTTTTATTTAGAAAACTTAAAGCCACTTCCAAGTATCTGTTCAGAGTCTTTTAGTTAATGATTGTTGAAACTTTCACTAAATAGTAAAGCAGCATTTATAGCATAAATTTCGCAACTAATATTTCCATAATTAACTACACCAAGAAAAATTCTCACAATACCTGTTGAAACAGAAAAACAACTCCAAAACTAACCATAAGAACCCTCATGAAATACCCTTAAAAAGCCCAAAAAAACCAAC
Organism: Quercus tomentella; assembly: GCA_028535165.1. NCBI lineage: Eukaryota > Viridiplantae > Streptophyta > Magnoliopsida > Fagales > Fagaceae > Quercus > Quercus tomentella. The sequence continues at coordinate 41,845,299 of JAPQVY010000001.1, read as the reverse complement.
CAAATCCCGCTGTAAAACCCAACCAGTCCCAGGAAATTTCACAACCAAAATCCCAACAAAACCCACTGAATATATCACCAAAAACAGCCCCTATGAACCCAGAAAAATTCACAACCAATCACCAAAAACAGCCCCCATGAACCCAGAAAAATTCACAACCAAAATCCCAGCAAAACCCACTGAATATATCACCAAAAACAGCCCCCATGAACCCAGAAAAATTCACAACAATCACCAAAAACAGCCCCCACGAACCCAGAAAAATTCACAACCAAAATCCCAGCAAAACCCACTGAATATATCACCAAAAACAGCCCCCATGAACCCAGAATTTTCACAACCAATCACCCAAAACAGCCCCCTTGAACCCAGAAAAATTCACAACCAAAATCCCAGCAAAACCCACTGAATATATCACCAAAAACAGCCCCCATGAACCCAGAATTTTCACAACCAATCACCCAAAACAGCCCCCTTGAACCCAGAAAAATTCACAACCAAAATCCCAGCAAAACCCACTAAATATATCACCCAAAACAGCCCCCATGAACCTAGAATTTTCACAACCAATCACCCAAAACAGCCCCCTTGAACCCAGAAAAATTCACAACCAAAATCCCAGCAAAACCCACTGAATATATCACCCAAAACAGCCCCCATGAACCCAGAATTTTCACAACCAATCACCCAAAACAGCCCCCTTGAACCCAGAAAAATTCACAACCAAAATCCCAGCAAAACCCACTGAATATATCACCAAAAACAGCCCCCATGAACCCAGAATTTTCACAACCAATCACCCAAAACAGCCCCCATGAACCCAGAAAAATTCACAACAATCACCAAAAACAGCCCCCATGAACCCAAAAAAATTCACAACCAAAATCGCAGCAAAACCCACTGAATATATCACCAAAAACAGCCCCTATGAACCCAGAATTTTCACAACCAATCACCCAAAATGAACCTAGAAAAATTCAATTAAAACCTCATTGCAAACATAACACAGGACACGAAATTCTTAGCCAAACACCATAGGAAATCAACCAAGAAAAATTCTCATAATACAACCACACATTGTGTACAACCTTGTTAGTCTTATTGCCTACATGGCTAATAGAGCTATGACGTGTCAAATTTTAAGTTACATGTCATCAAATTTAATATTAAAAAATCAAGATTCAAATATGACATAAAAAAACTATTAACCCAGTAGAAGAACTCAATCTAATCGGGTGACCCGTTTAGAAATGGGTATCCCCAATTTCAAATGATACTGCCCAGATCTGAAACTAGAGAAGGAGATCCCTAACAACACCGTTGTCCACCGCTCTCACCGCCGTCCTCCTCCATCTTGACCCATCTCTCTAATACACACAGTCACTAGTGTGACAAACAACTTAGCTACATATTACTTTTACTTTTAAAATCGAAACTAAGCATGATTAATTGATTATAATATCTGATGTTTTTGTGGTGGTTATGAGAGAATAATGAAAAGAACAGTATAGAAGAGCAAGTAATTACACCAAAGAGTTTTATGTAGTTCGTGAATGAAGTTGGCATTAGTAGTCTACTAGGCTAGTAGCTAACTCATAAAGCTCAAGAAAATAACATATGTTTTTCAATGTGAAAAGATATGTGACACCAGTGGCTTTGCGTGTTAGAGGAATATGTCTCGAGGAAGGAGGAGGCAGTTGAGTGGTGGATATATGACGGCGTTGTTAAGGATATCTCATCTAGGTAATGTTATTTGAAATTGGGAATATTTGTTTCTAAACGGGTCACCCGAATTAGGCTAGGTTCTAATAAATTAATGGTTTTTTAATGAGTCAGATATTGGATATTAATTTTTTAATAATAAATTGGATGCCACGTCACTTAAAATTTGCCACATCATAACTCCGTTAGCCAAGTAGGCTCTAAAACTAATTGTTGTTAACGAAATGACCAATTGAGCTCATTTTTTAAACCTAAGGGACTAATAGTGCTTAATTCAAATTTGAGGGACTAATAGCACTTAGTATGTAAACTTAAGGGACCAATAGTGTATTTTCGTCTTGATTTTAACGTAAACTTCTTTTACCACATATTAGCTACTTCATCTTTTATAATTGACGTTAAAAAGTTTACCACATATCAGCTACTTCATCTTTTATAATTGATGTAATTTTTTAACGTTAATTAATTATGGAGTTGTGAGAGGTTTTAGAATTGGAAAAGCTATAAGATAAAAGTAACTTAATTTAGATTATCAAAAAAAAAAAAAAAGTATCTTCATTCAAATCAAAAATAATATAGTTCTAGATATATATGCATGTAGTGCTCGGTTTGTGATGAATGAGTTATAGTCAAATTGCAATTCTTATTTAGCTTAGATAATTTATATTTATATATCAATTAATAAAAAGTACAATGGATAATGAACATATCCTTAAAGTAATTGAATGAAACATATCCTCAATATAAATCTACAGTTTAATTGGATTATGTTAGCTAAGTTCCGTTTGAGTTGTGAACATCCAATGCTAAGTAATATATAAAACCAGAGAAAGAACAACATATGGAGCGCCACCAATTTTCCTCAACCATTCATAAAATCCATCTCCTTGATGTTTTGAGTCTTTCAATAAAATGCTTATTTCTTGATTTATTAGTCTCACTTTGAAATAAAATTTGTTGTTCTTAGTGATTCATGATTTTTTTTTTGGTAAATAATGCATGATTCTTATTCATATATCTATATATTTATGAATTTGATGCTGATGGGCCATTATTCTCACTGCATTCTATGTGGTAGGTAAAATACATAATTTGATTTTGAGTCCTTGCTAGGTATTTGCAGGTTTCCTATGCAACTAGATTGATCAGATATGTAGAGAGAACAAAAAACTCTTTATGAGGTAAATAATTATAGTATTGTTTATCAATTTGACATGGAAAACAAAGGAGGATACTTATCTAGACATTTTTAAAAAAATTAATTAACTCTACTTTTCTTTTCTTTTTTGGGGCCAAAATTGTTGTATATTAGTTAGTAGTTACCCATATATGATTAGTCACTCTATTCTAACCTTTTGTATTTCTTAAAATACTAATTGTTATTCTCATATTATCACCAACTCAATTTACTAAATTTGCTTTTAGTATATATGATTTATATCTAATTCTTGATTTCATTTATTTGCTTTTACTTAAACTTTTTTCTTTTAAAATTAAATATAGAATTTATAAATTATGACTGTGGTCAATAAATTGTTATATATTTATATATATATATATGAATAGTTTGTACGACTTTTTTTTTTGGGTTAATAATAGAGAGTAGAGGGTGAGATCAAATAATACATATTGTTGTTCACAAGGGATGTTACTCGGTATTACTTCTAAATTCTCATCATATCTCAAGGTTTTTCCATTTAAATAGGCGTTGGTGATTACTTGAACCTTAAAGCTCAATGTATTATTCAAAATCATTTTATTTTAGTTATATAGTTATCTACCATCTTCCATTCAATTATTTTATGTGTGTGTGTTACCTTAGTCTCACACACAATATACATTCATTATGTAACTTAAAAGTAAAATATTCATTTATTTTTATTATCTATTTTATTATTTAATTTAAATTAAATTAATAATAATAAAAATTGTTTACATATGAATTTTGATAAAGCCGTGCATCGCTCAGGTATAATGCTAGTATATATATAAACCGAAGTTTTTGACTTTTTATTGACCTCTCCAAAACTTGCCACATCATTATCATTTTTTTAAAAAAAAATTATTTTTGTTTAGTCCAAACTTAATAAGGAATGAAACTCTATCTCTCTAACAAACCCAACTTAAACTTAAACTCATCATTATCATTTTTTTTAAACAAAATTATTTTTGTTTAGTCCAAACTTAACAAGGAGTGGAACTCTATCTCTAACAAGTTCAACTTAAACTCAAACTCAAACGTTGATAATTTATCTCCAAATTTGTGAGGTTAATCATGAATACTATAAAAGCAGTGCAAACCCCAATATTTTTTAAAGCCGAGTAGAGGTATGAGCTCTTCTTCTGTTATTTTGTTCTCCTTTACTTTGTTAAAAAAAAAAAAAAATATATATATATATATATATATATTTCATGGTTTTTCATGTATTTTTTTAAAAATAATTTTCATACATGAACCACCAAACTCTCTTTAGCCATTTTTTACAAGATAAAAAAGCTTGCAATAATTGAAATTTAAGGTTGTTGTCACTGCATATGTTTTTGTTTCACCTCATGATATGAAAGTCTGTTAATTTCTTGGGCAAAAAGCTTATATACGATATATTAAGAGGAGGTATGGCTTTCATTATTTCAATGTGGGCTCCTGCCCAACTTTTTTTAGCGTGGGCAACATGCTGATAAGGTTCATTTAAAATTTAGACCCGTTAAAATTTAAAACTTATTGCTTTGTGGGTTCGTGTACTTTTTATTCTTTTTCTTATATTTCTCTTTTGAATAGTCATATATTTTTTGAATTGTTTCCATAACTTATTCTTTAATTATATATCTTTGTTAGCATTTTGGAAGTTTTAACATCTAAATTTGTGTAGTCACACACACACACACACATATATATTATCTATAATTTGTAGACTCTGAATCTTTTGATTCCTTTGAATAGTTATAGTCATGGATTATTTTTTTTTGAATGTAACCCATCTTTCTCTTATATTTCTCTATTATTTAGTCATATATATTTTGTTTTGTTTTAATAATTTCTAAGCAGTGAATCATTTGATTCTTTAATATGTTTTGTTCTTTCAGAAGTTTTAATATCTAAATTTTTGAGTTATTTTTTTGCAGTATTTGAAATGGTCTAACAAATTTTTTGTAAATCATTACACGTTAAAGTAATTGCTTCTTCATTAAATTGTAACATAAATTGAAGTCATACAAAAGCAAATCATGCAATGGTGTAGTTTCTTAATCAATTTAAGATTTTATAAAATTATTTTAGTTTACCTCATAAATAAGTAAGTTCCCATGCATAGTATGGGTTAACGACTAGTTATTTAAAATTATAAAAATTATGAACGCTTTTCGGCGCAAACCAAACAATAGAATTTTTTTTAACTCACTTTCATGATTACAACTAAATAAAATAAAAATAATTATTCAGAAAATGGGTCAATTTTTCAGAAAACATGTTCCATTGAAATAAGGGAGTGTAAGATAGACAATACCATGAGTTGATCACACAAAAATAAAAAGAAAACCAATGAAGAAAGTGAAAAAAAATTATATAAAATCATGCACATTGTAACATTTTATCTTTTTTTTTTTTAAGAAATAATAGTAGACTTTATTTATTCAATATCGCATTCTACAATAAGAAAAAGAAAAGATGAGCATTCCTTTACGAATATTGTAACATGTATTAAGATATACTGATTACAACCTTATTTCACACTAATGATCTGAGCAACTATAAAGTGTGCTGCGTGACGCAATTACAGACATTATCCTTCTAGCACTTTAAGTGTTCTGCTTGAGACAATTACATACATCAACCTACTAGTATTTTGAAATATCTTTATTGGATTGTACATTCACTCATACTCCAAATGCAATTGTAAGATAAAATTAATTATTCCAAGAATAATAATCTCTCCGATCACATAATAACACTATTACATAAGAGTGATGTGAGAGGAGGGAACATTATTCCCGAATACTTATTAATTATTCGACAACAATGACTAAACACAATCTCTTTCTTACACTTTTTGTGGCTTACGGACAGTATTAATCTTCAACCTTGCCAGTTCCCCATAAACAAGCCAACATATTTTCTCCTTCATCCCACAATTCATATTGATTATGACATTCAGCACCACCTACCCAGTCCCAATCAAGCCACTCATAATCAAAGCTTGAATTAATTGATGAAGAACAAGTATTCCATTCCCCATCGACAACATTTGAGCTTATGACACTACTCTCTTTCTCCTCACTTGTGGTCTCTTTCTCTGTTTTAGGGGCCCTATTATTTACTCTCTCCTCCTCGCTATTGATGCCCAAGACCCCATTTTCTCTTTGCTCCTTATGAGCCACAGTCCCACCTGTATTTACAACCCCACTTTCAAGAACATAACCAGGATGCATTATTTCACCATCAAACCATTCATATGGCCCCAAGCCCTCATTTTCTCTCTTCTGGCTGGGACATAACACAGCTTCACTGTTTTGAATCTCTTTATTAGGGCCAGCTTGGCCCAATATGATCACTGTTGTGTCCATACAAGAACCATGAACTCCAGGGCCTCTTTTAGCCTCTCCCTGCTGCTCTGGGGCCCCAGACCCAACAAGACCCATCATTGGGTTCTTTCCAGCTTGTCCTATAAAGGTACAACCAGGTACACGCGCTTTTTCTTGGGCCGTTGGATCAAGCACCTCATCATCTGTGGCTGTGGTACCACTTTGTAGCAGCGACATTCCAACAATATTTGAGGCTGTGTTCTTGTGCTTCTTCGTGGCTAATCTTCTAATTCGACTTCTTCCATCTCTTCTCTTGCGTGTAGCAGCCATGTTGATAACTGTAGAAAGAGATTCATTTGTGGATTTGGTGAAGCTGTAAAGCTTTCTGCTTAAGTGGGAGTTCCAATAGTTCTTTATCTCATTATCTGTTCGTCCAGGTAAATTTCCAGCTATCAAAGACCATCTACAACAATCATATCCATGAACTCCAAAGGGTTAGTATATACACACAAATGTACTTCAAAAAATAAAGGCAGAAAAAAAAAGTACTCTTTGGTTTCACATTGGAATTTTTTTTAGTTGAAGCTAAATTTTTAATTTTCTCCTGCCCCGCTCATTTCCTTTATTTAAAAAAAAAAAATTAATTGGGATAAGTTTAGACACAATTGTAACAAGTAAAAGTGACAATACTCCAATCATAACTTGCTATGTAAAAAGGTTTTGAAATTATAAGATTTTAAATATTTTATAACCCAAACCCAACCAAAGTCTTATTAAATTTAATAAACATCATTATAAACTTATCCTATTTATATTTGAAAAATTGAAATCCATCCCATGCAATTAGTGGATTTAAACAAACCATCTCAAGTCAACTTAAAACTAAACAACTAATATATTACTAAAACCAAATTCATGGTTTAGCAAGCATTTTGTTTGTTTGAGAGAGAGAGAGAGAGAGAGAGAGAGAGAGAGAGAGAGAGATGGTCTAAAAACCCTAAGTCTTCTATACCTATTTTAGATTGAAAGTGATGCACATGTACTTTTGGTATATAAACCTTTCTTGTATATAAAATCAATAATATCGGTATCTTAATTATTTGAATACATGAATGAGTCAGATTCAAGTATCCAAAAAGTAAGATTGTAAATGATTTGGGCTGTTTATGAATAGTTCAAACTTGACTTGAGAAAAAACTTGTTTATATATATTTATTAAGAAAATAAACCAATTTTAAGCTCAAGTTTAGGCATAACTATTAAACTTGCCAATCACAAATACTATAATATGTTTGTGAACAAGTTCGTGAGTATAAGACTAAGTACACACACAAACACAAATATATTTATATATAAACTTGAGCTTGTATTGTGTAAGTTTATAAATAAGTTCTAAAAATATCAAAATAATATTTGGAATTTATTGATAATATATATAGTCCATTTTGTCACAAAAAAATTATATATAATATTTAATAATACAAGGTTAGCAAATGTAATTTTTTTTAAAAGTTCATTAATATATGAAAACCATTCTATTTGCATAACTCAAATAATATTATTTAAACTATTATTATTTATTAATTATTAGCATGGATTTGTTAAAGGGTTAAAAAATTATAGTTAATTATATAACTCATGAACAAGCTTAAACTTGTTTGATAAAAATAAAAAATCAAATGAACCAAGCACAAACATATATTATAGTTTATTCATAAACATGTGTTTAGTTCGAGTTTGAAATATACATAAATAAAAAATTTATAAATTTTAATATTCAACTCAACTCAATTCAAGTCGTTTAGAGCATTAGCATCAGGAAATGCTACTCTATTCTATTTTACCATCCTAAAAAGTTACTTTATCAATTATACCATCCCATTTTACAATACTTCCAGCATTCCAAACTTTTATTTTCCTATTCTACTCATTAAAATAATATATCTACACAATAAAATAATATTTCCCTCAATCACCATCATTTATTCTTTCTTTCTCTCAATCACCATCACAATAAAATATTAGTTTTTTTTTTAGAATTGTGCTACAGTGCAATTCTAAAGATAGAATTGCACTGTAGCACTATTGCAAAAAAATTTACAATACTTAGCAATAGCATTTCCTGATGCAATACATTTTGAGACTTGAAATACCAAATATCCCTTACATTTGACATTAGCATTCTCCAATGCTAATGCTCTTATAACTCTACCAAAAAGTAGAGTTCCAATATTGAGTTTACACTTTTGAACCCAAATCTATTTCATTCTCAATTTTATATATATATATATATATATCTTAAGTTTGTGACGTCATTAGGCTCAACCTCAAGTTCCATGTCCCCCTCAAACCTAACCCACTTCCATGTCCCATACCTAATCAACTTAAATTCAACAAATCATTAATAAAAGAAAGTAGTCAAGAATTTTTAGTTCATGAGTCAATTTAAAACCCATTTTAGGAGGCAGACTAAAACGTTTTTGAGTCAAACATTTCCTTGTCATCAACAAATTTGGAAGGGTATTCACGCTCAAAGCAGCCCCAAGGGACCTGATATAAGTGACAAAATAAGCCCATTAATGTGGTTTATGCAAAGATAAGTTAACATTGATGTTATCATATTTTAAATTTACGTCTATATCTCATAAAGACATATAAATTCTCTTGCCCACAGCTCGACGAGTTGGGCCTCTTTTTGTTACACTGAGAACCATTCACATCTCTTCTGTTCACTATGATTTTCTGGTTTTTTTTTTAATTTATAGAAAGATAAGGATTTGGTCCCCCCCCCCCCAAAAAAAAGTTTCTCTTAAGATTAATCTTTTAAAAATAAACAAAAAAAACACTTATTGCAAATTAAGGACCTGTTTGGTAATGTTGTTCTAGTAATGTTATTTGTATTTTTTTAAAATATGTATGAATGAAAAAAATGTGTAAAAATACGTATAATATTGTTTAAACACTGAAAACTGTTATTTAAAATACAATACGTTTTGACAAAAGCCCAATAACCTATTATTCTAGGGTGTACCTGAGTTTTAGGCATCCCCAAGATCCTAGGGCAAGAGTCATGCTATATAGGCATTTATGGTTTTGGTCATGCTATTACTGCCAGAACTAGAACTAGCAGTAGGGGATAAAAGGTGATAAAGACGCCCCTTGGGGCTACCATTCATCAAAATGAAATGTCAAATTAACCATTCATTCTTGCTGCATGGCCAAAAGAAAAGAAAAAGAATTAAATAAAAGGACATGCTATTATTGAATGACAAACAGCACATTTACTACAAAAGGACAACAAAATATGATAGTGCCCATATTATAGCAAGAAAGTTTGAAATTGATGTATAGTTATGGTACATGCATTAATTAGCTTCTTCTTGTTCTCGTTTTTTCTTTTTTTCTTTTTTTCTTTTTTTTTTGGTTGAGAAAATCTTCTTCTTCTCGTTAGTTTAGTAGTAGTAGTTTTTTTTTTTTTTTTTTTTTTTTCAAGTGTTACTATTATTCAAGTATAATTATATTTTTATATATCATTTTTTTAGCAAATAATGTACGAGTAATTTTCCTTAATCAAACAATTTGCTTTAAGAAAAAACAAAAGAGGGATAGCTTCTTTAAAAATAAACAATAAAAAAGCAAGATAGAGAGTGGTTTGAGGTGCATGTTTCCATACTCTTGCTCTTGCATGAGGTTGCCTACTCTATTCCTTTGAACTTGCATTCCAGGAATGTGGATTTCCTGATTTTAAGAAAGTTTCATGTTGGGTCTAATATTATCGAATGGTTATTCCTAATTTTTTTTTTTTTTTTTTTTTTCAGGCTGATAAAGAAAAATTCATAATAAACCATTTCCACATTTATATATATATATATATGCTCCAACACACTGGACATAATACAATACTTATATGTATTAAATTTGGACACTCAAGCACTGAATACAAGCTAAACACACAGACGCACACACACAAAGCATAAATATTGTAATATAATACAGCTTAAAGTAGAGCGCACCTATTTCCCAATACAGTGTGCAACTTAACAATGGTTTCTTCCTCTTCAGGTGTGATGTTCCCTCTCTTCAAGTCTGCCCTCAGATAATTTATCCACCTTAGTCTGCAGCTTTTCCCACACCGGAACAAACCTTCAAAAAAACCATTTTGCCTCAAAATAAATAAATAAAACAATTCAAGAATCAAGACCCATCTCCTTTTTTATGTGTCAAATATTAGTTTTCAACATATATTGTACGTACTTGGATTTATTGTTTGAAAAAAAAAAAAAAAAAAAGGTACCTGCATTCTTGGGCAAAGTCCTCCAAGAGCCTTCACCATTGGCTTGAATGTAGTTGGTCAAGATTTCATCTTCTTGGACAGTCCATCTTCCTTTCTTCAATCCCACTTTTTCACAACATGGTGCTCTTCCCATTTCTGTAGACTCGAGAGAGAATGAGAAAGATAGAGAGCTCTCTGCTGGATTATAGTCTGTGAAGTTTATAGGAAGAGAGGAAGAGAGAGAAGCTGGTGATATAGACATATGAGCGGTGACTAAATTTTGTGCATGGACTAGGTTTGAATTGTCGGGAAGTATGGATCCAGACTTTATTGTAATCTTTCTACATTAAGGTGTATGGACCCTATGGGCCCGGAGAAATAAAACGAAAAGAAGAAAGCCACGCTGTCCTTCCAATTTAAATAATTGAACAATTTTTGCCACAATTCTCCTTGATATTTTTGTGATGAGTAGAGAAAAAGTTACGAGTCTATTTGTTATTCATGTGACGAATAGATAAAAAGTAATAGGTTTATATAAAAATAATATGCAATTAGACACAATCTGTTAGATAGGAGAGATATGGACCATGTTGTATTGAATAATTTCTAGGAAAATATTAGAACCACAATCAATTTCACACTCATTTTCACGACTATTTTATGTGGATGATTGTGAATAGTGGGTTTATGTGAAAGTGATAGACAACTAATCATATACAATTGTTGTTAAAAAAAAAATGTGGAATTGGTTGTGGCCCTAAAATATCTCTAATTTCTTATGAGACTGCCACTAGAACATCAAATGTATATAGTTTTTATTTTTTCACTAATAAATATGATTAGGATTTGGAATTTATGATATTTGTCTTATATGATAATTACTGTGGGGCCGGGGAGCTTATGATCCGGCCCACACTTTATTAGGGCTCAGGGTCCATGCCGAGGAGGGTATGTGCCGAGGACAAATGGGAAAAGGGCCGGTGTGTCTAGTGGAACAGCCGAGGATAACCCTGTCCTCGGCACTACAGGACTTCAAGGAGAATAGCGACGTCTCAATGATGGCTATCCCCAAAAAACCCCCAGAAGAAGATACGAGTAAAGCGGGACCCACGTTGGGGGTACGGCGCGGAACTGGTTCAAGATAAATACGACCTCTCCGCATTTAATGCATTCACCGGTGTCCTGACCATGTTAATGAGAAAAGACGCCTGGTCAGGGTGATTTCGATCGTCGCAACTAATAGAAAGCAAGATGGGACCGTCGATGGGACGGGTATAGAAGTTAGCACCTGCCTGACCAACAAGTGGAGGGCTAAGATCAACCGAGCAGGACTATATAATGTGAAGGTTGACACACCTCTAAAGAGGCTGGGAAAAATGGCCAAAACCAGAACCTCCCAGCCCACCTCTAGGAGAAAGACTCCCAGAGCGTGCACGATTCATTTATGTCTGTACACGTTTTATTTATGTATGAACACCCCGGAAAACCACCGACTCGTGATCAAGGCCAAGCCTTCCAAACCCACGCTCTATAAATGATATTGTTAGGGCCTATTTACGTGCGAACCCAGTATCGTTCTTGGGTCGTTCCAAATCGTGTCCTTACAATTGGCGCCGTCTGTGGGAAGGGCATGTGCGTTGGCTTAGGCGGTTGGTCGAAACAATCCCCTTGTCACTTCTAAACAGCCGTTTATATTGTATGGTTTTAGCGTAAAGTTCCACCAGGGGCTGTGTTTCTTTAGTAGGGGCTACGCTTAGTAGCATCAATAGCACGGATGGTTCTAGGGGCTTGGCCAAGGAGCTAATTCCCCGTAAACCAAAGTCTCGTGCCATAACCGAGAGGTTAATTCCTCTACTTCTTAAAATTGGGTTTTGGACAGAATCAAGGTATTGCATGGTCCTCGGACTCAAACCTATAGGGAAACCAACTACTTCTTAAAATTGGGTTTTGGACAGAACCAAGGTATTGCATGGTCCTCGGACTCAAACCTATGGGGAAACCAACTACTTCTCAAAATTGGGTTTTGGACAGAACCAAGGTATTGCATGGTCCTTGGACTCAAACCTATGGGGAAACCAACTACTTCTCAAAATTGGGTTTTGGACAGAACCAAGGTATTGCATGGTCCTCGGACTCAAACCTATGGGGAAACCAACTACTTCTTAAAATTGGGTTTTGGACAGAACCAAGGTATTGCATGGTCCTCGGACTCAAACCTATGGGGAAACCAACTACTTCTCAAAATTGGGTTTTGGACAGAACCAAGGTATTGCATGGTCTTCGGACTCAAACCTATGGGGAAACCAACTACTTCTTAAAATTGGGTTTTGGACAGAACCAAGGTATTGCATGGTCCTCGGACTCAAACCTATGGGGAAACCAACTACTTCTCAAAATTGGGTTTTGGACAGAACCAAGGTATTGCATGGTCCTCGGACTCAAACTTATGGGGAAACCAACTACTTCTTAAAATTGGGTTTTGGACAGAACCAAGGTATTGCATGGTCCTCGGACTCAAACCTATGGGGAAACCAACTACTCTTAAAATTGGGTTTTGGACAGAACCAAGGTATTGCATGGTCCTCGGACTCAAACCTATGGGGAAACCAACTACTTTAAAGCAATCTAGATACTAAGCAGGACCTAACACTACACGTGACTACCTCCATTGAATGAGGATCAGACATGGGATCAAAGCTTTATAGGTGCAGGTAAGCTAATGTTTTGAAATATGATTCTAAGTGTATCGCATGCACAACTATTCATACATGTTAGGATAATTAGTTCAAAACTCGTAAATAAAAGTAAGTATTGACAAAGGCAACTAACCAGTAACCAAAAGGAAAAAGGAAGAAAAGAATTTCACACACGTGTTCAACAGTTTCAAACTACTAGCAAATTACAAAATTTTCAAAATGAAAAAGAAACAAGTTAAATCGTTAAACTAAAAACAAATACGAAGTATGGCCGGAGTTTCTACTTCTTTAGCTTGGCATCGACCACGCCCTGGGAAGACTGAGCAGAATCAGTGTCGGTACTCTTGGGAACCATAGCAGGGGGAATCGTCTGTAGGGGCTGGGCAGGTGTGGCTGGCTCCTCGGCGGTAGACATCTGAGTGCCAGGCACGGGCTCAGCAACCTCTTTGGGTACCTCCGGATCCGTATGCTGAGATGCTTCTATCACATCCTGAAGCTCTCCCTCTTTGAGCGGCTCCACAGGAGAAGCGCCGACCCGTACGGTTTCCGATTCAGTGACCTCTTCTTCACGTTGGTCGCTCACAGCTGCGGAGCTGGTGGAGGTGGACTCGCGGATGGCTGGAGGGTAGAATATGTTCTCCGCTTTCCACAAGTCAGAAGAAGCATTCACCCCAGCCCGCTTCAAGGCTTCCTCCCTCTCCTTAGAAGGTTGGGATTTTCCCCTATCCATGGCCTCCTTGCCCTTGGGGCTTCTTTTTCTCTTTGAATCAGTGCCTTCCGGCCGAGGAGGCAGGGCTGGTTGGGAAGGAGCAGGAAGTTTGGGGCGGGGGGATTGTGGTTGTGACTTGGTGGAGGACGACCTAGTTTGGGTGGTCTGGGGCTGAGGTGGTGGGGCCGGAACATTAGTTTGCGGTGTTCCCTGCGCACCCTCCCCCGGTTGACCCTCGAGGAGTTCGAATAGGCTGGGCTAGGGCATTCTTTTTGATCCCATCTCGGCTTGCGAAGATGTGCCTATTAACGATAGTTCCGCCTCGGACAAAGCTGGGTCACCTAAATCACCAGAAGGATCCTCGGATGGGCTGTTTAGGTCAAATGCCCCAAACCCTTCCTCGGACCGATCTAACTCGCCTTCGTCCTCCGCTACTTGGCGAGACGAGGAGGGGCCCACCGGCGGGATGCTCTCTGAGACAAATGGTCTTTCGGAGATTAGAAATCCTGTCTCGACCACGGTGATTTTTGGAAACTGAGGACGGTTGGCGCTGATCACGTGCCTAGGGTCGCCAAATGACTTCTGAACAGGAGGGTACCCTAATATTTTGTGAGCGGCTCGGACTTGACCATCTCCGTCATTTACGAAAACCGCCGCTTGTAGAACAGTCTCCAAGTCTGTCCGGTTAACTAAGTGAAAATGCCGTTGAACGTGGGAAACACAGAGCCGCCCGCATTTAATGAGACCACGTCTCACCTTCCAACTGCACCAGGAACGTGTCTCGGGCAGATGAAAAGTCTTGGGAATCAGTAAGTGACAAGGATTGACAGGCATTGACAGATATCCGATAACATCAAAAGCCTCCTATCCGTCCGAAGAGTCGGATAGCAGGATTTTGAGGGGCTATTGTGGGGCTGGGGAGCTTATGATCCGGCCCACACTTTATTAGGGCTCAGGGTCCATGCCGAGGAGGGTATGTGCCGAGGACAAATGGGAAAAGGGCCGGTGTGTCTAGTGGAACAGCCGAGGATGACCCTGTCCTCGGCACTACAGGACTTCAAGGAGAATAGCGACGTCTCAATGATGGCTATCCCCAAAAAACCCCCAGAAGAAGATACGAGTAAAGCGGGACCCACGTTGGGGGTACGGCGCGGAACTGGTTCAAGATAAATACGACCTCTCCGCATTTAATGCATTCACCGGCGTCCTGACCGTGTTAATGAGAAAAGACGCCTGGTCAGGGTGATTTCGACCGTCGCAACTAATAGAAAACAAGATGAGACCGTCGATGGGACGGGTACAGAAGTTAGCACCTGCCTGACCAACAAGTGGAGGGCTAAGATCAACCAAGCAGGGCTATATAATGTGAAGGTTGACACACCTCTAAAGAGGTTGGGAAAAATGGCCAAAACCAGAACCTCCCAGCCCACCTCTAGGAGAAAGACTCCCAGAGCGTGCACGATTCATTTATGTCTGTACACGTTTTATTTATGTATGAACACCCCGGAAAACCACCGACTCGTGATCAAGGCCAAGCCTTCCAAACCCACGCTCTATAAATGATATTGTTAGGGCCTATTTACATGCGAACCCAGTATCGTTCTTGAGTCGTTCCAAATCGTGTCCTTACAATTACTTTTTACCATTATTTTACTTTTATCATTACCATTAAAAAGTTTTTTTTTTTTTCTTTACATTGAATTTGAACCCAAATTTCTTTAAGCGGTAATATTTATAACACCTGTAACTGTATTATGTGAAAAGTTTTGTAATTCAATTGGTACTTTCTAGTGTCAGTATTTGAATGAAAATATTTAGATTCAAATATCTCATCCCTTAACTATCAAATTTAAAAATTATTTAAAAGAGAGAGAGAGAGAGAGAGATGCTGTCATAGATTTTTTTTTTTTTTTTTTTTTTTTACTTTTTCCCCCTTCAACTTAGTCAATTTAATGAGAAACTGTGACAGAGAGCTCTCAGAAATGAGCTACAAAGGGATTTTTAATACAGTATGGAGCCACTTGAGAGACACCACCTTTGATTGAACTTCCACTATGATGTATTTCTCCTTGTTTTTTGCTCATCTAGAGGACATTAGGACAGATCCACTGGAAAAGTATTCAATTCAATTCACTGTTAGAAGTTAGAAGTTAGAAGTTAGAAGTTAGAAGTTTTAACTTTTAAGGTCCAACTCCAATAACATAGGTGAGAGGCTCAACAATTTTAGCGGCTAGCTCTTGCCGTCAATGAGAGCCAAACTTGTGCAAATTTAATTAACTAAGCATTCAAGAAAATTATTAAAAAAAAAAAATCTATTAGACTAGGGTTCTACTTCAACCCTCATTTTTTGTTGAAGTGCATGTTGGGCTATTGAACATTTCTTTAATCTCTTTTGTACCCATGGAAGTACTAGACCTTCTTGTTCATGGTGTGCTTTAACTTATAGCCATGGGCTCTCACAATTCATTGACAATGTCGTATAGGGATTTATTATATCACCTACCAAGCATGTGCGATTCTTCATCCTTTAGGTGATTCATAGGATGTACTATATAGCAATACTGAATCCAATCATGTAAAAAGCATGATGATAAGTGAATAATATTGACTGAAACTGAAAATAGGGACCATTCTCTCAGTATGTCCTTGTCAATTTTGGCAAACATTGAATTGGATCACATGCATAGTTTAAGAATGCAAAGATTTTCATTGATATGGAACTAATATCACTAGAGTATTATATTTTTTGTTTTATATTTTTTTGGCTATGACTCAAGAACCCAACTGTTCAACAATTAAATTGAGGGAAGGGAAAAGAGCATGGTCATGACTCAAGAACCCAAACGCAATACCTTAGGTAGTAGCTTGGCCATACTTTTTGACTCAGTTAAAGGATGATATATTGAATATTGATATTAGAGGAAAATTACTATTGCGCCAATCGAGAAGAGTTATAATGTGACTATTTGAGTTTCAAACCGCATAAGATACACAGTGTTATTTTAAAGAATTCTTCTCATAATTACATTATTTGTAGGGCGGAGGATCATAAACACTTGAGGATTAGCCAAGTGCTCTAAAAACCCTAGAAACCCATTATAACAAAGAAATATAACGTGATTAAGTTATCAAGCTCCGTCAAAATTATAACTTATATTGGTGTGCATATCAAATAATGTCTCCTTTAAAGCCAGCAACATTTGATGAAAACACTACAACAAGGGTTCATTTATCGCTCAAATTAAGTTTTCTAGACATACTGATTAGAAAGAAAGTATGGGTCTAAGCACCTTTTTTCACATTTTTTAAAAAAAAAAGTATGGTGCCTGATCAGGTGTCCTTTTTGCTGAAACAAAATACAATCCCATTATTCCATTGGGACACCACTTTCTAACTTTTACATTCTAAAGCAGTGTGCATATCAATAAACGAAATGGACAGCAAGAGGCGTGGTAAAAAAAATTGCAATCGGTCATACACTATTCATGCATGTATTTTTTATTGTGTTATTGTACTTTGTATATATGTATTAATCAGCTCCAAAGTTTCGAATTTGGGGACCCATGATCCAATTATATCACCAATTCACATTATTCGGGTGGTTTGGTTCTTCATTAGATCTTTATTTAAAAACTAACTAGTCGTTAAACCGTGTAATATATGGGATAGGTTTGTTCTAACTAGTTTTGAATATATTTAGCAAAATAATAATAACAATAATTTAGAATCCTTACAACTCTGAAAAATAATGACGCCTACATGAAAAATCTAGTTGATGTAGCAAAAATTTAATGCTACTGGAGAAAGTGTTAGCAAAAATTTAATGCTTCCATTTTACTATATATTTTTTGAAAATCATTTTACTATATATTATATGAATAAATTCACTACTGTATTATTCCCTTTAAAGTATGTACTGTAGGGGTTTTAGGGCAAAGCTGAACAAATGTGCAGCCGAAAACCATAATGGAAGTGTAATTTCTAGCCACTGTGGTGTAGCTCAGTTGGTCCCTGAGGCTTGGCTCAGGACTATGGTATATGGGTATGTGTCCAACCTTTACATTTTTAGGTGGTCCTCATACTCATAGTCACAGTCACAGCCAGCCCAGCCAAAAAGTGAAAATGAAGGTAACCCACAGCACAAAGTTATTTAAACTTTAAAGCAAGTCAATAGGGTTCAATTAAAAGCATTAATTGGAATGCCATTTATAACATTACGGCTCAATTGAACTCCTTTTGCTACTAAATTCAATAGGATTGAGTTTAGAATCCCACACAGCTACGACTTCTTAACATGCAAATTATTAAAAGGCGGCGTTTGGTAACTCTATTTGTCAGAAAGCAGAATGCAATTAGTTTTTATAAGAATTTGTGAAATGCATTTAGAATAGAGGTACCAAAAAGCCAGAGTCATGAGATGCATGAAAACCTGGCAGACTGAGTGATTTCACGTGCTCCCCTTATCTCTTAATATAGGCAAGTTGGCAACCCACCTGTGGTAGACAATCAGCATGTTCATGAAGTCACAAGAATTTTCTTCACCAAACACAGGTTGTGGTCCAACATTATAAAAGAAACTGATTTTTTTCTCTTTCCTTTTTGATACATTGATGATAGGGGGAGATTCAAACTTTGTATATCTCCGTTAGAAACACTAAGAGGTGCTAACCAGTTTAGTAATAAGGTTTTTGGTAACAAGAGACTAATTTAAGAAACACTCCATGCTTTTCCATTTTCATTAGCCTAAATGAGTTTCATCCTTCCTTAAATTCCTTATTACTTATGACGACTTGAGGAAAAAAAAAAATCATTTGTGTTTGTGTGACATGGAATAGCATAATTATCTTATACATTCAACATATACATCTTTCTCTAAGATGTGAATCTCATATTAGTTATAAAATGATGTCATGATAGAAATTATACACATGCCGGATGCACAAGATACATTCTTCTGCGATTAATTAACCAAGGATAGACAGCTGCTAGAGCTCCCTTTGCATGATTTGAATGCTTCATCAAGTCAACAACCTTCTTTATTATACACTTACGAAACAAAAACAAAAAAAACTCACCTTTCAGGCATTTTTGAGAAGCACGTTTGAGCACACAGGGCCGGCTCAAGGCCTAGGCAAGTTAGGCCTAGGCCTAAGGCCCCACCAAAAAACAAAATTTTTCTTGGTAAAAAAGGTCCCACTTTTCATAGTTAAAGGCCTAAATTTTTATAAAATTATAAATATTTTCTAAAGGTTGTACATTTTTTTTTATTAGTGATGTACAAATTTTACTATTGGCTTACAAATTGCTATGTTATTAATCACAAAAAACGTGATATAAACATTCATTAGTTAAATTAATGAAGCACATCAATGAGAGACAATATCACATTATATTTTGAACATTTTATAGTGCTTTTAATTAGTGTATTTTTCTTTTTGATTTTTATTAAGACTCTCAAAGTACAAGACCAATAGAACCTTAACTCAATTGAAACCCTAAAATATTTCAAAAAGATGTTGCAAATGTGTTAAATCATCAATTATAAATTAATCTCCCCTAATAGTTTGAGACTTTGATTTTTATAAGGGATAATTACAGTAAACCCACCTGAGGTAAGACCCGTTTTCGCCTTGCCTACCCGTGGTTCAAAACTTATCACTTTGCCCACCTGAGGTGCCTTCCGTTAGGGATCTGTTACCCACCTCTCCGTTTGGCGTTAGAAAAACACATTTTTAAAGAAAAACAAACATAACAAAGATCAAAAAGTTAGGACTTTTTATTGCTTAAGAACTTCTTTGAGAACAAAACACAGGAATAGCACAGATCAAATGCTATTCCTGATTAAAAGTGATTTCATTGAGCATTTGTTTTTTTATTTTTGTTTTTTTTATAGATCTCTCCGACTTTTATTCAAACCAAACCAAACCCAAAAAGAAAAAAAATTCCAAATCCCAGAAAACAAATTACCAGAAATATATTTTGCTGTTGATCCTTGTCCTCCATTCTCTGCAACCAATCACAAAAAAATTCATACATATAAATATAGTTGTTGGAGATTGTGGTTCCTGCGAGTCCGGTATGTGCGAGTCCGGTATGTGCTAGTAATGGAGTCGCCGATCTCGCGAGCTCCAATCCGATTGATCGCGATCTCGCCTGCGAGATCGCGATCGACGCTTCGCGAGATCGCGATCGACGCTTCGCGAGATCGCGATCGACGCTTCGCGAGATCGCGATCGACGCTTCGCGAGATCGCGCCGGATCGAGATCGCGATCGACGGCGCGATCTCGCGAAGCGTCGATCGCGATCTCGCGAACGCTAGATCGCGCCGTCGCGAGATCGCGATCCGTTCGCGAGATCGCGCCGTCGCGAGATCGCGCCGTCGCGAGATCGCGATCCGTTCGCGAGATCGCGCCGTCGCGAGATCGCGACGTTGATCGCGATCTCGCCTTCGCAAGATCGCGCCGGCGAGATCGCGACGTTGATCGCGATCTCGCCTTCGCGAGATCGCGATCTCGGATCGCGATCGTTGATGTTTTTTTTTCTGGATTTGTGGCTTGTGTTTTTCTGGGATTTGGAATTTTTTTTTTTTTTTTGGGTTTGGTTTGGTTTGAATAAAAGTTGGAGAGATCTATAAACAAACAAAAATAAAAAAACAAATGCTCAATGAAATCACTTTTAATCAGGAATAGCATTTGATCTGTGCTATTCCTGTGTTTTGTTCTCAAAGAAGTTCTTAAGCAATAAAAAGTCCTAACTTTTTTATCTTTGTTATGTTTGTTTTTCTTTAAAAATGTGTTTTTCTAACGCCAAACGGAGAGGTGGGTAACAGATCCCTAACGGAAGGCACCTCAGGTGGGCAAAGTGATAAGTTTTGAACCACGGGTAGGCAAGGCGAAAACGGGTCTTACCTCAGGTGGGTTTACTGTAATTATCCCTTTTTATAAACTAATATCCTACAAAACCATACACTAAATAATATCAATCGCTCTCTCTCTTAAAATCAAAATATAAAATTAAAAATTAGATTACAACTTTATTTAACTATGCATCGTCTTATATCTAAAATAAAGTATCTTTTTCAATTGCAATATATTTTTATTTCTTTTTATTAATATTTATAATTCAACTATGATATTCAATTCTCTATATGAAATTAACATTAGTCTAGTTAGTATTATTTATGTATTTAATGTATCAAATTAACCTTAATTTGATTAGTATTAAATAATTTTGTTTAATTAATATTTACATATTAAAGACCCCACATAAATTTTTCGCCTTAGGCCCCAAATTATGTTGGGCCGCCCCTGTGAGCACATATAGGCATTCATATGAAATCGTTCACCTTTCATAACTTATCTAATAACTTTGATGAGATTATCAGGGTTCCTTGGAAAACATGGACTCATGAACAATGCTGGTGTTAATTACAGAACTCATATTTATCAAGTATCACTATAATGAGTACAAAATCGAAGACCAACTATACTTCTTAGCACATGGTGGAACACAGAAGAGGATGTGTGTGCTTTGTATTCAACCTGTATCTCAGAAACCAATTGAATTTACAATGCTTTTCTTGTCAGGTGATAAGAGATTTACTCTTGATATACATATTTTCCTTCAATCTGATGATTATTTTCTCAGAAACTCTGTCAGTGTTAAGAAATCATGGTCATCGAAGATCTACAACGTCATACTTCAAACTGGGGTTCATATAGACATGTGAACAATGCTCATAAATTGGACTTCCATCATCTGGCTCCTCATGGGGATGAAAGCCACGTTGTTGGCAATTTCGAATCACAGACACACCAGCTGGATCAGATAAATGAAATATGCCATGTGGACTGCAGTAGCATAGGAGAAATGTTAGCATGTTAACTAGTAATAATATAAGTCAGATCTATAAAATGCTAACTATTCATCCCTTTATATCATCTTACTCAATATCTTAACACATAATCTAGCAACATTAATCTGCACAACTTTCCAAATAAAAGACTAACTATTGCATTTGCCAACCTGTAAGTCTGCACCTAAAGAAACAACCAAATAGAGTCCAAATGGTTGGCTTGCCAATAGATACCATCTACATTTGGCACAAGTTCACAGGAGTAACACACTCCAACGCTCAACCAGGGGAAGAAAACGAGGTTTTTTTTTGGGGGGGGGGGGGGGGTTGTGGGGATTAATCTGCTATTCACCTCTGCTTTAGTTCTCAATAAATTACAGTGGTGCTCCTCCAATCAATTTTGTTATGCCATGTGAATGTAAGTTTATTAAATGGGACGCCAAGGCTTTCATGAAAATAAAAAAGGTAACAACTGGAGTTTCATTACTCTTAAATGTCATCCACCAGGCATCCACAAGGAATTTGGCAAAAGAAAGAACCCAATATAAGGATCAAGCAAGTCAGTGGCAGCCCATTTAAATGAAGAAAGAACTAAGGAGACCAAAGCTGCGTTTGGATTGCATCTGCGTTTTCACGCAGACGCGTTTCAGCTTTTTTTTTTTTTTGAGCCAACGCCTGGTGCACTGTTCATGTGCATCAAGGCATATGAACAGTAACCTCATAGTGAACAGTAACTTTTTTATTATTTTCAGTTTTTAATTTTCAACAAAATAAACGGTATCCAAACGCACACCAAATGACCCAATACAATACCTTTACAACTCTATCCACCTAAAATCAAACATCCAAATTTTAGATTTTGGTCTATGCCCTTTCACGGGTGAGGTGACCATTTCTGGAAAATAATTGGCTTTCCAAGTGTGACAGAAAAGGATATGTTGCATATACTATAAAACTTTTATAAAACTTTAACCTCAGAATGATTTAATGTTTATGTGGATGTTATTGTGTAGAACCCATTTGAGAGAGAGAGAGAAGGAAAACTCAGAATGATCTTTTAACTCATCATGATTTGTAATACCAACAATAATATTAAGTTCAAAATATTTTGCAATTAACTATTCTAAATCAGCAGATTTTTGCAATGCTTCATACATATTTGATGTGATAATCACTAGGTGATACAGGAAAACCAACCTCGAAGTATCTGTAGGGGCCATAACAATTGCAATTGCTTCAGGTAGCATAATCTACAACGAAATCACAAAGAAATCCTGTCAGCAAAGTGTAAATACAAAATAAAAGGAAGCTGGAGGAAACATAGCAAATATGCAAATCTACATGCAGTTAAACTGATTCAAAAAGCTCTCTCAAGTCCTGAGAAATGCTAATAATTATTAATTGCTAAAAACTAAAATTCACATTTAATTGCAATTTCACCATTTCTCTATTTTGCTTCCACTGCCAAAAAAACTAAATGTTCTTAGTTTTTTTGTTTTTTTTATTGGTAAGTTATAAATGAACCCAGTGGATCTTAACCCACAACCTCACCCTTCATTGGCTAAATTTTCTTAGTTTACATATCTTTTAATTCTACACTTTCTCTTCATGTATGTTTCAAGAACCATTTGTCATTATTGCTAACAAGTGTACAGATTATTCATCACAATAACCTAATGCATTCACAAATATAGAGGCCACAATTGTTAGGGGTAACTGGGACGTGGCCCTAAAAAAGATCCATTGTAGTTTACCCCAACTACAAAAAATAATGGAAAAAAAGTAATAAGAGAAAAGAAAAAGAAAGCATTAATCTAGCTCCAGTAAAAAACTATAACACTTTGCATTTTACAACTTAGATCAACACTACTAAAATTTTGAATTAAAAAGCAAGTAATCTATCAACAATACCCTTTGTTACCTGGTACGAATAATGAGTGTGCAGATCCACTGATGACATGAAGCAGGTCTGTGATGGATGCGTCTGAATATCACAATCATAACAGACAGAATAGTCAAAAAACAAAACAATTGCCTAAAATAACCCATGACCTCAGCCTCCATTCATTCTTGTGGGAGGAAAAAGTGTCATTTGATCTAGAACTCATTGGCAAAATAAGCATTTATCTTTGCAATGTAAAAATACAAATATAGCACATCAACTTCTCTTCTCCTAACTACAAATTTTAGATCAACCAGGAAAGAGAAAACGTGAATGCCACCTATAAGAGTGTCTCGCACAGGTAAGGTTGGTTCCCAGATCAAGTCAGAAAGACAATGAAAGAGCATATTGCACCTAAATGGAACAGGGAAAAGAAAAAAAAAAATGGCAACCCAAATAATCCCACAATAAACTGTTGTTTATCATATGTTACATATTTACATAATGATATTTTTTTGAAAGGGGATTGAATTAGCTCACTTAATTATATATTAACAAATCCAGACAGTTCAGTCATCTGATAGGTTTTTAAATTTGAAGCTATGAACCTATCAAGTTGTGCCAAACCAAAACAATGAACGTTTGCATGAGCATGAGCAAACTGACAAGCCCAGTCTGTCAGTTACAGCATACGTACATTTTTTTTTTTTTAATGACATGAAACCTCACCAAGGAAGGGTTCTTTGGACCCACCCCTAGGGAGTAAGCCACGGATACACGACCCCATCAGCCAAAACCAAGTATCAGGTAACCCAGGGGAACTCCTAGTGGGGATCTCATCCCAAGGCTACAAAGTTACAGCATGCGTACATGGAAGCCTATGTGTTAAGTATTGTATATAATATTCATGGGCATGGTAACAACACAATTAAGATAGGCCAAAAAAGTTTAGTGACATCATATCTATTATTTCAAAAGGGGAGCAACATCATTAAACTAAAAGTGCAAGACTTTTGAGGCCAACAGCGTGGAGACCATCAGTCAAAATAAAATAGCAAGATATAGTTCAAAATTTTTGTCAAACCAACATTTCAACACGTTCAAAGCAGAAAAAGAGCATGAACAAATAAAACTAAATGAGAAGTATAATTAACAATTACTGTTCATTGAGAGTATTCACACACTTACGTGAATCCACCCAAGAGGAAAAAGTGATAATTTGTCTTGAACTTCAAATATCTCTTCTTCATTCAACGTTTGACACTGAACACAAAGGGGTTACAATTTATTATTGTTAATGGCACATAATACAAGTGTATCTAATAAAAACATACCAGTCTAAAAATTGAGATATTAAAGACAAAACACAGAACAAAGATCAAAGCGCTATCTGAATACATTCAAGCTTTTGTATTCTACAACATATCCATTTAATTTTAAAAATATTGACACATCATTTTCACCCAGTAAAGTCCGTTGTTTGCATTATTTGGCTTCACTCAAAATTCGCAACTGACAAAAGTAATATCTGTTTCTTATATAAGTTTTTTTTTTTCTTATTGGTAAGTATACACACAAGTATTTAGACGTAGGAGAACTTCACTCAAATTAGTTGCACATCGCAAAGCTACAATAATCCTCACTATTAATCAAACTCTTACAGGCAATTGACCCTGCCCCTTCTTATTGGGGGGGGGGTGGGGCAGGCGTTTATGCTAGAGCTCATTTTTATATGAGTTCAAAATTATAATTAATAGATACAATAAAAGGGGGCATGCCCTATTGATAGGGAAATATACCAAAAGGGTATTCCAAGATAACCACAAAGAAAAAATAAATAAGAGACAAGCAGTTATTTATATTTAGAGAAAAGAGAAATACTAGGAAGGGAAATTCAATAAAATTAAGGGCAAGGGCAGACCTGCAGAATATGAGATTTGCAGTTACTCTTTCTTTAGTATTACATCCATTTACATCAGTGGTTAAACAGTACATCAGAAAACGGAATAAGAACTAGTTTTGGATGAGAATGAAATGTCCAAGAATCTCAAATTCTTCTTAATACCCAAACATTTAACAATGCCAATGCACCCTCAACATTTTTTCAGCATTTGATCTCAAAGCTAAGTAGATTGCCTAAAGGCACAGAATACTTTTTACCTGAAACCTTACAACAACAAACAGGAACGAAATTCAACTTGAAAGAAAGAGAGCATAAACATTAATATTAATTGATAACTATCATACCGAATCTGAAGTTGACTCCTGCTTTGGGATAATAAGTGTAGTGATGTGGAAAACCCTGTTTTTCTACAGCCACATGAAATTAAAAGTATAAGAAACCACAAGATGAACTTTCAAGCCCCCTGTAACTTCTTTTTTACTAGCAAAATACAGTATTATTTCTCCTTAAGATATTAGTTAGGCTTACCAGTGAACCCGCAAGAACTCCACATGTTTCTAAATTTTTCTGTGTGTTTGCCCGAGCCAATCTCAAAAAATCTTCCATCATTTTTACAGGCTGCAATATAAATTAATTGAAACTAGAATCATATTCATCAAGAATTAGAAGCAGATTGACACTTAAAAGTAAAAAGGAAAATTTATTTTGATGTTATCAAGAAATAGGCAAATGTATTTTCCAGAATATACAACACAAGAAAAAGCACTAGAAGCCTACAACGTGTAGATGTTGATATGAATCAGAACTTGGCATCCCATCCTGAGAAGATATAGCAGGTCCAGGTCTCGGATCTGCAACTTTTGATGGAGGAATTGGAGTGAAGTCCTGCTGCAGTTGAGCAAGGACAGGAGGAATGGAAGGTTGCTTGACCAACCGGAAATCATCTTCCCTTGCTTCATTGATCAACGGAGAACAAGACTCCTCAGCAGGACGTAGCCATCTGCCATCATCTAAGGAGAGCACCGACTCCATTGCAGATCTGACCCCTCCTGGATCGCCATCTTTTGCTGCCACAAGATCATATTGTCCAGCCTGATTCAGGCTATTAACATATGACAGTTTTCAAATGTTACAAGCAGCCACAATTTAAAAGCAAAAAAATTGACAAGAAATAGCAAGTGTATGGTCAATGTGTTGAATTCACTACAATGCCATATGAGAAAAACATAAAACATACAAACAGGTACAATAGGTAGTACAAGTTTGGAGGTTCAGTTGAGCGGATGACTTTGGCTGAAGTCCTTACCCCAAATTTTCAGTAAGAGATAAGTCTGTATTGCTTGGATATTGAACCTGTATTACAACATGGCCTTTATTAGTTTATGGAGTTTGTCCCAATCCAAAAAAACATATATGTTATATATGTGACAAGAAAAGTAAACAAAAAATTTCACCTTCATTCCTGAAGTAGGTCCTAGCCACTGGCCCCGAAGACCATTCGGACCTAAGAATGAGTGTCTAGACAAAGTTTCCTTCTTTGGAGCAACTAGACCAAAAGATCTGCACATTTCCAAAATATTATATTATGCATCGTCCTTGGAAAAAATTACCATACTAAAGTAGAGTTGTTTAGCAATTTTATCTTTAGGACCAATTTAAGGTTGAGAAAGAAGTGACCTGGTCTCTCGAGATTACAAGTACAATAGAAGAAACATATGTAACATAAAAAATAAAAATAAAAAAGCAATGAACACATGAACTAAACGAGGGCACAATGAGATGAATTAAAGGAGATAACAGCAGACAGAGGACAAAGGCCTGCACCAAACATCAACATTAAACTATAGACGCTTATACCTCAAGAACCATATAAGAAACAGAAAATAGACATTAAATATGGTTTTGAGTGATTGTTTTGTAAAATTGTACCAACCTGGGAATTATGAAGAATTTCTTAAGTTCACACAAGTTGAGACACTTATTTTAAGTAGCAGGAGTACAGGTGCTTAAAAGAACCTTTCTTAACCTGATTTTCAAAGCATACACCTCTTGCTACTAATTTTTCAAATATAAGTGCATAGGATTGTTCCATTACAAGGTTATATTCAAATAGTGCTTAAAATTAGGATTTCCTTGGATACAAATAAGTGGAGAGAGAGTGTTTAGTAAAGAATCCTTAAACTTTGTCTATATCATTGCTTTAATATTCTCTGCAAGGATTATTAAACATGCAAAATTGTTTATTAAGTAAAATCTCCTAGGAGCAGACATGAAGAATACCTAGCAACTTCTATAATCTCTAATTATATCAGAGCACAAAACCTGGTGGACCCTAACCAGCTCGTGTTATCTGAAACATGAGCAGGTTCAGATGATCTGTACCAAATCAAACTCACTACTCATGGGCACCTGTAAGTGATAAACCCAAACCAAGGCCATAAAAATTTTCCTTTTTGTTTTCAATAAGTAACTAGGCCATCTAAATTGTAGCATTCCAAGGTCCCCAACCAACCTGCCACTCTCTAAAGCTTCCAAGCTCACTCCCCTAATTGGGAGAAATAAAATCGGGATTGATGTATAAAGGTCAAAACCAGTTGCACTATAACAATTGCTAGTCCCAACTATCATGATAAGTGCATACCATAAATCACAATTGCAATTATTAATTCAATATATTTGCCTCAATGCTACAGAAAATTATTACTCCTAGTCAAGCAACCACAAATGTCAACATATACGTGCAAATGTAAGGAACTCTGTTTAAAGCCTAGGTTTTTTTGGGGGATTTGGGTGGGTAAATACAAATGCCCATATGAGATTGAACCCGTTACCTAACCCCCTACCCATGTTTACAGTAGGCAAGGAGATGAAATTTACATAATCACCATAAATCTTCTTTTTTTTTTTTTTTTTTTTTTTGATAAGTGATCACTATAAATCTTCTGTTTCTTTGTCAACTTGAAAGCCAGCCATCAAAAATCAATAGAAAATATACAAAAACCCAAGCATAGCATAAAAGGACTACACTTGTTGCCATACAAATATTCAGTTACTGCTGGCTCCTCACTAAAAGAACAGACATCAAAAACTGAAAAAGTTCCAAACTACACAGGTTGATTTTGCATTTTTTTTTTTATTGGTAAGTTACACATGCAGCCAGTGGGTCTTGAACCTACAATCTCACCCTCAACCTAGCGCTTATAAGGAGAGGAGGTTCCAGTTGAGCTAGAGCTCATTGGCAATTTTCATTGTCAAAAGATATGACTATCTTTTATTTTATACATAAAAAGATATGACTATCTTAGAGCGGCCTCATGTCTCTAGTCACTAAATGATGAGTAAATAATTCATTAATGTACTCACAGCTTCTGAAACTGCTTGTCAATTTGCATGGAATTTGGTGAAAAAACCTGAGAGTGATCATTCTTATACTTCCATGAAGACTGAGGTGCCATGCTGGCAAGCTGCAGCAACATGAAGAGAAAACTTATACTTAATATATTGACTGAAAGTATAAGGGGGAAAAAAAGGTCCCTACAAACTTCATATAATATTGGAAAGAACATTATGAAAAAACAACATTTTGACTGAGACACAATACTGAAGAAATAATGAAAGGAGTGATGGAAAGCTTCCTAAGAACTGTATTGGCAGATAAAGCAAATGACCAGAAGATGAGTCAATATAGTGCATTAGTTGGGTCCATACCTGCCTATTATCAACACTCGAGTAAGAATTTTTATTAACAGCAGGCCATTCCAAGGAATATATTTCCGAACCAAATGAATTTAATTCCAGGCCATCAAGTTGAGGCAATCCAGCTCCAGAGTGGCCCTCATTTAGTTCATCCACTCGATGTTGGAATTCTGGTTTCAAAGATTCAAGCTCATCTAGTACTGCTAACAATCTCTGGAATACAAACATGAAAAGCAAATGAAGATATGTTACCATATATCAAAAATAAAAGAAAAATTAGAATGAAAAAATTGTTACCTCACCTTCTTATAATTTATTCTTTCTTTTGGAAGCAGAACCTGGTAATCTCGGTGGAACGGTATAGTTTCAGACACCAAACTGCGTTGAGTCAAAAATAAGTTCACACATCCAATGCACAAACACCATTTTAGCAGCAGAACAATCAACACACACACACACACACACACACCCTTTTTCTTCCTTACCTCGAATATCTAAGAAGTATGATATACAAATCTACAACATTCTTCTCCTCCCGATAAATACTGGCCTGAGCATACCCAAAACAAATAAAATAAACAATAAGATAAAAGAAACAAACAAACAAAAATTGCATTTCATACTATTCAACATTGTCACAAAAAATCCTGCTTCAACATTTTATGAGTGTCTTTTTTTTTTAATCTTTCAGGTCTTTACTATTAATAATTCATAAGGAACGAGATTTTGAAAAATATGTAAATCATAGGAATAAAGTAGAGTGGATAAAGTAGAGAAGGGCATCAGGAGTATTGAAAATGAGGGTTTGTAAAAAAGCTATGAGGATTTGCACGGAGTTTTGGGTTTAAAAAACGCACTTTTGACCCTAAGACTCTTATAAGACCAGCTATGCTCTACGGTAAGGAAGAGTAAGTTGTTTCAAATCGAGGGACAAAAAAAAATGAAGAAAGCCCAAAATAGTATTAGTAGTAGTTAAAAAAGGCATGTCCATTAACGAGGTAGTAAAGAGTATGGTTTTGGATGTACTTGGCTTGGGCGTAGTACACTAGACCCGTCAGGATGATGACACACAATCAAAAGTAAAACGTGTCACTATCCTTACGCGTCCACTTTAATATAGCACTAAACTCAAGCTTTGCCCATTTTGGATAGGATAGAATGGCGGATAAAAAAATTCATGTGGCCGACCCTAATTAGTCTTATTGGGGATCCATAGTTGTTTGCTGCTGTTGTTTCCAATTACTCTGCTTCATTAGTAGGCATTAATTAATTCTATACAACCAAAATGAATGATAAGCTATAGACAATTATATAAGCAAAATATGAGAAATGCTGTTATTCTATCAAAACCTATAAAAGCCATTTGCAAATAAAACTGTTAATAATTTCCCCTTATATGAAACGGAATTCAAAAAACCCTAATTGATAATCAACATGTTCATAATTAAATCCAAAAACAGCTAATGAAATTGAAATTGAGAACTAATAAAGCAAGAATTAGAGAAAATTAAATAAAAAAGTGTGACTAGGGAATTAACGAAAGGGATTATTTTATTTATATGAGAAACCTGTTTGAGGAGATTATCGGCGATCCGGTAGTAATGGCGGAGAGGAATCCGATTGTCGACCTCGACTCTCCGAGCGATCGAGTCCACGTTGATCTTCATTTGTCCCCGGCGACGGCGAAAAAATGATGGTTGTATAGGCAACTCCGATTACAATTTGATCGGCGAGAAATTACAGGCTCGTTCTCTTTTTCTTTCTCTCTCTCTCTCTCTCTCTCTCTTCTCTTTGTGTGTGAGGGGAGACAAGAAGGCTCGGAGTTGAGCGAAAGTTCAAAACTTCGTCGTTTTGGGGAAGATAAGAAGTTTCTTCTGTTTCTTTCTAAAGATGTCGACACGATGACGCTTTCTTATTAAGGTTTTAGAATAATTGGAATGCTCTCCCGTTAAGGTTTTGTACTTTTGTTTCAAAACATTTCTCATAACAATACTAATAATCAATAATTCTAGGATTTTTTATCATAAAAAATAATAATAATTCAAATAATTCTAGGATTTCATAAATAAAAAAATAATTCTGGGATTATCCCATCAAAATAATAATAATAATTCTAGGATTATATAGTTTCTCACAACTATCTTATATGTCTGATTGTGAGTGGTAAAGAAAATATGATAAATCTATGTAAAAGTAAAATAGGAAATGATGTGGTAAAGATTATTGTCCTAGATGGCTAGAACAACTCATTACTAATTTTTTTAAGTTTGATTCATTTCAAAATACTCTCGTGACATGACAAAATTTCATAACCCAGAATGTGACAAGTTGTTAATGATAAGTAAAAAATTGATGTAAGTGATGCACTTAGATGAGAATTGGTAAAATTTTGACAACTCAATTGTTGTTAAAAATATTGTGTACGTAACATTATTCTTTCAATGTGTCTAGAGTTGGGCCAAGACGGTCTTAATGCTTTATTTTTTATCCTCATTGGAGTTATTTTACAAAGACTTGCCTTGATAAGGGAGAATGAAGAGAATGAGCACACTTAGAGAGCCCAATACATCGAAGAGTTGTAAGTTACATTGAGAAAGGATAAATAAGGAATCTACTGATTCTCTCCCAAATGATTGGACCGTAGGTGTGATGATTTGCTTCATAGGAGAAGTCTTTAGTTCAAATCCAAGATGACCCAGCTGTGCCAAGTAAAAGAAAAGAAGAAGTATATGGCTCCTCTGTGCAAGCTCCACTTTCATTACAAAGTTTTTTTTTCTTCCCTATCCTTTTAACTTTCATTTGTTTTCAATGCATTCTTGATTCTTTTATCCAGTTTCATTGGATTTGTAATAACAGTCAGATTGGGAGGAATTAGATCAAATGGTTATTTTAAATATAAAATAAATTTAAAATATTGAACTAAAAAAATAAAAATAAAAAACTTAAAGGATTGAATTTTAAACATATCAAAATTAAAGAGTGTCATTTGTAATTGACTAATTTAGCCAAAAATATAAAAGTGAACACAATGGCTGTGGCATGTCAATTAAAATCAATTATCATTTCTTATTTTGTGAAATTAAATTTTAAATAAAGTGACATCATGTACACCTTTAATTCTTTTTAATTAAAATCTTGATTATGAAATGGACATGATCCACTAAATCTTTCGTCTATTGAGAGGTAGAGAGACAATGCAACCTCTTTCATATCTACAGTATCAATCCTTTTTTGGTATCAAGTTGTGTTGAATACATTTCATATTTTCAATATTGAGTTTTGCCCTGCTAATAATGGGTTGTGCTATCTAGCCAGTCACTCAATGGATTAGGATTGAGAACCTTGAGGAATTTGGGTGAAAATGTGCTAAAATTTGAAAGAGGTGGGTAGATTGTCTGAGAAATTATTTAGGATAATTTTGTAATTTTACTCTATAAAATGGCAAAGGCAGAATTCAATCTTTTAGGGTTACTCGACTTGCATATGACCCATTAATTTAAGCCATTAGCAAATTTGATTGTAGGGCGAAATTTTCAAACTGTATTAATCTTGAGGTGTTAATTCCAAGTTTTAATTGTTTGGAATGCTCTTTCAAAAACAATGGTTTGGGTTTTAAAAAGCAAAGACCTATAGTAGAGGGAGGGCGTGTGCAATTAACCCTTTTTTTTAATCGTGAGTTCTCGTCAACTCAACTAATAAAGTTTTTTATTGTACAATAAAAGATATGAGGATCAAATACCGCCACACGGCCCACACCAAAAACCAATTGATGACTTGGCCTAATGATAAAGAGCAATCATCATAGAACGAATTTCATAAGTTGAAATTCTATCATATCTATAAATAAATAAGACCATTTTTATCAAATACATCTAGATAGATAAAATAATCATAGTATAATTAAATTTTTCCTAATATGGAGTTTATATATATATATATATATATATATATATATATATATATATATATATATATATATATCAGGATGATATAATTAAATAAAACCCACCTAAAGCTTTATAGCCCAATTAACACTTCTTAGTATTTACAATAAAGATGTTTATGGTGTAAATCCCTCCTTCTCTCATTGTTGTAACTATCAAATTATATATCAGCTAGCCCCAAAAAAATTATACTAGTATAATAAAACAATAACATCATATGTTGCTAATTGGTGACATAGTAGAGTTAGGTTATCTTAATTCCACATTGAGCTAACTTTTGAAACAATCGATGATTTATCATAGTATCTGGGTTCCATACTTCAGTGAGCTTATGCCTTATGAATTATGATAGATACAGGATAGTAAGTTATAAGATTAAACATTACTTTTTCTTTTTCTTTTTTGAGGAACTGATTAAACATTACTTGACAATTGGATAAGTCATATTTTACGTCCACAGACATTGTCATATTTCATAAAGATGAATAGAAATCCATATTGGTCTTCCATTCAAAGGAATACTGGTAATGAATTCATTACCATTTATTCTAAAAAGTTAAACCGAAGGAATAATGGTAATGAACTCATTACCATTTATTCTAAAAATTCTAAAAAGTTAAACTGTGAAGAAATTGTGACTTTAATAATTTTTTTTAAGAATCGTAAATTTAATTATTTAACTATTAATATCCTAACTATCTTTGTTATATGCCAAAATATAATCCATGCTTTCATATTGGTCTTGCTCTCTCTCTCTCTCTCTCTTTGAAACACACATAATCATTTTGTGCGACTCTCACCTGGAGGCTGGAGGATAAATATGCTTCTTATTATTGGCTTATAAATTATGGGAAATGTTAGTGAATGTCCATAAGGGCATTTGTTAAGAGTAATGCTACAACCACAAATTATTTTATAACATTTTTATAAAATATTAATGTGGTCAACCTCTTATTGATTTTCATCTAGACCCACCATTAATATTACTTTTTCATTTACCAATAATTACTCACCACATCAGTAGTTTGTAAAAAATTTTGTAAAATAGTTTGTATCTCTAGCATTATTCTATTTGTTAATAAACCATCTCAGGAAAGTTTTAATAGGAAAAGAAAAAAAAAACAATTAATATTTTGGTAGCTTTTTCTATTTTCCATAAAAGTTGTGTCAAAACTTTCCTAAAATGTTTTGTTAACAATTGCCCTAAGGGCACCTTTAACATGATCCATAAATTATTAACAGTCTAATTTGAACTTACTGTATTTTACATGGGAGTAATTATTTAGTTCTCCTAGAACACAATAAACACACTCTCCCTTTATAATAAATTCTACTAATTAAATTATTCTCTCAAAAAAATACTAATTAAATTAATAATGAAATCTACTATTCATATGAAAGGGGAAGAACATAGCTGCGTTTTTTTAGCCCTATAGTCGCGTTTTTCCACACCTATAGGTTCGGGACTTATAGCCGCATTTTCTACAAAACGCAGCTATAAGTCCTGAACCTATGGGTGTGGAAAAACGCGGCTATACTACGATCTAGAGCTGCGATTATAGAAATGCAGCCCAAACTGGGCCTATAACCGTGCTTTAAACAAAACGTAGCTAGATACCCCGACATTGGGTTTTCCTGTAGCCGCGTTTTCTAAAACGCGGCTATAGGGGCTTTTTTTTTTTTAATTTTTTTTCTTCCTCAACACATTACTACCCTAAACAAGACCTGTAATTCCTGTCAACACTCAGATGCAACCAATTGGAACCAACAAAACAAATTGCATAGTATCAAATCATTACCAAAATATTAATTACATAAACGAAATAATTACATAAACAAAACAATTAAGTTCGTTGCCAAAAAATTAATTACATAAACAAATAATCACATATAAAATACAAGTTCCCAACAAACTTTGGTTTTAACATCACAAAATGCATATCCCTCAACGAATTTCCACCAAGCATCATGGTACAGCCAATTACCTGTGACAATGAGAACACCGGAAATAAGCCAACGTTTTAAGCTAAAACAAACAGACTCTAAACAAAACCAATTATTTTTCTAGCTGCACTTTAACAAAGTCAACATCCCTTAAATTTTTAGAGTCTTTTTGCTGTAAATCCATTTAAAAGCATAGCATCTTAAAACAAGACTGAGAGTGAGACATAGTTCACTAGCTGCACTTTTAAAAGTTTAAATCTTTCCAAACTCTATACAGTATCATAGATTCCACTCTCTTCAAATTCATATATATACATACATTTACATAATCCATATTCATTGCCATTTTATAAATATAACAACAAATGTTATAATTTCTTAGATGGAATGCTACCTTCCAGTAAGGTCCCTTCACATTCAAGCTCACTAGTCATCAAATTTCAATTCTTTCAAGTTTCAACAATAAAATGCGAACAATACTCCATATCGAGTATACCATGTTCTAATTAACCACATTGCTATTATTATCCTTCCTTTAAAAAAATTAAATTAATAATGGAGTACGTGGTTGACATTTAGCAAGTGTAAAAAGGCATGGTTGACATTTTCTAATTTGATTTTGTCTTATAATACATCTACTTCCCTACTTCTTGCTTCATTTGATTTTTTGTTTTTAATTTTTTCCCAATATAGTTGTATATGTTATAACGAATAGATGTATTTGTTTTACCAGAGATTCATAGTTTCATTCCCATGGAGAGTCTCCATCAAGCACTGCCACCCTGAATATATTAAAGGCATCGTATTAATATCACATAACAATATATTGCAAAAAGTAGTGTTTTGCTAAATACACCTTCAATTTGGTACCTGAGACATTGACAAATCAGGTACACTGCCGGTAAGTTGGGCGAACATTGCATTCATGCGCGTCACCACTTCGGCCATTTGTTGTTGGTGCCTTGCTTCTGATTCTTGGTACCTTGCTTCTGATTCTTGGTGCCTTGCTTCTGATTGGGCAAGTTGTTCTTGTACTTGGGCTAGTTGCTCAGTCAGTCTAGAGGAGTTGTTCTCCAACTTCAAAATCCTTTGGGTTGTTCTGCTTGGCAACGATGGAGTCGAGGTAAACTGTGAAGCATTTGTGGCACTTCTTCCAGATGGGGTGATTCCAAGTCCCACCCCACGTACACGTCCAGGGCGCTCTGGACCAAACACCTGAGCATATGCATCGTCTTTGGACCAAAGAATTCCACTACCAGGCTCTCCTTGTAGTCGCATGCCCTGTTGGCTCAAAAGTGATTCCATCCTATTCTGTACGTTTTCCCACAAAAACCAAATAACATATTACACACCATAAACAATACAAACACAAAATACACTAAAATTCGATTAAAATTGTGCTTACTATGTTCTCTTGCGCATGAGGAGTAACAGCAATCCCATCTCTCCTACGGTATACTTTTAGATACACATCTGCGCGCTCGACCGGAGCCCCATTAGCTTTCGCCTACATGATGAACAAAATTTCATACAATAAACACAATTGTTCTCAGATTTGTCATGTTGTTTATCATTTGCATTGACTAAAGTGTTCATGAATTCTAAGTTTATATCTACCACCAACAAGAAAGTAAAAGAATATTTTCAACATTTAGTGTGATTCAGAAGCATAAAATCAGCTTATGTGATACACGAATACAGTAGCACTTGTAATGCATTTCTTACCATGTCATTAGAAATTTGTGCAAAACTTTGAGCCCCAGACATTGCTTTCTCCTTCTGTTTACCTCGACTGACCTTGTTTTTGTTACTTAATGTCTGCAACCACATTACCGGCAAAGTATATGAAAACTAAACATCTCTTGACTAAGGTATTTTACTACTTAATGTAAGTTTTTGTCTCGTCTGTGCTTGTCATTGTGCATTCATAATATATTTATGTTTCTAATCACCCTCCTCATCCATGTTAAAATAGGAGTTGATAAAATTCGGTTTGCAACATGTGTGTGACCTGAATATACTTGTTCATTGTTTGCTATTAGTTTACCTAAATTGGTTATGCCCATTCATCTGGATGGTTTATTGGTGTGATTATGTATTGTGTGCATTTAAGTTATACGTTAAGAACTGCATTGTGATCTTCTGAGTTGTGATCTTGTAAGTACCAACATAAACTAGTTAAAAAGCATGTTTTTAGTATTAAAGGAAGAAGATACATCATAACCCAAGCATGGAATAGGACATAAAGGACAAATGAATTTGGACTAAGGAGTATGTAAACCTTTGCCCACAGCCTAAGCTACATAGATTAGCCAGTGCAGCAAGATAAGTGAGCTAGGATAAAATTGCTATTTCATTTGTTTATTATGACACAACTATTATTTTTTGTTATATATTTCTTATTGAGACCCCTGGCATAAATATGATGAACTTGCATACCCTTGTAGTAGTCATAGTCCCCAACCAATCTCTAAATAATAGTAATCTTAAGTTTATGTTGTTGATGGGGGCAAAACAACTCTATCACATCTACTGGAAAGTGCCTTGAGCTACACTAATTATATTATACATAACCAGAAGATTTAGGTTAAAAGGAGGGGCTATTAGAGTGAAACATGGCCAACATTATATCATTGACTAAATTATGACTAAAATGAGATAGACGAATAAAGTAGCAGTACCACAGTTTTCTCATCGAACCAATAGTTAACCATCTCCATGCCATCAAGTTGAGGCAATCCAGCTCCAAAGTGGCCCTCATTTAGTTCATCCACTTGACGTTGGAATTCTGGTTTCAAAGATTCAAGCTCATCTAGTACTGCTAACAATCTCTGGAATACAAACATGAAAAGGACATGAAGATATGTTACCATATATCAAAAATAAAAGAAAAATTAGAATGAATAAATTGTTACCTCACCTTCTTATAATTTATTCTTTCCTTTGGAAGCAAAACCTGGTAATCTCGGTGGAACGGTATAGTTTCAGACACCAAACTGCATTGAGTCAAAAATAAGTTCACACATCCAATGCACAAACACCATTTTAGCAGCAGAACAATCGCCACACACACACGCCCTTTTTCTTCCTTACCTCGAATATCTAAGAAGTATGATATACAAATCTACAACATTCTTCTCCTCCCGATAAATACTGGCCTGAGCATACCCAAGACAAATAAAATAAACAATAAGATAAAAAAAACAAACAAACAAAAATTGCATTTCATACTATTCAACATTGTCACAAAAAATCCTGCTTCAACATTTTATGAGTGTTTTTTTTTTTTTAATCTTTCAGGTCTTTACTATTAATAATTCATAAGGAAAGAGATTTTGAAAAATATGTAAATCATAGGAATAAAGTAGAGTGGATAAAGTAGAGAAGGGCATCGGGAGTATTGAAAATGAGTGTTTGTAAAAAAGCTATGAGGAGTCGCACGGAGTTTTGGGTTTAAAAAACGCACTTTTGACCCTAAGACTCTTATAAGACAAGCTATGCTCTATGGTAATGAAGAGTAACTTGTTTCAAATCGAGGGACAAAAAAAAAAAAAAAAAGAAGAAACCCCAAAATAGTATTAGTAGTAGTTAAAAAAGACATGTCCATTAACGAGGTAGTAAAGAGTATGGTTTTGGATGTACTTGGCTTGGGCGTAGTACACTAGACCCGTCAGGATGATGACACACAATCAAAAGTAAAACGTGTCAGTATCCTTACGCGTCCACTTTAATATAGCACTAAACTCAAGCTTTGCCCATTTTGGATAGGATAGAATGGCGGATAAAAAAATTCATGTGGCCGACCCTAATTAGTCTTATTGGGGATCCATAGTTGTTTGTTGCTGTTGTTTCCAATTACTCTGCTTCATTAGTAGGCATTAATTAATTCTATACAACCAAAATGAATGATAAGCTATAGACAATTATATAAGCAAAATATGAGAAATGCTGTTATTCTATCAAAACCTATAAAAAGCCATTTGCAAATAAAACTGTTAATAATTTCCCCTTATATGAAACGGAATTCAAAAAACCCTAATTGATAATCAACATGTTCATAATTAAATCCAAAAACAGCTAATGAAATTGAAATTGAGAACTAATAAAGCAAGAATTAGAGAAAATTAAATAAAAAAGTGTGATTAGGGAATTAACGAAAGGGATTATTTTATTTATATGAGAAACCTGTTTGAGGAGATTATCGGCGATCCGGTAGTAATGGCGGAGAGGAATCCGATTGTCGACCTCGACTCTCTGAGCGATCGAGTCCACGTTGATCTTCATTTCTCTCCGGCGACGGCGAAAAAATGCCGGTTGTATAGGCAACTCCGATTACAATTTGATCGGCGAGAAATTACAAGCTCGCTCTCTTTCTCTCTCTCTCTTCACTTTGTGTGTGAGGGAAGACAAGAAGGCTCGGAGTTGAGCGAAAATTCAAATCTTCGTCGTTTTGGAGAAGATAAGATGTTTCTTCTGTTTCTTTCTAAAGATGTCGACACGATGACGCTTTCTCATTAAGGTTTTAGACTTGATAATTGGAATGCTCTCCACTTTTCTTTTTTTCTTTTCTTTTTATGAGAGAATGCTCTCCCGTTAAGGTTTTGTACTTTTGTTTCAAAACATTTCTCATAACAATATTACTAAGAGCATCCACAGCAGTGGAGTTAAATTTTTAGTAATTTAACTCCACCAAAAATTACTTTATCTATTTTACCTACACACATACTGCAGTGGATCTGTTTTAGCTTTTAACACAATAAAATAATATAAATATTACAATAAAATAATATATGTCCTACAATAAAATAATATATCACACTAACCACAAAAACATCTACAATAAAATAATATTTCATTCAACTACCAACACACCACCGCAACAACCATCAATCCCATAAAAATCACTGCACAACCACAACCCCGTCGTGCCCATCAAAACCAGTGAAGAAGAAAAAAAAAAAAAAAAAAGCAGAAAAATCAACACAACCAAATCGGAAAACACAGCAAAAGTGAAACCCAGAAGAACCAACAGACCCAAAATCCCACTGTTGCAGATTCAGAGAACAGATTAATAAAAGGGGTAAATTACTTTCTCATTGTACTCTTTTCTTTTCTTTTTTTTGATAATCCTTTTCTCGTTGTAGTAGAATAGGAGGAAACCACTGCTGTTGGTGTCCTTGGCTTCAGCTTTTCAGGACCGGCGGTTTAGAGAGGAGATCGAGCCATTTGGGTCTGGGTTTGAGAGATAGAAAGATAAGAAATCACCACCGCCGTTGGTGGTGGCGACTGTGGCCATGAGAGAAAGAGGCACTACTTGAAGGTTTCATCCATGGAGGCCAGAGAGAGAGGGTTTGAGAATGTTCTAGCAGGAAGAAAGAAGAGA
Organism: Quercus tomentella; assembly: GCA_028535165.1. Lineage (NCBI taxonomy): Eukaryota > Viridiplantae > Streptophyta > Magnoliopsida > Fagales > Fagaceae > Quercus > Quercus tomentella. The sequence goes on along the minus strand of JAPQVY010000001.1, from coordinate 41,804,773 downwards.
TGGAGAGGGAGAGAGACACGGAGAGAGAAGAAAAGCAAGAAAGAATAAAAAATAGATAAAGTAGTGTGAATGTAAAATAAAAATTTTTTTTTTTTTTTTTTGCTCCAAGCTACAGTGCACATCTATAGATAGATGTGCACTGTAGCAATTCATCTAAATTTTTTAACTATGGCTCCACTGCTGTAGGCGTTTTTTTGTATTTGTGGAGCTAAATTTTAGCAATATAGCATTATAGCTACACTGTTGTGAATGCTCTAATCAATAATTCTAGGATTTTTTTTATCATAAAAAAATAATAATAATTCAAATAATTCTAGGATTATCCCATCAAAATAATAAAAATAATAATAATAATTCTAGGATTATACAGTTTCTCACAACTGTCTTATAAGTCTGATTGTGAGTGGTGAAGAAAATAGAGAAATGATATGTCTACAACATTTCTACAATATTTCTACAACAAATCCTAAGTGGCAAGTTGTTACTAGTTGTTATTGTTGGGGCAAAAAAGTAATCTTAGCGTTAGTTTGAAATTTGAACTAATAACCACTAACTACCTGTGATTTGTTGTAAAAATGTTGTAGAAATATTGTAGACGTAGCATCTCTCAAGAAAATATGGTAAGACTATGTAAAAGTAAAATAGGAAATGATGCGGTAAAGATTGTTGTCCTAGATGGCTAGAACAACTCATTACTAATTTTTTTAAGTTTGATTCATTTCCAAATACTCTCGTGACACGACAAAATTTCATAACCCAGAATGTGATAAGTTGTTAATGATAAGTAAAAAATTGATGTAAGTGATACACTTAGATGAGAATTGGCAAAATTTTGACTACTCAATTGTTGTTAAAAATATTGTGTATGTAACATTATTCTTTCAAAGTGTCTAGAGTTGGGCCAAGACAGTCTTAATGCTTTATTTTTTATTCTCATTAGAGTTATTTTACAAAGACTTGCCTTGATAAGGGAGAATGAGGGGAATGAGCACACTTGGAGAGCCCAATACATCGAAAAGTTGTAAGCTACGTTGAGAAAGGATAAATAAGGAATCTACTGATTCTCTCCCAAATGATTGGACCGTAGGCGTGATGATTTGCTTCATAGGAGAAGTCTTTAGTTCAAATCCAAGATGACCCAGCTGTGCCATGTAAAAGAAAAGAAGAAGCATATGACTCCTCCGTGCAAGCTCCACTTTCATTACAAAGTTTTTTTTCTTCCCTATCCTTTTAACTTTCATTTGTTTTCAATGCATTCTTGATTCTTTTATCCAGTTTCATTGGATTTGTAAGATTAAGTCCACCAAAGTGACATAGTTTTGGAATAACAGTCAGATTGTGTGGAATTAGATCAAATGGTTATTTTAAAAATAAAATAAATTTAAAATATTGAAATAAAAAAATAAAAAACTTAAAGGATTGAATTTTAAACATATCAAAATTAATGAGTGTCATTTGTAATTGACTAATTTAGCCAAAAATATAAAAGTGAACACAATGGCTGTGGCATGTCAATTAAAATCAATTATCATTTCTTATTTTGTGAAATGAAATTTTAAATAAAGTGTCATCATGTACACCTTTAATTCTTTTTAATTAAAATCTTGATTATGAAATGGACATGATCCACTAAATCTTTCGTCTTTTGAGAGGTAGAGAGACAATGCAACCTCTTTGATATCTACAATATCAATCCTTTTTTGGTATCACCTAGTTGGCATCAAGTTGTGTTGAATACATTTCATATTTTCAATATTGAGTTTTGCCCTGCTAACAATGGGTTGTGCTATCTAGCCAGTCACTCAATGGATTAGGATTGAGAAACTTGAGGAATTTGGGTGAAAATATGCTAAAACTTGAAAGAGGTGGGTAGATTGTCTGAGAAATTATTTAGGATAATTTTGTAATCTTACTCTATAAAATGGCAAAGGGAGAATTCAATCTTTTAGGGTTACTCAACTCGCATATGACCCATTAATTTAAGCCATTAGCAGATTTGATTGTAGGGCGCAATTTGCAAACTGTATTAATCTTGAGGTGTTAATTCCAAGTTTTAATTGTTTGAAATGCTCTTTCAAAAACAATGGTTTGGGTTTTAAAAAGCAAAGACCTATAGCATAGGGAGGACGTGTGCAATTAACCCTTTTTTTTTAATCATGAGTTCTCGTCAGCTCAACTAATAAAGTTTTTTATTGTACATTAAAAGATATGAGGATCAAATACCGCCACACGGCCCACACCAAAAACCAATTGGTGACTTGGCGTAATGATAAAGAGTAATTATCATGGAACGAATTCCATAGATTGAAATTCTATCATATTTATAAATAAATAAGACCATTTTTATCAAATACATCTACATAGATAAAATAATCATAGTATAATTAAATTTTTCCTAATATGGAGTTTATATATATATATATATATATATATATTTAGATATAGATATGTATGTATATATATATATATATATATATATATCAGGATGATATAATTAAATAAAATCCACCTAAAGCTTTATAGCCCAACTAAACACTTCTTAGTATTTACAATAAAGATGTTTATGGTGTAAATCCCTTCTCCTCTCATTGTTGTAACTATCAAATTATATATCAGCTAGCCCCAAAAAAATTATACTAGTATAATAAAACAATAACATCATATGTTGCTATTTGGTGACATAGTAGAGTTTGGTTATCTTAATTCCACATTGAGCTAACTTTTGAAATAATCGATAATTTATCATAGTATTCTGGTTCCATACTTCAATGAGCTTATGCCTTATGCCTTATGAATTATGATAGATACAGGATAGTAAGTTATAAGATTAAACATTACTTTTTTTTTTTTTTTTTGAGGAACTGATTAAACATTACTTGACAATTGAATAAGTCATATTTTACGTCCACAGACATTGTCATATTTCATAAAGATGAAAAGAAATCCATATTGGTCTTGCATTCAAAGGAATACTGGTAATGAATTCATTACCATTTATTCTAAAAAGTTAAACCGAAGGAATACTGGTAATGAACTCATTACCATTTATTCATTTTTTTTTTTTTTTTAAGAATCGTAAATTTAATTATTTAACTATTAATATCCTAACTATTTTTTGTAAAATGCCAAAATATAATCCATGCTTTCATATTGGTCTTGCTCTCTCTCTCTCTCTCTTTGAAACACACATAATCATTTTGTGCGACTCTCACCTGGAGGATAAATATGCTTCTTATTATTGGCTTATAAATTATTAGTGAATGCCCATAAGGACATTTGTTAAGAATAATGCTACAGTCACAAATTATTTTACAACATTTTTATAAAATATTGATGTGGTCAACCTCTTATTGGTTTTTATCTAGACCCACTATTAATATTATTTTTTTCATTTACTAATAATTACTCACCACATCAGTAGTTTGTAAAAAAATTTGTAAAATAGTTTGTATTTCTAGCATTATTTTATTTGTTAATAAACCATCTTAGAAAAGTTTTAATAAGAAAAGAAAAAAAAACAATTAATGTTTTGGTAGCTTTTTCTATTTTCCATAAAAGTTGTGTCAAAACTTTCCTAAAATGTTTTGTTAACAATTGCCCTAAGGGTACCTTTAACATGACCCATAAATTATTAACAATCTAATTTGAACTTACTATATTTTACATGGGAGTAATTATTTAGTTCTCCTAGAACACAATAAACACATACTCTCCCTTTATAAGAAATTCTACTAATTAAATTATTGTCTCAATTAAATTAATAATGAAATCTACTATTCATATGAAAGGGGGAAGAACACATTTATTATGCTCTAGGAGCACTAAATAATTAAACTTTACATGTTATTGTATGTTTGCATTTATTGTGCATTGAGTCATTGACCTATATAGCGTATAATTTTCTTATATGGTTTCACCACCTTCGGGATTTTAGGTAGAAAGCTGTGAAAAAGTTGGTACAATTGGTAAGCCACTTGTTTCTCAAAAAAAAAAAAAATTGGTAAGCCACCTGAGTTAAACAAGGCCAAAGCAGAAGGATGATTCTCATATAGCTGAAATAGTAACAGTTTTGGTCTCGTAAGCCACAATTTTCTTCCTTCTTCTTTTTTTTCCCCTTTGAAACTCTTCCAATTTCTCACTGTTTGATCACTATCTATATTTTAACATTTTAAGCTCAAACATAATCATATTTTCATATTTTATATTTGTAATATGATAAATTATCCCTAGTCTCAAAATCTTAAGTTGATATGATAAATCATTTAACTAATATTCTAATATAACAAAAAAATGCAGAATAATTTTGTTACTTCTAGATAATACTAGTGAAGTCCGATACATACCATCACATTGTTTGTCTTTTAGCCATAAACATTCCACAAAGCAAGAAACTACTCATCTACAATGTTAATCATATTAATTAGTACATATATCATATCGAAAATATATACTTGACTCAAGAGACTTATAACTTAATTAACACTTCTTAGTGTTTTCAAAGGAAACATCAAGAGTTCAAATTCCCATACCAAAAAAAAAAAAAAAAAAAAAACATGGCCTCTGAAAGTGATTTATCTTAGTACACAAATTAAGGCAATAAACCAAGCCCCACAATCAGCAATCCAAGCCCATAGAGAATATGATTTATGGCCTTGTATGCATTACTTTTTTCAGTTTGAATGTGCTCGGCAACATTAAAGTTACCTGCAAAATGCAAAGGCCAGATTACAATATTTCACAAGAAATAAACTAATAGAAAAACAATGTCAGTTACAGGCCAGTGGCTACCTCTTTCTGGGCCATTGCCACATGCTGACTTAACTGTATCTCCAACATCTTGTATTGTGGCCTTATTGTAAAACACAAAGTGAGCAAAGATGTTGTCAATGCAGTTTAGCACTAGGTTTGTCTCAGTCAGGCACGATCCACCGCAGTATTCATCAGTTTTTTGAGGTGGCACATTGAGGTTTCCACTCTCAGTCAGTCTATAAGATTCTTCACAGCTAATGTAAATCTGAAAATTTTGTCCAAATGCAATCAAACAATACCAAAATAACAAAATTCATTAAGTTTTCTTCTCAAAATTAGTGGGATTCAGCTATGGATACTCATCAACCTAGTCAAGGTTACCCACATGCACCCTTTATCGTCATTCTATTTTTATCAAAATTATCATACTCTCTGTTATTTTCTTTTTCTTAATCAACAACACCGAAAATAATTAGTGAGAAAATTTACTATATCATCTATTTGTAGTGGTCACAGTTGTACATTAATGAGTATAAAAATGCTTAAATTACTACTCTCTCCGTTCCAGTTTGTTTGCCTTCTATTCTATTTTAGGATATCCCAAAATATTGTCATATTTCTAAAAATAAAATTAATTAATTTACTAACGTTCTTATTATACCCTTAGTTTATTTTCAAAACTATTTGAAAAGAAAACTAACAAATATTTAAAAAAATCAATCTAATTGGGCTAACCTTTTAGTTGTCTCATTAAAAATAACTCTTTTAAAAAAAAGTTGATAAATTTATTTAATGGTAGTTTTGTAAACTTATACATTTTTATAAAGCAGACAAGATAATAAATAATATTCCTTTAAAAAGTTTGACTTTTCAAACAGAAAAATAAATTGGGACAGATGGAGTACTAATTTTTAAAAATTGACGTGATAATAAATGTAATTAGTGTCATTTTAACAAATAATAAATAAATAGTTAATTTTATTTTTTTTCACGATTGGTGTCATGCTAATTTGTAAGACTTATATAATAACGTATGTTTTATGCATAGCATCTCTACTGAGTACGTAATAGGAGTTTTCATGCTAATTTGCTTACATAGTTATTATTGAAACAAAGCAATGCTTCGGAAACAATTTGAGACGGATCATGACCTGCACCACCGGTTTGAGGCACTGCTTCGTCTGCCTTCCCTGTCATGAATTAGTGCAAAATCTCAATCTAATGTTAACTGAAAACTATACATATAGTTGGAGAAATCTATGTTTCTTTGTTACATACCTAAGTTGCTGCAAAGAACAGAAACATAAGTAACAGCCACAGCCAAAACCCAGACTCTTATGCTCACCATTAAGATTGCCATGACAGAAGCTTTTAGGCAAGGCAAATTTGAGACATTATAAATTAAAGGGATGCGTGGAGCTACTTATATACCAATGTAGCATTACCAATCTTAAATTATGGTTAGTTGCTATAAAACCGTGCCAATTTAATTTCTAGAATGACCCACCTAACTTATATTACTTTGTGGACTATTTAGCTTGCCCCACAAAACAGGAACATCCAAATTATTATATATACTTTGATATAGTAATTACCTTTTGTGCAAATTAAAAAAGAGCACCTTTTGACAAGAAAATGCATTGGCAGCGAAGTTTGGTGAATTGCATTGGAAAAGAGAACTGTGTTTCTCCTCGATTTTGAGTAAACTTGGGAGTAAGGGAAATGACTAAGTGTAAGAGAGCAGTTGGAATGCAAGTCACCAAACTATTACTTGCCTGGAACTGTTTTTTTGAGTGCCAAAAATCAAACCTAAAAAGTTCTTAGGTTTCATGCTTCCACTACAAGTTAAGGCAAATTCACATTAGAATTTTGCTCATGGATGAAGAAATCGTAAGCACGGCCCTACATAAGCATCATATTGATATCAAGCATGACAAGTAGCCGCAAAATAGGTAGCAACTAGCAAGGCACTGGGAATCATGTTACCAACATTGTCTTCAAGAATTCTCTCTTGACTGGCCAAGTTTTGTGTGAGACAAGCTAAGTGTCATAGACACAAGGTTTGGAGAAAGTATCTCTTACGACAAACATACCTATGTAAAAAACTAATGAGTGAATGACATTTGATTCAATTTTATTTTCTTTTAACAAGTTGAACCACCAGCCTCCCATATGGTATTTATGATTTACCCATTAATTTGTTCCAATTTTTTTATGTTATGTAAATCACGTTTAGCACATGTTTATATCCCTAATTTTAGTCCGTCAAGGAATATAAGTTGTCCTTAATTTTAATTCAATCAAGAAATCCTCCTAAGCAAGGGAGTCAATTTCGTATGTAGACCATTCCGATTTGGTCAAGGAAATAATATGTTTCGATACTAATCAATATTATGTACCATCTCAAAGTTACTGCTATAAATATTTTATAACAAATAATTATATATATATATGTAATTATTTATATATTTATAAAAATATAATTTAAAATCCACATATTTATAAGCCTAAAAATTAACCCAATGTATTAAATTAAATATCATATTTTATATTTTTTTAGCATTTTAAATTATTTTTATTGTACTTGCCGAAACATCCATATTAGCTTAAACAACCAAAAAATCTCCAAGACAACTAGTACAAAAGCCAATATTTTATCCAATATATTTTATAGTATCTGTACCGATTTGATAGCTAGTTCAATACATACCTTTGGTACAACCAATATTGTACCTTGGTCTTAAGTCATGGGTTTTCATAGCAACCCAAAGCCAAACATCGCTCAGCTCAAATGTTGATCGCCATGACCATCATCAGTTGTTTTCTCCATGGCACTTTTCCACTCCAGTTTTTTTTTTTTTTTTTTTTGCATTGATTCCGGGGTCCATTTTTCTATTTGAGGCTCCCAAATCCAACAACTTGGTCCATCACTAATTCTTTTTGGGTTCAATTTATGCGAAAATCACCAATTCACTCACATGCTTCTTCACAATGTCGTCTTTTGCCAATATAATTTAGGTCATTAATGATTAATGTAGTCTCCCTTAATTCTTAAACTATAATAGCCACTCTTAACTCTTTGGTCATTAGTGCATCCGTTCTTAGGCCCTTGTAATTGTTTTTTTGACATTCATACATTATCATTGTCCGTTGCCATCACCAACATTTTGCTTGATTCATTCCACATCCTGCCTAACCCATATCTACATCCAATTCGGTCACTCAGGGTAATCTTCAAGGCATCTTCACTAGCTTACATTTCAAAATCAAGATATCATTAGACTTTTGAGTTTGAGGGGGGACGTTAGTGTATAATGTATCACATTTAGAATATGTTGATATGCTTGATTGACTAAAATCAAGGAATATTGATTGTCCTTGATTTTAGTTCAATTAAGGGATTCTCCTAGGTTAACTTGTGTGTGCATTTATGTGTAGGGTTCACCGTAAAATAACAATTTTGAATAGTAAAGATGTATTCAGTATTCACTAATAGTTTTTTACTATGGATGTAGGATGTCAAGTCAAACCATGTCATTTTTCTGTAGGTTGTCAAGTCAAACCATGTCATTTTTCTTACTTCTATTCTCTCCTCCTCACCCTGTGTCTTTAATTTTAACATTTTACTCAGTATGTTTGTCATAAGAGATATTTTCTCTTGGTATGTTTGTCATAAAAGATTGGCGAAACTACACTGTTAGTCCTTGAAATTTATCTACTAAGTGCTTTTGGTCCTTCAAGTTTTTTTTTTTTTTTTTTTTTTTTTTGAGGAAAGGTCCCTCAAGTTTTTTTTTTTTTTTTTGATAGGAGGTCCCTCAAGTTTTAAATGAGCACGATTGGTCCCTAAAATTAAAAAAATAAATTCTATTAGTCCTTCCAATAACATGTGTTAGTTTTTTTGCCTATGAGTCTAATGGAGTATTAATATAGCATTTTTTGGGGTAATTACACTACCCTCCCTTGAGGTTTTGGGAAATGACACTCTACCCCAAACTTGAAGGGAAAAAAAAAAACACTTTCCCACCTAGACATCCAATTGACCAAACTTTGTTAAATTAATATTAAAGTTTTTTTGTTGTTGTAGAAATATTAAAAATGTTTTGTATTAACCTACCCTTTGCTTAAGGGCATGTTTCCAAAATTATCTTATTTCATAATTAAAATTTATTATTTTAAAGTTTTTATTGAAGTGTATTTTAAAATATTAAGTGTGAATTTTGCTTTCTTTCTTTTTTCCATTTTTCAACGGTTTATAAAGAGATTTTCCGTTGCAAATGTTTTTTGGTGCTTGATAAATTTTGCATTTTATTCTAAATTTATTGGGATTTTTTTTTACTAACCATGATTAATTTTTTTAAAAGAAATTCTTATAAAAATTTAGAATATTTTATTATTAATATAAACAAAAGAAGGGGAGAGTGTTAATTTCTTCAAACTTCAAAAAAATGGAGTTTTTTTCTCTTAAGGTTTGGGGTGGAGTGTCATTCTCCCAAACCTTAAGGAAGAGAAAATATAACCCCGCATTTTTTGAATGACATGGCAAATGTCATAGATGTGTCACATCAATTATTTATTAACTATTTCCCCCATAAGATTTAGTTTTATTAATAATTTTAATTTTACAAAACTAAACTCCAATAAGAATTTAAAAATTGGGAAAAAATAAAAAGAAAAAAGAGAGAAAAAAAAAAAAAAAAAAAAAAACTAAGACAGCTATATCTTTAAAAAAAAAAAAAAAACCAATCTCATCGTTGATTCCAAATTTCTTCCATTTAGCAGCAGGCAGCAATGGAGAGAGGTTTGTGTGGATATGCATAATTAGAATCTTGAGTTCAAATCAACAAGTCAGAGGGGAGGGGCTAGTCAAATGCTCAGATGCATGTGTTTTGCTGGAGGTGCTAGTCGGGCAATAGGTCAAAGAGAGGAGTGTTTACAAGAAGTAGCTATTGGAGATGATGAAGCTGAATCCCCAATTTTTGTGCAGTTCGAGATTGGTGCCGTTGTGAGGAAGAAGTATAGAGTCGACGATGAGATTAGGGATTTTTTAAGATTTGGATGTTTTAGTTTATTTTTATTTATTCTAATTAGTGTTTAATTTTTTAAAAATAAAATGAATCAATAAAACCTTCTTTTTCTGTTTTTTTTTTGGAGGAAAGATAAATAAAATAAAACCAAATCTGATGTGGCAATTCAGTTTTTTTAATAACTGACGTGGCACAATTATGACATTTTCCATGTCATTGAAAAAATGTCCCATCAATGCTCCTTTAGACAGACAAAAAAAAATAATAATAATAGTACTCATTTTTTAAACTCTTTTTTTTTTAGTATGTACTCTTTTTTTTAATCTTTTTTTAAGAGAGTTTCAACCTATGGCGTCCGCTCCTGGAACCCACCTCATTTTTTAAACTTGATAGACAAATTGCGCTCATTCAAAACTTGACAGACCAAAAACATTTAATAGGTAAATTTGAGGGACTAATATTGTAGTTTTGCCTAAAAGATCCATCTTTCATGGCTTGTAGCAAGGTGGCTTTATGATGATTGAAAAGTTTAAAAGGTATATGGAGGTTAACTAACAGTAAAACTTGCACACATTTTTTGAACACCCAATCTAGTAACACTGCAGAAAAAATGATAAATATTTATTATAAAAATAAATAAAAAAATAAAAATAAAAATAAAACCCTGATATTTTTCATACACTTTTTTGGAAACCACACACAAACCGATTGTAATTTCCTTCTTTTTTTTTAATTTATAGAGGCGATTGTTAAAAATTGAAGGAACACAAACATGATGAACACCAAGACAAGAAGTAGAGTATTAAGAAATCAAACTAATTGTCACCCCGAACGCCATAGATTTCCTAGAGATTCTTGGTGAAAAGTAATTTTTACTGAAAACGAAACAATGGGTTCGTTTGGATAGAATTTATTTTGCAGAAACTGAAAATTGAAAACACTGTAGTAGAATAATTTTTAAATGTGTGAATAGTGTCGTGAGACCCATTTTTAATAAAAAAGTTGCTGAAAAGTGAAGTTTATAGGACACGTGAACAGTGCACTCGTGCACTGTTCACTGCTAAAAAGTCAACAATATGCGGCTGAACCAAAAAAAAACTGAAAACGCATTGAACCCAGAAACGTGGACATGCCGTGTATCCAAACCCACACAATGTGAAATTTTGATTTAACAAAAATATAAAGCTAAGAAAGAAATTATGCCAAAGAGTTACATCTTATGATTTTATTATGAAAGGATTATGAAAATGTTATGGACATAATATTTCTTAATATTAAAGTGTTTTTCTTTCTCATACAAACTAAACAATGTAAAATTTTGATTTAACGATAATATAAACCTAAGAAAGAAATTATGTCAAAGAGTTACATCTTGAGAGTGAGAGTGAGAGAGAGAGAGTGCTCAAAGAAATTATGCCAAAGAGTTACATCTTATGATTTTATTGTAAAAGTATTATAAAAATGTTATGGACATTACATTTTTTAATATTAAAGTATTTTTCTTTCTCATACAAACTAACTATTTAGACTCAATAAAGGACAAAAGCTATACCAAACCAAATTTCAATAAAAATGGTTTTAAAAACCGGTATGGTCAAAGAATCAAAAAATAAACTGACTGAATTTTTGGTTTAACTGATGATGTTATAAATAATTTAATTAATAATTTTTAAAATTATATAAATAAATAATAATTTTTTATATACTAATTCACTAATGAAGTATTAGCATTAGACCCGATTGCTAAGCATTTTTTTTTTTCATATAATGGTAAATATATATCAATTTAAGAGTAATAATAGATAATAAAGTGAATATTATTTTTTTTTAGAATGAAAGTGAATATTATTTAGTAATTAATAGAATAATATTTTTACTTATGGGGCCAGAGAATTTGTGATCCAGGTCCACTTTACATTAGGACCCAATGCCCACGCCGAGGAGAGGCGTTGCTAAAGACATGCAACGGAAGTCCAAATGGCCTAGAGATATAGCCGAGAATGATTCTGTCCTCGGCATCCTAAATCGCTCCTGGAAGAAAGGGCGAGTACGGTGTAGGAATGGTTCAAGGAAAAGTTAAACACTTCCGCATTGATGGGGAAAGGACCCCTGAACAGTGTGTTGATAAAAGATAAGGGAAAGGCTGTCATTACTGTAATTAAGTACTCTGCGCCTGACAGAACAATACTTTTCAGCTTTTACAACCGCCTCCAACCACTTTGGGTATAGGCTGATAGGACAAGTATTAACCCTCAAAACCTGAATCTACACGTGGACGTTGGGAAGAGGGTAAAGGCTAGTATGAAAGGAGAAGGAAGCAATCCAAAAAGGGGGGGGACCAAGGCCAAGAAGGAGAGTCTCCCAAGCCGTGCCGAGGAGAAAATCTTCTTGGGCAAGCACAGTTCACCTCTGTACGATCATCACGAACACCATGACTAACGGCTGTCCGTTCACCAAGGCCTAACCTTTTAGCCCACTCTCTACAAATTTTATTAACTGGGCCTTTAACATTCGAACCCCATATACCCATTTGGGGGTTACTACAAATCGAGTCCTTACATTACTAATTGCTATTATAAAGCCAAGTAGATTAATGAATTTAATATAGTTTAAAAAGAAAATCATAATAAAGGAGATTATATCTTTATATGGTTATTTACTTATTTTTTTTAAAAAAATTCAAATTTGAGTTCTTTTGTAAATAAATTAATGAATAAGTTAAGTAGGATATTTATAATTTATAGTCTTGGAAGCTCAGCTCTCACCACTACCCCCACCTACTTTCAATATAATAATATCACATTCCCAAAACCCAATTTCATTTTCAAGTCTCATAAACGTTCCCCTTTATCCCTCTGAAAGTTCCAGAGCCACAAAAGAGGCAGTAACGGCATCGTAAGTTCCACTTTATCCGGTTTCTCAAAAAAAAAAAAGAAGTTCCATTTTATCTCTCCGGAAGTTCCAGAGGCACAAAAGGCAGTAAAAGCATCGTCGACCAAGAGGTCTGTGCTTTCTTCTTCTTCCTCATCTTCTTCTCTGTTTTTTTTTTAATTATTTGGTTCCCCACTTCCAGATCTGAAAATTCTTCAAACTTCTCATATATTTTTTTATTTGATTTGAAAATCTAATTGTTGAATTTTATATTCGTTAGGTTATTAGCATGCATATCAAATTTCGTTCCAATTAAATATTATTTACTATTTGATCAATTAATTTATTTTTTATATACAATTTTATATTATAAAAACTTGAAATTATAACATTTATTTAATAACATAGTAATTAATATTTGATTTTCTTAAAATTTTATAAGCATTAAAGATGTAATAAGAACATGTAATCTTGCAATTTAATAGTTAGATTTTTAAAATTCATATTCAATATATATATATGATGAGTTTGTATAGCTTCTCTTTAAACTAGTTTGAAGAGAAACTTTATTAAAAAAAAAATTGAGCGGAAACGGAGGCTGAGAGTGAGACAGAGACGTGTGAGGGAAAGAAAAAACGAATATATGAGTTTTTAGTTTTAGGTTTCCCCAAAAACAATGTAGTCTTAGGTTGGGCAAAAGGTCAAAAACAGTGTAGTTTTAGTTTCAACACAGCATGCCAATAATTGGTTCAGCCTTATCGGTTTTCGGTTTTTACGGTTAAACCAGCTGGATTCCGGTTATTTCCGATTTTTACTTATTTTTAGGTTTTAATCCATATCTAGAACAGATTAGTGACTGGTTCCGGTTTTTGGTTGAACTGGTCGGACTGGCCCATCCGGTTCGATTTTTAAAACCATGCTATACTTAACCAAACTTACCGTAGAAAAGTTATTCACACTTTTTCTTTTTATATAAACTAGTGTGGGTGGCACGTGCTATCTCTTGTGTAAGAAAATTACACAAGAAAATTAAGATAAAATTTTTATTTGAAGAAGTAAGAAATTATATACGAAAAAATATATATGTTATACACAATTAATCTCATCCGTATAAGAATTTTGATATGTATTTGTTAAAGGCAATATCCACTCATTAAAAACTTTTAAAAATGATAACGAATATCATTATCTTCCAATAATAAGCAACTAAGTTTTGCTAAAATTTTGTCACAATGTTTAAATTTTCGTAATGAATGATATCATATACTACAATTGAAACTCTTCATCAAATACCTTCAACCATACACAATATATAATTAAAAAAAAAAATTCATATTTTCTTCTTTATCATTTTACATGAATTTAGGTACAATCTTTAGCTTAATTAGTTTTTATGAACATCCATTTTAGGAAAGAAAAAATATGTAACAAAAGGCATGTGTCATCGAATTTTTTATTAGATAAATTATAAGTTTTGAAAATTTAAATCTAGAAAATCAATGTTCTCTAGTTAACAAATAAAACACCTTATACTTATCAAAAAATAAAAAATAAAATAAAACAAATAAAACACCTTATATTACCATTCCAACTTTCTAAGCATTACTACCATTTAAAACACAAAATATGTGAAGAAAATTTTTGGGATATTAAAATTTAGTAGGAATACTTTAGCCATTACACAATGAAGTATTTTAAGAATCATAAGCTTTCATTATGGTTTTATTGAAATAATAAAAATATGACATATTTGTTCTTTTCCAAAATATTAATGAGACTACTTGATTTTAAAGTTTAAGGAGGAATTGTGAATTACCCCTAACAAGGGTGAAAAATATTTTAATCCTAATTTTATGTGTTTTTACTTAAAATAGTGCATAAAGAAAAAAGAAATACAAAACAAAATATACAAAAATTCAACCCAAGAAAACTGTACGTAAAACAGTGAATTTTGGCTCAACAAAAATTGACTAATAAAAAAAAATTCTAGAAACACAAAGAATGGCACAACATTTTCATAATACCTTTACAACTTTGTTATATTTTACTTAACTTGTAAAGAATTGACACCAGAAAATATTGTGACGAAAACAAGATGTTTTAATATTTTCACAAGGGAAATACTATGTTCACGATATTTTCATTACAAATCATAAGTAGTAGGTTGTTATTAGTAGACAAAAAAGTGATTTCATTGGTAAGTTTAAATTAGAATAACAATTTACCACCTAAGATTTGTGAAGAAAATGTTGTGGATGTAGCACTTTTTTTTTCTTCACAATACCTTTATTTTTAGTTGTGGTTGGTTCTACTTTTCAGTATGATATTTTATTATTTTATATGAATTAACACCTCAATAATTGTGAAAAATATTGTGATAATTTGTTGTGTTATTGTTTTATTATTATTATATAAGCAAGTTCAACGGAGGCAAGCATAACAGTGGAAATTGACACAACCAAAGTACTGTAGATCAATTTTCGTAAAAAAAAAAAAGAATTAAACAAACCAAAGTACTGTAGCATTGTGCACTGTAGCAATAACTCATTGGCTCTTTTTATATATAGAAATTGCCTTTCCATGAGAGAGAGGAGCTTTTTATTTTTAGATGCAACGTTTTTTTAGAAGAATTTTTAGATGCAACTTAGATTTTATATTATTATTATTTTGTTTTTTATAAGAGAGATGCAAATTGAAATTTGCACAGCCTAAGATACTTTGAAATTTGCAACTTATCTCTGGCTTTCAGCTCTCAAAATTGCAATCATCTCTAGCTCTCAATCTCCCTCACAAATGGAGCAAGAGAACCACCCCAATGTCACAAACATAGCACTAATAGTTGGGGTAACGGGCATGGCTGGCTTGAGCTTAGCAGAAGCCTTAAAAAGCCCCAATGCCCTTGGTAGCCCATGGCAAGTCTATGGCGCGGCTAGGCGCCCCGAGCCGAGCTGGTTCCCGTCCTCCATTGTCGACAAATACATCACCTTCGACGCCACAAACTCCGCCGACACACATGACAAGCTTGCCCACATAGCTAACAAGGTCACCCATGTCTTTTGGGTAGCCATCCAAGTACGTGAAAATGAAGAAGCTAATGTTAAAGTTAATGCAGCCATGCTAACCAATGTGCTAAATGTCCTAAAATCAGGTCCAGCTTCACGGCTCAGCCACATAACCCTTCAAACAGGCACTCAACACTACATGGGCCCAGTCCATGATCCAGCCCATTTGGCCCATCTCATCCCTCATGAGCCACCATTCATTGAAGACTTGCCCCGCCTTCCATACCCAAACTTTTACTACACGCTTGAAGACCTTGTGGCATCACACGCGCCGTCGTTGACCTATTCTGTGCACCGCTCGTCTATCATAACCGGCGCGTCTTCAAGAAGCGTGTACAACGCGCTGCTGACGATGGCCGTGTATGCAATTATATGCCGACATGAGAACATGGCGTTTAGGTTTACAGGTACACGTTACACGTGGGAGCATTTTTGTGACATGTCAGACGCGCGTGTACTGGCGAAGCAACATATATGGGCAGCTGTTACGGATAAGGCTAAGAACCAAGCCTTTAATTGCACCAATGGTGATGTTTTTACATGGAAGAGCTTTTGGAAAGTGTTGTGTGAAATATTTGATGTTGAATTTGTGCCATTTGATGAGGCTGAAGAGTTTGATTTTGTGGGGATGATGGAAGCTAAAGGAAAAGTTTGGGATGAGATTGTGGAAAGATATGGGCTTTACAAGACGCAATTGAATGAGATTTGTTGTTTTGCTGCAATTAAAAATGTTTTACATTTTGGGTTTCAACATGTTTGTAGCATGAATAAGAGTCGTGAATTTGGGTTTTTTGGGTATGCAGACACACTAAAGAGTGTTGGGATGTGGGTTGAGAGACTAAGAAAGATGAAGATTATACCTTCAAGGTAAGGTTAATTACAACCAACTTTGTTATTACTACATGATGTTTTTTATGATGTGCAAGTACATTATAATTTTATTTTTAAATAATTTGTAAGACATTTTCATTAAGATTCTTGAATGTACTCATTTTGTGGTATAATATTATAAACTATGCTGTGTTTGGTGTGGCATAAAATGTTTTTTTCAAAATTGTTTTAATTATTTTTCCGTGTTTGGAGTGACATAAGTAATTAGTGTAAAATATCATTAAAAGAGAGAAAAAAAAATAGGATGCACATATATTTGCAGAATGAAAAACATAAATGGCTAAGAGCAACATAACTAAGCATATGGTATATTGCTTGAATAAATTAAAAGTTATTTAATTATGCTTAGAAGATAGAATTCCAATATCCTTAGCAAAAGCTCATGCTATATAAGTAGAGTTTTTGCTTTTATATATAGGAAAAATTACATAATTAGATCTAAAAGAAAACTAATTAGGTGAAGAGTTCATTTTTTTTAAAGGAAATTCTCTTAAGCGAGAGATAATTTGAAAAGATGAATATGGATGAAGATGAGAATGAGAAAATGAGGGGAGAAGGGGGTGGAGATATTAGGAATTTTAGAACAGGAATATTGTTAGGCACCTATATTCTTGTATTGTATATGGACTATTGTATTGTGTTGAGGTGAGGGCTTGTACCATTGTATAGTAGCATGAGCTATAGGATGTACCATTGTATTGTGGTATGTGTTGTAGGGTAGTATTGCTAGAAGGTAGTTAGTGGTGCTGCAGTTAAAGGTGGTTAGTTCAGTTGAAAATCTGGGTAGTTATTTAGGATGTGAGGTGTATATAATGGGCAAGCATTGTATCTATTAGATATATGAATAAT
Organism: Quercus tomentella; assembly: GCA_028535165.1. NCBI lineage: Eukaryota > Viridiplantae > Streptophyta > Magnoliopsida > Fagales > Fagaceae > Quercus > Quercus tomentella. The sequence goes on along the minus strand of JAPQVY010000001.1, from coordinate 41,787,327 downwards.
ACTCTGAATGTTGATACTTCCTTTTCATCTCTCCCCCTCTCTCTCTTTCTTTGTTCCTTTAATCTTTCCGATCACTTTCTTAGCTATGGAGGCCTAGGTCCCCTTGAAGTGTCCTACCCTAAACTCTAATTCCATCAAAGTCTCTATCATTGGTATTAGAGCAGTTTGATCCAGTTCACCACCATGATTGACACATGTCCAAAAACACAAAATTCTAAAAAGATAGCTGCACTGTCCAAGATTGTAGATAGCCATGAACAGACCTTACAAGAAATTCATAAGCAATTGCAAACTATTATTGGGTTCATGTAGAAATTAGTTAAGCTTTGCTTTAGAGTAGCAATCATGGAGTTCATGAATCTCCACTCATGAATCTAATCAAGAACCTAAAACTGGAATTTCCTAGATTCCAAGGAGAAGACCCAACTTGTTGGATTTACAGGACAAATCAATTCTTTTCATACCACAATACTCCAAACCATCAAAAAGTCATCATGGCTTCTTATCATTTTGATGGGGAGGCCCTGATTTGGTTCCAGGATGCTGAGCAAATTGGGGGTTTTGCAAGTTAGGAAGTGTTTGTGAAAGCCCTTCAAACTTGTTTTGGGGTTATAGCCTATGATGATCCAATGAAGGCACTCACTAGGCTCAAACAAACTTCTACTATGGTTTCTTACAAAGGTAACTTTGAAATTCTGTCCAATAAGATTGTTGGTTTATCTGAGTCTCATAAATTAAGCTGTTTTTTAAGTGGACTAAGAGATGAAATAAGATTACCAATTAGGATGCTAGTGCCAAAATCGCTTAATGAAGCCTTAGGTTTAGCCAAAATTCAAGAAGAGTACTTACTAAGTAGCAATAAAAGTTTCAAGAATGTTGTGGAGAGTGGGAAGCCCTCAATTTTGGGATTACCTAAGATAGAGGGCAAGACTAATTCGAGGTTTAAGCTTCCTTTATAGAGGTTAACTAATGCACAAATGGAGGAAAGGAGGAAACAAGGTCTGTGTTATAATTGTGATGAAAAGTGGCCGTTAGGACATAAATGTAAGGGAGCAAATGTATTTTTGTTAAAAGGATTATGTGAGGAGGTTGAGCACAAGTCTGGATTGCAATTGGTGGAGTTGGATGATGACGGGGTGATGTTGGGAACCCAAGATTAGGTTCGAGGGAGTGATAATATGGTCACCCCTGCTGAAATCACTTTATATGCATTGATAGGCAACCCTTCAGCTAATACCATGAGAGTCAGAAGTAGGATTAAGAATCATGAGGTAGTTTCTCTTATTGATTCAGGTAGTACACACAATTTTTTGGATGCTGCAGAATTGGATATGTTGAATTTACACTTGGATATATCTCAAATTTTGGAAGTTAAAGTAGTTGATGGTAGTGTCATTAAGACTTTGGGAATATGTCATGGAGTCACTCTTGCAATCTAGGGGTATAAGTTTGTTATGGATTTGAATGTATTGCATTTAGGGGGCTATGTAGTGGTTTTAGGTACTTAGTGGTCAAGTACTCCAGGAGAAATCAGTTGAGACTTCAAGTTATTGACCATGAAGTTCCTTTACTTGGGTAATAAGGTGTTGTTGAAGGGGTTACACTTTAAAGGATCTGTCTTTTCAGAGGTTGACAAGTTCTTTAATGGTTCAGCTATAAGGAAGGGGCTGGTTCTCCAAATTTCAGCAGTCACCACCAACTCAACAAATGATTCATTGTTGCCTACTACCTTATCTGACCTTTTGGAATAGTTTTCCAAGGTGTTTGACATGCCTTCAGGCCTACCACCATTTCGTGGACATGAGCATCAAATCATACTCAAAGATGGAACCCCACCAGTTTGTGAAAGACCCTACAGGTACCCTTACTATCAAAAGTCAAAAATTGAAAAGATTGTGCATGAGTTGCTTGAATTTGGTTCCATTCAACCTAACCAAAGTTCCTTTTCCTCACCTGTGTTGCTTGTTAGAAAGGCTGATGGGAGTTGGAGGATGTGCATTAATTATAGAGCCCTAAATAAGGCAACTATAAAGGATGAATTCCCTATTCTTGTAGTGGATAAGCTATTTTGAATGTCCTATTGTCTCATCGATTGTATGTAAAGAGGTCTAAGTGTGTCTTTGGGAGTTTTGAAGTTGAGTATTTGGGACACATTATTTCTGGTGAGGGGGTTAAGGTAGATCCTAAGAAGACTACTGCAATGCAGCAGTGGCCAGTCCCAACCACTGTCAAGGCCTTAAGGGGGTTTTTTAGGTGTTACAGGTTATTACAGGAGGTTCATTAAAGGGTATGACAACATTGCTAAACCCTTAACTGATCTTCTTAACAAAGATAGCTTCTTGAGGTCTGATACAGCTTTGGAGGCCTTCAATGCTCTTAAAGCTACAGTGATCCAACCACCTGTATTGGCTCTTCCCAACTTCTCCGAACCTTTCACCATTGAGTGTGATGCCTCTGGTATTGGTCTTGGTGCTATCTTGATGCAAGAGTATAGGCCCATAGCCTTCCATAGCCAAGCTTTGAAGGGTAAGTACCAACATTAGTCCACCTATAAGACTGAGCTCATAGCTTTAGCAACTACTGTCAAAAGGTGGAGACCATATTTAGTGGGCAAATCCTGCATTGTTAAGACTGACCATCAGAGCTTAAAATTTCTGTTGGAGCAAAGGATTGCCACACCAGCTCAGCAAAAATGGCTTGCTAAACTCTTGGAATATGCTTTTGTGGTTGAATACAAAAAAAGTGTGGACAACAGGGTGGTTGATGCACTTTCCAGGAAGTTTAACCTTGTTCCTGAGGACTTGCAGTTGCCTCTTTAGCAAAAAACAAGTTGTTTGTTCCTTCTCTCAGTTCCTGATCCCACATGGTTAGTTGTTCTCAAGGATAGTTACTCTCAAGATCCTTCTATTCAGCAACTTCTTTCTTCAATTCAATTTGGTGCTCCTCCCATAGGTTTTACCTTTCAAAATGATTTGATTTTCTACAAATGCAGATTCTTCTTGAGACCCTTGTGCCCTTTAAAGTCACAGGTTTTGCAGTTGGTTCATAGTAGTCTTGTAGTTGGTCATTCTGGTTTTTTAAAGTCCTTTCAAAGAGCTAAGAGGGAGTTCTATTGGCATGGCATAAAGACTGATTTTAAGAAGTTTATTAAGGAATGTGATGTCTATAAGAGAATTAAGTTTGAGACATCTGCCTTAGCTGGTTTGCTGCAACCATTAGCCATTCCTACTACTCCATGAGCTGATGTGAGCTTAGATTTTGTTGAAGGACTTCCTAAGTCTCAAGGGTTTGAGGTGATCCTAGTTGTGGTGGACAGGTTAACCAAGTATGCCCATTTTGTGCCTTTGTCTCACCCTTACACTGTTGCTAAGGTTGCTGCCTTATACCTCCAGTACATATTCAAAATCCATGGCATGCCCGCCTTTATTGAGAGTGATCGAGATGCAACTTTCACTTCATTATTCTGGTCTGAGTTGTTCAGAATGCAGGGTACAGTGCTGGCCATGTCTACAGCTTATCATCCTTAATTAGATGGCCAAACTGAGGTTGTCAACAGAATGTTGGACCATTACCTTAGAGCTTTTACTAGTGATAGACCAACTAAATGGGTTAAATGGTTACCACTTGCAGAGTTTTGGTTCAATTCTAACTTGCATACTAGCCTTAAGATGTCACCATTTGAAGCTTTGTATGGCTTTCCTCCTCCAAAGTTGCAAAGTTACATTCCTAGCACAACCAAGGTAGATGCCTTGGATTCTATTTTGAGCCAAAGGGAGAAAGTTTTGTCTATTCTTAAGGGGCCATCTTCATGTTGCTCAAGAGAGGATGAAGTCTCAAGCTGATAAGCATAGGCAAGATAAATCCTTTATGTAGGGTGATTGAGTTTTGAAAGCTCGAAATGTGTGAAAACACAAGAGCTTGTTTAGGCCCCTAATTTAAATTATGGCTTGGTTGATTTTACACTAACTTAATACTAAGTGCGGAATAGTGTAAAAGCAAACATACAAGCAAGAGAGCTACTCTAATCCATATTTAAAGCAACACAGTAGTAAAATGAAATGAACAAGAGTAGGGAAAAGAGATGCAAATACAGATAACACCGAGACGTGTTACCGAAGAGGAAACCGAAGAACTCAGCGAAAAACCTCTCCGCCGCCCTCCAAGCGGTAATCGATCCACTAGACAATCAGTTGGGATACATGGGTTAGCAAGAGACCCTCCAAGCCTAATCTACCCGCTGTATCTAAGCCCTTCAAGCTCCTACTCCAACAGGACTTCTCGAAACAGTGTCTTGTCTAGCTCTCCGGATCCCGCAACAAGCTCCATGTTGCATCTACCATCCTTGGCTTCTTCCAATACTTCCCAGTAGCACCAAAACCTCACTTGACACTCTCAAAGGGTGTGGTAAGTGTTTGGACTATTAACCTCTCAATAGTATGGAAATGGAGAGGTAGGAGATGAGGAAATTCCACAAACAAATGTGTAGAGAATTGTTGGTATAACAATTTCTAACTCTTAAGTGTTTTAGCTAGGGTTTTCTCTCAGAAGCTCCCCTCAACATTTGTGGGTAATATGGGTATATATAGTGTAGGTACAGAAAGTGTGTATCAGATAGTACAGACTGGCAGAATAGAATGTCTCGCGGGTGTCTCGCGGGAAGGCCTTACTCGCAAGACACAACTGTCTCCATCTGTACTGACTCTTCGCATTCCAGTCATGTGTAAGGCACATGCTTCACTTTGCGGGAAGCTTAGTCGCAAGACACCCGCGAGAAGTCTTCTGGCTTCACTTGCTTGAGTCTTCAATCTCTCTCTCTCTCTAACACACAACCCTTACAATCAAATCCCACAATAAATACAAGGTACAAAAGATTGAATATAATTACAATCAAATTTGGCACGGAATAAAAGCCAACAAAAAACATATTTGTAAATCACAACTTTACAATCTCCCACTTTGGCTATTCCATGACAAAACCCCTAAAACAAACTCTAGACTAAAACGTGAGTTTGGGAACAATGGCAAAACTCACTCACACCTAATCTAGAAATTGTGAAGCACTTGCAGTTTATACCTGTAACTTGAAATACTCGCACACAAACAAAATTTTCATTAAGCTTATGACAAGTTGAACACAAGGTATGAACATGAGCAAGCATAGTGCGATCAAGTATGTAAACATTAGATATCATGCAAACAAAAACTTGATCAAACAAGTTCAGTCATTAAAAAATGACTACAATGAACATTTAGCAAGTAAATGTTCATCCGGACATACAAACAAAAAGCAATCACTTATTCACTTGTATGTCCAACACACAACCAATGCAAAATACACGAAGTATATGCATCTAGGAACAATCCTACCAAGGCACAAGTGTGAAGTACTCAAGACATATTAGCAATATCTTAAAAGTACACAAGAAATGCTACAAAGCATTGAGATAGTCACAAACACAATATTCTGAATATAAACTGAAATTAAAAGACAAAGTGTGTTGAAGTTTTAAGCAAACGTAGTAAAAGCATAGTCATAAACCAGCAATTATAGAAGCTAAATATAAACACAAGTAAACCAAACAGTAGTTATTGTCTTCTTCTCCCCCTTTCATTGCACTCCCCTTATCACTACACTCCCCCTAACAACGACACCATCTCCCCCTTTTTGTCATGGAATAGCTAGTCTTCATGTTCCTCTAGCTTCTTCTGAATTTGGTCCAGTTGAGTCTGAAGAGATGTGAACTTGGTGTTGAAATGATTGTGTTGGGAGTACATGATGGCAGCTAGTCCGGATATCTTGGTAGTAATCTCTTGGAGAGTATCCATGATGTTGTCTAGCCGTTCATCATAAACATATGATGTAGAACTTGAGCTTCCCTGAGTAGCATGACTCTCTTGCTTGGGATTCTTTTTAGTGTGACTCATGCTTGCATGGAGAGTGCGGATAGTAATTGGACTTGGCCTTGGATAAGGGCGCTCATTTTCTGAGGGATAAACACCTTTGAGCTTCAAAATCCGTGAGATAAGGCGACTGAAGGGAATGCAATTCCTTGAGGCAGTCTGGTCAACCGTTTTTGCCAAAATGTGGAAGATATGAGAACACACATCAATCTCAACATCAGAGATCAAATCATGCAAGAATAGTGCTCGACCGAGATTTATGAACCCAGTGCTTGACAAAGGGTAGAGGTTGCTACACATGATTGTTGTAAGTAGTCTCAGTTCAGGAGAAAGGGATGCCACACTTATTGACTTCCCGTTGGAGGAAAATTCCAGATTAGCTCCTAAGGCTTCTCTAAGAACCTCTTCATCCGGATTCAACTCATCATAGACTGGCGGTATGGGGAGTATTGGCCAGTTGATGTGTAGGATTTCCGCCAAGTAAATCGGTGTTACTGAGAAACTTTTTCCTATAACCCAACATTTGATCTCCTCTCCATCAACAATGGCATTGGCATGGAATTCTCTCACCATGTTCTCATAAGCATCCTCAATAGTTGATAGAAGAAAGTTCCAATCCTTAGTGGCAAACCATATGGGAATATTGGTATCACGTAGAGATGGCTGGTCAACAGCTCTTTCAACCAACAATGGAGCTTCCATAAAGTACTTCTCAAAGGTTTGAGATGCAACATAGGATCTGAAATAGTTCTGATAAAAAATTCCTATTGGTGATCAAGTCCTCTTTGGCTTTGGAGAGAGGTCATCAACATCAATCACATGCTCTTTTCCTTTGTTGTTGCCTCCTTTCACAGCTGAGCTTTTAAATGGAGACATCTGCACAAATGAACACAGAATAGAAACGAAACAAGTACAAAAACACAAAAACAAAGCATAAAAACTTGATTAGATTCAAGTTAGTTCAAAACAGAATTGACAACATCTCAAAACATATCCAAACATGCTTAAAACAGAGCACACAAACATAAACAACAAGTTAAAGGCGATAAGCCATGTAAACAGACTCACAATGCATGAGTGAAGTGAGTGTAATAGTGTGTGCATAGGCTGTGTATGTGCTGGTGCATGTGTGTGCATCTTGAGGTGCATGAGGGGTGCCTAAAGGTGCCTAGTGTGTGTACAGTGTGGACAATGTGTGTGAAACAAATAAAATATGACCAAAACAAGTTAAACAAGGTCAAACAGGTATAAGCCCAGAAATTGGAATTCACTTGAATCCAATTTAGCACCAAAATGTCACTCGGACATTTTGTCAAGCACCTAGTATGCAACCGTGAACACTAACTATGAGCAATGTATGATCATGGTGAAAAATGCCTCAATACAACCTTAAAATGCCTCAAAGGGCCAACACAGATGCACAAACAACAAATGGGACTCAGCCCAATCAGAGTTTTTGAAAATTTTTCACAAAAACTAAGAACTCCAACCTATTTTCGAAAAATCCCCAATATTTAAAACCCTAAGCTAGAATCTGCAAAATTGAATGAAAAATGAAAGCAATGTTTAGAGAAACATACCTTGAAGTGAATTTGCAGAGGTTTTGTTGCTTGAAAATGATGGGGTTTTGAAGAAAACTAAGTTTTGGGTTGAAGTGGTTCGAGAGACTTATGCAAGGGAAGTGAAGAGTGTTTAAAAACATGTCACATTTGGTACATTAAGTCTAAAAACACGCGTTTTTCGCGGGTTAGGCAGTAGCGAGAAAGTCGCGAAACAGTCGCGAAATGAGCCACTGAAGTACAAATGCTTTCGCGAGAAGCTGTTAGTCGCAAATTGGGCGCGAGACAGTTGCGAAAGTTTCTATGTGATTTTGTGAAAAATCTAGTTTTTGCCTAAAAACCATTTCGCGAGAAGAGGTTAATCGCGAAATACCCGCGAGGCAGTAGCGAAAGTTTCTGTATGAAAAATATGATTTTGATTTTCCTTAAGCACATTTCGCGGGAAGCTCTAAGTCGCGAGCTTCTCGCGAAACAACCTCTGAACCAATTTTTGATGAAAAACACAAAAAGATGCATTTTGAACAAAAACGAAAAACACGAAAGTATAAAATCACTTTCAAAAACATATAAAACACTCAAAAATCTTTTTGGGTTTGATCAACAAGTATTTGAGCATACACATCACATTTGAACATGTACAATCACACAAATGAGATAGACATTATTTGAACAAAGTCTTGTGTGTTGTGTGTGAGTATCAAATATGGAATAGTCCATAGTCCAGAGTGAAGCTTCAATGATCAATTCAATCAAGTCATACACAATTGGTACGAAATCAAGTAATCTATCTCTATTATAGAAATGAGCATATATGACCTCCCACAAAAGAATGACTACAATTCTTAGAAGCTTTTCATTTGGCTTTTGCATAATTCATTACATTTTATCCTTTTTGGATATTTCATCTCTTTTTGAGATTGGTGCTTGAAATTTTTGATATTTCAACAATGAGAGTTAGCCTTTGGTTTTTTGAGCACCTTTCATTTTAATATAAAAGTCATTTTCCCTTTTTCCTAGTCAAATACTAGTATGTGCGACAGGCTTTTTTAGCTCATAATCTCTTTTTCATTTTGAGATTTACATTTGATGAGCTCTATTGCAAAAACATAAAAAGATAAAGTGGGAAGAGATATAGACATAGGTCTATGCAAGTATCAAAACCATTAAGACTATTGACCAATCATTCATGACAAGCTTGAAGATCTATTTACAACAATTACACATAGATTTCAAGATTTCTCCCACAAAGATATATGTGCATCCAGAACAAGCTAGGCTCGTAAATGCACCACGCCATTAGTACGAAGGTACTAGACCAAACTCACATGTGATACACACAAAACAAGTGATCAAACTTTTTGAAGATTTTTCAATTTTATGGGTTTTTGAATTTTGAACACACTCAAAAAAACAAAACAGGAAAAGTAAGATCAACAGAAAAAAATATAAACCAAAAAAAATGCTAATATCAAAGCAAGTGAGACCTAAACACTGGATGAGCAACAATGAACAGAATAGGTTCACATAAGAGATAGAGTTCAAGGAATGATACCGACACCAATGGTTTTACACAAGGACTCAAACCTTGGACCATCAAGAGGTTTGGTAAAAATGTCTGCCTTTTGGTTGTCAATGTTGATGAACTCCAAACACACAGTCTTTTCCTCCACCAAATCTCAAATGAAATGGTACCGAATCTCAATATGCTTTGATTTTGAGTGTTGGACTGGATTTTTGGACAAATTTATGGCACTCGTATTGTCACAGAGCACACACATAGTGTCTTGAGTGATTCCATAATCATGTAGAAGCTTCTTCATCCATAACAATTAGGCACAACAACTTGCCGCTGCAATGTACTCAGCTTCAGCCGTTGATAGAGAAACTGAATTTTACTTTTTGCTCATCCATGACACTAAGTTATTTCCAAGATAAAAACAACCACCTGAAGTGCTTTTCCTGTCATCAATGCATTCGACCCAGTCAGCATCAGAATATCCAGCTAGGCACTCATTCGAGTCTCTTGAATACCAAATTCCATAATCAAATGTGCCATTTATGTAGCGGATAATTCGTTTGACTGTTGTCAAGTGTGACTCTTTGGGTGCTGCCTGAAATCGAGCACATACTCCTACACTGAAGGCGATGTCCGGTCTGCTAGCAGTGAGATAGAGAAGACTATTGATCATGCTTCAATAAAGTGTTGGATCCACTTCTACACTTGCTGCATCACGACTCAGTTTTGCTGAAGAACTCATGGGAGTGGAAGTGTGTTTCTTAGAGTCTAGGCCGAATCTTTTTACTAGATTTTTGGCATATTTTTCTTAAGAGATAAATATCCCATCTTCCCGTTACTTCACTTGAAGCCCTAGGAAGTAGTTTACTCTCCAACCATGCTCATCTCAAACTCCCTTTTCATTTCTTCTAAGAATTCATGAGCTAGGTGATGGATTATGGATCTGAATACAATGTCATCCACATAAACTTGAGCAACAAGGAGAGATTTCTCATCTCTTTTGACAAACAAAGTTCAATCGGCTTGACCTCTCTTGAAACCATAATCCAGGAGGAATGTGGTGAGGCGATCATACCAAGCTCTTGGTGCTTGTTTCAGCCCATATAATGCCTTCTTCAGTCTTAACACATGATCCGGAAAGTGAGGATCTTGAAACCCCTTTGGTTGCTCAACAAACACTTCTTCGTTTAAAAACCCGTTCAAGAAAGCACTCTTTACGTCCATTTGATATAACTTGAAGTTCATAATGCATGCTATGGAAAGGAGAATTCGGATTGACTCTAGTCTTGCAACTAGAGCAAAAGATTCATCAAAGTCTATGCCTTCAACTTGCGTATATCCTTGAGCCACCAATCTAGACTTGTTTTGGACAATTTCACCATCTTCATCAGTCTTGTTCTTGAAGATCCATTTGGTGCCAATTATATGTGTATCCTTGGGCCTTGGTACCAACTCTCATACATCATTTCTGACAAATTGATGCAACTCTTGGTACATGGATTCTACCCAATTCTCATCCTTCAAAGCTTCCTCCACTTTCTTTGGTTTAAATTGAGCAAGATAGCAGTTGTATGTCACATGATTCGCACTATAGGCAGGTTCTTTTCTTAATCGAATTCCATCATCTAAATCACCAACGATATTGCTTGAGGGATGATTGAGAATTACCCTTGACAATGGTCTTTTAGAAGTGGAAGGTTCCTCATCACGAGAGATTGGAGGTTGAACTTCAGGAGGGGTGAGTGGACTAGACAGTCAAGTTGATCTAGTCTCCCTTCTTGATACAGGAGGTGTAAACTCCTTTTCCGGTGATTCTTTCTTAGCATCCTCACCTTGAGACATGTTGTCATCACCCTCATTTTTCTTAAGATTCGGCTCATCACCATCATTATCAATATCCTTTTCAGAGATAGTGTCATCGATGACAACATTTATTGATTCCATCACCATCTTAGTGTGCTTATTGTACACTCTATATGCTTGACTATTTGTTGAGTACCCTAGGAAAATCCCTTCATCACTCTTAGCATCAAATTTTCCAGGATTCTCCCTATCATTGAGAATATAACACTTGCTTCCAAATACTCGAAAGTATTTCACCTTCGGCTTCTTTTCTTTCCAAATTTCATATGATGGCTTCTTTGTTCCTACCCGAAAGTAAATCCTATTCCCAATGTGACACGAAGTATTCACTGCTTCAGCCCAAAACTTCTGTGGAATGCTTTTGTTTAGTAACATTACTCTTGCCATTTCTTGAATCACCTGGTTCTTTCTTTCAACCACTCCATTCTGTTGTGGAGTTTTTGGAGCTGAAAATTCCCTCTTAATGCCGTGTTCATTGCAGAATGCTTCAAACTTTGCATTTTCAAATTCCTTCCCATGATCACTTCTGATTTTAACTATGGGAACTCCCTTCTCATTCTGCAGCCTTTTGCATAGCCTTTCCATCTTGTCATATGCTTCCGACTTCTCTCTAAGAAATTCCACCCAAGAATATCCTGAGAAATCGTCAACAACCACCATAATATAGCGCTTTCCACCCATGCTTTCTGTTCTTGTTGGACCCATTAGATCCACATGTAATAACTCCAAAGGGCGAGAAGTAGCAACCACATTTACTTTCGGATGGCTTGACTTTGTTTGTTTTCCCAATTGACATGGACCACAAAAGTTCTTCTCAATTTTTTGAAACTTTGGTAAACCAATCACAACTTCAAGTTTTGAGACTTTTGCCAGTTGTTTATAATTAGCATGTCCAAGTCTTTGATGCCACAACTCCAAAAGATTCACTCGAGCACTTCGACATGCTATGCTTGGTTTGGGAATGACCCCATAACAATTGTTGGTGGTCCTAAGTCCCTTCAAAACCTGAACACCTTCTTCATTTAGGATTAGACATCCTTTCTTTGAAAATTGGACTAAGAAGTCTTCATCACAAATCTGAGTGATACTCAGCAAGTTCACTTTCAATCCCTTAATATATAACACATTAGTTAACAAAGGCAGTCCTGGAATATCCACGGTTCCCTTTCCAAGAACTTGTGAGTGACTACCATCTCCAAATGTCACAAATCCATCTTCCTTCTCTTTAAGAGTTTTGAACAAAGATTTATCTCCAGTCATATGTCTTGAACAACCGCTGTCAAGATACCACAAACATGAATTAAATACTTTCAATGCAGTATGAACAAAAAGACAAGCATGAGATAGGCATTCTTGACTATCAAAGCAGGACTCATCTTTCTTTACTTCATCCATAGATGAGTGAATCTTTCTTTTAAGAAAATCTAGTTTGTCACACAAACGTCTATTCCTTTTCTTATATTTGTCAATTAAGGAATTTGACTCACACAAGCTATTATGAATATCATGATTCCTATGAACTAGTGATTTCAGCATGTGTATAAAGATTCTAGCATGTTTCTTTGATTTGAATAACTCTAAAAATTCATACTAGAACAAATTTCAACAATGCTCATAGAGTCATTTTCACAAACACCTTTACTATGCTTCATGTTGGCCTTTACCATATCACTTTTCATGGCAAACCAAGAGGATCTAGGATCACACTCAGGTATTTAAACCATAGCGAGTGTACCCGCTCTGATACCAATTGAAAGCTCGAAATGTGTGAAAACACAAGAGCTTGTTTAGATCCCTAATTCAAATTACGGCTTGGTTGATTTTACACTAACTTAATACTAAGTGCGGAATAGTATAAAAGCAAGCATACAAGCAAGAGAGCTACTCTAATCCATATTTAAAACAATATAGCAGTAAAATGAAATGAACAAGAGTAGGGAAGAGAGATGCAAACACAGATAACACCGAGACGTGTTATCGAAGAGGAAACCGAAGAACTTGGCGAAAAACCTCACCGCCGCCCTCCAAGCGATAATCGATCCACTAGATAATTAGTTGGGATACATGGGTTAGCAAGAGACCCTCCAAGCCTAATCTACCCGCTGTACCTAAACCCTCCAAGCTCCTATTCCAACAGGGCTTTTCGGAACCGTGTCTTGTCTAGCTCTCCAGATCCCGCAACAAGCTCCATGTTGAATCTGTCATCCTTGGCTTCTTCCAATGCTTCCCAGTAGCACCAAAACCTCACTTGACACTCTCAAAGGGTGTGGTAAGTGTCTGGGCTATTAACTTCTCAATGGTATGGAAATGGAGAGGTAGGAGATAAGGAAATTCTACAAACAAATGTGTAGAGAATTGTTGGTATAACAATTTCTAACTCTCAAGTGTTTTAGCTAGGGTTTTCTCTCAGAAGCTTTCCTCAACATTTGTGGGTAATATGGGTATATATAGTGTGGGTACAGAAAGTGTGTATGAGATAGTATAGACTGGCAGAACAGAATGTGTCACGACCCAAATCCATGGAACATGAATTTAGATGCATGACTAACCTGCTAAACTTATATAACTCCATAAACATAATTAATCCAAAATAAATTAAAACTCCAAAGAACCAATACTCTTAAATAAAACCTCTTACAAAAATCCAAACTCCACAAATTTAGAATAATCTCCAAAATACAGTGAAATCTAAAGCGGAATAAAAAAAAAAACTAATAATCTTTTAAGACTTCAAGTATTATTGACTTCGCCTAAAACTCCCACGCTCTACCTTGCACCTTACGAAGCAATCCAAAGGTTCTGTTCCCCAACTAAACTTTAATCTGAAAATTGTAATTGATGGGGTGAGCCACACATCCAGTAAGTAATTATACAGAATACACAACGGAATAGAGTCAAGCAAAGCATGAGTATTTTACTTTTTCGCAAACTCATTCAATGATATCAAAAATAATTATTCCACAAAGCATATAATGAATCACTTAATACATATGTAATCACATCTTAAAATCATTTGAAATCACATACATAAAATTGATCAAAGCACAGTTTCACATATACACATCACATATTCTCACATACAATCCTATGAGCGGATACCAACATCTAACCCCTGCTGGTGAGGGATCAACACATATTCTCACATACAATCATGTGAGTGGATTTACACATATATCTGATATATCTGATCAATTCTAAAAACACTTATTTTGAGTCACATATCACAAAGCAAAGTTTATACAAAATATAATAATTTACTTGATATTAACAATTTCATTTCAAATATAGAGGCATATCAAAGATCACAATATTGAATAAAACATAAATCAAAGGATGCTTGACTCTCTTAGGGAATGAATAAGAACTGAAGAGTTTATATAAATATTTTACAATTCTTGAGTAAATCTGAAAATTCAATTTGCTAAAAGAAACATTTTAAATACCATTTGGAGAATAGGAATATGACTTTGAAATCACTTGGTTTTACACAATTTAAAGAACAAGAACCTTTTTCAAAAACTTACATTGAAACTCAATTATTTTCAGAAAATGGTTTAGTTTAGAAATCATATTTTGAATGAGATTGGGATATTCAAAACGTCGTTTAAAATTCGAAGTTTCTCTTTAAAACATTGTCTAAAAGTCGAAGTTTCTCTTTCAATGATATAAAAATAATGCTTTCGATAAACTTTAGAAAACGTAAGCTTTAGAAACATAACTTTTGAAAACTTTTGACTTCTAAGAACCTAAAGAATAAAACTTGTGTATATTATGCATAATTACTTACAGCACTTGAATCCCTCTGAAAGTCCAGCTGAAACAATCTCCAAAGGCCTCAAAACACTCTTAAATAAGACCTATATTCAATCATAGAAATTACTTACAATCCTCCACAAAATATAAAACTTATTGAATTACACAAACTGACTCACTAGGAAAAATACTGTGCTGAACTGATAACACTTTAACACTGAATTAAAGTTTCTCTAACCAATAATATTCCCTTGCATTAATTGAAACTCATATTGCCATGAGGAAAGCAGTAGCCAACATATCATTGACCTAACATTTAATATAAAACCCCAATGAAAAATGTAAGAGCCATATACCTGAATAGATATTGTAATCCTGGCTTGTTCTAGAGACACACAGTGGCCAACCTAGGATTTAATTATATAACTCCGATGAAAAACGTGAAGGCCATGATTAATAATAATATTTTGATCCAAGTCTATTTTCATGGGTACACACGGTGGCAAGATCATTGACTTCAAATATATTATATAAGTACATGTCCGTAGGAAGACATATGCCATAACCATAGATCCTTGAAATTCAGTGGCTCAACTTTTGGATTATATATATATTTATATCCCAACGAAACCATCTTAAAGTCATCCTAACGTAAGCCATCCTCTAATATATATATATATATATATATATATATATATATATATATATATATATATATATATATATATATATATATATATATGTATATATATAACCCAAGAAACACGATAAAGCTACCTAATATACAAACATCTTTCCACCAAAACCATAAATATATCTCAAGGTTTATAACAGTATAGTAGTATTAAGATGGAGTTCTCACCTTGATTTCGTAGCCCAAATCTTATGCCCCTAAACAATTTTGCATCTTCAATCGTATGTGCTCTAAACTCCAAGGAAAAACACCTCTTAGCCTCCTTAGTGATGAAACCCTAATTTATCTTTTCCTCCACTTTATATTTTAATCTGATGTGGGCTTGGTGGGATAATGGGCTGGACTTTAAAATCCTCTTGAGCTTACCTTTTTAGTCTCCAAGAAGCCCATAAAACATCTTCATCCTTTTTATTTATTATTTTAATTGCCGCACCAAATTGTATGCACTAAAATTTTAATTTTCTCACCTATTTGTAGCATCACAAAAATTGTCTACTTCCATCTTACTGTGCACACACATATAGTACCTCAACTCTATGTTAAAATTGACAAGGTACAGTGATAATCATAAAATCAAAATTGGGGTATTACAGAATGTCTCGCGGGAAGGCCTTACCCGCGAGATACTCGTGAGACACGGTTGTCTCCATCTGTACTGACTCTTCGCATTTCAGTCATGTGCAAGGCACATGCTTCACTTCGCGGGAAGCTTATTTGCAAGACACCCGCAAGAAGTCTTCTGGCTTCACTTGCTTGAGTCTTCACACTCTCTTTCTCTCTAACACACAACCCTTAAAATCAAATCCCACAATAAATACAAGGTACAAAAGATTGAATATAATTACAATCAAATTTGGCACGAAATAAAAGCCAACAAAAAACATATTTGTAAATCACAACTTTACAAGTTTACTTGAGGCTGCAGTCCTATAGACAGAAAAATTTGGCTTATAAAGGGAAGTAAAAGTTGTCTCCAAGGTATTTTGGTCCTTTCAAGGTGATACAGAAGGTTGGGTCTGTGTCTTACAAGCTTGATTTACCTCCTGAGTCCAAAATTCATCCTGTTTTCCATGTTTCTTGTTTGAAGTTGAAGTTGGGTCAACATGTCACACCTCTGCCAACTCTGCCACTTGTAGATGATGAAGGGCAGGTTGCCACTGAGCCAGTTGCTATGCTACAGACTAGGACCAAAACCTTAAGGACTTGGGTTGTCATTGAAGTTCTGGTGCAATGGCTAGGATATCCTCCTGAAGATGCCACTTGGGAGTCTTTGCATTGTTTGCATTCTAGGTTTCCTCACTTTGTGGGCAAGTTGTTTTAAATGGGGAAGGGTATGTTAGGCACCTATATTCTTGTATTGTATATGGACTATTGTATTGTGTTGAGGTGAGGGCTTGTACCATTGTATAGTAGCATGAGCTGTAGGATGTACCATTGTACTATGGTATGTGTTATAGGGTAGTATTGCTGGTAGGCAATTAGTGGTGCTGCAGTTAGAGGTGGTTAGTTCAACTGAAAATCCGGGTAGTTAGTTAGGATGTGAGATGTGTATATAGTGGGCAAGCATTGTATCTATTGGATATATGAATAATACTTAAAATGTTGATACTTCCTTTTCATCTCTCCCTCTCTCTCTCTTTCTCTGTTCCTTTAATCTTTCCAATCACTTTCTTAGTTATGGAGGCCTAGGTCCCCTTGAAGTGACTTACCCTAAACTCTAATTCCATCAAAGTCTCTATCAAATATATTTTTTTGAACCAAAATGGATGGTGTATTACTAAAATGTAATTAAAGACTCACTAACACTAAAAACAATGTCATTTTTTGAAATATGAATTGTCTTTTGTGTGAGACGTTGTCTTGATTTTTTGAAATGGAGAGACTTGTTTTTTATTAAATAATTAAGAACTGGTTAAATTTTTTTTTAAAAATGACGAGATAAATTCCTTCTACATAAATAATTAATACATCATTTATAAATCATTAAACATGAAAATTAATATGTTTTTTTTTACACTGAAAATTAATGTGTTAACTCCATTGAACATATGGCATTGAATTAAAAACATTTGAACATAAATACAGAGTTTCACACATGACACGTAGCAAAAAGTCCATGTAATGGCTTTTGTATGAATAAATGAATAAAATTCTAGTGGGCAAGCATTGTATCTGTGGGATATATGAATAATACTTTGAATGTTGATACTTCCTTTTCATCTCTCCCTCTCTCTCTCTTTCTCTGTTCCTTTAATCTTTCCAATCACTTTCTTAGTTATGGAGGCCTAGGTCCCCTTTAAGTGACTTACCCTAAACTCTAATTCCATCATAGTCTCTATCAAATATATTGTTTTGAACCAAAATGGATGGTGTATTACTGAAACGTAATTAAAGACTCACTAACACTAAAAACAATGTCATTTTTTGAAATATGAATTGTCTTTTGTGTGAGACTTCGTCTTGATTTTTTGAAATGGAGAGACTTGGTTTTTATTAAATAATTAAGAACTAGTTAAATTTTTTTTTTTAAATGACGAGATAAATTCCTTCTACATAAATAATTAATACATCATTTATAAATCATTAAACATGAAAATTAATATGTTTTTTTTACACTGAAAATTAATGTGCTAACTCCATTGAACATATGGCATTGAATTAAAAACATTTGAACATAAATACAAAGTTTCACACATGACACGTAGCAAAAAGTCCATGTAATGGCTTTTGTATGAATAAATGAACAAAATTCTACCAAATATCTCTTGAAGTAATCATGAATCACTTATTTGTGTATCACTTTTTATAGTGGTTAGCATGAATGACTCTTAGAAGGAATACAATCATTTTAAAATGAAAGTTTCACTTGAAATGTAGAGGATCATTTTCTATGCATTTTTCATTTTTATTGGACTATGAAGTATGAGCAAATGTGTGTAGTAGCCTTTGTGCAATTCCATGTAGCTTTTTGTTGAAAGCCCATCCATTTGTTTATTTGTTGAAAATTGTTAAAATATAATTGTGACTAGAAAAACAAGGTTGTAAAAAGCTATATATAAAGTATAAACTAATAAGTTAAAAACAATAACTTATTGAAAAGTATGTGAATAAATTTTTTCTTAAAAAATGATTTTTTTTTTTTTTATAAGATGAAAATAATTATAATGGAAGATTGAACTGAGCACAAAGCATATATTACGACATAGAAAATTTCGCATATAATGAAAACTCTTTTATTAGGATCTAATTATTGACATATCAAGGGTTCAGCCAATTTAATGTATGCCATTTTATGAACAGACAATTTTGTGACATCCCTCAACTTCTTTAAGCCCTGAACGGTTCTACTCTCCCTGCAACATCCACAAACACAAGTAAATTTGTTAATATGTGAAACACCAAATCCATTTTCAGCGATTAGATTTGAGAATTTAAAATTAAGAAGTTTTAAAAATAATTGTTAGTATAAATTGCTTGATACAAGTTTAATTACAACACATGATGATGTGAATCTTGAAGATTTTGTTCAAAGATGAACAATTTTGATATTGTAAAACTCAAACCCTCCATAAATTTCATCAATCTAAAAAAGGTTTGTCATTTCATATTCCATTCTAGTCCTTTAAACAAAAAAATTGAAATCTAAATCCTTCTTTTTCATTTTTTTTTTTAATCCAAACGAACCAATATAAATATTACATCATGGAAACTAAACTCACCGTGTTATCTGGACCAGATGTACAAGCTGGTCTCCTAGGGGGTAGCTGTTGGTGTGGTGTTCTCTGCAAATTGTATAAGACCATAAATCTCATGAGATACTTTTAAGGTATATATAGAAAATGTTTAAATTACCATTGAATTTACTACGAAAGACTTATAAACTGACATAGTAATGTGTCGTGTTTAAAAATCGACGCATCAATTTGTACTTTGTATGACACTTATGTAGTAGAATTTGTAATATCCCTAACATAACTTTCAAGTTATGCATTATCGTCAAAAAATGCATAAATGCAAGGTTTGCAGGTTATATTCTATTCTATACCTGTAGTTTTGGTCGCAAGGTCTCTACTGCAGCTGTTGATTTTTGATTTACTCCAGCACCTTGCTGTATCACATTAGAATGTAAAAATAAGCAAAGGTACAATACAAATAGTCAAATGCCTAGTGTTGTAATGAAACACACTGAACAAGGCTAACTGAGATCAATTACCTTGCATAATGCCCAGTCTGCAGAATCAAAGAATGCACGTTCATGATCCTAAAACCATACAAGAAAATTCATAATTTTGTTTAGTGGTAAATTTTGGTACAAATTAATGTGACATAAAATTGTTTCATACTGGATATTTGTCTGTGTTGATTTACCTTTGAAATCAATGGCTTTTTCTTTGGCACAAGCTCTCCGTACTTCTTCCCTGTGGATTTTGCCTGTGATAACACACCAAATGAAATTTTTGATGATTAGAGCCTATTTAGGCTTGTTCGTTTGAAAGATTTTATATTATTGCGAATATAAGATTCCTATAAATTTAAACTTCTAACCATTTGAAATCATAGAAATTAAATCTCAAGTGTTCTGTAAGTATTAAAGAAACCAGTTTTATAGTGGATAAGACCTGATAAAAGAAACCATAACTAGTACACAACTTAGAGAGATTTTTGTTTAGTCTTATCTGATATGCCACGTATTGCAATTACCATTATCCACTAAAAACTCACACTTTTAGCATTCTTTTTCATGAGTCAAGCTATTTGAAAAAGAATTGTGTATGCAAATTGTTCATTTTATTCATTTTTTTATGGGCCCGTTTAGATTGGGTCAACTCTATTTTACTCCCTCTCCCTTCCCTTTAATCTAAATGGACCTCTAGTTCCACAGACCATACAAAAAAAAACAAGGTTTATTAATGGAAGTAAAAAAGGTTGAATGGTTATTAATTCAATTACAAATTAATGCCATAATAAAAAGAATTTATTGATTAATTTTATATATATATAGGAATAGTAAACTAAATGATTGGACTTCTTTATGGATTAGGAGACTTGTCATGTTTGAATAAACGTAAAAAGAATCTTGCATAATTTAATGGTAACACAACCATAATAATGGACTACTTTTCATTACCTAACAAAAGAAGTACTAGTCTATAAATTGCTCCCCACACTATATATACCTCCATGGCAACTCGTCTCCTTAAACCACACATATACAGGCAGCTTGTTCCTAGCCACGTGGTGTAAGGATCAGCCACATGCCAAAGAATTTTCCATACTTTGAATTGTTCCACTGAGTAAATCCATTAGGCTTTTGGCATAAGTAAAGAGAGCTCTGACTTTGAAAAAATTGAACCGAACCTAAGACTCTAATCAAGTACTAAAACTAATTAGATCATTGCATTTTAAATACTACCAATTGTTCTTTGGCCCAAAATGAGGAAGGTCCTATCAGCTGTTAATTTAGAAAGTCGGCAAAAGATAGTTAAAGTCTTGGTCATTCATTTTGATTTTGACAAGTCACGGAATGTGGATAATTCATCATTTAAAGTTGGATGAAACTTTCTTCCTAGTTTTGAGGAATTCAAAAACCAGCAACTAGTTTTGGCAATTTGAACAAAAGTTTATGAGTGACAACATTGGACATGCTCAAGATTTTAGACTCGGAGTTTGGCATTCAACTAACTCCATAGTGATAAAAAGTCAAGTAAATCAAAAAGCAAAGATTGGTTTTTCTTTTCTTTCCTTTTCCTCAAATCAAATACATAGAAAAAATAAAAAACAAGACGACAAAACTCTAAGCACGAAAGAGAGTTGAGCCAAATCAAATACATAGAAGAAAACAAGAAAACAAAACTCTAAGCACGAAAGAGAGTTTGAGCCAAGGGCAACCTTAATAATCAGTCATATAGTAGAATTTAATTTATTTTTTTTCCAGAAAAAAGATAAAATCAATTAGTATACTTTGACTAATAAAAAAACCAATAAAAAATTGTACCTAAGTTTTAGCGTTTTAAATTAGCAGTAGAAGCAGTCACATTAGGGTGGGTGGGGTTACATGTTACAACTAACAAGTTACAAAAACAAAATTGGCCACGTTTTGTAACGTTAACGTAAGCGTTAAGTTTCTCAAAAAAAAAAAAAAACGTAAGCGTTAATAAGGGTTATCTTAGAGTCATGTCCAATTTGCAGTGACAAAAGAAAAGTCCACGTGAATAAGTTGACAGCCTAACAACCAGTTCCGATTGGCAAATTGGGTTTTGATAGAGTCTTCAGAGATAGAGATAGAGATAGAGAGAGGTGTATATACTATATACTATATATATATAAAATATATATATAGTAGCATCCTACATTCTGCCGACAAATCAAAAAGAGTATCCATTATATAAGCAAGCACGTACCACTTTAAATGTATAAAACACTAAAACAATACCCATATCATTTCATCATTTTCTTGGGTTCTATTGTTAACCGTTAGATGTGGAGCCCATTTGTTATTCCATAACAAAGCAGGCCTCATATCATTTATCCTTCTTAGATTTGACCCCATAAATATCTCAATTTTTCTTTTTCTTTTTCTTTTTAATATTTTTTGGGTTTAAGTTTAAACCCAAAAATAAAAATAAAAGATTCATGACTCTTCTTTCTAGGCCAATTCATATAAACCATCATTGATGTACATAATTAACACAAAGAGAAATAAATTACGGTAACATTTGAAGTTTTTAACACCTCCTCCCCTCGAGGTAAAAAATAAATAAGTAAATAAAACGTAATGAAATTAATAAATGAAATTGAAAAAAAGCTGTTATTTACACTTTTAGGAATGATGATTTTGTAGTACATTAGTACCCTGCTCCCATGTGGTGGGCTCAATGAAATTAACACAAAATGTGAAATGAAAAGACAACAAAAATTTAGGTATATTTCCTTTCTTTAAGTGCAATATCTTATATTTTTTTAATTAAATTCAAACACATTTTTTAAAAATAAGACGAGAAAACTTATATAAGATACAATATCTAAAAATAACTTATATGAAATCAATGTAAAAAAGTTATCATGTGGGTGAATGTGATTAGGAGAGTTGAGATGTGTCATCTACCATTCAAATACAGATGCTTATGAAAGAGGTAGACTAGTCCTGAAATTAAAGTTCGAGATTGATGGGTGTTAGGTTGCTCAACACCAAGAACAGCAAGAAGTTTTATGGGTTTGTACTTATTTTGAACAACACATTCTCTAGTCTTTGTTTTATAAGAAAGTCTATCACAACAAGATTATGAGCAGCGTACCTCACGGTCTTGAGAAGCAAAATGTTCTTCACCTCTATCGCAGTCTGCCATCTTTCTCAGTTTCTACTTTCTCCTGTTAAAACAACACACAAGAATTTAGTCATGGAAAAGAGAATAGAAATAGACATTAGGTTCCTACCGATATAATGTAATCAGAAAACCTTAAGATTTAGTGTTTCAAAGAGAAGAGAAAGAGGCCTCTAAGGCAGTGGCTTTCAAAAGTTTGTATACAAATTTGAAAATGGGTAGTGAGGTACACCCAATTATATACAAAAAAGAAAGCAAAAGTGAGAAAAAGAAAAGGAGGCATTACCTTGCAGAAGGAGAAAGGAAGGAGATGCAAAGAGGAAGAGAGACAAAAAGTGTGAGACAAATGAAAAGAGAGAGAGAGAGAGAGAGGGGTGTGATGAAAAACGTTTGAGTAAGAAGGTAAGGTAAAGAATATATGAATGAATGTAGATTGTAGATTGTGGAAGATTGGATATGTGATGGGAGAGGGTAAGAGATAAATCAAAGAGTGAAAGACTATATAGAAAGTTAAGTAAAATTTGGAAATAAAATCTTATCTAATTAGACCCATATATGTATAATGTATATGATGGTGGTGGGTGAGAGTTGAGACTTGAGAATGAGGTTTAAGGGTGGTGGACTACTACTTATTGGGTAGGAGACTAAAATTATCCCCAACAAACAAACAAATATTAATAATTAATTAAAACACAAAAACTAATAAATTAAAAACTAAAATTAATTGAAGGAATCCAAAATGTTTGGGTTTATTATGGCTTTGTGCCGTTAGAATATCACCATCGGTTTGGCCATTTAAAACTTAAAACCCAGGCCATACATTTTGTCACGTGCAAAGCACCCTCTCTTACCGACACCTCCCATTCATACAATTAAAAATATATTTGAATTATATTTTTGGGATTAGTAAAACATCAATTTGTAAGTGACAAATGCTAAACATGCTACAAATTTTTCTACGTAATCTTTACTAGTTGATCTATCAATGAACATAATTGGTGAATTTTAAAAAAATAATAAATAAATGTCTGTTTATTTTCTTTGATTGATGACACACCAATTAGATTATGCAGTAAAATTTGTGGTATCCTTAATATTAGTCTTTTATAATTTGTGATACATTAATTTGTAAAGGTTAAGTTGTAAAATTTATAATATTTCTAACATCATTCAATTTGTAATATCCCTAATGTCACGCATTTGATATTCCCCTCACCCTCACACAAACATGTGTGCTTTTGTCAAAAAGAGACTTTTTTTTTATAATTTTTTTTTTGGGTAATTAGTTAATTACTATTATGATAATATTATATGTAATAGTGGTGGTATTCATTTGGCTGAAGAATTAATTTTAATAAAGGGTCTTGATCCCATGAGGGTGAGATAACCTCAAAAACTCACCCATAACTTAAATTGTAGGTTGCAAACTCAACTACATAAACTGAAATCATCAGTAATTGTCGGTCACTTGTTCGTTTTTGGCCTTAAACACGCCAGCCATCAAAAAATATTTTTTTAAAAAGATGGTTGGAAGTCTAGTAATCAAAAGTATACTCAATTATTAGAATATATATAAAATTTTAAATACTTAAAAAAAATTGTCCAGAAAAATTATAGTATATATGTTTCCAACTTAACAACCTATGATATTGATTGTATTTTAATGTTATTAATTACATCTAACCGTCTAGAGAAATGTATATTTATTCATTTATTAATTTATTGTGATAGATAAGTCAAAACCATCAAAACCAATGGCGTATGAACTTGTGGAAAATCAAACGTTTCAAAAATGCCACTTAATTAGTATATAGTCAAGTCAATGTCTTTTAATATTTAGATATTTGCCTGAATTCAGATTCAACTCTAATAAAGTTATGAGTTGGTTTTATGATATGGCAGATTCTTTGTTGGATTGGATGATATGGCAGATTTCGATTGGTCAAATTGCAAGAATTGGATATTAAAAGATTGCAGGAGGTTTGGTCCCCACTATCTATTATTGTGAAACGCTGGTTTGTTTATTTATTTTTATTTTTTTTGAAAGATGCAAAGCTGGTTTTTGACGTTGGATAAGTTTTTTTAAAGCCTTTCAATTGCAATAGAGATACTTTGTTTAACCATTAAGATTTAATCTTAGATTTGATAGTGTATAGAATGTTATATAATTTTTTTTAAATAGCTATTTATCGTTAAAAACTTTAACAAATTAAATTATTAGAGAGTCAAATAAGATCTCAATTCAATTCATTACAGTTTGAAAATCTAAATTCCAATCAATAATTTTAATATTCAAAGATTTCAAATACTTTGGTTTACATGTAATAATGATACAAACAAGGAATCACAAGGTCAATACATCTATGTTCCAAAAATCCCATGAACAGAAAGAAATACAAATCCAAACTGTGAAAATGTTTCAATCTTTGTCTTTCTTTTTTTCTTTTTACACTTGGAATGGATTGAGACTTGACTTTTATAATAGAACAATTACAATTTTTTTTTTTGAGGAAAGAACAATTACAATTACAATAACAATTCCAAATACTATTCTGTTCTTTCTCATTCTATTTATAATCTTACAATATTATGTCCACTTTTGGACCAATATTGTTTTTTCTTTTCCTTATGGTTTAATGGGAAAGGAATTAGAGGAACAAATATATATAGGGTCATCGAGCATTGATGTGATCACCATACTATGATGACTTTTTAGACTTAATTTGTTGTTGATAATTGGACTGAGATTGAATGTTTTTGGTCTCCAATTTGAAGTTTATGATTACCCATTGGAATTCTTCGAGTTCCAAAATTGTCAACCACACTGAGATGCTTGCACACTTGAATACCAAACCACACCCTTTGCTTAGACCCAGCTGGTACATGGACTTTTTGAAAGCCCACTAATTGCTTGTTCGTGGACCATCTACCAGAGGGTGGGGTTGAAAACACAAGTAGACTATGAGTCCCATGCATGGTTCCAGTATTTTCTACATCAATGTGAAAACCTAGTGTGAGTTTGTTGCAATTGGTGTGCTTGGCCTTGATCCCATTGCTTAAAATGGTTGAGTTTATTGGGACATTGAATTTGGTGAGGGTTACTGAAACCTCTTTTGGAGCTTGGAGTAATTTGTGGTTGAATGAGGTGTAGCTCAAACCTTGCCCAAAAGAAAACACTGTTGGGCCCTTGTAGAATCTGTAGGTTCTTCCAGGATAGCCATTTGAGTGGTCTGCTCTCAATGCCATGTTTGTCATTGCCACCTTTTGTACATAGCCCTGTGGGTACCATGTCATAGGCAGCTTTCCTCCTAAAGAACAAAACATAATGAGAGCATCATTATTAGCCTTTTGTGATCACAATAAGTTTAGTAAGTATAACAATAATGGTGTTAATATGTGGGTTCAATATGAAAATGATGTTATTCCAATCAAAACACTTTTATATATGATTGGAATAACAATACTTTTATATGGTTCATTATTGACATAACTTTTATTACGCGTCAATCACAAACAAAACGTGTCAAACAGTTGTGAAACCAATAATATCTTCCCTACCTGGATTTGTTGTACCAAACAAAACATCAGCAATGGCAGTTCCTCCAGCCTGACCAGGATAGCCAGCCCATATTATGGCACTGATTCTTGGATCATTCTTAGCAAAGGACACATCAATAGGGCCACCACTCATTAACACCAACACAGTGGGTCCTTTAGAGGCCTTGGCAACCCTTGCAACAAGCTCTTGTTGGTGTCCTGGTAAGAGTAGCCCTACCCTGTCTAAGGCTTCTGCCTCTATGCTTTGGTCAAGTCCCATTACCAAAACAGTTGCATCGGCTCTCCTGGCTGCAGCCTCTGCGGCTCCAAATTGTTGGTTCCCATTGCAGGCAACCCCTGCGCACCCAGCTTGGTGAATGGTCTTAGCATATCGCCCTATGCCTTGTAATGGTGTTGTGTAGCCACATGGAATACCTACAACAAATATGCATCAATTTATTGTTCTTGTTATTCTTATTGACGAAAATTGTAAATTAAACCTTTTTCACTTTAACTTGTTTTCAATCTAATACTTGAGTTTCATTTCAATTTCTTAACTTTAATATATTTTCAATTTTTTTTTTTTTTTTTTTTTTAGAGAATTTCAACTTATGGCGTTTACTCCTGATAATAGTTTTTTATCATTAGCCTAAGACACCAATCAGTTTTTTGTGTAGGTGGAGATTGAACCTCAGATCTCTTATTCAACCATTAGAGACTTTACTAGTTGAGCTAATTAGAACTCATTTTTCAATTTAGCCATAATGGATCCTAATTAATTCAATTTGATAAAGTTTCTAGTTATCAAATAAATTAATGTCCTATATGGTTTTTTTTTTTTTTTTTGAGAATAATGTCCTATATGGTTGAATCTTGCTTCCACCGAAATGAAATTCATTGGTATTTCAACATGATGACAAAAAAATAGTATTAATGAAGTAGATACCATAAATTTTAAAGAAACCATTGTATTTATCACCCAAAATAAAAACTATAAGACTTACCAGCATAATTTCCAATCATTGTAACTGTAGCATCAGAATTGGGCCCAATGACTGCTACAGTCCGGTGGCGCCTGGTGGATAATGGCAGTGAAGACTTACGATTTTTAAGCAAAACAATGCCCTGTCGAGCAGCCTCAAGGGCTAACTCTTGGTGGGCTGGGGTGCATACATCTCTTGGGCCCAGATGGCCATAAGGTTGTGCTGATGGCTCACCATCAAACATGCCCAGCCTCATCTGGACTGTAATTGTGTTTGCTAATGCATTGTTCACATCAAACTCGTTAAGCAAGCCTTTACTTATGGCCCCTTGTGTGTGCACTGCCAAGAATGGTCCACAGTCCAAATCCAACCCTGTAACATTACATAAAAAAGGTCCTTTTGTTAAATTATAATTCAAGTTTAAGACTTGTAACAAATTATATCTATAGTTTCGCGGGTTTTAAATCGAACCCTAAACTCTCTAAATCAAATCAATTTAAACCATGAACTTTTTGGATTTATTTGAGGGTTTTGCATGATTAAGATGTGACACTAAGATTCTAACCTGCTTTGATAGTTTGTGCAGCTGCTTCTTCGGGTGTTCTCGTGTAGTGTTGGTTGTCAAATAGAACCCCTACAGAGTCACAATCCGAGACAATGTACCTAATTGGGCCGAACCAAAAAAGAATCAATAATTGAAAAGAACTATCCATTCATAGATTTTCTCTATATATGAGAAGTGTGTTGTAACTTATATATGTCGGATGCATTAAATAATTATCGTAGATTCTTTAAATTGCTGCGGTTAATATCCACTGTGATGGCCAGTGCTTACCCACTTAAACGCCATGATCCACGAATAGTATTTTTAAGTAGATTAGAATCAGCACAAGTGGGCTTTCCATTGACTTGATTGTATGAGCACATAACACTGGCAACCCTCCCATGCAACACACAGGATTTGAATGGCACATTGTAGGTGTCTGCCAAGTCCTGCGGACTGACCTACACACATCAAAATGAACTAATTTCAAAGGCTGCCATACACATTTAGGTTAACCTTATTCTATATCCTAATTGGATTTGAACTGTTTAACCATATGATATGCCACTGTCCCAGCTAAACTACTGTGACACATTTTGGACAGCTAAAGAAAACGACTTGCTATTATTGGACCACAACTTATTATTGCCATTGAATGCTCCTTGCTAGCTGTTGTTGATGTGATGTCTAAACTCCCTGATTATTTGGCTAATCTACGGTTTTTATTGCTGTATGTTCCGTGTAAGAAAATGTAGGTGTGATTCCAAATTCTAACACAATTATAGATATTTCTAGCTTATATATACTGTCTCCTTTTAACTACAAACCCAAAGTCAATTGTTTTATGTTCAAATGTTACATCCTCTTATAGAGAATGAGGTTTTGCGTTTAAAACCAACTAAGTATGTGTTACTTACTAAAAAGGCAAGAATGATTAAATTGTATATTAGGTAATCAATATTTGACCTTTATTTCAAAATTGTATACTTTAAAAACTTTTGAAAATGTTTATACTGTCATCTAATAAATAGAAAAATGCTAACATCACAAATGAAATTTATAAAATTGAGATCGCTTTGACAATGTGGAGCTCATGACACAAAATTCCGTTTGTCATATCAACAGCTTCTATCCATTAGATAATTATAAGATTGTTTGAAATCAATTTTAAAATATAGAAATTAAAGTGAAAAGTTAAAAAAAAATGATTTTGAAATAATATCAAATGTTATTTTAACTAGAATACCTTGTTCATTTTGAATTACAGATAATTGATTTTAACATTTTAACTAGAATACTTTGTCAGTCCAATGATAAAATTGCAATGTGCATTTAAGGGCAGTTGAAATTAGCTTACTTTTGCATTGAAATGAAACCGATCGACCCCTTTCCAATTATCAAGATCGTAGGCCGTGTAATGTTTGCAACATGCAGCAACCTTAAGCCTGTTTCCTTTTGCATAACCTTGAAGTCCCTTGACATATCTGGCAGCATATTTTCCGGCTACAATGGGGTCTTCACCGGGAGTCTCTTGCCCCCGACCCCATCGAGGGTCTCTTAATATGTTCACATTTGGGCTCCAATATGTCAAACCAGCTGTTCCTCCATTGTACATTGCTCTAGCTTCATCAGACACTACCTGCACAGCAACTATGTTATCAATGTATATAATTGAACGTCTAATTAGTGTGTTTAATTGAGCATCTAAAAAGCCTTCATCATACTCAAAGTCAAAGTACTAGCCTAGTGAGCTAGCATTGGATTCTATCACTCATAATTCGTACAACCTCTCATAAACAACTACAAGCTTTAATTTCCTTGGTCCCAAACAACCTTTCACTCTAACCTCTGTTCCCAATTAACTTTCAAAGGAAAAGAAGAATTACAGTGACTGAAAATATTAAATGCCCGAGGCCCTGAAGTATATTTCTTGTTTTAACCATAATAGAAAATAGATATGGTACCAACAAATTTACATAATATACTTTCATTTTTCAACCTCGTTACCCCCTTAACTTTTTGTTTTCACCTACTGCTAACAAGGTATTTCCCGAATTGGACATATTTAGGAGTAGCATGTCTTTTACAGTAATGAATGCTATTTTTCACCACAGTAATTTCATTAAACTTGTACCTTTTTTTTTTTTTTCAACATTTGTACTCATAACTTTTTGTTTTCACCTTCAATTTGAGAAAAATATCTCCTGTATCAAACATATACAACATACCTCTAATATAACATGTGAATGCATAAAGTAATTATCACTACTAGTTCAACTTAGACAAGGACATCAAACGGTCCTATGAGGTTATAATTTCATGAGTTATGAGTATATAAAGTAGGTTACAGTTTTCATATAAACCAATCCGTGATCTCAATAACTAGGGAGGTCCCAGCTCCACTGTAATGGCACTTTGACTACCGGGTTCAGCAATTCAATTCATCAGCTATTGATTACATATACATTATTGTTGTTATTATTATTGGTCGAAGCTGCAATAATTAGCTAGAATGCTTTTTTTAAAAGAACAGTGAACCTTGTACAATTGCCTTAGAAAAAAAAAAACTAAAAGGGACTCCTGTTGAATAATATATTAGTTTTTTTTTGGTCAACAATAATATATTAGTTTCAATTACTACTTGTTGACAACTTTACAATGAAAACCTAGGACGACAACAACCACCATTAAATTTGTAAATCTTGTTATTAGCTGTTAATGTCATTTTTTGATTAAAAGTTGTTAATGTCATTGATGGCTGCTATATGTGTCATTTTTGAAAGCAGATCATGAAACTTACAGCTACTTGCATGCACAATTGAAAAGCTATGGAACAGAAAACCAGGCAACTTGGTAGAAGTGTCTTTTTCATGTGTATTTTCAATTCGTTTTTTTTTTTTTTTCCCTGATGGAAACATAAACTTGTTTTATTTATTTTCAAATGTGGACAATTATCCTTTTCCTCTTATAAATATATTTTATGGTTCTCCAATTATCAAGCAAATAAAATATATTATTCAGCATACTTTACATGATTTTTTATCTTTGTCTCACATGTGACTGTAACTAAGGTTCAAAAGTGCGGACCATATGCTGCCTCTACCATCATTTATATATATATATATATATGTTTCTCAAAATATATATATATATATATATATATTTAATACCTTTTGATGGGTCTAATCCATCCAAAGTAGTGCCTTATTTTTTAAATTTTTGGATGAATGATAAAATAGTACCATAAACGAAACTCACTGCCCAAAAAACAAAAGCACTTTTTGTTTTCTTTTATCATAAAAAAAACAAAACAAAATTATGGTAGCCAATTAAATGGAGGTTTTTCTTGTTTTCCTTTTCCCTTTTATAACTTGAGAATAACCTATTCTTAATGGTTCATAAGAATATAACAATGCATGTTAAAGGTTAATGACCTCAAACATCTAGAGGTACACACATCTCTTTCATATTATCATTGACATAATTGATAATTTTTTCACTCAAATTATAACCTATCATCTCTCAGAAGATATTTCATACACATGTTTTATACTACACTTCTATCCCACATAAAAATAGGTATTATATCCGGATTTACATATGGGATTCTCTTTCATGTGCGAAGAACGTGTATCAAAAATTTTACTTGTATTCTTATGATTTTTTTTTTTTTTTTTTTTTTTATATAAAAAAACACACGCATACAAGAGAGAAGGAACGAGGTTCGCATAATATAATAAGATGATAGAAAAATCCTTACCGCTCCGATTGCCTCCCAAAGCGACTCATTGAAAGAAGCAGCGGTTGTGATGACTTGAGGGAAACTAGTGGCACCAGGAAAGGCCCCACCAAACTTAACACCAGGACCCACATTGGAGACACCATGAAGAGCCTCAGACCACCACTCGTAGCCTTGAATGCCAAGCCTAGGCACAGCCGCAGCATTATTCACAAGCAGCCTTATCTTCTCTTGCAATGTCAACCGTGCGATCAAGTCCTTCACTCTCACTTGTATTGGCAACGTTGCTTTGCAGAACCTAAGGTTTCTCGTCAGCCCATTTTTGGGGTCACATGCGAACGGTGAACGAGCTTCAATGACACCAAATGAAACGCATAATATTGATATGAAGACAATGACGAGAGAAAAGGGTGTTTTGTGATAATGGGGCTTATTGGTTTTTTTGTTATAAGCCATGTGGGAATTCTAGAGAGATGGTGGGCTTGGTTTGTGAGAGTCATACATCGGTGTTTGTATATATAGGAAAGGGTTGCGCTTAGAGTGTGGTAACGAAATAAGGCAATAGTTTCATGATTGGCTTTCCACGTAGGTGATTGTTATAAGGAATTATCAAAATGGAAAGAGTCTGAGTGGTTGAGTATTTATCAGTGAGTGAGTACTACACGCATCTAGTTAACAACAATAAGGAAGTCACTTAGACTAGTAAACAAGTACACATTAGCCATAACCTTTAGCAAAAAACAGCAATGCTAGGACAATTATTTTTCACAATATTTCTCATGATTTGTTAAACTTAACATCGTTTTTATGAGTTTTGTTCACGCTTTAAAAGTTGTGAAAGAAAGAAAAAAGTTGTGAAAAATTTTGTGTCGTTAGAATTATTATTGTAAAGGAAAGATTTAGATTGGCCAAAAAGTATTAAAAGATTTTAGAACGTGGGTCACGGACGAGAGAATCTCATTTCTTTCTTTGTAAATGATAGGGTGCCACACTGCCACAATATTCATGTTAGCCGCACTCTTGAAAGACTTCTAAAGTTGCTTTTTTCTTACACTATTATAATTATAATAGTAAAAGGTTTCGCTTAATGTTGAAGTTAGAATAAAAAAAAAATGATGAGAATTAAATTTGCTAACTAAAATGTACACAACAAGCAGGCTTTAATTAGAGAAAATGAAAGTCCTTGGTGTTTTAGCTGACCAATTCAACAGAAATATAGGTGTTAATTAAAGATCCTTAAAATTTTGTTTGTACTCCAAAATAAAAGGTAATCCTGAATTTTAGTATTGTATTGAACCCTAATTTTTGTTGAAAGGATCAACTGTAAGTTTGTACTAATCGTCAATTGTGGCTGATTATTGTAACAGGGAGTTGGTAACAAAAATACTACAAACTAGGATCAGGCATTGTTTCAGGGAAGTTAATAATTGTACAGAAACATTATAGCACAGAGAGAATCTAATTTGAAACTTGACTTTGTTATTTTCTTAAGCCATCTCACTAAAGTATTAACGTCTTTGACCAGTCTTCTTTATGAGAAGAATCCGCATTCAAATCCCTTATCTCTTATTTCTTGCTGTTTTGTTGTAATAATAGTAACAACACAAACACAATTCTAAAAGTTTACAAATTGTTACGTCATTTAAAATTTTAAATGACATATACAACCTATATATCATTAGCAAAAAAAAAATCTTAATTGTAAAATTGATTCTCTCCCATACAAACAAAGAAGAAAAACAAAACAGAGGGAAAAATCCTAATTTTATATATGAGTTGGGTAAATTTTGGGGGGTAAAAAGAAAACTGAAAATAAGGTCAAAATTTGGATGTTCTATGAAACCTCTTTGTCAAAATGCAGTCATTGGTAATTACTATATATCCTATAGAAAACCGAGTTTGGTCTCACTTTGTTTCACCAGGGCCAGAAAAACTTTCGTCCTCGTGATATTACTTGACTGACTGACCACACGTACACAAAAGATAATCTCGTGACCATTACATCAACATGCTCTACCAGTCCCACAGATCATGAAACATAAACATTTGTCTTCTTGCTTACTTTTTTATTTTTGTCTTGTGAGCTTTGGTTGGGCCTTTAAACCAAAATAAAAAGTACCTAATATTAATTTTATGCTAGTTTTATATGCAAGCTTTTTTTTTTTTTTATAAATTTAATGAAGTTTTATATGCAGTCTTTGTGTAACCTATAGATAGGCTTATATTTTATATATATATGATACTATTCGGTTGTTTTTTTTTTAGAATCGATTCTATTCGGTTGTTGATAGAATAGATACATTGTAATATTGTACAATATAGCATTAATCTAGAAATATTTGATTAGATGGGACCACATTAATTATTATTTTAGATTGGTTAAGTCCACAACATTTTTATAATAAATCATAAATAGTTATTTATTATTTATTCTAATTTAAATTTACCACTAAAATTATTTTTTTTCTCTACTAATAATAATATGTAACAACCAACTACTTAAAATTTATTATAAAATTATTATGAAAATATTATAAACATAACCTAACGCTTTTCATTATTATATAGTTCTTCGTGTCCTCAAAATAGAAATAAAAAAAGCCATCCATGATGTCCCTTCCACCCCCAAACAAATTAATAAAGTTTCCATTGTCCATGGGATTCGTCCCCATGTCCCAAGTATGAAAGAAAAGACTCACAACTCACAAGACAAAGAGTCAAAGACTCTGCTTCACATGCTTACCACGACTCCTGTTTAGCCACGTTTGTACTATCATTTGGATCAATTTTTTCAATTTATGTCATTTCTCAAATTATTATATTTCTTTTTATTTCCCAAGCATATTTGATATTTCTCACGAGATTGAAAATATATCTCCCTAGTTTTTTAGTTTTTTAGTTTTTTTTTTTTAATCCAATTGTTTTAAATTCATGTAAATATCTTGAAAACGCTAAGAAAGGCCAACTAGGGGCCATTTAGTAACATTATTCTAGTAATATTGTTTGCATTTTTTAAAAATACATGTGGGTGAAAAAATGCGTAAAAATACGTGTAATATTATTTAAAAACTGAAAAGTGTTGCTTAAACTACCATACCAAACATCCCACTATCTCTTTACATATAGTTTCCTTAGTTGATTTAATGGGACCAATCGGATATATAAATGAACTAGTGATGTATAAATTAGATTAATGAGATATATTAATTATACGATTTTTTTTTTTTTTTTTGAGAATGAATATTAATTATACAATTGAAATGTATCATTCAAATTAAGGCGGTGCATTATGGAATATGGACAGAAACCTTCGGTGTCAATTGTTGAGATCTAACCACCAAGATAGTATAAAGAATGAAATATCTTATTTAGACTCCAAACAACCAAGGCAGCGATTTAATCAAATTAATTAATTAATCAAATCACATATTTTCCAACAAGATAATTTAACACATTAATTGCACCACCGTAACTAATCACCAAACAAAGCAATAAAATGTATAGATATGTTGGTGACAAATTAGAAAACAAAATAAATAAATAAAACCCCCTTTAATGAAAACAACCACTTTAGAGATCCAATCTTGTATAAAATTCACTATAAGAAAACAATTACAAATAGTCTACTTACAAAATCTTTATAGAGCTAAACTTTCGTTTGCCTTCCCATCTCAATGACTCTAGAATATCTAAAATCTTCTAGTGAATTGCCTTCATAAACGAACCTTGTTCACAACCCAGAACTCAACAACATTGACTCACTGTTGGAGAAATAGCTATTTAGTTTCAAGAATAGTTTGAAGCCCAAGATTTTTAAAAAACACACAATTGGTTTTATTGTGTAGGATCAAAGCACAATGATAGATTTTCTCTGTTAAAGCTCACTAAGATGGTTTTCTAGATGGATTTGGTATAGCTTTATATACCATATCCTTCTCTAAGGAAAATTGTGCTTATTGGTGTCTTACATTGGTAAATTTGGCATTGGGGTAATCCCTCTTCTTGCAGGACTCAGATCGTAGATCTGAAATTTTCGCTTGAGTGAGTGTCTCAGTAAGTTTTTTCCTTCTTTAATGTTTCACTCAAGTTTGAGTTTTGCTTGTAGAAATTCTTTTTCTTCAAATTTCTTCAGTATCATATAACAGATCTTTAACTAAACTTTTTTAATACCATGATTATAACCCTTAGATACTATATTTGTCACATGGAATTTTGTCATCATCTAAAACCTAACATTTTAGAGCACCTATTTGATGCAATAGCATAGAGTACTATATAGGTCACA
This sequence comes from Quercus tomentella, assembly GCA_028535165.1. Lineage (NCBI taxonomy): Eukaryota > Viridiplantae > Streptophyta > Magnoliopsida > Fagales > Fagaceae > Quercus > Quercus tomentella. Next base: position 41,751,631 of record JAPQVY010000001.1, on the reverse strand, counting down.
TGACATCATCTACAAAATAACAGAACTTTATATAACCAATTTTCTTTAAATAGTTCTCTCAAAAAAAAATTTCTTAAAATAGTTTGTAGTGGGTAAAAAACTCAACTGAACTCAATACAATAAACTTAATGGTATTACTTGAGAAAGCCACATACATAAATACCGATTTTATTAGAATGCATGGCTCTTTATAATTTTACTAGTAAGTAACCCGTGCTTATGCACGAAAATGATAAATTGAAGTGGTGATATTGATGTTAGCTTGGGTTATTAAACATATAAGACATTGGTTCAACTAGAACATTTAGAGGTATTAAAATGATTTTTCCTTACAGTTTTCATGATATTAGTTACACCAAATTTCTCATTACATTGCTACTATGTACTCTCTTTATCCCAATTTATTTGTCCTCTATTCCATTTTGGGATGTCCCAAAAATATTGTCTTGTTTCTAAAATTAAAAACCATTAATTTCCTAATGTTCCTATTATGCCCCTACTTTATTTTCAAAACCATTTTTGATAAATTTATTTAAGGGTAGTTTTGGAAACTTATACATTTTCATATAGCAGACAAGACAATAAATGATGTTCCCTTAAAAAGTTCGATTTTTGAAACCGGGCAAACAAATTGGGACGATGCGAGTATATAATTTTAAAAATCACTATTGAATACCACATATACAATATCAATTCACAATCATTGTACGTGAAATTCTACTAAATACAACACAAAATAAAAAGAATGGATTGGTCCAATGGTATCTCTTAAATTGAATGTGGATAGGTGCATGAGATCATTCAGCTCAATTACAAATTTTTAGGTTCAAGATCTTTGCATATAAAATATCTTAATAGAAACAGTATAAAAAATATACTCATTTGTTTAGAGAAAAAATAACAACAAAAATTTAAACAATTTAATTTTTATGGAAAGCTAACAATAACAAAATCTAATTTTCATTCTAATTGAATTTAGGGGTGTGCGCGAGTCGAATTGGGCGGGTAAACACCAATTTTGGTTTCAACTCGGCGGATTAGGTGGGTTGACGTTAACAATATTTTTAAAAAAAAAATTATCACAAACTACAATTTTTTATTAAATAATCTCAAAATATAACTAATGCACAAAAAAAAAAAAAAAAAAAAAAAAAAAAAACTAAAAGTAGATTTCAATGAATAATCTCAATTCTAACATAAACATAGGTCAATGAAAAAGAGATATATCATCTCTTGCAAAAGTAGGCTCTACCTCACAACTTAGGAAATTAAAAAAAAACAGTAGGTTCTGCCTTACAACTTAGGAAAATTAAATCAACAAACTCAAAGTCTTAACATTTCCAAAGTCACATCAAGGATTAAAAATATTAAATAATAAATTAGACAAAGACAAAGAATTAGATGAACTGTATTCTTATGTAATATATAACATATTTAACTTGAATATACAATGAACTACTTGAATATACAATGAGCCTGCCTGCCAGAATGGCTTTACTTGTAATATTATAACACGTTTTATAATATATAAACGGATCAAATGACATAAACGAAAATAAAAAAGACAAAAAAGAATTAAACAATAGAAGACAATAACGCAATTACGTACCTTTGTGATTGTCGGTGAAGAATTGAAATGATAAGAAATAGGATTCAAAAAGGTTAAAGAAGAAAGAGGAAGGGAAAGACGGTGGCTGAAGGTGAAAGCCAAAAGTGAAAGGTGAGAAGAAAAAGTGAGACTTAGAGCCACAAAGTGTATACTGTATACAAAGCTGAAGTAAATGGGATAGGTGGTAGGTAGAGGTGTTTAGGGTTTCAATGTTGACTTTTTAGATTTTGTTTAAGGAATTTTTTGAAGGACAGTTCTATTTAGGGAATTGATTATTGATTAATTGTAAAAATTTATTAGGTGAATTTATTAACTTTAAATACTTAACAATTTGAACTAATATATTCTATTTTTTACGTATGTATAATTAAGTAGGTGGGTCGAGTTGTAACGGGTTGGCAATTTTTCAATCCATACCCAATCCAATCCGCAATTTTGGGGGTGTAACCTGCCCAACCCAAATCACCTAACTTAATGACCCGCACGGGTCGGGCGGGTTGGCAGGTTAAGCGGATATTTTGCACACCCCTAATTGAATTTTCTTATATATATATACACACACACACGCACACTACCTAGTTAGTAATAGATCATAAATAGTCATGGTATATTACACAAATAACTTATAAATTTGAATTATTTTTAATTACACAAAAAAAAATGGCTCATAAATAGACAACTCTTTTTTTCTCTAATTTTATATATAAAGATACACACTCACTACCTAGTTAGTAATGGACCGCAAATAGTCATGGTATATTACACAAATAACTGATAAATTTGAATTATTTTTAGTTACACAAAAAAAAAAAAATGGCTCATAAATAGACAACTCTTTTTTTCTCTAATTTTATATATAGGTTAGATATATTATTAGCTTTTTTATGGTTTATTTATATTTAACTCCTCATTTTGTACACCAAATTACTCAATTGGCACAAAAATTTTTAAAAATTAAATTAGATGGGATGTGTGGCTCAAAATTAAACTCTAATTGAAATCCAATTTTTACTTTGAATTAACTCACTTAACACAAAAATTTAAAAGCTTAGATTATATGGGACACGTGGCGCAAAATCAGACACTAGTTAAATTTCAATTTGAAATCTAATTAGATTTTCTTTGAAATTTGGCTATTAATTTATATATATATATATATATATTAATGTATATTGGTATCTATTTAGTCCTCTTTCAAATTATTAAAATTAAAAGAATAATTAGTATAATAATAATAATCATAATCATAATAATAATGATAGAAATTATATTATTGTCATTGTCATCATCAAATCTCCCTCCTGAAGACTTAAACCCCGACCCTTACCCTTCACACCCCACAAGCACCCAATAAGCACTTGTACTTGTGGAGTGACCACCACACCAAGGGTACACGGTGATAAAGAAAATCTTAGATAATAGCTTGTTTTGTTGGTCATTAATTTGTTAACAAAATAACACTTTTTTACAATGTTTGCCAAACATTCAAACTATTAACCCAACATTTTTTTACATATTTTACCAATCACTCAAAATTTTCAAATAACTCATTTTAATTAAGCAATTATTAAAATCAAAAGTTTTTCAAAAGAATTATGCTTAGGATATCATAATTTTTACTAAATATATAAGTCCTATAAATTGATGTGTAAATTTTTAAACATCAGACAAAATAGAAATTAATGAATTGATTTATTATATTTTCTAGGTGACATCAATCCTAGTTATTGTTGGGTAAGTTTGTAAGCTTTTTAATACTTCTTTCATCCCAATTTGTTTGTCCTGTTTGAAAAGTCAAACTTTTTAAGGGAATATCATTTATTATCTTGTCTGCCTTATAAAAATGTATAAGTTTACAAAACTACCCTTAAATAAATTTATTTGCTTTTTTAAAAAGAATTATTCTTAATGAGGCAACTAAAAAGGTGCCCCAATTAAATTGATTTTTTAAAATATTAGTTAGTTTTCTTTTCAAATAGTTTTGAAAATAAAGTAGGGGTATAATAGGAACATTAGTAAACGAATAATTTTTATTTTTAGAAACATGATAATATTTTGGGATATCCCAAAATGGAATAGAGGACAAACAAACTGTGACGGGGGTAGTAATAAAATTAGTAGTAACTTTAGTTTATTGTTTAAAAAATCCATTTTTCAAATGGTTGTACCAAACTCAAACTGATAAACTAGGTATGAGAATACATAATTCTCAAAAAAAAAAAAAAAAAAGTCTGAGAATACATATATCTCAAATAACATCAGTTTGGTAATGGGTATTTCTCTAGCCATGGCCAAAATTGGCAAATGCCCCTTTCACACAAACTTTCCAGCATTTTGCCCCATTTTCCAAACTAATTAGGAAAATACCCCTATTTTGAAACTCAATTTTCTAAAAATCGAGTTCCAAATGTAAAACTCAATTTTTGGAACATCAAGTTATAGCGAATGTGGACTTAGCGAATTTTTTTTTTTTTTTTGAAACTCGAGTTCCATGTGAAGTACTTGAGTTCATGGAACTCAAGTACTTTACATGGAACTCGAGTTCAAGAAAAAAATAATAATAATAATTAATTAATTTTTCGATTCGCTATAACTCGATTTTTAGAAAATCGAGTTTCAAAACAGGGATATTTCCCTAATTAATTTGGAAAATGGAGCAAAATGCTGAAAAATTTGTGTGAAAGAGGCATTTGTCAATTTTCTCCCTCTAGCCATACTCATGGGATTTGCCATGAATATACCCATGCTTATTCAAGAACCCTTTATTGTAAGGTCCCCACCCAAAAAGAAAAAAATAAAAAATGGAATGGAAGAAGAGACGAACCGTATGAATAAAGTAGTAAGGATATGTCATCAGATAGTTTTTAATATATGATGTAGACAAGAAATATTGAATATTGTATCAAATGGCACATGAAAACAAATCAAATAGGATTATTGTACACGTTTGCGTCCATTACGTATCATCCTCTTCTATTCTCTAACCTTCAACATCTCAGAAACAACCAAAAAAAAAAAGTTCAGATTTTCACAAGTTCTCAAAAAATGAGAAAAATTATCATATGCTTTTAGAGCATTAGTTTAAGAAATATTTAATAATAAAAATTAAAAAAAAAAATCATTTTTTTTACATTTTTTTTAATTTTCTAAAATAATCCATAATAGATGCTTGCATGAGAGCACCCGCTAATTGAACCAAAAAAAAAAAGCAGATAAAACAAAACAGAAAGAAGGCCTAGAAAAAAGAGAACAAACAAAAGCTTCCTATTGCTTGTAAAATAACCAACATCATAAATATTGACTATTTCACCGAAAAACAACCTCAGCCTTAAATATTAATACAAAGGCTGAAGTTGTTTTTCGGTGAAATAGTCAATATTTATGATGTTGGTTAGTTTACAAGCAATAGGAAGCTTTTGTTTGCTTTCTCTTTTCTAGAAAATTTAAAAAAAAAAAAAAAAAAATTAAAAAAAATTATTAAAAAAAAAAAAAAAAAAACAACTTCAGCCTTAAATATTAATACAAATAGTACGGCTCTCTCTGTCCGAACATGAAACTCACTCTACAGTCTACATTTCATGTTTAATGTGTCTTATGTGGTGGCACCTTAAGGTTTGAACATGAACATAATGAACATAATTTTAAATTGTACCTTTTTTTTCTTGTTAACAGTGATCACGGTTCTTAATTAGAACACGTAAATATCCCCTAGTGAGTATAATCTTCTCATGCCGCATACATCAAATAATAACATAAAAGAATCCATTAAGTATGACTCTATAATATTGGTTAGAATGCTAAGAATATCTAAGATCTCAAAGATTACATGCATGAGGTCTTAAAACCGTTAGACCAACATTTAGAACCAATTAAATTGAGCAAATTATCATATATGTATATATATATATATGCCCTAATAATCAGATAAAGATGGAGCAGATTTGCGTGGAACGTATTGACCAGGTGAAAGTAGGTTTTATATTTCAAAATTTCAACCAATACTCTAAATTGTACTACAATTAATCTTTTCTTAATCATATATTTAACTCCCCAAGCTTGACTAGATAATAATCTCCGAGCCTCCAACTACTGTAGAGTAGACACATGAGTCAAATTCTATTATCTAAAATAATAAAATTATGAATGATTATATATATTTCTCTTTGCAAACTATTGGGCTTCACTTGAATGATATTTATTTCTGTATCTAGGCTTGCACAATGACATATTACATAGTTTCTTTGCAAATTATTTTCCTGGCTTATATATGGAAGCAATAAAGTAGTTGCCTTGTTTGAGGCCAATTATAAGTTTATAAAACCCCCTTCACACCAAATAATAATAATAAAAAGGTAATGGATCGACAATCTATAAGAAATTATTATAGTTCTTGCACCCCAAAAAAAAAATTATATTATTTGAATATATAATTTTGTTTTCTTTATTTTGAAGAAAAGATTAGTTAGCTTTCTGCTAGTTTCCAATGCCAACCAATCAGATTCTTTCTCATCCCCAGTGTAACGTGACTTTCATTTCATGCAATGTATGAGTGATTAATTAGTTGCCCTGTGAATCGACAGGGAATAAGAATATGGCCAAAAATGACAATTTGGCAGTGAAAGACAGAGAAGATATGATTGGTTGAAATTGTGGCCTAACTGGATCATGAATAATATATATGGACCCACCAATATTGCTTGAAAGTTTTGGCAAATCTTGGATGAGAAGGAACATGTCTATCCGTAGATACCATGCATGTATTTTAGTAGTTTAGAACTACATGTTTTAAGCTACAACAGTGGCCTTAGATATGGGTGTGTGTTGCTAATTGGATATCACATTCTTATCCTCAATATACCATCGCTGACATAAAAAGATAGCTCTGCCAACTAACAAACACGAAGCTCTTTCCTTATCCTCCTCCAATTAACTTCCCTACTTCATTGGAAACCTCTTTAATCAAATCCGTATTTGCCTTTGAAATTTTGTCAAAGAAAGATGTTTAAACTTTAAATACTAGTTGGTTTATGCCCCCGGCTAGACTAATGGAACCAACAAGACACTCTTCATTTCATAATTAGATTTTATTTTGACTGTAAGTACGTGACACTAAATACATTTTTAAATTTATGAGATTTGAGTTATTTCCATAGCCATAATTATTGTAAGCTCTTATGGGATATCTAGGTAGTCTAGCCAATTGGAGCTCAAGTCTAAGTTCTAACTGTGCATTTTCTTGGCCACATGAAACACGCTACAAGAAGCAACTTCGAAACATGCATAGATAGAGGAAAGAATCTATATTTCGTTACCATTGCTATGTCACACTTTGAAAGCTATCATAATTCTAAGATGATCAGATTTATTAGAAAGCATAAAAGTCCTTTACAAACCGTAATCTAATATAATATTGAATCCTATATCTCCCAATTGATTGATCCACCAATCCTTTCTAAGCTTTAAGATTCCTTAAGCCGCAACTCAAATCACATCGTAATTCTTTTCTTCACTGAATTAAAAAGTGAAAAAAAGAAAAATCATATTCGTCAAATGTTAAGAGTATAGAGACAAGTTTATCGTTGTGAATATGACCACTGGCTGCCATAGCTTGTAAAGAGCTTCATAATAATCGACAATCGTATGGAATTGGCTTGATTAGACTCCATAACCATAACGGTCAAGAACGAGACCTACCCGACACCATCATGCCCAACAAGTCGTTATGTGTTTTATTACAATACTTCATTGGTTAGTATTTATCTCATCCACACCACACACACACCTCATTCCTTGTCATCATAAATTTTTCTTGGTGCTAATCTGCATGTCAAACTTCATGTCAAATCATGAATCAAACTATCACACCCCAAATTCAACCATATATATGACTAATGACTTTTGAGGTTATGCATGCATGTGATGACAATGTTGTACAACTATAAAATTTCGTCTTATTAGTGAGTATTGAGTAATTAGAGGTTAAAAACTATACTCTAAGAAATCATTCACAGGTTAAAAACCTCCCTCAAATTAAACTATCTACTACATTCGAAACAAAATCCTCAAATTAGAAAACTTCCCTGCAGACTCACTGATACACTAACCTCAATGAATATATATAAGTCCTACAGTTTTTCTCACATGCAACACCTCAAAGAGCCCAAAAGGGATATCATCCTCAAATTTTGAAATAGAGAAAGAAAGGAGTGAGCTAAAGAGCTCAATAAAAATAGCCAGTGACCTTAACTAGTTAAATCAAACATATAAAACAATTATACGGTTGGAAGCATTTATTGGACTTTGACAATAAATTTTTTTAAATATTACATATATATATATATATATAGACATACATACATACATATATATATATTACACAAATGTGACTATGAACATGCTACATCCACGTCGCTAGGCCTAGAACCTCACATAAGCCATGCATGGTAGTCATAGAAGAAACTAATTTTAGGAATGGTTAAATAACCGAAAAAATGGCTAGTTCCTGGATTTTTTGCTGGTTTTTGTATTTTATTGAACCAGTTTAGGGTTTGGTTCCTTGTTGAACCGATCATTTCAGGCCGATTTTTAAAACAGTGCATATAGCCCATTAATTGGCAGGATCCAAAACATAGTCAAACTATAAAAATTCAATTGAATTTCATTGTATTCGTATTCAATCTCTCCCTCTCTCTCTCTCTCTCTCTCTCTCTCTCTCTCTCTCTATATATATATATATATATATATAATATCACAATTCAACAAAGAAAATAATTTATATATATTTTATTCAAAACATTGATTCTTTTTTCATGCATGTTCCTAGTTTAATAGATGTAATATGTACTATAAATAGAACTAATATAGTTGAAAACTCTATAATTTCATCAAGGAAATCATCTTTTTTATTAAGAAAAACTTAATTAAAGTAATTCAACAATCGATTCATATCATCATGAGAAACAAATAACAATTTCTTTATATCAAACAATATGTTTTAAGTAAAAATAATCACTAACCAGGAGAAAAGGTTACTTACCTTTAAAATCACAAAATTTTAACCCCAAACATTAGTAATTAACCCTGATTTACGCATATTCCATCTAATTTGAATTTTTCTTCTTAAAATAAAACACAACTGAGTTATTACCAAAATTATATGATGCTAACTATGGTATGATTAAAATTTTCACCTAATTATTCTGAAAATAACTTTATGAAACTATCCCTTAATTTTTATTTATTTATTATTATTTGAGGAATTAAATGTTCTAGTCTGAATTTTGGGCCAAAGTGGGGTTCATAATGGATATTCACTGGACCTAATTGGGCCAAAGGTGGGCGTGGTGGGCCACACTTTCCTCCCAACCATATTGCTTGCAAGTGAGCTTTATCAAGAATCCTTATTTTTCGGATTTTATAACTTTTTCTTCTTCTTTTTTTCTTTTTTTATACAACTCCTTTTCAGGTTCTAGATTAGGTTCCTAATCAACTTTTCGAGTACAATCCAAATATATAGTTGTTGTTTTTTTATGAAATCTAATGCTAAAATCACGTTTAGGGCTAATTTGCTTACTAATTCCCTCTAAGAATCAAGCTATAAACATACTAGAGTCAACAATCTAACATTAAAACTCAAAATTCATCAAAATATGAAGTTATGCACACTCATTTGGCTTAAAACCTTTGATCTTGTAAAATCTCCAAATTTTAAAACCCTAGATTATGAAATTTGAAAAGATTAAAGATATTAGGGAAAAAAAATTTAAATCTTACCTTAGAGATGACTTTGATTCATCCTGACTTTAAAGAAGATTCAACTTCAACCTTCGCCTTTCTGTAAATTTTGGTTTATCCCAAGTGTTAGATAACCTTATGTTAAGTTTTTAAAATTTTAAAGTTTACCATTTTAACTGAAGTGCTAATTAACGTTTTAACCCAATATAATAAACTTTTTTTAACGAGTATTAGACACACATTACATTAATCCAAATTAATCTTGTCCCAATTTACATGGCTAGTAAGATGTTTTTACAAAACTCGTTTTAGTCTCTTTGCTTAAATCCCTCTTCTTCTTCTTTTCTTTTTTTGTTATAGGTGGAATTTGATCTTAGATCCTTTATTAAATAATAAAAATTTTATTAATTGATTCAAATCTTGACAATCACTTCAAAAAAAGTTTTGTATGAGATCTTTTAATAATAATTTATTGTTTATATTAATTGTTCTAAACAAAATAATAATTCAGTTTACTAATCTTTTAATTTAATTAGTGTACCTATATAAATAAGTGTTTATATATTTATTTGTAATTATTCAAGAATATTAGAAATTGTTTATATATAAGCCCATTTTGGAGTGGGTTAAATAAGTCTGGTCCATCAATTTTTTAACTACAAGAAAGTTTAAGCACTTGAAATAGGCAAGAAAACTAGGATGGTGCCAACATGTCACCAACCTAGACAATCAATTCCCTAAGTTAGTACTCACTTTGTTAGAAAAGTAAATACGATATTGCGTATTTGAAAACTTTAACTTGTTAGTTGAAAGTCATTTTTTGTCTCGCCTTTAAGCAAATAAGTAAAGTGATACACAGAGAAAGTAAGGGAAAAAAATTGTGAAGGCCATGGCAGCCAAAGAAGCTGCTGCTGATCTGGCTTGGGTTGAAGTTAAATCATGCCTCTTGCTCTTAGCAAAATCATCTCTGGCACCTAGCTTGAAGCTCAATCACATTATTTTTTAAGGTAGCAATATATCTGTTATTGAAAGTTTGAAACTATTCATGATTCTGATCACTCTCCTCACAATTTGTTCTCCAATTATTTTAGACACTCAAAAAGGTTCTTTGACTCTTTTCCATGTTAGGATTATTGTCATTGTGTGTTTGAATCAACTTGTTTTCATTACCTTATTTTGATCATTGTCCAAAAGTACAGTTGTATCTTGATAAAAATTATGCTTTTAGATTAAAAAAAAACAAAAAACAAAAGAAACCGAGGCAAATGGACTAGCACAATTTGGCTGCCCTTTCTGCTTCATGGGGGCCCAAACCCATCCCTGTCCATCCCATATGGGAGCTGTCAACTGTGTGAGGCTAGAACCATTAATAGCAAGAAGGAAATTGAAGACTCAACCAGTAACAAGTCCAGCAGTAACTATTTTCACTGCATAACTAACTGGCAATGCCCTTACATCAAGCTTAGACAATGTGGCTTTATTTTCCTTGGTACTTACAGTTGATGAAATTTCAATGGCCAAGTGAATGGAAACCTTGGTGCTAACCGTGTGAGGAAGTTTTGTTCCAACAGTATGCAATAATGGTTTTTTTTTTAATACCCATCATGGAAGTCTTCAAAGTTATTACAGTACCAGATTAGGATAATGTTTTGCTGAATAACCAGCTAATTTCTTACAATCTGCCAGCACAACATTTGGCACTTACAAATAGAAACAAAGAGATTGTAGGATCGGATGGAACAAGTACAAACCATCAAAAGAAAAACATGTTAAGAACTGAGCAGTCTCTTATTCTTCTTTCTTTCTACAGTCACCATCAAGAGCTATAGCTTACTATTCCTGACAGGCCCCATCTCTTTTGCCTTGGCCCTCAGCAAATGCTTCTGTATCTTCCCAGTAGCTGTCTTTGGTAATGGTCCAAATATAACCGACTTTGGTATCCAATAAGCAGGCAACTTAGATTTACAGAACGTTATTATATCTACCGCCAAACGCTGCTCATCCGATTTATCTACATTAGGCTTCAATGTCACAAAAGCACAAGGAGACTCACCCCACCTCTCATCCGGCCTTGCCACCACTGATACCTCAAAAATTGCTGGGTGCAAGTATAAAGCATTTTCTACCTCCACACTACTGATGTTTTCACCTCCAGATATAATGATGTCTTTAGCCCTATCTTTAATTTCTATATATCCATCTTGATGCTTTACAGCAAGATCTCCCGAATGGTACCACCCATTTGCAAAAGCCTCCTCATTTGCTTTTGGGTTCTTTAAGTAGCCCTTCATCACAACATTACCCCGGAATACTATCTCCCCAACTGTAGTTCCATCAGCAGGAACAGGTTGCATTGTTTTAGAGTCGACAACATCTACGCACTCTAAACCAACATAACGAACACCTTGGCGTGCATTTAGACGGGCTTGGGTTACAGGGGGTAGTGAATCCCACTCAGGCTTCCACACACAGACAGTGGAGGGGCCATAGGTTTCTGAGAGACCATAAGTGTGTGTGACACGGAAGCCTTTTTCAGTCATTGAAAGGAGGACAGAAGGGGGAGGGGCTGCACCAGCTGTCATTACATGAACAGTACGAGGGAGGGGAAGGATAGTTTCTTCAGGTGGAGCATTAACTATGTTGTTGAGAACCACAGGAGCAGCACAAAAGTGTGTCACGCCATGTTTGGCTATGGCTGAATAGATTTCCTTAGCCTTAACCTGAAACACAAACAAACATCATGAAGATCATTCATATCTATTAAAATCAACAAGCAAGGTATTAAGGGTTCAGATTACATAATGAAGATTGCATAATTTCTTTCAAACTTCAGATAGAATAGAATGGCAGAAAAAAAAATACTTGTGGTTGACCCTGACTAGTCTATTGAGAAGCCATATCTGACCCCAATTTTCTGGGACTACGGCTTGGTTGTTGTCATTGTATAATTTCTTTCAGACACAAGTAAATATGTTAAGCAATTACAAACCCAACTATTTACCTGGCGAAGGCATATGCTTGTTGCACAAATAGCAGCAAGAGTCCAAGGGAAACACCAACCATTGCAATGGAACATGGGCAGAGTCCATAGGTATACAGGTCTGTCATTCATCCCCCAGATAAGAGGATTACTCATAGCCATGATATATGCCCCCCTGTGATGTAACACCACCCCCTTAGGACTAGCAGTAGTACCAGATGTATAACCCAAAGAAATGCTCTGCCACTCATCCTCTGGTGGTTTCCAAGCAAACTCAGGATCACCAGCTTCCAGGAATTTCTCATATTCAATAGCCCTTCTTCCTAAAGCGTATTTGAGTCCATTGGGGTCACAGTTTCTGTCACCTATGACAATCAGAAGTGGAGGCTTGAAACTTCTGCTTTTCTCTGCCCAGATTTTCAAAGCTTCTTCTGCTAAGCCAAAAAACTCTTGATCCACCATCACTACTGCAGCTAATGAATGACCAAGAAGGAAACCAATGGTCGATGCATTTAGACGAATATTTACAGCATTTAGAACAGCTCCAGCCATTGGAATTCCAAAATGAGCTTCATACAGGGCTGGGACGTTTGGTGCAATTACGGCTACCTATTAGCAAACCTCAGACAGATAAAATTAACATGTGTTCTAGCTCTTATACAACATAAAGAAGTAGAAGATAAAGGCCATGGGAGCAGAACCCTTAACATTTCAAAACACATGCATCAAAACCATCCAGACAATTCATGTAACTAAGATGTTAACAAAATAAAAACTATCAACATAACCGATGATTCTAAAATTTCTAGCAAGACCATGACAGGCAGGGAATTAAGTATCCCAGGTACAAGTAGCTTTGTATAACCATGAAACAAGAAAGCAAATGCAGGAAGCAAAAACCTCAACAATTAAGAGACGTGTTAATGAGTTTAAGCTAGATCAGTACAAAAGAAACATTAGGAACGAGTATGTTAAGTAATTTTTTTACAGATCACCATAAAGTCTTCATTTTTGTTTCTTTTCACTATAAATGATGCTCTTGAAAATTAACAGTCATATTGCACTTGTTTCAAACTGCTCTTCTCAACACATGCAGATACTGCAGGTAATGCCATATACTTGTAGCAAGGTGACTAATAATAAGGGGTCTAATTGAAAATTTTCATATTAGACTCAGGACCACTGGCTAGACTAGCATATATAATGTACATTTCAATATGTTCCCCATGTGCTTATATATAATTATAGGAACAGAATTAAGACCACAATTTCATTGAAAATTCATATTCTTGTGTAGCACATGTTACTCTGGAAATAGACCGTTCTTGAGAATCTTATGAACTCTGTATTTGAATACACACAATGCAAACAGCAATTAAAAAAATCTCACATCTTTTTGAAATTAAGGCCCATTAGAACCTGATTATTTTCAATGTTTCAATAAGCATTGGATCAGCTCTGTCTCATCACTAGAATATATTATTCAATACACTTGGAGCAATGGTCTTTCCTCTGCATGAATGACGGACCCATTACCCATTGTGAAATGTTTGCATTGCTCCATGTACTTTAAGCATAGGTCTTCAAGGGTATCATGGATTTATGATACTTGAAAGGAAAATACTAAATGTACAATACAAACCAGGAGAGTATAAATATATTGCAAATTTCACTACATAAACTTCAAAAGCTTACATGTCAACTTTTAAATATAAAATAAAAAATAAAAAATAAGGCTAAAATCTTATTTTTATCCCTAAACTTTGTCAAGAGTTTTTTTCAATAATTTAGGACGAAAACAAACTTTTGGTAAAGTTTAAGACCAAAATAATATTTTAGGCTTATTATGTTATTAAGGTCGCACTAATCAAATTCATTGCCACGCAACTTTTATCAGCTTTTTTGTAGTAAATTTAGCGATAGCTTTTAGCATTTTTTCCAATTACCAAACTTATTAAATGACTTTCTAAAGTGGACCATAATTTGTAACATCCCAAATCGAATATAGCACAAACCATAAAAGACAGTGTTATATCTTAAAGCCATTGATTTAAAAAATATTATAAGCTTGTTTAAAAAACTCTATATGCTAATCTTGTGTTCGCTTGTTCTAAAAAGTATTATTATTTTTAAAAAATATATATTTTTAAAAACTAAACAAAATAAAATAAAAATAAAAAACTGATTTTTAAACAATTTTTTTGATTTCCAATTAAAGTGATATTTAAAATTTCCTATAATATTCCATTAAGTAGAAACTTGCTAATCTAGATTAAGAGTTCTGGATTTCACAATATCATCCATACTTGCTTGAATCAAGCTATAATCTCAAAAAGGAAGAAAGTCCAAAGCAAAAAATCTAATAAAAAAGTGATAACACTAAAAATTCAACCAAAGTTTGATTGTATCAACCGAACATGATATCTAATAATAGACAAATAGTCACACAAACAATATGACCATGTCTTTATTTATTTCAGACTGGATTAGCCCAAAAAAATAATAATTAATAATATCCAAAATTTGACCTTTTCATTTCTAGAATATTCAAACTCAAAGCAACATGAAAAACATCAAAGCAATAATTTTTCCTTTCTCTTTTTTTCTCAGGAACCAAACAGAGAGACAGCTATATAGCATGCAATAATAACAACAAAAGTGTGTACCGTGGAACCGAGGCCGACGGAGTGTTTAGAGAGAGAAGAGGCCAATCGACGGCAACGGCTGTAAGTGTCACGCCACGTGTAGCGTAGAGATCCATGGAGCAGTGAAGTTTTGTCGGGGTGTGCCAAAGCAGCTCTGTCCAAAAACCAAAGCGGTGTCAAAGCTGTGAAGTTGGCTGCATTTTTTGGCAAATCGTCTATGTCTTGACCCATCACCACCACCACCACCACTCTCTCTCTCTTCCTCTTCTCTCTTCGCCTTCGTACTACTTTTCTTAATTACGAGAAGTAGTTGATTTTGTCGAAAGCTTGTGAAGGTTTATATAGGAGCTCGAGGAATGTGCTAGGTGCATGGGTCTGATCTGATCCTACGGCTCTCAGTCAGCTGAAATGTGGGACCTGTTGGTTTGGACATTTTGCACGAATGTTCCGCCACGTACTAAAATCACCATTCCACCACTATTTTTTTTTTTTTTTTTTTTAAGATAATGAAATTTGACTGTGTCTATACAATTTTTACTGCAACTCATTTTTACTCATTTTTCTAATATTTATAGGACCATCCAACGCTAAACAAGGAAATTAAGAGATAATTTTTTCAGTACTTATCTGTTGTACTCCATGTATTCAAATAAGTTACATTTAAACGAATCTATATTATCCAAGGATGGATTTACCAATTTAGGACTTTTTTTTTTTTTTTTGCTCTCACACAATATATCATCGAGGCTTTCAACTAGAGACTAATCACTGTTCACGTCGAGTGGGCCCACGAAAGGGTAAAGCGCTGGCCCAAAAAATTATTTTCAAAGTGCAAGTAGCAAGACTCGAACTAGGGAGCACACCTAATTGAGCCTAGTATAAGTACCTTGAGACCAAGAGCCCAACCAACTCGGCCAACCTTTTGGATAAAATTAGTTGATTGCGCTTAATTTTTCTAGCTTTGCTATTAATAATTTTTGTTGTTAGGACAATTATTTTGGGGTTATATATTTTTTTTAGATTTTAAATCTATAAATTTTTTATAGTTGTAGCAGTATTCTTAAATGATCAATAATATTGTTTAGGTGGTAAGGTGTAATTTTATTAAACGAAATTGATAAAATTACTGCCTATATATATGTACTAATATTTTTAAAAAATAAATAATAATAATAATAATAATAATAATGGGAGCCATTTCCCTGCCCCTCAAAGTCCATGAACGTCTCTGTCCTTGATTTTATCATTTATGGTTCAGTAAACCATATCTAAGTTATAAAATCTTAATCTTGAAACAAATTCACTCCATTATCTTTCTATTCTATGATAACACATAATAATTTCTTGAGTTTATGGACAACTATAGCATCACATTATTTTTTTGGGACAAAGTTTTACTTCAAGTTTGAAGAAGTCACTTCCAACTTATTACGTGACAATTCACACATAAAAAATCTAGTTTCACAACACCCTTATTTTGAGTTTTGGTAGGTCTCAATATAATTTTTATTGAGTTTTATTTTGACCTATGGTAAGCTGACACCTCAACTTATGTGAAAAATGTAATGAGATTTTGTTGTATCCTTCATAAACCATTCGTGTGTTAGATCTCATGATTTAACGAATTATTTAAACAAGTTACATAACTTATTAAATAAGTTATTTGACTAAAAGCACATGTTGAAGATTATTTATGTTGTCACATAGTGGGTTAAAGGAATTTTCATCAAAACTAGTTTAAAGGAAAACTCTATCCACTTGATATATTTTATAGGATTTGAACCTATGCCATTTTTTTCCACCATAATTACCCTTTATGGTTGTCACGATATCAATTAATTTTTTGTGTCTATGGATTTCAAAACTAAATCTCTTATTCAATAATTAGAGACTCTACAAATTCTCTCTAAAAAAAAAAGAGACTCTACAAATTAAGTTTACTAGAATCTATAATGGTAATATCACTCAATATAGCATAAGTTTTTTTTTTTTTTTTTAGATCAAAGATAGAAGTAATTAAAAATTTTAATTATCACTTTATTAGTGAACTATCAATCATATTTATTTCTCATAAAAAAATATTTATTATTATTTCAATTTGTAATAAATCTTTTAAATAGAAAATAATTTTAGTATTTTTCCAAATAAAAACCTGACTATTTATTTCGATGGTCTTTTTTTTTTTTTTTTTTTTTTTTAAGAATTATACCGTTCATGTGATGGATGCACATGTTAAGTGACACTACCAGCTCAGGTACACATTTGGGCAATCGTATCATTTTTATAGATTTTAGGCATTGTTTCCATTTTTTTTTTTTTTAAATATATTTTTGGCATTGCGTAGTTTTTAAGGAATTTTGTAGAAAAGTCGAATTTCTCTTTGATATAAATGTCACATTCCTAGGGATGGCAACGGAGCGGGATGAAGCCAAAGTATGGGATCTTTGCCCCCGTCTCACATGGTTTTGTCTTGTCCTATCGCCACCCCGCCCGGTACGACGTAGAAAATTTTCTTGTCCTATCTTCGCACCTCGGGGCCCCACGAAGCCCCGCCCCACTCTGTAAAATTCTAATTCTTGTTAATTTGCCCGTAACTATTACAATTTTTTTAGTAAAACATTTTTCATTAATAAAAATATACTTGAAATTATAAATAAATTTATAAGAAATTATGAAGTAACACCATGAATCTATACACCAATCTAAGAAATAAAATCTTAATCTTGAAATGAATTCACTCCATTATCGTTATAGCATCACTTTTTTTTTCTTTTTCTTTTGACAAAGTTTTACTTCAAGTTTGAAGAAATTACTCCCAACCTATTATGTGGCAATTCATATATAAAAAATCTAGTTTCACAACACCCTTGTTTTGAGTTTTGGTAGGTCTCAATATAATTTTTATTGAATTTTATTTTGACCTATGGCAAGCGTACACCTCAACTTATGTGAAAAACATAGTGAGATTTTGTTGTATCCTTCATAAACCATTCATGTATTAAATCACATGAATCAATTAATCATTTAAACAAGTTACACAACTCATTAAATAAGTTATTTGACTAAATTTCATAAATAAATTAAAAAAAAAAAAAGTTATTTGACTAAAAACACATGTTGATGATTGTTTATGTTGTCATGTAGTGGGTTAAAGGAAATTTCATCAAAACTAGTTTAAAGTTAAACTCTATCCATTTGGTATTATATTTTATAAGATTTGAACTTATGCCATTTTTTTTCACCATAATTACCTGTAAGGACACGATTCTGTTGAGGCCCAATAAGGATGTTGGGCTCGCATATGAAAGATCCCTCACAATATGATTTGTAGAGAGTGGGCTTGAAAAGCTAGCCGTTGGGCACGGGGCGATATTCCGGTCTTGATTTTAGAGGAATTCATATAGAAAGAGGAGTTGGGTTTGAACATTTAAGCCCTATAATGTCGCATCCCATGGGGTTGGACTCCTCGGACTTGATCCGAGGAGCATTAAGGTCCTACTCCGGTTCCCCAACGGTGGGTCTTTTTTCTCTGATCTGCATGAGTTGTTTCGGTGTTTTCCCCCATGGAGTCTCTTCCTGAGGTGGGATGGAGAGCCCCCCTCCTTGGCTCACTTACTTTTCTTTTATATTAGCCTGCGTTCGCTGTCCTTCGTCCACGTGTAGGGTCAACCTTTACAAGACTGATATTTGTCCCATCAGTCTAATCCCAGAATTGTTGGGGATGGTTGATAAAGCCGAAGAATACGACTCTGTTAGGTGCAGAGCCTTATCTGGGAAGGGTAGTAAGGATAACTTTCCCAAGATATTTTAGATATTCTTTCAAGTTTTAGTCCTATACCAGTTTTACCCTTTCTTTTTTTGGTGGGATTTTGGATCTGCCGAGGACTGAACTGTCCTCGGCTGTATCCCAAAACTGTTTGGTACTCTCTATTATCGGGCTTGGTCCATAGCTCTCCTCGGCTTGGGCCTTCGGACTCTCCACAAGCAAATGGGTCTGGCCCATAAATTATTGGGCCCCACATTACCCTTTATGGTTGTCACAATACCAATTGATTTTTTGTGTCTATGGATTTCAAAACCAAATCTCTTATTCAATAATTAGAGACTCTACCAATTAAGTTTACTAATCCACAACGCTAACATCACTCAATAGGGTAAATTGCAAATTATACCCCTAAAATTTTGGGGTGTTTGGATTTTACACCCTGAAATTTCAGAACTTGGATTCTACCTCTTGAAGTTTAGGGGTGTTTGGATTTTACACCCTAATGTTTCAGAATTCAAATTTAACTCACTAAATTTTAGGAGTGTATGGATGTTACTCCCTAAAATTTAGGAGAGTTTGGATTTTACACCATAAAGTTTCAGAATTTGGAATGTAAAATCCAAATTCCCCCAAACTTATGAGATAAAATCCAAATTCTTAAACGTATAGTGTAATATCTGAACACCCCCAAACTTTAGGGGTAAATTCCAAATTTTGAAACTTTAGGATATAAAATCCAAACACCCCTAAACTTTAGGGATATAATTTGCAATTTATCTTTCTTTTTTTATATCAAAGATAGAAGTAATTAAAATTTTTAATTATTACTTTATTAGTGAACTATCAATTATATTTATTATTATTTCAATTTGTGATAAATCTTTTAAATAGAAAATAATTTTAGTATTTTTCCAAATAAACCTGACATTTTTTTTTTCGCTTCAAAATAAACCTGACGTATTTATTTCGATGGTCTTTGTTTAATACCGTTCATGTGATGGATGCACATGGAAAGTGACACTACCAGCTCAGGTCCACATATTTGGGCAACCGTATCATTTTTATAGATTTTAGCAGGCATTGTTTCCATTAAAAAATTTAGGCATTGCATAGTTTTTAAGGAATTTCGTAGAAAAGTTGAATTTCTCTTTGAGGCATTGTTTCCATTAAAAAATTAAATAAAAGAAATTTAGGCATTGCATAGTTTTTAAAGAATTTCGTAGAAAAGTTGAATTCCTCTTTTATATAAATGTGACGTTGCGTCAGTCAGAGATTGTGGATGAAAGCTTCCGTGTCCAGTTATCCTTGACCTAAAAAAGGGAAATTGTTTTTTTCCCCTCTTTTCCCTTATGGTGAATAATAGGGGTGAGCAAATAGTTTTATTGTACAAACAAATAAATAAATAAATTATTTACCCTACTTTTTATCTATACCTATATTTATGTTCTAACAAGTATTATTGTCTACTAAAAAAATATATTCTATTATCTATCTATAAGTCGATTTCAAGCCGTGAACTCAAAGTTGGCTTTCAAGTCATGGACTCTAAAGTTGTCAAAAATTAGGACATTATTTGTACTAGCCTTTGAACACGCACATAAAGCATTTTTTTTTAAGGTCATGCTAACGAATGCCCTTAGGGCACTTGTTAACAATCTATTTTAGGAAATTTTTGACATCATTTTTATGGGAAATGAAAAAAAGTTGTCAAAACATTAATTGTTTTTTTTCTTTTCCTATCAAAACTTTCTTTAACTGGATTCTTAATCAATGCCCTAAGAGCACTCATTAGCATTTCCCTTTTTTGTAATGGTTAATAATTTGCATCAATTATAATTTGACATTATTACATTTTCCAATCACAAAAATACCTTGGTGGTGTGATGAAAAAATTATTTCACCCACAAACACATAACACTTATCACATCCCTAGGTATTTTTGTGATTGAAAAATGTAGTAAGCCACTAATTAAAATTATAATGGATGCAAATTATTAAATTTTACCAAAAAATAAATAAATAGAAGAGCGTGTGTGCTCAGAGGCTAGTGTTTTATGGTCCATCAATCACAACTTATTACATTTTTTTTTTTCATTCTTTATAAAATAAACATTGTTTAAAATGGAAAAAAATAAACTCAATAGTAAATATAGAAAGTTATGATTACTGAAGTATAAAGTATAACACAAAAAATGAGATAAAAAAATTTTATTTGTATAAAACTAAATAATTTTGAGAGTGCTGAAGTTTTGACCGAGTGCACTTGAGCACTAAAAAAAAATAGGAGACTGCACGACTAATTTTATATGAAAAAAATTTAACGAATATCCTAATAGTATTGGTTTAAAAAATATATTTAGAAACTTTTATTAAAAAAATATAAACAACTATTTTTTTTTACAACATTTTATATTTCTTATTAAATTGATTTCAAAATCACCCTAAAATTATTTATTAACAAATATTCGAAAGAAACCGTTAACCAAGCCCATTTATGTAACATTTAATAATCTAATGCATTATACATAGCCAAATCTATTATGAAAATTCTTGTCGGGTGTATTTGAATATCGCTTATTTTACTGAAAATAATAAAAAAATGATTTTCGAATTATTGGTCACGTTAAAAATATTGTTCATTTGCCTTAATGTACTGTTTATGTCTTATAAACAGTGCGAGACGCACTAGTAAAAAAAAAATAAAAAAAAAGGGAAAACGCAAAACGTGGGATCCAAATTGCCACTTAGTGCCCGTTTGGATTGGGCTGAAAGTTGCGTCTGCATTTGTTCTTTCACATTTGGTTCTTTTTTTTTTTTTTTTTTTCAGCAGTAACATTTGACTTTTCTACTATGAATAATACACCCGTGTACTGTTCACAGATCTCACAAATTACACTTTTCAGTAATTTTTTCATTAAAAATGGGTCCTATAATACTATTTATATATTTAAAAATTATTTCGTTACAGTATTTTCAGTTTCAATTTTTAATTTCAACAAAAATAAATTGTGTCCAAATAGATCTTAATAGATTTGGTACAGTGTTACAAGATTTTTTTTTGTCCTGATCCACCCCGTCAACTACTACTAATATCC
Source organism: Quercus tomentella (assembly GCA_028535165.1). Classification (NCBI taxonomy): domain Eukaryota; kingdom Viridiplantae; phylum Streptophyta; class Magnoliopsida; order Fagales; family Fagaceae; genus Quercus; species Quercus tomentella. Next base: position 41,729,802 of record JAPQVY010000001.1, on the reverse strand, counting down.
GTGTCGGGGGTTCTTGTGGCGGTCTTTTTCTTTTCCTGTGCAGTGTGTACTACTTGATACATGTGTGATGTATCACAGACTGACAGTGAGGAAGGGGGTTGAATCTAGCACTCTTGCACAGTGGGATTTTGTCTCTTTTTTGCCGCAAAAAGAGCCTTTGTTTTTGCACAATGATTATATATTAAAAATGTAAAACCCAAATAACACTTCATTAAAAATATTAAAATCTATAATAATAAATAAAGGGGGTCCCTAGCAGGTTTATAAAGGGAATTCAATATACATTGTGTATCCTCTTGGCTGTTAAGAGCCACTTGAACTCCCACAGACTTTTTTTTTTTTGAGAACTATCAAATGTCATGTTTAAATTTGCAGCGTTTGGAATTTTTCCAAAGACAACCTTCTTCTCCAATCCCAGCAATGGAAAAAGAATTTCAAGGAGGGACCATGGGTAGGTTAAATTAGAGGAAGAGAGAGAAAATCATGAGGAAATTTCAATTCTCCTTTTAAGGTGCGTGCCACATTTTAGGCTCTTGAACTTTCATAAATAAGCTTTTTGTTTTTATATAGAGACTAAATTTAATAAGGATGTAGTGTAAACATAGGAATTTACCGTCTTTAGTCAAATGATACCACATCAGGCTTTTTTTACATAATTTCACAGAAGAGAGTAGGTATTAACACACATGATCAGTGATCACACATCCCTTCAATATATTCAAATATTAATAAATAAATAAATAAACAGACAAACAAACAAAGACAACACCATTGTGCAAATCTGTGGCCGCTTCTACAAGACCACAAGATATGTGGGGTCATATTGTTGACAGTATATTTGAACCAAATCTCAAAACCAAAAAACACAAATTAATTAACACAATTCAAATTATGGTAAAAAATTATGGTCACAATCAAACGATTGGATTTAAAGAAATGCATGGTCAAAGTTTAGTCAAAGTTGGTCAAACCCGATCAAACTTAATAGATGATCCCGATACCATTGGACTTGGTGAAATTCATATTCAAATCTTAATCATTAGGATTAAAGAGTATGATGATATATTGATGTTGGTGAAATTTGAAACCAACCAAAAAACACAAATTAATTAACACAATTCAAATTATGGTAAAAAATTATGGTCACAATCAAATGATTGGATTTAGAGAAATGTATGGTCAAAGTTTAGTCAAAGTTGGTCAAACCCGATCAAACTTAATAGATGGTCCCGATACCACTTGACTTGGTGAAATTCATATTCAAATCTTAATCATTAGGATTAAAGAGTATGATGATATATTGATGTTGGTGAAATTTGAAACCAATTGGATGGTCAGATTGAGAGAATATATATAGCCATATAGGTACACAACACATGTCCATCATGTACCATTCTTAGATTTGAAATATAACCGTTGGATTTGAAGAGTGTAATGAAAGGTTCATTCTGGTAAATTATGGTCATAATTAAACGGTTGGATTTAGAGAAAGGCGTGGTCAAAGTTGGTCAAACCCGATCAAACTTAATAGATGGTCCCAATACTACTGGACTTGGTGAATTTCATATTCAAATCTTGATTATTAGGATGGAAGAGTATGGTGACATATTGGTGTTGGTAAAATTTGAGACCAATTGGATGATCAGATTGAGAGAACATAGTCATATAAGTATACAACACATGTCCATCACGCGCCATACTTAGATTTGAAATCTAACCATTGGATTTGAAGAGTTTAATGAAAGGTTAATTCTGGTAAATTATGGTCACAATTAAACGGTTGGATTTAGAGAATTGCGCAGTCAAAGTTTAGTCAAAATTAGTCAAACCCGATCAAACTTAATAGATGGGAGAATATATATATAGCCATATAGGTACACAAGACATGTCCATCACGTGCCATTCTTAGATTTGAAATCTAACCGTTGGATTTGAAGAGTGTAATGAAAGGTTCATTCTGGTAAATTATGGTCACAATTAAACGGTTGGATTTAGAGAAAGGCGCAGTTAAAGTTGGTCAAATCCGATCAAACTTAATAGATGGTCCCAATACTACTGGACTTGGTGAATTTCATATTCAAATCTTGATTATTAGGATGGAAGAGTATGGTGACATATTGGTGTTGGTAAAATTTGAGACCAATTGGATGGTCAGATTGAGAGAACATAGTCATATAAGTACACAACACATGTCCATCACGCGCCATACTTAGATTTGAAATCTAACCATTGGATTTGAAGAGCTTAATGAAAGGTTAATTCTGGTAAATTATGGTCACAATTAAACGGTTGGATTTAGAGAAATGCGCAGTCAAAGTTTAATCAAAATTAGTCAAACCCGATCAAACTTAATAGATGGGAGAATATATATAGCCATATAGGTACACAACACATGTCCATCACGTGCCATTCTTAGATTTGAAATCTAACCGTTGGATTTGAAGAGTGTAATGAAAGGTTCATTCTGGTAAATTATAGTCACAATTAAACGGTTGGATTTAGAGAAATGCGCAGTTAAAGTTAGTCAAACCCGATTAAACTTAATAGATGGTCCCAATACTACTAGACTTGGTGAAATTCATATTTAAATCTTGATCATTAGGATTGAAGAATATGGTGACATATTGGTGTTGGTAAAATTTGAGACCAATTGGATGGTCAAATTGAGAGAACATAGTCATATAGGTACACAACACATGTTCATCACGCGCCATACTTAGATTTGAAATCTAACTGTTGGATTTGAAGAGTATAATGAAAGGTTAATTCTGGTAAATTATGGTCACAATTAAACGGTTGGATTTAAAGAAAGGCATGGTCAAAGTTTTGTCACAGTTGGTTAAACCCAGTCAAACTTAATAGATGGTCCCAAGGCCACTGGATTCGGTGAAAATCATATTCAAATCTTGATCATTGGGATTGAAGAGTATGGTGACATATTAGTGTTGGTGAAATTTGAGACTAATTGGATGGTCAGATTGAGAAAATATAACCATACAGGTACACAACACATGTTTATCACACACCGAACTTAGATTTGAAATCTAACAGTTGGATCTAAAGAGTGTAATGAAAAGTTAGTTTTGATAAATTATGGTTACAATCAAACGGTCAAATTAGAGAAAGGCGCAGTCAAAGTTTAGTTTAAGTTGGTTAAATCCAGTCAAACTTAATAGATAGTCTTGATACCACTAGACTTGGTGAAATTAATATTCAAATATTGATCATTAGGGGCTTCAACTTTGACATCAAATTTATGTAGTTGAACTTGGCATCAAAAATATCAGTACCCAATTCAAAATTCAAAATATGTAGTTGGGTTATGCAAGAATTTGATCTTCTAAAGGAAAGTTTGAGGTCGGTGGTTTCAGAGTTGGAATATGGGTTCAATGACACTAACTAACGACTTCTAGGCTGGACGACATATACGGGAAGAACTCTGGGTTTTAGTTTTTAATTTACGAGTTATTTAATTAGATGAAAGCGTTTGAGAATATAATCATATGTGGTAGCATCTAAACTCTTACTTTTAAAAGTTTGATGTGCCAAACTGATATTGAATAGTGTAAAATAAGGGTTTTATACCACATTCTTATCAAATTTGGACTTATATAAATAAATAAGCTTATTAAGGTAGTAAGTTGTAATTGAAATACCATCATTTTTACATAAACTTACCATTAACATTGTTTTTATTATGCGCCATTTAGAACAATCCAAATCAATAACTGTTAAAAATATTGTATCATTAGTTTTATAGAAAAACCATTTCCCAATTTAAGTAGTTAAATGAACAGTGTATTGTTTGCATACAAGCAGTATTTTATTTATTCATAATAATATGATTAAATTTTAAGCTGTCCATTAATTTATTACAACCCTCTTTCTTTTTATTCAAACTTTTTTTACTATGGTTAACTCTAGTATTTTACTTTTATATATATATATATATATATATAACTGAAATTTTTAACTTTTAATTGACCTCTCCACAATTTTCCACATCAACATTTTTATTTTTATTTTTTTAATTTGATTTAATTCTTTCAATTTTATATATATATATATATATATATTTTATTAGGTAAACCATACCTCTCTGTTGCTGTTCAATCAAAACTTGTGTTATTCAGGGGGGGGGAGAGGAGGAGAAAACTAAACAAAGAGAACCAATTGGAACCAATTTTCTCGACGATTTAAAAACGAAGTCCATTGTAATTGGTCAGCGTCACTATCAAACTTTTGACTATTGCGGGCTATAGGGATACAATTTCTATGACTTTTTTTTTAACATGTTGGGTTGCCATTTGCAATACCCCTAAAAAAATTTCATATACTTTTCTATTTTTCCATAATCACTTCCAAAAATTAAAAAAAGAAAGCAAATTGGGTTCTATCTAATTAATTCGCATCTGCTTATCTATATATATATATATATATATATAGGATTTTGCTAATGTGTGCCCCAAGGGCACACACTAATTCTCATTTTTGGAAAAAAAATTTATTGGGAATTGAAAAAGTATTGACAATTTTTTCAATTCCCGAAAAAATATTTCCAAAAATTTATAACTCAATGTGTGCCCTTAAAGCATTCTTATCAAGGATTGCAAAAAATTTAACATTTACCATCTCAAAACCCATTTTTATAACATATAACACACCACTTTATATCATCCTTTCCATCAAAACTTTTATTTTTTTAACACTTCATTTAAATATTCTTTCTTTATCATTTTTTATTCTTTTTTATTTTTCCAGTCTCTTTCGCTGACTCTCTATCCTCTGTGTCTCTCTTTCACAACCCAGCGCCGCCGTCGGCCATATCCACCCACCCATTTCACAACTACCATATCCACCCACCATCGCCGCAAGCCCCTGTAGGAAGAACATAAAAAGAAAAAAACCAAAGCATAACCACAACCATCCACCAAAATCACAACCAACCACCACCCAACCACCACAAAAACAACCAGCAAAACCACTAGCAGACCCACTACGCCAAACCAAAACCCACAGGAACCAAAACCCATCACACACACATAAACCCAGGATCGGTGATCCACGACCCACGCCGAACCAAAACCACGACCACAAACCACAGCAGAAAAAGAAGAAGAAGAAGAAGAAACCTCCATCGCCGAACCTCCACCATGACCATTGGACCATCGGACCCACGACCCATGCCCATCAGACCACAATCGCCGACCACGAATCATCACCGCCACCACCCACGACCATCGAACCATCCAATCGGACTCAAACCCATCAGACCACGACCCTGACCATCGGACCATGCCGAACCATGGTACAAAGAAGAAAGAAGAGGAAGGAGAGAAGTGACAGGAAAGAGAAAGAAAAATAATAAGAAGAAAAGAAAGGGGCCCCACCTGAATTAAAAAAATAATTTAAGTTTTACAATAGGTGAACAGTGCGGTCTCAAATCTGAGACCGCACTGTTCATCAATTGCAAAAATTATAACATTTAAAACTCTTGATAAAGGTTGTTTTTTAGAGTTTTGAGTGTCAAATGCCAAATATTTGGCATTTGACACTCTTAATGAGAATGCTCTTAGGACACACATTAACCGGACCCATATATATATATATATATATATATATATATATATATATATATATATAAAACTGAAGTCTTTGACTTTTTATTGACCTCTCTAGAACTTGCCACATCATTATCATTTTTTTAAAATAAAATTATTTTTATTTAGTCCAAATTTAACAAGGAGTGAAACTCCATTTCTCTAAGAAGTCCAACTTAAATTCAAACTCATCATTATCATTTTTTTTAAACAAAATTATTTTTGTTTAGTCCAAACTTAATTAAGAATGAAATTCTATCTCTTTAACAAGTCCAACTTAAATTCATACTCAAACGTTGATAATTTATCTCCAAATTTGCGAGGTTAATCATGAACACTATAAAAGTAGTGCAAACCTCAATATTTTTTTTTAAAGCCGAGCAAAGGTATGAGATCTTCTTCTGTTATTTTTTTTCTCCTCTACTTTGTTTTAAAAAAAAAATTTATTTTATGGTTTTTCATGTATTTTTTAAGAAGTAATTTTTGTACATGAACTACCAAGCTCTCTTTAGCCATTTTTTACAAAATAAAATAAGCTTGCAATAATTGAAATTTAAGGTTGCTGCTATTACATATGTCTTTACTTCACCTCACGATATGAAAGTATGTTAAAATTTAAAACTTATTGCTTTATGAGTTTGTGTACTTTTTTTCTTTTTCTTATATTTCTCTTTTGAATAGTCATATATTTTTTGAATTGTTTCAATTACTTATTCTTTAATTATATATCTTTTTTGGCATTTTGGAAGTTTTAACATCTGAATTTGTGTAGTCGCTCGCGCGCACGCACATACACACACATATATATATATTATCTATAATTTGTAAGCTCTGAATCTTTTGATTCCTTTCAATAGTTATAGCCATGAATTATTCTTTTGAATGTAACTCATTTTTCTCTTATATTTTTCTATTGTTTAGTCATATATATTTTGTTTTGTTTCAAAAATTTTTAAGCAGTGAATCATCTGATTCTTTAATATTTTTTGGTCTTTCAGAAGTTTTAATATCTAAATTTTTGAGTTATTTTTTAGCAATATCTGAAACTGTTTGACAAATTTTTTGTAAGTTATTGCACATTCAAACAATGACTTTTTCATCAAACTGTAACACAAATTGAAGTCATATAGGAACAAATCATGCAATGGTGTAGTTTCTTAATCAATTTAAGATTTTATAAAATTATTTTAGTTTACCTCACAAATAGGTAAATTCTCGTATATAGCACAGGTTAGCGATTAGTATAAATTATTTTTAAGGTCAAGTTTAACGCAATGAAAGTTAGTGATCCGCTTCAAAGTTAAAAAAGCTATTAGTCTATTAGCTCCCATCAACCCAAAAAAAAAAAAAGCTATTATCCACGTTAATTGAATTAAAAGTGATCGTGTCAATCAGCCTCTCTTTTCATGAACACTAGTTAAACGGTATAACAGTTCTCTTTTGAAAAGAAAAAAGTAGCCAATTTGGTTACATATGCATCATATGCCCATTGGCCTTTCAAAACGATTAAATGAAGTCTCTATCACACAAATGATTAAATGAAGTGAAAACCACTGGCTACTGTACATTAGTAGAAAACAACCGTATCACCTTCTCCAGTTATGGTTAAACGAAGTGAAAACAACTGCGTCTATTAAAATGATTTTTAGCCTATTCCATCAAAAATATATATATATATATGATTTAGCCTAGGAAAGTAAATCAAGCTACTGGCTACACTGTACATTAATAGAAAATCCTGAATAATCCAGCTTCGAGAATTTGTGATTTATGATTTGTCACGCTAGGGCTGTAAACGAACCAAACTTTGTCGAGTAGTGCATGTTTGAACTTGGCTTGTCAATAAAAATCAAATGCTCAAGTTTGAGACAAGTCTAAAAATAGTGTTTAAACTCAAGCTCGTGATAATGCCAAAAAGCTTGAGCTTGGCTTGGCTTGGCTTAATTAATTAGTCAAGCCAAGCTCAAAGTCAAGCTCAAGTCAAGCTTTTTAGTTTCGGATCCAAAAAAAATTGCATCATCCAATGCTTATATCACCAAAAATCAAGTAAACAAAAAACAATAATATACTCATTTTATCATACTTCTAATTCTACTCGTGATTAAAAATTGTTCAAATTACAACTTTACATAATTAATCCATCCATTCATCATTCATTGTCTATAGCTTAAGTAATTGTTCAAAATACAATTTTTACATCCACATTTGTCATCCATGCAACTATAATCTTCACAAATATAAATAAATTAACATTCCAAACACATATATGAATAAACAAGCTATAAATTAACATTCTAAAACATATGTGTAATGTCATAATAATGAGTTTATTTAGTAAATATATATCAAGCTATAAACGAACCTAAACTCGACATGTTTTTATTGAGCCCTATTGTTCAAGAGCTTGTTCACAAACAATTTTTTTTTTTGTTTTGGCTCGGCTTGTTTATCAAACAAGCCTAAAACTAATGCTCAAGTTTGGCTTGTTTATAAACAAACAAACATGAACAAGTTTTTTATCGAGCCGAGCCCGAATTGTTCATGAACAGCTTGGTTCGTTTACAACCCTAGTCACTCACACGCACAAGTAGGGGTGTGTAGAAAACCCACCGACCCGACCCAACCCAACCCGCTCCGCCGGGTTGGGTTGGGTTACAAAAAAAAATTTTATAGTAGGTCGGGTTGGGTTTGGGTCATAAAATTACAAACCCGCCAAACCCGACCCAACCCACCCATATTTAATATATATTTAAAATATATTATATATTTAATAAATTTTTTTAAAAATCATCTGTAGGGCACTTATATATATTTAAATATATATTATATATTTAATAATTTAAAAAAAAAACCAGCTGTAGAGCAGCATTTCCTCGGTTCCTCCTACTAATACTAATTTAATATATATATATATAATATTATATAATTAATAAATTTTTTTAAATAACCAGTTCTTCCCATCCTATATAAAAACCAATTAGTTCACACAAATCCTAATAAATTACTATTGTTGTTTAGTCATTAGTGTTGTTTGTCTTTAAGAAGTTACATTAATACTAATCTTTAGATTTTTTTAATATATTAATATTAATATTTTTTTCTACTCAATTTAATAATAATAATAAAAAAAATTTGTTAAACCCATGGGTTCAACCTGACCCAACCCGACCCATGTGGGTTGGGTTAGACTTATGTGATGGGTTGGGTTGGGTTGAATTTTTTTTACCATAGTAGGTTGGGTCAAAAAATCCCCTCAACCAAATCCAACCCGACCCATGCACATCCCTACGCACAAGTTTGGTTAGTCACATCTACTATTTGACTTTTTAAAATTGCACCAAAATTTGTGAATTGTGAGGAAAGACTGAAACTGACTTGCTGACATTGTAATAATAAAATAATATAAAATATAAAATAAAAGAGAGACTAATCACAATTATGACTTTAATCCAAGAAAATTGGTTCACAATATTTTCATAATAAATTCTAATTTATAAGTTCTATTATCGAAAGTAGACGTCATAAGTTATAATTATCTTGATTCTCAAAAAAAAAAATTATAAATGGTTAGTTGTTATTGATTTAAATTTAAATGTATTGCTGAAATTTTTTTTACCCACCAATAACAACCGGTAACCACCAACCACTTATAATTTAGGCTAAAATGTAAAGTGCATCTTCTAAATTTGACTAAAATTCATTTAAGTCATCTAACTTTATTGAGTCTTCTGAATTTCAAAGTTATTTAATTCAAGCTTTTTGTCCAATTTCATTAAAAAAATGTCATTAAGTATGCAATTAACTAATACAAAAATTGAAAACAAATTCTTACATGAAAAATCTATAAAAATATTTTTATTAATTTTATATATTTTTTTATGTGAAAAGTAATTTTTTTAAGGGAAATTTTTAACAAAATTGGATAGAAGACCTAAATTGAATAAATTTAAAATTTAGAGAACTTAATTGAACAAAAATAAAGTAAAAGACTGAAATGAAATTCAACCAAGATGATACAATTTGCATTTAAACCTATAATTTATTATAAAAATATTGTTCATGTAACATTTTTCTTAATTTAATATATATGTTATGAGATTCAGTATACTTTTTTTTTTCTTGAAAACGGATTTAGTATACTTTATACACATGCACAAACCCACACCATTTTTATATTACAGTTTAGCGCCAGACTTTTCTGCTATGCTGAACCAACTACCAAGAGGAATAATAGGAAACATAGCAGCAATAAAAGTCTTGAAATGGGAAAAACAATTGTTAAGTGGACACGATATGGTTTTTCTTTTAAAAAATAAACGGTAGAATTTTATTTAAAGAAATGAACAAGTCTATACAATAGCAAGACAGTAAATTAGACCAACAATGCTACAGAGCTTTTTCTTCCCCTAACAAATAACACAATGTCTATATACAAATTTACATTAAAAATTTCCTAAAAATAGCAAAATAATTTTACAAATACTCAAGGGAGGCTTCCATGATATGATTGATGTAAAATAAATGTTGCATCAATGATAGGTGATGTGAAAGTCATACCTCAACGAGTTCAAGTTGTGTAAAAAAAACTTCTATCTTTTTGTGTATCCATTACTAACATAGAGTAATAAGGAGTAAATAGATCCATCTATGACCATAGGAATATTTACATCAATTTGACAATTTGTGCAAAAATTTATATTTATTTTATCATAAAAACCTTTTATTTCTATTTCACATAATTATTTTTTTTTAAATATAGTATCAAATTATCTATTATAAACTCTATTTCATTAAAATGTTATTTTTTCTTTTCTTTTTAATTTTTTTTTTTGCGGCTAAATTGCAAACTACTCCTTTAAAGTTTGGAGTTGTTTGAATTTTACACTTTGAAGTTTCAAAATTTATATTTTACCTCCTAAAATTCTATTATGTTTGCATTAGTAGCCCCATTGTCAATATTTTCTGTAAAGTGTCACATAAGCATGCTAGACATATTTAGTTCATCCAATAAAATGATGTCATGTCATTTTTATTATGTCATATCATTTTAAAAAATTTTTAGGCTACAAAAATGATGTGGCGTCATTTTTTGGCCAAACTAAATTTGCGTGACAAGCTTATATGGTACTCAGCGGAAAATATGGACGGATGGACTGTTGATGCAAACAGAATAAAATTTCAAGGAGTAAAATCTAAATTATGAAACTTGTGGGTGTAAAATCCCAACACCCCTAAACTTTAAGGATGTAGTTTGCACTTTAGCCTTTTTCATTCTTCACACACAACAACCATTATCTACATTCTTCCTTCATTCTAGAATACGGAAAGAAAGAATAAAAAAATAAATGAAAATGAATTGTGTCGGTATAAATTTACATTGTTATTGTAGCAACTTTGCAAATTTACACATTTTTAGATTGACTGATGTGTGTGATTTTAGATCTATAAGTTTCAAGTTTATTTAATTAAGGCATTTCTGTCAACTTCCGTTAATTATTTCCATTAATAAGTGTCCAAGGTTTTATTTAATTTTTACAAAAATTTTAAATTAAAAAATCCAATTAAGTATTGAAAAATACTTTCCAAATTTTTTTTATAAAAAAATTAATAAAAGTTGAAAAAAATGCCTTAATTGAATAAACTTAAAACTTGAAGGACATAATAGAACGAAAACAAAATTAAAAACCTAAAATGAATTTTGATCAAATTTAGAATTGCAGTTTGTATTTTTGCCTATAAACATAACCAAATTCATGTTAATGAAGAGAACCTTGAAGTAGTTTTCTGGTATGCTCTGGGGCAAGGTATTAGCCAGATCCATTATTTGAACATATGATTATGATGACATCATGATAATTTAAATATCTTCATTCTAAAACGATATATAAGTGCCAATTCCTTGTCAAAGAACATAAAAATTAATTTCCCTCTTGCAAGAGAAAACTCGACAATGACAACGAGTATTATGATTTGTTAAAATTGAGATAATATTTAATCACCAACCAAAAAATTTTATTATTGCAATAATCCTTGTATTACGTATTGGTCTAAAAAAAAAAAATATAGTTGAAGGCATTTGTTTCTAATCAATCCAAAAACAAATAGGCTTTTTTTTCTTTTTTTCTTTTTTTGAGAATGAAATAACAAATAGGCTAAGAGCCATATATCTCAAATTGGCACCTTTTAGTATATTTAACAAAGATATTTAGGGTTTCAAAATTCAAATCCTCTCTGTAGGGGCAGAGGCCCAAGGTCATACAATGGGCCTTGGGCCCAGTGTGGGAAGATTTACCGAGTCCGAGAAGAAGGTGTAGGTAAGCTAAAGGCTCCAGGCCCAATTTTCGTGGGCCCAGTCGTTTAAGGGGCAATTCGAGGAGGAAGGTCTCCTCGGACGTGTCAAATGTGGCTCGAGCATGTCTTCTGCCAGCTATGAGAACTCATTCCAGCAAATGTTGGAAACAGGGATGAGTCCCCCAAGCCCGTAAGAGGGGTGACATTGTATGAGGTCAAGTGAGAGGCTACAGGCAGCTGCATTAAATGCATAATAGCTACTTTTCCGACCGCATTAATGGGGAGGGGACTTGTGAACAGTGTTATCTTGGCTACCGCAACTCACAGAAAGGCGGGGAAGATGTCCGATGGGACGGGCACGCAGGAGAAGGCTCAGATGATCAACAAGTGTAGGGTCCTAGTGACTTGAAAGGGGCTATATAAGAGGGAAGACTCCCTATGGAGAAAGGGGAGAAAAAGAAAGGCAAAAACCAGAATCATGAAGAAGGACTGAGATATATCTCCCACGTCTCCTCGGATCATACAGAAAACAAACAGGAAAAGGTTTTCCTATTTATAAGTGCTGCGTGGCCCAACATTCGTTAGCATACACTTAGTCAAGGCCTAGTTCTGTAACCCATTTCTCTAAAATTCATTGTTTTGGATTCCTTGGGCCAGAGTCTCCTATCTGTTGGGCCTGGACCCCAAATCGGGACCCTACAATTGGCGCTGTCTGTGGGAAGAATTTGTGCCTTGACAAGTAAGACCGTTAGAGATGGAAGGATCAGTTCCGCGCCAAGCAGGACATGCAGGCTCCCAACGGCAGGACAACTTCTTGAACCTAGAGCGCGAGAAAGATCAAGACAGGCAACGAGAGGGTAGCGTAAACACCTCTCACACGAGCAGAAGTCGCCTGAAAGGCAAAGGTCACGCATCCCAAAAGCGAAACGATAACAAAGCTCTGCAGCAAGAAATCGACGACTTAAAGAAAAAATTACGTCAGGCGCAACGAAGGCGTCCTTCCCCTAGTCCGGACACTAGCGTTGAGGAGGACAATGAGTACAGACAAAGATCGAGAACCCCGCCAAGTGAAACTTTCTCCTATGAGGAAGAGCAGCTTCACAAACGCAGCCACAAAAGCCCATCTTACAAGGGCCTAGCAAATGACGCCATGAGTAAGGCGCTGGACCGTATCTCCCAGTCACCTTTCACGCGAAGGATAGAGAATGCCGAGCTTCCTCGACGATTCCACCAACCTGCCTTTACTATATATAATGGTCGCACGGACCCAGTAGAGCACGTAAGCCAGTTTAACCAGAGAATGGCCGTCCACTCCAGGGACGAGGCGTTGATGTGCAAGGTATTCCCATCCAGCTTGGGACCCATGGCGATGAGATGGTTTGATGGCCTCAAGCCAAACTCCATAAATTTTTTTAAGCAATTGACTCAAGCTTTCGGCTCTCGTTTCATAACAAGCACCAGGGTTCCTCGGCCCTTAGATTCCCTCCTGTCCTTGTCCATGCGAGAAGGCGAAACCCTCAAGGCCTACTCGGATAGGTATTGGAAGGTGTATAACAAAATAGAGGGAAATTACGACGATGTCGCCATCAGCACCTTTAAGAGGGGCTTGCCGACGGAACACGGCTTAAGAAAGTCCTTGACTGGAAAACCAGTCACCAGCGTGCGCCTACTCATGGACCGGATTGACAAATACAAAAGGGTCGAAGAGGACCAGCAGACAGCGAAGGGAAAAGCGAAGGTTGTCCCTCAGGAGAGGAAGGACTTCAGGTCGGACCGTTTTAACAACAGCAACCGGCCGAGAAGGGATTACTCGGAGCAATCAGGATCCACAGGAGCACAGGCAGTTCATACTGTGTTTCGAGAACCATTACATAAGATCCTAGAGAACGTGAAAAACGAACCGTTCTTTCAATGGCCGAGCAGGATGGCAGGCGACCCCACTAAACGAAACCAGCATCTGTTTTGCGAATATCACCGAAAGCCGGGCCACACCACTGATAACTGCAGAAATTTAAAATACCACTTGGACAGATTGGTACGAGAGGGAAAACTGAGACACCTCTTGCACCATCCCGCAGAATGGCAGGAGCAGTCGAACGTCGAAACAAGGCAAAGTACATTGAGACCGCCCATTGGCACAATAAATGTCATTCTTGCCATACCAGGGAGAACCGGCTCTCAGCCTTTCAGAGTGATGTTGGTGGGCCGACTACCCGCTGAGGCTGATATTCGAGAGCCCAAGAGGGCTAGAGGGATAGCCACACCCCTAATCGGATTCTCGGATGAGGACAAACTGGGAACCATCCAGCCCCACGATGATGCCCTAGTCGTCACGATCAGGATTGGGGGGTATGATGTAAAGAGGGTGCTAGTCGATCAGGGCAGCGCCGTGGAAGTAATGTATCCGGACTTGTACAAGGGGTTGAAGCTAAAACTAGAAGACCTGACGGCATACGACTCCCCTTTAGTAAGTTTCGAGGGAAAAACCGTTACTCCAAAAGGCCTGATTAGGCTGCCTGTACAAACGAGCTCGGACGTGGTGGAGGTTGACTTTATAGTAGTGGATGCTTACTCCCCCTACACCGCCATCATAGCCAGACCATGGCTTCATGCTCTAGGGGCTGTGCCATCAACCATACACCAAAAGGTGAAGTATCCGTCCGAGGGGCTAGTGAAGGAAATAGTGGGAGATCAAGTCATGGCCCGGCAATGCATGGTGTCCGCCATCTCACGACGGTCGAGTATTGAACCCTCCACCTCAGCGGAGAATGGCCTATAGCAATTAACAACCTCGGCTGTTGTATCGTGTAGCGAGGGACCTACCGAGGGAGCGAGTTGTGAGGAGTTGGAGAAAGTTCTTGTAGCCTCTGACCCAGAAAGATTCTTTCAAGTCGGCTCAGAGCTGCCGTCCGAAGAGAAGGAAATACTAGTCGAATTTCTCAGACAGAATTTAGACGTGTTTGCATGGGACGCCTACGAGGCTCCGGGGGTCGATCCAGATTTCATATGCCACCACCTGAATGTTAGCCCGGCCGCAAAACCCAAGAAGCAACCTCCCCGGCGACCGTCGAAGGAGCATGCGGTCGCCGTTAGAGAGGAGGTTACGAAGTTGAAGAGAGCAGGGGCAATTAAGGAGGTATTTTACCCCGAGTGGCTGGCCAACACGGTCGTAGTAAAGAAGAAGAGCGGGAAATGGCGGGTCTGCATGGACTTCACAGACCTGAATAGGGCCTGCCCGAAGGATCCTTTCCCCATGCCTCGGATAGACCGATTGGTGGATTCTACGGTGGGACACCCTCGAATGAGTTTTTTGGACGCCTTCCAAGGTGACCATCAGATACCCCTGGCTGCCGAGGATCACGAAAAAACGGCTTTCGTCACCTCCGTTGGAAATTACCACTATAAGGTGAAGCCCTTTGGCCTGAAGAATGCCGGATCAACCTACCAGAGGATGATGACCAAGATGTTCGAACTACATATGTGTAAAAGCATCGAGGTCTACATAGATGACATGGTTGTGAAGAACAAGCTGGTATCCAACCACGTCAGTGACCTTGGTGGTGTCTTTGAAATTTTGAGAAAGTACAAGCTGCGCTTGAACGCGTCCAAGTGTTCATTTGGGGTAGGGTCAGGAAAATTCTTGGGTTACATGGTTACCCATAGAGGTATCGAGGTCAATCCCGATCAAATTAAAGCTATTCATAACATGCAGCCCCCCCGGAACCCCAAGGAAGTCCAGAAACTCACTGGCATGATTGCCGCCTTAAACCGTTTTATCTCCCGCTCGGCTGACAGGTGCAGGCCTTTCTTCCTCCTATTAAACAAGTGGAAAGGTTTCGAGTGGACTGAAGAATGCGCTGTAGCTTTCCAGAAGCTTAAGGAGTACTTGTCTCGGCCACCAATCATGTCCAGTCCTGAGGCCAATAAGGTACTATTTGCTTATATTGCGGTAGCACCCCACGCAGTGAGCCTGGTACTGATCCGAGAGGACAACGGCACACAACGGCCTGTCTACTATGTGAGCAAGTCACTGCATGAGGCAGAGATTCGTTACCTCCCCCTAGAAAAGGCAATTCTGGCAATCGTACAAGCGACGCGAAAGCTTCCCCATTACTTTCAGGCGCACACCGTAGTGATACTAACCCAACTCCCGCTCAGATCAATACTCAGAAGTGCCGATTACACAGGGAGAATAGCCAAATAGGGGACCATTCTAGGGTCTTTCGACATCAAGTACATCCTCGCAGCGCCATTAAAGGCCAGGTTCTTGCGGACTTGGTGGCAGAGTTTGCTGAACCCTCATCAGAAGAAGGGAATGAAACCCCACACATGGATGAAAAATCGGTTGGCGCAATCTCCCAGCAGAGCCCCTCCTGTTGGAAGGCATATGTGGATGGCGCAGCCAATCAAAGGGGCTCGGGGGTGGGGCTTGTCCTCATTTCCCTTGAGGGGATTACAATTGAAAAATCGCTGAGATTGGGCTTCTCGGCTACGAATAACGAGGCAGAATACGAGGCCTTGCTAGAAGGAATGTCTATGGTGGAGAAACTGGGCGAGAAATCCATACAGATGTTCTCGGACTTAAGACTTGTTGTGGGACAAGTGAATGGAAATTTAGTGGCGAGAGATGGACGAATGCAAGAGTACCTAGCCCAAGCTCAGCGGGGGCAGGCGCGATTTAACTTCTTCAGCCTAACGCATGTGTCCAGGAGCGGAAACACCCATGCTGATTCACTTGCCACATTAGCAACCTCCTCGGCGCAAAGCCTGCCTCGTCTTATACTTGTGGAAGATCTACCTAGATCCTCAGTAGTGAAAGCCGGGTCGACGCACGTTCATAGTGTCAGGGCAGGGCCTAGCTAGATGGATCCTCTAATACTATTTCTAAAGGACGACGTGCTTCCCGAGGAGAAGAGCGAGGCCGACAAGATTAGAAGAAAGGCTCCTAGATTCTAGCTGTCCGAGGACTTGAAATTGTATAAGCGCTCATTTTCCGGGCCGTACTTGTTATGTGTACACCCAGATGCCACATATTTTATCCTAGAGGAGTTACACGAAGGAGTTTACGGGAGCCATACAGGGGGAAGATCTTTGTCCCATAGAGCCCTAACCCAAGGTTATTGGTGGCCGAGCATGCAGAAAGAGGCACATGAATACGTGAAGAAATGCGACCAATGCCAGAGGTTTGCCCCAAACATACATCAACCAGGAGGGACCCTAAACCCGGTGTCCAGCCCTTGGCCGTTCGCATAATGGGGCTTGGATATCCTAGGACCATTTCCTAAAGCAGTGGGGAACAAAAGGTTCCTAGTCGTCGGTACAGATTATTTCACAAAATGGGTCGAGGCAGAGCCTCTGGCAAACATTAGAGACGTAGATATGAAGAAATTTGTTTAGAAGAACATCGTCACCAGATTTGGAGCTCCTCGCACCCTAATATCGAACAACGGTCTCCAGTTCGATAGTAAAGCCTTCAGAAGGTACTGCAGCGAGTTGGGAATCACGAATAGATATTCCACACCGGCTTACCCACAGGGGAACGGGCAGGCCGAAGCCGTGAACAAGGTCATAGTAAACGGGCTAAAGAAGCGATTGGATAACGCGAAGGGGAGATGGGTGGAAGAACTACCTCATGTCCTGTGGGCATATCGCACCACACCGCGGAGATCCACGGGGGAAACTCCTTTTTCGATGACCTACGGAGCTGAGGCTGTCATTCCTTTAGAAACAAACTTTCCGACACTCAAGACCAGCACATTCTCTCCTGATGTTAACAATGGGCTGCTGGAAAAAAGTTTGGATCTCATCGATGAGAGGAGGGACAGAGCAATGGTCCAACTCGCCTACTACCAGCATAAACTTAAACAAGGATATGACGCTAAGGTGAGGCTGAAACCACTCTCCCCTAGGGACTTAGTGCTAAGAAAGGTCCTGGGCATTGCACGAAATCCCGCGTGGGGAAAGCTTGGACCGAATTGGGAAGGACCGTATCGTATCACCTCGGTGGCGGGCATAGGGGCTTACTTTTTAGAAGATTTAGACGAAAAAGCAGTACCCCGCCCATGGAATGTAAATAACCTCAAAAGGTACTACTATTAATAAGAGCATCTTTTTCATTTGAATTATGAGCCCCGTGTGATTTTGTGTCTTGTATTTTATTTCCCCGTTAAGTACTAGACAGAACCAAGGTCTTGCATGGTCCTCGGACTCAAACCTATGGGGAAACTAGCTACGACAAGAAAACCTAAGTGTTAAACAGAACCCAAGCGCTGCCTGGCTCCTCGGACCACAGGCTTGGTGGAAATTAACCATATCTATTTAAGTACTAGACAGAACCAAGGTCTTGCATGGTCCTCGGACTCAAACCTATGGGGAAACTAGCTACGAGAAGAAAACCTAAGTGTTAAACAGAACCCAAGCGCTGTCTGGCTCCTCAGACCACAGGCTTGGCGGAAATTAACCATATCTATTTAAGTACTAGACAGAACCAAGGTCTTGCATGGTCCTCGGACTCAAACCTATGGGGAAACTAGCTACGACAAGAAAACTCAAGTGTTAAACAGAACCCAAGCGCTGCCTGGCTCCTCGGACCACAGGCTTGGTGGAAATTAACCATATCTATCTAAGTGTTAAACAGAACCCAAGCGCTGCCTGGCTCCTCGGACCACAGGCTTGGTGGAAATTAACCATATCTATCTAAGTGTTGAAAGGTACCCAAGTCCTTCCTTCCCTCGGACCACAGTCTTGGCGAAATTAACTGCTACTTCGTTCGTTCATACTGAATCGCATTGCTTAAATTACAAGTAATGGCTCGTCCTCGGAAGTCTACTGACATAGTCAAGATTCATTCATAACAAAGGCAAAATGGAAGCAACAAAACAAAAAGCAAAAGAAGTTATATCATTCATTAAATCCCAAGATGTTTCATTTTACATGTATTAGCGAAGCCTAAGCAAATGAAAAGCAAAACCTACTACAAGCAAAACCCTACATTAATGCCTTAAATTTTGTCCTGGGCTGAGCTCTTGGCAGGGACAACGGCCAAGGGGATTTCTTCCTCGGCCGTTGGTTTGAGCCCGGCTTCCTTAACTTGTGCAACAACGTCCCTTATCGTAAGGGCGTCCTCTGGCGATTTGTCCCTGGTTGGTGGCTGCATCTCCTCGTTTCCACTCTTTCCATCTGGGATGTTGGAGACGAGAGGAACGGTTTGGGCGGAGGGGAGATCCTCTGGGGGATCCGAGCTAAGGATCTCACGAATATCCTCTGGGAAGAAGATACTCTCGATCCTCCTAAGGTCGGAATCCACAGGACCTGCTGCCCGGTCCATGGCAACTCCCCAGGACTCAATAACGTAGTCCCTGCAAACCACAGCTACCTCTTCGGTCAGCCTGACTTCAGTATCCATCACTCCCCGTTCATAAGAGGCCGCCACCGCAGCCTCAACCGCCTCCCTGGCCAATTTAGCCCCTTCTTTCACCTGTAGCAGCTGCGCCTTGAGATCCGAGACCATTTGCTTCTCGGTCGCAAGGTTTATCTCCGATAAATGAAGCTGTTGGCGCATGTCCTCAGCCTGCTTCATTGTGCTCTCAAAGCCCGCATTGGCGCTGTCTCGATCCCTCATAGCCTCTTTAAGCTTTTCTTTCAGGCTCTCTTTTTCCAGCCTGAGGACAGCAGCAGTTTTCTCCGCGGCTATGCGGGATTGAACCTCACCATTAACCTCGTCCCGTGCATTTTTCGCCCGCTCTTCGGCCACGAAGATTTGCTGGGTGACCTGTATAGAATTAATAAAAGTATCATTAAAACGAGAACAATGGCTAGATGAGGGTGGAGTAAGGTGTCCAGCCTAGTTAGGACTTGTGTCTTACCATAGCGAGATCCCTCTTCAAAGACTTGAAGAGGTCTAATTGCCCTGTTTTCCTGAGCCCGTCCATGTCGCGGGGTAGAAGCAGGGGCTGATGCAGGGCCTCGGCGAGGTGCGACGCCTGTCCCCGCTGAGACTCCCAAAGGGTGGCATCCCAAGGAATGGGAGCGCCGTCCAGTTCCAACCGCGGGCACCAAGTGCGTTGCGCCCTCCTCAGCGCAGCTTCATCTCGACTGGCAGTGGACTTTGCCCTCTTGTCCTTAGACTCTTTTCCTTTCTTTTGCAGTTTGGTTTGCTGAGGGCCGACCTCACCCTCCTCCAGTTCTTCCACTGACCTCTTCCGCCTCAGATTGGGAATAGGTTGTAGTGAGGGGTCGGTGGATGAAAGAGGAAGAGGGGGAAGTCTAGCTGGAGCCTGCTCCTTGGGGGCATCTTTAGAGGATTGTCCCTTATTCCTGTTGGACAGTAGCCCTCTCAGACCGGACCTCTGCTTCAGATCCATTCCTTCTTCTTCAACTTCTTGGCTCGAATCAATCTGAGCAATTATCAGGCCAGGCGAGTGAGCAGCCGAGGAACGGTCAAGATCCGAGCCGGAATCAGAGAGCTCCACAAGCCTAGTTTGCATTTCACCTTCTTCAACGAAATGGAATTGATCGATCTCCACCTCGAGAGATGAATGAGATGAGTCAATTATCTCTCTCGCAGCAGCTACTTCCTGGGGAGCGCGCTGGATCGGCAGTTGGACTGGTGGAAGGTCTCTCTGGGAAAGGAAACCGGGCTTAGAGACGTCTATGCGTGCTAACCGGGAACTTCCAGCCCTTATTACCTGGCCTACGTCCACAAAAGCACGAGAAAGGGGCTCGTAATCTAAGATAAGATTAGCAGCGCGCAGTTGTCCGTCCTCGCTCACAAAGATCTCAGACCTTAGCAGATAGTTGAGGGCTGGGACGTTGACCAAACTTAGCCGAGGAGCTTTGTGTTTCTTATCTGCAAAACGCCCAAAGAGTGGTATGTGTCAGTCCGAGAAGGCAAACAGTTAAAACCAACGCAGAAGTGAAATGAAAGCTCAAAAACTAAGATCCCCGCCAGGGGACCTGACCCTACGGTGCCCCACCTGGTGCTCCCGCCCTAACTGGGCAATGAAGACCGTCGTGCCATGCTCCGGAGACAATCAAATGGTCATCCTTCAGGCCTTTGTTGGACTTGGGAAGGCAGGATATCAACCTCACCTCGTCGGACCTGGATTTCAGGTAATACGACTCATTAAGGCAATGGCACTCGTACAGGTGAACTACATTGCGCCATGTGAGGCCGAGGTTCATCTGTTCGTTTAGAGCGTCTACGCACCCTAGGATCCGGAACATGTTCGGGGCGCACTGATGGGGGGCCAGCCTATGACCGCGAAGGTAATCCCTAGTTATACTCCCCATGGAAATTGTCATTCCTCCCTCTATGAAAGCAATCATAGGAATGGCGACCTGCCCCGTTTTCCTCTTGAATAAAATCTCCTTCGAGGAGCAGTATTCCAGACCCACTCCCGGCGGGATACGGTATTTGGCCCTGAAACCTTCCATACCGGCCGGAGAGTCTACCAGGTTTTGAAACCTACCCATCTTACTAGCCTTAGGTGGCATGGAGAGGGTTTTTCTTTTTCTAATAGGATGAGGCCGAGAAGAACAACAACGGAGGAGAGTTAGTAATGCGAGGAAATAAACACTTACGGTGAACGCAGGTTTTGAATCTTCTAAGCTTTCGAAGAATTCACTAGAAATCTTCAAGGGCGTGACTGTGGACTTGTGAATGTTTTGCGAGACAGAATGCTGAAGTGCTCTGGAGTGTTTAGGTGTTTTTTCTAAAAGAAAACTCCCCACAGAAACCATATATATATAGCGGAGAAAAACTGAACATGATTGCTCACGCCCCCGGAAATTGGGGAAATGTCCACCGTTAGATCAATTTCCCCACCGTTGGATGCCAGGAACATCAAGCCGCCCGGCGCAATTAATAGCGCCTCGTGGGTTACGAGGCGCCAGAGGCAATAAAGAGGCACGTGAGACAGTAGTCCCACACGCGGGAAACGGAAAATTATAATAAGGCGTCACACAAGTGTCAAAATTCCACCTTTTCTCCTCGGATGGGAGGGAAAACCCGAAATTTTGAGGGGCTATTGTAGGGGCAGAGGCCCAAGGTCATACAATGGGCCTTGGGCCCAGTGTGGGAAGATTTACCAAGTCCGAGAAGAAGGTGTAGTTAAGCTAAAGGCTCCAGGCCCAATTTTCGTGGGCCCAGTCGTTTAAGGGGCAATTCGAGGAGGAAGGTCTCCTCGGACGTGTCAAATGTGGCTCGAGCATGTCTTCTGCCAGCTATGAGAACTCACTCCAGCAAATGTTGGAAACAGGGATGAGTCCCCCAAACCCGTAAGAGGGGTGACATTGTATGAGGTCAAGTGAGAGGCTACAGGCAGCTGCATTAAATGCATGATAGCTACTTTTCCGGCCACATTAATGAGGAGGGGACTTGTGAACAGTGTTATCTTGGCTACCGCAACTCACAGAAAGGCGGGGAAGATGTCCGATGGGACGGGCATGCAGGAGAAGGCTCAGATGATCAACAAGTGTAGGGTCCTAGTGACTTGAAAGGGTCTATATAAGAGGGAAGACTCCCCATGGAGAAAGGGGAGAAAAAGAAAGGCAAATACCAGAATCATGAAGAAGGACTGAGATATATCTCCCACGTCTCCTCGGATCATACAGAAAACAAACAGGAAAAGGTTTTCCTGTTTATAAGTGCTGCGTGGCCCAACATTCGTTAGCATACACTTAGTCATGGCCTAGTTTTGTAACCCATTTCTCTAAAATTCATTGTTTTGGATTCCTTGGGCCAAAGTCTCCTATCTGTTGGGCCTGGACCCCAAATCGGGACCCTACACTCTCCAATATAACTATTGAGTTCTAATTTTTTTCTTTAATTACACTTTTTTACTCTAAACTTTTTTCCTCATTTACAATACTAGCTTGTCATGCATATGCATGGATACACTTAAAAATATACAATAAGATGCATAATATAATTCCTATATATATAATTTAAATACTATTGATAGTCATTTTTATATTTTGTTAACTCTTTAAAAAATTTTGTAAGGATATTATTAGGTATCAAATGTAAATTGTCCTTTTTTTTTTTTTTTTTTTACGATTCATTTATTCTAGATTCTTTAGTTTTTGTACTTAATAACTCACTTAGATGAATATTTAGGATGTAGTCCTACATTTGATTCTAAAATTATGAAATAAAACTCTTTAAGAATAAATAATTTAGAACACATGGCTCAAAATTGGAACTATAATTTGAAATTTTAATTTGAGTTTCTCTTAGTTTCACCTATTATTATATATATAGATTCCTCAAACTATTAATTTGCTCGATTGACACCATAATTTTGAAAGAATTATATCATTGAGCAAACTACCGAATAAGTTGGGTGTTAACTGGTAAATGAGATATAAATTAAGCGTAATTACAAACTTACCTGCATTTGTTGCAATAAAAAATCAGCATCTTCATCTTATTTAACACCCAATTTAGATGGTAGAGGATAAATTGATATAATTTTCTCAAATTGGTATGTCAATAGAATAAATTGATAGCTCAGGACACATTGAAACGAAAGTTTAGATGGAAAAATGTAATTTTTTTCAAAAAATAAAATAAAAATAAACGTAAGCCACATAAGTGCTTGTGGGGTGTAGAGGGCAAGGGCTGAGGTTTAAATATCCAGGAGAGAATTTCACACATATATACACTTAGATTAGGTTAGAGTAGGGATTCTATCTTGTTAAAAATAAATAAATAAAAAAAAAACACACGAGACTTAAAGTAAGAGGACGAGTAAAATATTCTAAAACTTCATAAATGACACCAAATATAACCACAAAATGGTTCTTACCATCCACATTCAATAGTTACAAAACAACTTATATTTGAAGACAAAAGAAACCTCAAATTTACACAAAGACACGTATCGATATAGACTTCAATTGTCTAGGACAGATCATCTTCACACAAAGACAAAAAAATGAATAGATTCTGTATGTTCAATTGGGTTTTCATGATTTAACCCTTCCTTCGGCAATTGTACTTGTTCTCAAAACGTTATAGTTTCCATCCCTTATTAATTCTTTACCTTCAAACAT
Organism: Quercus tomentella; assembly: GCA_028535165.1. Classification (NCBI taxonomy): domain Eukaryota; kingdom Viridiplantae; phylum Streptophyta; class Magnoliopsida; order Fagales; family Fagaceae; genus Quercus; species Quercus tomentella. The sequence continues at coordinate 41,705,854 of JAPQVY010000001.1, read as the reverse complement.
GATTAATTAGTTCAACGCTCAAGAAGTTGAGGAGGAAGATGAGGGGTTGAAAGCAAGCTGCTCAGAACAAGTGAGGACTTCATGAGGCCCTGCCTCTTCTCGGCCAACACCCATAAGATCAAGGTAGTATTGGTAATGGGAGACTATGTTGTTCATGGAATCACTATCACCCTGACCACAAACGCTATCCCCATAGAGTACATTCATGGTGGTGCCAAAACCAGGAACCCTTTTGGCCAATGTGTCATTCTTGGTTGGCTTCCAATTGCCAACAAAGGCATCATGTGCTGAAGGCTGGTTTTTCTTGACTGGAGTCATCCACCTCCAAACTGCAGCTTGGAAAGCTAGGGTAGCATTTTGTTCTATGTATTCTGGATGGTTCAACAAGTCCACCTTCAGGGCTTCCCCGGCTTTTCCATAGTTGTAGTTCCTGATGGTAGCACCCACAAAAAAAATCATTAGGATTGACAAGTAATGAAATCACTTGAAGAACACATAGCTTCTTTGATATTCATTTGAATTATGCAAAAAAATAATCTTATTTTGAGGTTTCTTTAGCACAAAACAAAATATTGTATAGAAGTTACTACTTAATGAGGTTATGGCTTACACAGCTATAAGTAAAACAAAAAACTAGTTCAGATGCAGAGATTTGATGAAGGGGGTGATGAGGCTAGAAAGGTGCTTACCAATACAAAGGCAAGGCACCACGGCCATAGTATGCAGCTCCAGGAGCGCAAGGATAAGTGAGCTTGTAGTATTCATCACAGTAAAGAGAGTCAGGGCTCAGTTCCTTGTTGTAGCATAAACCCCAGGCCAAAGGTCCCCCAGTGGCAACTCCATATCCACCTGAAATTTTTTCAGACATCATAATCATTGTTACTTGCATAGAGAATGAGCAAAGGACCCATTGACTATATAACAAACATAAATCAACAGCGCGATATTAATAACACTGAAGGTTCATGTAATTCCAAGCCAATCCTGTCTTAGGATAATAGAATCTGCCAAAATCAATATGTATGGTCCAAGAACACCTAATGCTTTATTCGCAAATAATGTAGTAATAAAGATCTAACTAAAGATTTGATTATTCAATTTATCGTCATTTGAGACCCAAGAACATAAAATCTCTTCCCTAATCTGCCCTGAACAACAGGAAATACGACTTTTCATGGTATATTAACATTGTTGTCAGTTAAGAAGAGTTGAGAGAAGACTTTTCATAGTCTGTTTAAAAAATATATAAGTAAAAGTAATAAAAAAGAACATATCGATTATGAAGAGTTGAGAGCATAATTCAAAGTCGGTTTGAGGAGGATTCATAATTAATAGCAAAGGGCTAAGGCTTTGTTGTATTCATTTTCAGTTTAATTTATTAATTCAAATACACACATAAACCCAAACTATATCATCAGCTATCCACTCTAAACAGATTCATCCAAACATTAGAGAAGAATTATGACCCCGATTTAAGTTCATTGAAACACAACTTTCTCAAAACTTACAATAAAAATTAAGAGCCCGTTTGGTGTGTTTGGTGTGTTTAAACAACAGTTTTTAGTTTTTTGAAAATACGTGTGGGTGAAAAAGTGTATGGAAATGTGTGTAATATTGTTTAAAAACTGAAAATATGTGTTTAAAATGATGTACCAAACAACCCCTAAGTCCTCTTGAAAACTTCAATCAAACTTGCTTAAATCCATATAAAACTGAACCCTCTGAGGGTTTGTTTGAGGTCCACTTATTGTTGAAACTGAAAACTTTTTACTGAAAGTACTATAAATAAAGGTAAAAATTAGCTGAAATTATACAATGGGACTCAAGAATAGTACTAAAAAGTGCAGTGAGACCTATAAATAGTAACAAAAATAAGCTGAATAGTAAAATAAACTGACTTTTTAATTTTTGCCAAACACACACTTAAAACCATTGGAATCAGAACCCAATTGAAAAAAAGTTCTTAAAACACCTTTGATAAAACCAATCAGACAAAACCAAATTACAAAACAGAGAATTTTTAACTCACAGGAAGTTTTGCTGCCAACATGGCCTAGAAAAGCAGCAACTTCTTTCATTCCCATCTTCTTCCCACCAGTGGTACCAAAGCCATCAGGCTGGTGCTCAGCAGTAGCAGTGATAAAAGAATGGTAGTCCCAGAATCCAACTGCATGTGCCACAGGAGTATTGCGCTTTTCAAAGAGGTTCTCAAACTGGTAGGTCTGGAAGTAGTCAGAAATGGTCTCATTACAGCAAAACTTGGAGAACCTTTTGCACTCCCACCCCTTTTGACACACCTTCTTGCCCTTCACTATCTTCACCACTGGCTTTACAGAAACCTCATCATCACCATTGACAAGCAATAATATCAATGCAATTGTCAAGAGCATACACCATTTGGCCTCCATTTTGACTATACCAATTGCTTAGAGAATGCTTTGTTGTTGTGCTGCACATTGAAGGAGAGGGGAGAGATATGTGTCATTTAAAGAGGTTGGTGAAAGGGATAGAAAGTGAACGTACAACTCATTAGGAGGAACAGATTTTCAGAGTTGGAGTAGCAGGAGGTTTTGCTTCATTTTTATTCTTCTTTGGAGTGCAACGGAAGAAAAACTTGATAGCTGACTTCTTTTAATCAATATGTTTCTCCCATTTAAAAATTAAAAATACATGTTTTTTTTAGGAACATAGTCCCTTCTTTCTTCTAGCCCAAAAGAGGGTAGAAGGCCTAAGTGAAATGCTGGTGGGGTTCTATTTTAGGCTGAAATGAACTGGTTTGTTTAAACCTGTTTGGGCCTAACAATTTTTGTTGGGTTTCGTGATTTCGTCATTTTTTATTAGTATTAAAAAAATATATTAAAACCCAAATCTATTATATTGTATTATGCTGTTTGATTACATTATATTTGTATTGCAAATAAAGTAATTCTTATATTTTAGAGTCACAAATAAAGTAATTCTAATCCTTGGCAATCATATGGAAGGGGAAAAAAAACCATCTTTTTGGGGCTTTTTAGCATATTTTAGCGGATCTCATAACCAAAATAATAATAATAATCATTTTTGCTGAGCTTTTTCTCTCTCCCCTCCCAATTAAAAACAACTTTCACTAAAGTTTAGAATTCCCAGCACTAGTGTTTAAGCTTTTTTAGTGCACTAATCTAATTTTTAATAAAAATAATGAACTGACATAAATATACATCCTAACTTTTTAGTACACTAATCTAAACCTTGTGAATTTCCATTCTTGTTATAGCTCATCAAATGAGTCGGCTCACCTTTTGGCTTGTTGAGCTTCTTTTCCCTCAACTTGGGAACTCATCCCTTCTCTTCCACGCTTCTATCAATTTTTTTGTAAAGATGTTGTTGGAGCAATTCCCTCTGTTGTCTTTGCCTTCTTTAGGGCTTGAACCGCCCTCCTCTTAATAATGTTATCTTATTTATCAAGAAAAAAAAAATTTGTCTACCCATTTGAGAGAAAACACTGCTTAATAATAATAAAAATTAAATAAACATCGGCCAATAATTGAAATAAATGGATTCAAGTATAAAAGTACACTAACACTTTTATTATGTCATCTTTTGTTATTTCTCACATCTAAATTATTTCTCAAAAAAAATAAAAATTCTTTATCAATTTAGTTATCAGATGAGTGTAACAACCTGATTTATCGCAAAACTTATACCATTCAAATAGGTTTATTATGATACAAAAGGCATTAGAGTCAAAGTATAACCATTACCCGGTTTCTTCTATAAACATAGGCCTTTAGTGCCAAATGTAATTTCCTCTTATTTTTCTATACATGTTATCACTTTTGCTACATTCTAATATTCTATTTCGGATACTATGGTATATTTGGATGGAGTGAGACCAAGGAGAGGGGATTGAAACTATAAAATTTAGATCCGAACACGTACATTTGAGTTCACCCAAAAATAATAATCTTACAATGTTGTACTAAAGAATTTAAGATTGAGACTTCGTTTATTTTGAAGAAATTGATTTTTGAAAAAAAAAAAAAAAAAAGTGCATTTATAGGTGCTTAGGGTGATTGAAATTGCTTATCAAATTGAAAATAATTTTCAGTTAACTATAAAATAGAGGTGCTTTGGGCATAAAGTGTTTTGCACTTAAATGTGTGGTCATAACATTCTAGGCCTGACCCAAAACTCATAAGCTTATCCTCCACCCTCACCCATTACTATCAGTAGCTCCATCACCAACCACCAACCACCACAAACGTTGCCGGTCACTTTCTTTTTTTATAAAACAACATAAACCTTTTGGGCATGTGCTTTGAGACCTTTCGTATCTTCAGCCCTTAAATTAGTGGGGCCATAGAGGATTGGTAACTAGCGCCAGTGAGACTCATATCAATTAGTAGGTGGGTTACAAAATCAGTAATCCCCCCACCCCCAAAAAATAAAATAAAATAATGATATGATAGTTCAAACTTTCTATATTAGTCTTTTGCTAATTTCCTATGAACTGAGATTAGGTGCAATACTAAAGAAAAAATTTTCTATGAATTGAGTCTAGGTTCACAAAAATTTTCACAATTTCTAACTATAATGTGATAGAGTATGATTGGTGAAAAAAAATATTGGGTTTATGTGTAAGTAATGGCTAACCATTGACAGTTTATCACATCAAAATTGTGACAAAAAAGTTATAAAATAATTTGTGATTCTAGAACTATTCACACCAAGGATATTGCACCATATGTAATTGCTTTCAATGGCCAAGATGATTGAAAGTTGAAAAAAACAACTTTCAATCTCAACCATTAAATTAAAATAAAAAATAAAAAGGTTAAAAGTTAAATAAAGTGGTAAAAAAAATTGTGAGAGAGGAAGGGGCATTGCATTTGCACCAAATCTTTATTCCACAAATAACTTATTGTCTATTGGGTGGTATTTGTTACACACACTTGTTTTTTAACTAAAATTGTTTTTTAATTGAAATTGTGAATTGAAGACACGATTTTCATCTTAATAATTATTCTTGAAAGACTCATCATAAAGATCATTCATACTAATTATGAAGCTCGATTCTATTATAACTTTTATTTTTTCGTATCCGACCTAATCATTACATTCCTCTTACATTGTATATGTTTCTTTTTATGTTTGAGTTGGTAACTAGGTGCACGAGATTTATTAATGTGTGCTCTTAGGGTATACATTAGTAAATCATTTTAGAAAATTTTTTATAGAAAAACAAAAAAGTAATTCACTGTTTACCGAACCCTAGGTGCAATTTGCAAACTGCAGTGAGCCTAACCAACAATTCCTTGGACTATTTGAAGAAACTTTAGCATGAAAAGAAGTGTGGTACTACGCATTAACTGAGTATTACACCGGATACAATTCATCCAATGATTGAAAATAATAGTAAAAATGTTAACTTTTTCCTTCAATCCATAGATCAAAAAACTTTTTTAACTCCAACAACTAAGAGAAAAATGTTAAAAGAAATTAACTTTTAATTTCACTCCTTAAATAGTATTGCCCCTGATGCATTATTTACTGCTCCGAATCTCAATCTTTGTTGCATCATATGTAATTCTAGTCATATTTCAGTATCAATTTTATTTTTTATAAATTCATATCATATCATAAAATATATAATAATAATAATAATAATAATTAGGTTATATAAGCTGTAGTTATGCCAAGAGTCTATCTTTCTGAAAGATAGACATAAATTTTCCCCAATTTAAAATTTTCCACACTCCTTGATTGGTGAACAAAATTTAAGAAACAACCAATATTCTCATCACAGAAGTTGCATAACCGAACTTGTAATTTTTCCCGTAAAAAGCTTATCATTACAAATAGCGATCAAACCTTTTCTTTTTTCTTTTTTTGGTGATACATGCATGCAGCTAAGGATTCCAACCTTACTCCTAAGTCCTACCAACCATCTCGTACATTTTATTATTATATTAATAATTTTTTATTATTAGGTGAAAACATTAATATACTTCTTTTTATAAAGATGTGATTCAATCTAGTTTCTTTATTCATTGATCAAATAATTTACCTAATGAAATAACAGAAAACAACAATCATCTCACTGGGCGGTGTGCCCAAATAGAAATAAATAATTACCTATTAGAACTAATTTTTTTTTTTATAATAAATATGATATGATTTGATTGTATGTAATCTGCTTCAAAATAATTACTATTTTTTTTTATGGGCAAAATAATTACTATTTATTATCAAGTCAAATCACCAATAAATTCTATTTAAAAGAATAATATTCGACGATAAGACTTTACTAACCATCAAACTTAATTATTGTTAGAGGTTATGTTCTAGTGGGTTTTATTTTTTGAGAGGAAGGTCAAGTCTTATCTTAGTACGATGAGAAATGTGTAGTCTTATCTTGTTTTGTTTTTTTGGGTTCTTGGGCCTCCGCAAAATTCGTTGGGATTTCGCTTTCCTTTGCGTAAAAATAAACAGGGACTCAGTGACTGTGGGCCCAAACTCCTTTGTCGTTAATGGATCCTTCATATAAAGTCACTATCATTATTCATAAATCGTTTGAATTTTGGACTCCATTGCATGCTGATGCTGCCACACGTCAGTCAGATTTACCAATCGAGTTTGGAGTTTGGCCCATCACATCTGCTTTAAATTGGAGTAATGTTAGGTACGCAGCTAATTAATAAATTTACAACATTTTCTATTTTATGAAAATTTTCATTTTAAAGTTAAATCCTATAGTTTAGAGGTTAGTGCAAATTAAACTCTAGAATAGCAATTAAATTCTAAACTTTTAAAAAGTAACAAATTAAACCCACAAAATTGGTAAAACGAATTGTCTATATTAAAAATTTTTAAAAGAAAAGTGAACGAAAGGAACTCTAGAATAGAGACACTGACAGAGAGAAAGTTTGTCGGCATGGAAAGAAGTGTGCAATTTGTGGAGGAGCCGAACTGTGAAATGCGTGATTGATTTTGAGTGTTTGACTGACTACAAGACAGATTTCCTACGCTTTTTTTTTTTTTTTTTTTTTTTGATGAGTTTAAACGACAGTTCAATTAATGGTGTTAGACTTATTTTTACTATAGGTTTAATTTGTTACTTTCATTTCAACATAAAAAAAATTGTTACTTTTAAAATTATAGGGATTAATTTAGGTTATTCATAAATTATAGGGTTTAAAGTGAAATTTTTCATCAATTTTATTTTCTTGTTCTATATTAAGGAGGATGGCTAGAAAACAAGGTTTAATTGACAAACAAATTAATTTTTTGTAGGTTCCCATTAGCTCAACTAGTAAAATCTCTAATGGTTAAATAAGAAATCTGAAAATTTAATCTCTGCATATACTAAAAATCGATTGGTGTCTTAGTCTGATGACAAAGAGTTATTATTAAAAGCGAACATTATAAATTAAAACTCTAAAAAAAAAAAAAAAAAAATTATAAGACAAATAAGTTGATTAAAAGTTAATTTAAATTTATTTCCCTTAGGACCATGTTAAATTTATTCACATAAACGCGTGGATTAAAAGTTCTCAGAAGTTTTATATCTCAATTAGTCAACATCTTTTTATATTTTTGATGAAGAATCAAATCTTCACACCTCCGAGTCTCTGGTTACTATTGAATTATCAATAAAAAAAAAAAGTCTTAATTAAAGTTAGTTGTGAAAGTACCATTTCCATTTGCCACCTACCATAATATTTTTTAACTTTTTATTAGAGCATTTTTTTTCTACTTCTGCGTGAAGACAACGAACCACACATATACCGTGCTATTTAAGTTTAACACTGGTGACTGGACGTTTTTGTTTTGGACTGTGAAGTATAAATGGTAGGTATCGGTGGCTTACTGTTTTTTTACCACTGCCTTGAAATTTAAGCAAAGATAATTATACTTGTTAAAACATAAAGAAAGAAAATAAAAGGACTATTTTTTATATATATAAATAAGAAAATAAAAGGACTTAGAAGATAGAAGGTGTGAAAGTAAAAGTGAACTATTTGGCTTAAAGACAAAGTTTAATTACAAAATTGATTATAGTCTTAGGCTATAACCTTACTCGATATTTTTTTACTCATGATAAATTTTGACAAATCCACTATTCAATTACATCTTCTTCTTATATCTTTCATGTTTGTAAAATTTCTAAAAAATTAAAGATCAATAGTTATGTCATCAATAAATTGTTTAAATTACAAGTTTTTGTAATTTAAAATTATGCATAAAATATAAGCTTATAGATCATATAATAAATAATATCCGATTGACGCAAAATTTGACATGTGTATTAAGAGTGTAAAAAATATGCAATTCAACTGTTAAATTTTCAAAATATGAAGTAATATTTATTTTATTAAATAAGGTTGTAGCCTAAGGTTACAACTAATTTTGTAGCTAAACTTTGTCCTTGGCCTAATTGTTTACATCCATAACCATAACCAACAAAAAAAAAAAAAAAAAAAAAAAAAAAAAAACTTTAATATAAAGTATATATGAGATATATTAGACTAAACCTGAAATAACAACAACTTATCGTATTCCAAAACCACAATAGTCAATTAGTAGTTTCTCAAAAAAAAAAAAAATACAAAACCACAATAGTCAATTAGTCAATGATCTACTTATTTAAGAGTTAAATAATTTTGAATATATACCAGTGTCAGTTTCTTTAAAATCTTCTCCCCTCTCCCCATGTGTGTGTGTGTGTTAAAAATACTTAGTATTCTAAAAAAAAATGATCTACTTATTTATGGCAATATCATACTCTGTATAACATCCTAATATGTTATAAGAAAACCTCTAAGACTTCCAACCTTGATTAACAATTTGTACTTGCTTTTCTAGACCGACCCTAGAGACCAAAAATCTTTACCCCATGCAGCCCATGGACACCTCTAAATTTATGTGGAAGTAAGAATTAGGAATTGTAACATGTCGGGTGTGAGAGGAAATTTTTTATTTTTTATTTTTTAAATCTAGACCCAAATCCAAATCCTTAATTACTAAACCCTATTAAAATTTGAAGAAAATGACACAAACACTCAACTTCTTCTCTCTTGTATTTTCTTTTAGAATTAAGAGTAGTCTTCATTTGTAGCCTGCTAGGTATTTTAATGCAAGTAATTTTCTTTTTTGATATATATATATATATATATATATATATTAATAGATAAAGTTTAGAGAAAATCCAATTAGATTCTACAATTGAAATTCAATTTTGCACCATATGTCTTAAATTATTTATTTTTAGAAAGTTTTATTTCTTAATTTTGGAGTCAAATGTAGGACTACATTATAAATATTCATCAAAGTGAGTTATTGCGTACAAAAACTAAAGAATTTATAATTAATGAACATAAAAAAATTTAAAAAAAAATTTTAAAATTTAAAATTTACATTTTCTACTTAATAATATTCTTAGAAGAATTTTTTAGAAAAATATATAAGAATGACTATCAATAATATTTAAATTATATATGTAAGAATTATATTATGCAGTTTAATGTATATCTTTTAACTATATTCATACATATACATAAGGTTACAAACTAGTTGTTTATAATATGAAGCCTCTGATAATTTGATTTTAATAATTTTTACTTTTTAACCTCGTAATCCTTTTGAGGATAGAGCACGATACAATGTCATCCTCAGGATTACGTAATTTCATAAACAAACAAGAAACAACACATGGAAAGTCCAGAAATGCTACCCAATTCAAATTGACAATTTGGCGGAATAAATATTAGCTTAGGTTGAGAAACTACTATATGGTATACGCTAAAACACAATATTCTAAGGGTCTGTTTGGATACAGCTGAAAACTGAAAACTGAAACTGAAAACTGAAAAATATTGTAGCAAAATAATTTTTAAATGTGTGAATAGTATCGTGGGACCTATTTTGAATGAAAAAGTTGCTGAAAAGTGAAATTTGTGGGTCCGTGAACAGTGCACGGTGTGCACTGATTGGCTGAAAATTGTTGACAAGTCAAACTTTGCAGCTACTGTTCATTGAACAGTAGCCGTAACATTAAATTTGTGGCTACTATTCATTTCAGCGTGGAGGTTTTCAGTGTTTTCTTGCTACAACTGTAGCTGGGTCCCACGCCCTTCAAAAACGCAAACGCAAAAGTTTTCAGTAAATGCCCAATCCAAACATAACCTAAGTGTGGGTTTGGATCCGCGTTTCCAAACCCACGTTTGCATTTTTTTTTTTTTTTTTTTTTTTTAAAGACTAGCGTCTGGTGTATTGTTCATGGGACATGAACAGTACACCAATGCATATGAACAGTAAAAAAAAAAAAATAGTGAACAGTACTTTTTCACACATTTAAAAATTATTTTGCTACAGTGTTTTCAGTTTTCAGCAAAATAAGTTGTATCCAAACGGACCCTAAGACTGACATGATTTAATCAGCTGCCTAAAAAGTCCAAATATAGTAGACAACTAAAATTGACAATCTGATTGAAGAATATTAAGGTTGAGAAAGTATCAATCAAAAAAATAAAAAGTTTGAGAAAGTTATTTACACTCAAAACAAAAAGTATATATGCTAATATGGATTAATCACCAGCCTTGTCAAATTGTACAATTCCACTATTATCGTGTAAATTGTAAAGTGCACATTGATTTCATACCCCATATGTGGATACGAAAATGATGTTTCTTATACTATATGCATAATACTCGAACATCTTCTTCCTTGTCAAGTCGCCAGCCACAATCTCACGTAGCCTCACCCGTAATATATAATTATATATACTCACTGATTAATATACTGTAATTCACTGATTATTACTCTTCGTTGTTAACAAAAATGTAATTCACTGGTTGTAGTTAGCTGAATGCATTATTCTTTGATACTTCATTGTCATTTCATTAATTTCTCACTTATCAATTATCATGTCTCCGTGCACAAAAACAAAAACAAAAACAAAAATAGAGTTTAAACTTCAATAGATTCTGTTCTATGTCTCGTCAAGCACTTTATATATATATATATATATATATATATAATAAAAAATAAACTATTAGCTATACATTGCCTATAACAGTTATTTTGGAATGCATCAATTGTGCTGTTCAAAATGATGGTAATGCTAAAAAGGATATTTAAATGGGTTATCGGATTGGATTTTGGATAATTATGCTGACTCAAATAGCTATTTTGACTACGGTTGTCCACGGGTCGGTCCGGGTTGGGTTTGTGCCCAACCCGGAACTGACCCGATCACTTCGAGTCTCCTAAACATGGATCCGCCGCCGACCCGCTGACGGCAACGGTTCGAGTGATCGGATGTCAAAGTTTTCCGGTCGGTTTTCGATCGGACTCGGATTGTGCGAATCACGCCGGATTTTTGCCGAAATCTGCTTATTTTTGTTGGATCTAACCGGATTTCGAAGAGATCTTGGCTGATCTCAACGAGATCTCGAAGAGATCAGGCCAGATCTCGAGGAGATCTTGCCGGATCTCGATAGATCGGACAAAATCATACCGGCGAACTACTTCAATCGGCGGAGAAAGCTATTTCCGGTGTGTTTTCCGGTCAGGTCGGTTGAAATCGGTTTTCCATGCTCTAACCCATCAACCGACCCGCCGGTCTCGGATTTTTGGATCAGGGATCCACCGCCGACCGTCATCAGCGTCGGGTCGGCCGATTCTCGGGCCGGATCGGCCGGGTTGGGCGGGTGGGTCGGGTACCGGGTCTGGTTGGACACCCCTAGTTTTGACTCTTCTGAATCTAACACGTACTCTGAGTTCAGAATTTATCTTTTCATCTATATCAATTAATATAGTAAATTAAAATTTGAGTTGAATGATGAGAATATAAGAATACCAATTTTTTTTCAATCTCAAAGATAGAGTCTAGAATAAACTACAACAGTGAAAAGAGAAACTTCTCTCTAGAGCTGGTCAATGGATTCTTATTAAAGCAGTGGTCCAAGTCATTCCAACTTACACAATAGGGATGTTTCAGTTGCCAGTAAAACTATGTGATGAACTCAGTGCTACGCGTGCAAGATTTTGGTGGAGACAAGTGGGCTGTGAGAGGAAGATTCATTGGCTTAACTAGGGAAAGCTCACTCAACCTAAATGTGAAGGGGGTATAGGATTCCAAGACTTGCGTGCTTTTAATTTAGCTATGTTGGCAAAGCAAGTGTGGAGGTTGATGTTGTATATATAGGTATATACATGGATAGGTTGTAATAATGATGTTTGAGTTTGAAGAATATTGTTTCATAATGTTGTTAAAGTGAACATTCAAGTTCTGGAATTTTCTAAGTGAAAATTTGAAATATAGCATTTTTAATCGATCGAAATGGTAAGAAAATAATCCTGGAGTCTCTAGATGAATTGATTGCTATTCGATTCATGTTCGATCAATCGAAAAGAGCACTCGATCGATCAAAAGGAACTTTCGACCGATCGAAAGTCGTAAAATAAGATTTTCTGCAGAATTTTTTGGTGACTATTCAAAGAATTTAAAGAGGTTTCAAGCAATGTGAACAGTTTTATAAAACATTTTAACTCTCCATACGTGTCTTTTAATGAAATATAACCCTGTGGGTATAAATAGAGGTTTATGTTCACTTAAAAAATAATTAACTCCACAAAATAGTAAATTAGAGAGAAATACAAGAAATCATGTGGTCATTCTCCATAATTGCTATATGTAAAACTCAACATCTTGATTGTATCCTGAAGACAAATTTGTGATAGCCCTTTAGCAACAATAGTGTGAGGGGCAAATATTGTCTAAGGAAAATGATATTATGCTACTAAGTTGCAAGCCCCAGAATCGCTCCTTCATCGATGTTTTGAAGCACGCTATTTTCCTTGCTGTCACTTCCTAAAGCCCTCGGATCGTCCAAATAGCTCCTTTGTATGGAAAAGTATTATGGCTGCCAAAGGGGTATTAGAAAGGGGCACTTGTTGGCGAGTGGGAAATGGAACTTCGGTCAATGCTCTTCATGATAACTGGAGTCCTCATTATCCTACCTATAGAGTAGTCCACCGGCCTATCTAGTTGCATGCAGACTGTAGAGTGGAAGAACTAATTGATTTTGAGACTGTATGGAGGAATAGTGTTCTCATTAAACAAAGCTTTCACAATGAGGATGCGGACGCTATTCTTTGAATCAATCTTAGCTTTCATTACATCCCCAATATCATTTTCTGGATGCATAACAAAAATGGTATCTATTTAGTCAAGTCTGGATACCGTGTGGCTTGTCAATTAGCTAAAGAGGCAGACTGTGTAGAAGCATCTAGAGGAGTCTTTAGTCAGGAGGTGTGGAGGAAAATTTGGAGGTTGAGGCTCCCAAATAAAAGCAATGTGTTTGGCCGGAGAGCATGTAAGGAGATTTTGTCTACCAGTGTCAACTTGCACCGAAGGAAGGTGATTGCAGATGTTGTATGTCCTATTTGTAAACTTGCAACAGAAACATGCTTACATTCACTGTGGGGTTGTGGGGCAGCGAGGGATGTATGGGCTAGTAGCTTACCTCATTTATAGAAAGTTGGTCTAGACCAAGAAGACATGATCCAGTTAACACGCCTTGTGATGGATAGGCTTTCGACAGACAGGGACGGCTTGATGCATTTGGGGGCCTAAGACGAAAATTGATCATCTTATTTAGATGCAAAATTACTACTAATTAACATGAACTACATAGAATTTTTTTTTTTTGAATTTTTGAATTTTTAAGACAAAAAAAATTTGACAAAATTTTTCATACTTGTTGATGTGGTAGATTGATAGTAGTAAGTAAAACAGTGGTGTTAGTGGTAGATTTAGATGAAAACTAGTAAAAGTTTGCTAATTAAACTCTTATTATTATTCTTTTTTTTTTTAGAAGTGCAACATTCACAATATTTTTTACAACAAATCCTAGATTTTAAACTACTTTTTGTTTTTTATTTGAAAATATCACTATAATTATTTTTTTGCCATCAACAATAGGCTGTAATAACTTGCTACTTAGCATTAGTTGTAAAAGTGTTGTGAAAAATATTGTGGACGACATTGCATTTTTCTCTATTTTTTTATTTGTTTTTCATCTAATAAAAAAAATTATTTTATTTATTGATTATAAATAATCCTATTGGTTAAAATTTAGGGGCCTTTTTTTTACTTGGGGCCTTAGGCGGTTGCATTTTTTGCTCCACCATAGAGCCGGCCCTGTCGACAGATGAACTTGAGTTGTTCCTAGTTCAAGCTTGGCTGATTTGGCATCAATGTAACACAGTTGTACGTGGGGGTAAGTTTTGAGATCCTGGGGCATTGAATTGGCGAGCTTTGGACAATTTAGAGGAGTTTCGTCACGCCCAATTCCAGCTGCACAAGGGAATGTGCCCCCAGCAGTGTGGCAGCCTCCTCCTTCTGATTTTTACAAAAGCAACTTTGATGCGGCCTCCTTTACGAATCCTTCGGCTTTGGGTATTAGGGTGATTATTCGCAACGACAACGGTGAAGTGATGGCAGTTCTCGCTGCTGGGGGTTGTCCAGCTTTGGATGGTGATGAGAACGAGATTACGGCTTGTTGCAAGGCAATTCTCTTTGTCATGGACGTGATGTTTAGGGAAGTGATTATTGAAGGGGACAATGTGGTTGTAATGAGATCTTTATCTAGTTTGGAAAGGCACTCTTCTAGGCTCGGGCATATAATACAGGACATTCAGCTTTCTCTAAGGGAGTTCAGACGTTCCATTTTTCGTCACATTCGGCATGAGGCAAATACTATGGCACACTCTTTAGCTCATTATGCTAGGCATATAGTGGACGTTGTGGTTTGGTTGGAGGATTCTCCACCTCCTACTAAGGAGGCATTGTACTCTGCTTTGGCCCATTTGCATTGAATGAAATTCAATCCGTTTTCGAAAAAAAAAAAAAAAAAAAAAAGGTCAAAGGCAATAAATATCAATTAAATATTATTTATTTAACTTTATATATATTAAAAACTATTCTTATTTATTGAAATGCAAAATTGTTAATTAAGTTATTTATTTAGGTTTTATTAAAGTCTCTTTTATAATTTTTTTTTTTTTTTTTTTAAGAGAGTTTCAACCTATGTCGTCCGCTCTTGATAATAGCTATTTATCATCGACCAAGACACCAATCGGATTTTTGGTGTAGGCAGAGATTGAATCTCAGGTCTCTTATTAATTGTCAATGATTAGTTGTTACACTCGTAATAATTTTTTTAGTGAAATAATTTAGAATTTCAATTAAGTTGAATTTCTATTGGCTCAATATATATGTAAGAACGCAATTTGAGTCCTAAGCCCAAAAGGTAAAAGAATTTAGGCCCAAAGAGCCCAATACAATGAATTTGTAGAGAATGGATTCGAAAGCTAGGTTCTAATAAGTTGGGTAGCAATTATGGTGGATCCAAATGACAATAAAGTAAAGACAGAATAGTTTTATCTAAAGAAAACTGCCATCGGCACAGTTCAAGGAAGTCAGTTCTTGTATATAATTCTTCAATTTGATTACAAGTGTAGTTCTTATTGTTCCAGTATTTCTCTCTCAATTCTCCGATCCCTCTCCCTCAGGGTCTTCTTCCTATTTTATACCACCTTCCTTCTTTCATCTCTACCCTCCACGTGTAGCTCAGATTGCTGGAGTTGATCATTGTCCCATCAGCACCTTCTTGAAGTCTTTGGAGGGTAGCTGTAAGGCTGAAAATTACTGTTCAGGTATCACTTCTTCATTAATGCGGTCAGAGAGTTAGCTACAGAGCATTCAATGCGGGTAGTAGTTTTTTCTTAGATATTTCATAGCTTTCCTTTATCTTGTGCTTTCATGATACATATCCTTATCAATAGAATCTCCTAGAACATTGCTTCTGGATGGCAGACTACACCTTCGTACCTTGGCTTTGCTCATCCGATGAGACATTCATCCTCGGACCGCCTTCTTGGACTCTTGTGACCAGACCTCATTTCTTCACTTACTAATACGGACTCCCATGATAGTATTTACCCATCCTCTGGCTACTTAATATCTTCGAATTGGGCCCCCGACCCAATATGTATATAGATATATATCATTGGGCTTATCACCCCTACAATATATATATCAGTTATTGTTCTACAATTTTGGGACATTTTAATATAATTTTGAGGGTTTTTTTGTTTATGTAATTGAGAATGGTCGCACACTTAAATTTATCCCTAAAAATCCCTTAGCAAATTTTTTTTTTTTGAAAGGCCTTAGCAAAAGAGTTGAATTGTTTATTGCTAATATAATAAATTTAAACCTAAGTTGGGTCATTTTGCTTTAACTTAACACAACAACATATAACGGGGAGTCTAGGATAGTTTAATAATAATAATAATATCCCCATTATTAGTTGCTAGTGTGCCACTACCATGATTGATGAACTCATAACATTTTTCGGTCCTAAACCAGGGCCACGTGTTAGTTCCAGTGCATCAATGCATTGGACCCAAATCGTGTTGGGTCCAGTGCATTAATGCATTGGACCTAAACTTAATCCCAAATCCCTTGAAGCGTCTGTCTCACGTGACAAGAGGTCCAATGTGGTCCTTTTTTTCTTGCAAAGCCGACGTCGTCCGTGTACCATACTAATAAATTTGTTTTATCTGAATATCCGATGGCGATGGACTTCAAAACATTTGCAGAAGGGTTTTGTTAACATTTCTAATTTCTTGGAGTACTTTGGTTGCATATATAAACTAATCATTTTAGGATCACAAACTTTTACTCACATTTTGTTACAACTATCTTGTATAGTTGATTGCGAGTAGTGGAGAAAAGTGATGAGTTAATGTGATACCTAACATTTAATAGATTATTATTTAATGTATAATAAATGGTCCATGCATGATTTAATGATATTTGACTTAAGAAAAAAGGCATGTTATATATATATATATATATATAGAGGATAAGACTTAGGTACAGTACTTAAGTGCTGTTTCTTAGGTTCTCCTCCTAAGATTATGCCATGTGGATTTTTTTTAATAGGATGAAAGTGTATTTTTTAGTTAAACAACCAAATGGCTGAATCTTAAGAGGGAAACCTAAGAAATAACACCTAAGATACTGTACCTAAGTTTCATCTATATATATATATGGAAATGCTAACGAATGCTCTTAGGGCATAGGTTAATAATCCATTTAAAGAAAACTTTTATGGGGAAAAAAAAAACAATTAATGTTTTGACAGCTTTTTTCATTTCCTATAAAAGTGATGTCAAAACTTTTCGAAAATAGATTGTTAACTAATACCCTAAGGGCACTCATTATTATGATCCATATATATATAAACACACACACACACAAGGAAGAGAGAATCTGAAAATGAGATTCGAATTCAAATCCTTTATTCAATGACAAAAAAGAAAAAAAAAACTTTATAAATTAAACTAACTTTAATCTATGAATATACTTATTCATAATATCATGGGTGCGTTTGAATACCGCTTATTTTGCTGAAAATTGAAAACTGAAAACAATAAAAAAATAATTTTCAGATTACTGTTCACACCAAAAACACTGTTCATTTGCCTATTTGCACTGTTCATGTCCTATGAACAGTGCAATAGGCGCTGGTTTAAAAAAAAAAAAAAAAAGGAGCTGAAAACGCAAAACATGGGACGTAGACGCTGAATCCAAATGCCTTCCATATAGATAAATTACCCAACTCAACTTTTTATTTATTTATTTATGAGAATTACCCAACTCAACTAGTCTAGGCTGTCTAGCTACTACACATAAAAGAGGAAACATAGAAATATGTTTGTCTAACCTATGTCTTGGTTTTTTTGGGTATATGGTAGTGGTGTGAAATTCACGAACAACTAAAGGCATAATGTTTCCTCAAAAAAACCTAAAGGCATAATGATAAAATATCTTAGAAATTATTAAATCACACTTTATCCATAAACTATACCCTCTAATATACTTACTTTTTTAAATTATGAAAATACACACTTTACTTGCTTAAATTACTTGCGTAATACTTTCCCCTAAACTATTACGCATATATGATATAACACCTTGCACCCATGTCCTAGGTATAATAATTTAGATTAGGAATGTGTTGGAAGTTGGTCCCATTTTTTGCCCTCCTTATGTTTCAACGTTCAAGAGTGGAGAACTCAAGTAACAAGTTTGTGGTACCAGTGGGAATGCATTAATTGTTAGTTGTGGACCTTTTGGTAGACTCTTCTTTTCTACTTAAAATTCTTAATTGTGCTTAAAAATCTTATCTATATTACTTTAAAAAGTTTAAAAATGAATGAACACTGAATACCAATAACTACTAGTCCAATCACGAGTCACAACTCACAAGTCTCTGGTGAAGCTTGGCCACATTTTCTCCTTTCTTTCCTGTTGCGCATGATTATATTTATGACTAAACGAGTCCTTAATACTACTAATCAACTATCATGCTTGAACATATTTATCTTTAACACTGAATAAGCATGGAAATTGTTTTTAGTAATTCTCCCAATTCAACATCAATTCATGTGATTTACGATTATTATTAATAATAATAATAATAATAATAAAAAAGTGAGATGTGAGAATATAGTGGGATCATGCTAATGAAATTTAAGTATTGGCATGCTTCTCAGTTTTCAAAAGTTATTAAAAATTCACATGTTAGCAAATCTAGATTTCTTAGGGTTCTCAAAAAAAAAAATGATAATTTATCTATAAATGGGTTTTTTAGATTTAGTCACATCATCCCCCGTAAAAATAAAAAATAAAAAATTAGTTACATCGTTAGGAAATTCAATAGATACCAAAACAGTAATAACAAATGTTTACAACATTGCAAAATTTTAACCACTTATTTATTAATGGGTGGTTAAAATTTTAAGAACTCTACTATAAATCTTTACCATCCAAGTATCTGTTCCTCAACTAAGTTTTTTGTTTTTTTTTTTTTTTTGTTTTTTGTTTTTTGTTTTTTTGTTTAGAGTCTCTTTATAGGTAATCTTGCTACTGGTTGTTCCTCTTTTTTTTTTTTTAGAAAAGTACTACGATCTATGTTTTCAACATTTTCATATTAAGTTATAGGTAGTAAGTTATTATTAGTTCTAATTTAAATTCATAAATTAAATTACTTTTTTACCCACTCGTAACAAACAATAATAACCTGCCACTTAGAATTTGTTGTAAAAATCTTATGAACATAACTATTTTTTTTAGCCCAAAAAAAATACAATAACTATTGAGTTATTTATTCCTAATGCATCTATACTTTATTTATAATATATATAAAATTGAAAACATTTAACTAACCTCATAATATTT
This sequence comes from Quercus tomentella, assembly GCA_028535165.1. Taxonomy (NCBI): domain Eukaryota; kingdom Viridiplantae; phylum Streptophyta; class Magnoliopsida; order Fagales; family Fagaceae; genus Quercus; species Quercus tomentella. The sequence goes on along the minus strand of JAPQVY010000001.1, from coordinate 41,686,553 downwards.
TCTCCCTCAAACAAGAAAACCTCATAATATTTTGTCATAGAAGCTTTTAATGTCTATCTATATATATGATTTTAAAATTTAAATTTTATTTCATATTTAAACCGTTCATTAAAAATTTACAAACCAAGCCTGACGCAGACTTCTCTCACCCTGCAAAAATTAAAAAGATTACAAAAAACACTGTGTATAATTATTAATTATCTATGCTGTATGCAGTATGCAGTCATTTCCACGAAAATGAGATTATTTTCATAAGTATATTTTGCTTATTTTTGGTTATTGTGCAAAAATACAATTATACATTAAAATGAGTGGTGCTTTAAAATATATTTAAAAAATAAAAAGCTGAGTGAAACTGACTATACTGTATCATTTCTACTTATTAATTAAGTACATCCCAATGTAGCTCTTTCTCAACAAATCCCATTGCCGACATCAATAGAAGAACTAGAAGTCTAGCAGCCCTGAAATTAAGGGCCTTTGAAGGTGACTCCGAGAATGTTATTCAACAGGTTTGAAAAGATGGTCCTTAATTGCTTAAGCTCATTTTGGTTATGTCAATGAAGGTATTAGAGCATGCGTGACGGGGTCTAGAAATAACAGTTTTATTAATGTAAAATGCAATGATAATGCAATTGTTCATGCTCTGGCAAAAAAGAGTTAGCCCATGCTTGGTAGAGTAGTTAAACAACACATTTTCAGTTTTTAAATAATATTCTACACATTTTCACACACATTTTCACCCACACGTATTTCAAAAAACTACAAACAACATTACTTAAATTCCTCTACCAAACGGGCTCTTAGAGACTTGAAACTCGAGAAAACTACAAGTTTAGTTAGAAGAAGTACTAAATAATGTTGCTCCAATTGTATTTTATGATTTGTCAAAAGTTGTGATCCAATAATATTTTAGATTTTTCATTCTTAAAAAAAAAAAAAAAAAAAAAAACCTAATGTATTGACCTTCCTCTTTCTAAAAAAAATTATCAATCTTCCTCTCACAAAAAGCAAATCTCGCATGTAAATAATGCATACGAGATTCACATTAATACGAGAATATATAAGGTAAGGTATATTATGTTGTATATATAAGGTAATTTCACTACTTTAGATGACTTGATTATAAAAAATAAATAAATAAGCTACTTTAGGTGATTTTATAATTGACATCACTTTTAGGCTTTATTTGTTTTGATATTAACATTTTTTGAAAAAAAAAATCATTTTTCAAAATGTATTTTCTAGATAACTATTTCATTTTTTTTTTAGTAATCTTAAAATGAGTTGGATAGTTGTAATAAAAAATAATTCTATCTTACACCAAACTAAATAAAATAGCTTTAACCTTTTTTTTAGATACTACGGAAAATCGGAAAAAAAAAAACTATATTTATATAAGATTTTCTATTAAAACAAATTATTATAAACTAATCGTCGCATATTATTTTAACACTTATTCATTACGCATTTCATACTCTGATTTGGGTGACTCGGTTTATGAAAAGCCAAAGCGAACAAGTGATTATAGTCTCTTATTTTTTTGAAAGATAATTATATAATCTCTTACATAATAATAAATCTTACTAATTAAATTTATATATTGTATAAACATATGGTACGCACCAGACGTGTGAAAGGAAACCATATTATTCCTATTTCGGCTGTCTCTTAAAATCTTATCCTACACCGTCCAACACACTAACGAAAATCTTTGTCCCCGCATATTGACCAGTTGACTATTTTGTTACTCAAAACCGTACAAAAATTTAGTGTAAAACCCCAGAAGGAAAAAAAAAAAGAGTCCCAACTTTCCTTTTCAATTCTCTACTTTTATTTTAAAAGGGAATATTTATCTGAAAAAAAAAAAAAAAGAAAAAAAAAAAAGAAAGATACAATCATAGAGCAGAAGAATTGGCTTTTTTCTCTTCCTCATAGTCATTTCGAGTCTTCTGTGTTTCTTCTGATCACTGTTCATCACCAGGTTCTTCTATCGTTCCTTCTCTCTCTTTTTTTTATTATTATTTTTTTTTAAATTTTTGTAGAGTATTTATTATTGATGTAGTTGTATAGATACTAATCAAAGTGTTAGTGGGGCTGAGATTTTGATGGGTTTAAGGTACAAAATTGGCAGTTAAGGTTTTGAGAAAAAGAGATAAAAAGAATCCTAGGAAAGAAGGTTTCTTTTGTTTTGTTTTGAGGGAAGAAGGTTTCTTTTGAGGTCTTCACGATGGCAGGCCAACTTGTTGGCTCTGAAATTCATGGCTTCCATACATTGCAAGGTATGTACACAAATTATCTCTCTTTTTTATGTGAAATGGATTATTTTGGAAAATGGGGGTCTTTGAATTTTGATTATTAGAGAAATATAGAGCTTTTTTGGAAGTGATTTTGGAAAGGAAATGATTTTTTGGTGTTGATAAAAGGTACGGAAAAAAGTGCTTTCATGTTGTTAAGTAAAGGAGTGAGGATTTTTGCTTAGGATTTTTTTTTGGCTATTCTAAGCAAGAAAAAGTAGTTTTGAAATGCCAGAAAAGAAGTAAATTTGTTGCTTGTTTGATTTTATGGTTTAAATGCTTTTTTTTTTTTTTTTTTTGAAAGAGAGAGTGTGGTTTTGTGCTATTACTTATTACCATTTGTTGGACTTCAAATAATTTTGTTAGGGGAATTTTTTATTGTTTTAAAATACGTTGAAGGTACTTTGAATTGGAACAATAAGTTTAATTGGAATTTATTTTTTATTGGTAAGGCTTCCTTTTTGTTAATGAATATTTAATCAAGTGCATCTTGATAAAACTCTATTCTGTATATTTTTGTGGTTCCTTTTACCATGTGCAGATTTGGATCTTGGGAATATTAGGGAAGAAGCCGGTTCAAGATGGCTCCGCCCAAATGAAATTCATGCAATACTCTGTAATTATAAGAACTTCAGCATCAATGTCAAGCCAGTGAACTTGCCCAAAAGTAACCACCTATATCTATAAATCGTAATGCGATTTTTATAAACCTATAAACCTGACTCTGTAGTCATGAGTCATCCCATATATCCCCATCCAATTTTGACATTTTTTTTTCTCCAAATATATTAGTCACAACTCATGGTGTAACTTGATTATTAGATTTTTTTTCTTCTTAATTTGGTTTTCACCTTTAACTTTATATCTAATATATATTGTTCTGTGTCCTTGCCCTTTTGTCATAACTCAAAGCTTAAATGTTCACACAGTCACATGATGGGCTGTGTGGCCCATTCTGCCTATTTGGTGTATAAGATGGCATTAGAAGCTTTTGCAAGTCATGTTACATAGGACTGTAATGCTTTTGTAGCGCTTATATATTTTAATTAAAAGCAAAGAAGCATTTTTATGCTTGGGTTTGATAAACTTTACATGTGTTTTACGGAGTTTATTTTATCAAGTGGTATACAATATAAATTACTTCTGAGATTGTTGAATTGCCTATTTTGGTTGTGTAATGTAACAGGTGGCACTATAGTCTTGTTTGATCGTAAGATGCTTAGGAACTTCCGGAAAGATGGTCATAACTGGAAGAAGAAAAAGGATGGGAAGACTGTTAAAGAAGCCCATGAACACTTAAAAGTGAGGTTCTCCCATTTTCTGATATGTTTTATGCAGCATCAACTTACGTATATGCAACTCATGGTTGTACTTCTTGCTATATATATAAACATGTACTTTGACACAAGGCTACGCGCTCACACACACAAACATATACATACTTTCTATGTCTACGTATATATGTATCCTGGAAGTTTTAATTAATGTCCCCCTTATATGCTATATTTGATTCCGGTATGTACCAATGGATGTTATTTGTAACAATTCTTGGGTATATGTGTTTCACCTTGTTTATGATTATCATTTATGATATTGTAGCTTAGTTTGCTATAGTATGAGTTCCAATATTTCTGGTGTTAGTGATCTCTGGAATCTTGATTAGATGTAAATTCTGTATTGGCAATTAATAGTTATGGATATAATAGAAATTATTAGGTTAAAAAATTTCATTCCACTTGGCAAATTCTGTTTTAGTGTGGGTTTATTTTGGTTGTTGCTTGGTTTAATGGTTCAGGTTGGTGATGAAGAAAGGATCCATGTATACTATGCACATGGCCAAGATAACCCAACCTTCGTTCGTAGGTGTTACTGGCTTCTTGATAAGTATGTAGCGATTAAGCTTTATTTCAGTTGGTTTCATTGCTAAGCTATATCTTAATTATATAAAAGCTCATTAAGTAGTCTTATCTATGATTTTGTTTTTATTTTTGTTTCAGGAGCCTAGAACATATTGTCCTTGTTCATTATCGTGAAACACAGGAGGTCAGTACTATCATGGCTCATTTCATTCAATTTCAACCTTTAAGTTTCTTTTCGCCATATGCTTTGGTGTGTAAAAAGAACTAGATTTTCTAACCTTATATTTGGCTGTGGCTGACTTATGATACAGTTGCAGGGATCTCCAGGCACACCTGTCAATTCAAATTCTAGTTCTGGTTCTTCTGCTCCTTGGCTTTTGACAGAAGAACTTGACTCTGGTGGTAATCATGTGCATTACGGTGGTAAGAAAGGAATTTTAGGTCATGTTTAGCTCAACTTTCTATTGACTGAAATCTACAATGCTTTCATAGTAGAATGGTTTTTTCATTTTAGTAGTACATTTGGTATTTTTGAGTTTAGAGAAAGTTAGAAGTGTTCATTCTTTATTTTTATATTGGACTAGTCTAGCTCAGCAAATTGATACCTTGACTTACTATTACTGGTAGTAGTTTTTTTTTGGAACTGTATTACTAGTAGACATTGACTATACTCTAATAATTGAACCCTTCTCTGGAAAATGGATATACAACGTTCTTCTTTTTAATATATTTTTATCACTTATAAAAAAAAAAACGTTCTGACCCTTGCTTTTTTTAGAATCAGCAGGAACTGTCCAGAATCACGAACTAAGGCTTCATGAGATTAATACGCTAGAATGGGATGACCTCCTCCTGACAAATGATCTTAACAACTCAATTGTACCTAAAGGAGGTAACTAATTAGATGCTATTTGCAGCAGCCATTGGCTACAGAGAAGCTATTCACCGTGCATTTTCTTTCCTCTTCTTTGTTGCAGCCAAAGTTTCAAGTATTGACCAAACAAATCAAGCACTAAATGACTCCTTGCCTTATGTAAGTAGGATCATTCATACTCTAAATATGCTTCCTATTTGTCCTTCATTTGAGGTTTTTGCTTTTGTGGGGTGGGGGGGTGTTAAACTTAAGAAAAACTTCCCTCATCTTGGGTCCTTTTCTTCTCCTTTTGGGTACACCAATGATATTATGAGTGCTGTACAGAAAGTGAATGGTTGATTATAACCTAAGGAATCCTAATGTACGTCAGTTTTTACTTTTCTTTTCTCCCACAGTAAAGTAATTTTTTTTTAAGTTATCTGACATCAGTATTATGAGAGTGGAGCACACTTTTATGGAATCAGGGAGTATCTTTATTTAATCAACCAAGTTTGTTGCTCATGCCATTTATAAGTTCTGCTAACACTGATATGAGGATGTTAAGCTATTTTGTGCAACGTTAATGTTTAGAGCATTAGGCCTTCACGTGTTTAGTTCCATGACTTCTCTGGTGGTTTTGCTGTTTACTGCTCAGAAAAATCATAGAGACACTTAACTTTGCACGTGCAAGTGTTTGTAGTCATTTTTTGTTGGCCCTGAACCATTATGGCAGGAGAAGGTTTAATTCAGAGGGAGAAGAAGAGGCAAAAATTGGAAAACTTGCGTAGTTATTGCATTTTTTTTTTTTACTTTCTAGTAAGCATCTACACATGTTCTGAAATTTCTATGGCTGCACACTGACTTGACATATACCTTTCACTGTGCTTCTATGAACAAACCAAGCTGCACTAATGCTATGTATGTTAGTTTTGGTTAGTACTATTTTGTTTGGTCGCTGGTAAATTTGGTCTAAGATCCACAATCTTATGGTTTGTTATTGCAGGGAGTGAACAATTCCTCAGCTGAAGTTTCTTCTTTCGGTAATTTGACAGAAGCAAGTGCTAGGAGTGATAACATTTATTCAAGTTTCCCAGACAGTATTTATGACCAGGCAATGAAGGATCAATTAAATGCAAACGTGCCAAGAAGGGATTCTATCACCATGGGAACAAATGATTCATTAGATATTCTGGTCAATGATGGATTGCAAAGCCAGGACAGTTTTGGAAGGTGGATAAACCAGATCATGGCTGACTCACCAGGTTCTGTGGATGATTCAGTGCTTGAATCCTCAATTTCATCTGGTCATGAATCATTTGTCTCTTCAATGACAGATCATTCTCAATCTTCTGTTCCAGAGCAAATATTTAGCATAACAGACGTCTCCCCTGCATGGGCCTTTTCAACTGAGAAAACAAAGGTTTTTTTCTTTTGCAAATGCCATACCTTTTTTTTTTTGTTATTCTTAAATTATGACTGTAATTCTTTCCTGTTTGCCTTATACGTTTCAAATGCCTTCAACCAGCCTTGGAGAAGCAGGTTGTATTTATTAGTTTTCAGACGGAAAAGATCTGGCAATTTTAGTTTGTTGCATACAAGGTTGTTTAAGCTTCTAGGAAGTGAAACTTTTTACTCTGCATGTAAGCTTGCACTAATAACATCATTCTGTATGCATAACAAATTGTAGAAAACTACCATATAATAAATTATTTTGAAGATTCTGAAGAGAGAGAGAGAGAGAGAGGAGATGTTCCAAGTTCCAACTCCATAAACTACTGTTAAATATCTTAACAATCTCACTAAACAGTTCTAGGAACTTGATTCTGTTTAGTTTTGCCATCTTGTTCTTGTTTGTCCTCCCTGATCTTATTGATCTTTGTAATTTGGGTTCTTGATTTTTGCCACTGTAGTACATTTCCAGTGTACTTGTTTGGCTTTTTATTCTTAATAAAATTTCTTATGTTAAAAAAAGAAGAAGGGTGTTTTGATGGTTTAATTTTAAAATAGAATTTTGTTAACATCTCTAGTTCGCCTTCCCCATTAAACATTCAAACAAACCCATTTGAGGATCTGGGAGAACCATCATGGATTGTGATGGAGTGGAAGGGTTTGTGTGCGTTTTGGAAGAATATTTTGGTGATTGAGAAATACCATATCACATACATGTCTTTAATTAGGAGGAATGACGCTAGACTTTTCAAGTGATGAGTTTGATTTTGCAAAATTTTGGTCTAACTTTTGGACCGAGCAGGTCTTAAATTTGGAGTTACTTGTGATACATACTGATATTTGTTTGAGCTTGGAAGAGCTGAATTCAACTTTAGCTTTTTTCCTATCAGGATCTTTAGAGCGACAAAGTATTGATGTCCACCAAAAGCTGATGGCTGGCAGCTCCTTTCACATATGTTTGAACCAACTAAACTAAATCCCCTCAAACTTAATAAAAATCAGACACGTTCAATTTGATCTTCATTACTTTTTTAAATCATAGAATAGATTGGTCATAAGGTTTGAAACTGTCTGGGCTAGTTAATGTTTTCCTTGCAGTCAGGCCTCTTGCTTGGCACAACAGGTAATGATCAAACCTGATCATGAATGAACCACTATGTATATGGTTTGAGTAACCTAGGGAAGCAGGTTGAAATACTTATTAAAAGTTAAAAGCTTTTGATCTTTGTTTAATTGTTGTTGCAGATCATAGTCATTGGATTCTTTCATAAAGAGTATCTACATCTAGCGAAGTCCAGTCTTCTTTGTGTCTGTGGCGATGTCTGTGTTCCTGCAGAAACTGTTCAGGTTGGGGTGTATCGCTGTTTTGTGCTGCCACATTCCTCTGGATTAGTAAACCTTTTTATGAGTTTTGATGGTCACAAACCCATCAGCCAAGTTCTGAATTTTGAGTATCACATTCCTTCATCGGTTGACCCAAAAAATTCGTTAGAAGAGAAGGTCAAGTGGGAAGATTTCCAATATCAGCTTCGGCTGGCTTATCTGCTCTTCTCTACTTCCAAGAACCTTAACATTCTGTCTAATAAAGTATCGCCAAATTCCCTGAAGGAGGCTAAGAACTTTGCCCACAAAACCTCTTTTATTTCACATAGTTGGGAGAAATTTATCAAGTCAGTTGGAGACAACAAAGTTCCATTTCCACAGGCAAAAGATGTTCTGTTTGAACTCACTTTGAAAAACAGACTAAAGGAATGGCTGTTGGAAAGAGTTGTTGAACGTCCTAAAACCACTGAGCGCTCTAAAACCACTGAATATGATGCCCAAGGTCTAGGTGTAATACATTTATGTGCTATTCTAGGATATACATGGGCTGTTCCTTTATTTTCATGGTCCGGCTTATCATTGGATTTTCGTGATAAATATGGATGGACAGCTCTTCATTGGGCAGCATTTTGTGGAAGGTATCTCTTTTATTTATCTTATTCATCAATTTTTCAGATTTGCAGCATCCTATTTGACTCCTGAAGCTTTTGTGTTAACTTTCCCAACTTCGCAGCAACCTATTTTATTTTTATGTCTAAGATTTTTCTGTTATTACTAAAATTGATTTTATGCATGTTTGTCTAACATAAATAATTCTCAAGCTGATTCCTGTAAAAGATAGCATGGTTTTGTGTTTGCTCATATTGCTTACATTCTGGATTTGGGAGGATAAGTTATACTTCTACTGGGCTTGAAAAAGCCATCTCAGTCTTGGATTATTTATTTCTGAATTTCCAATGTGCAGGGAGAAAATGGTTGCAGCACTTTTATCTGCAGGTGCAAAGCCAAACTTGGTCACTGACCCTACGCCAAAAAACCCTGGGGGATCCACTGCTGCTGATCTTGCATCTTTAAAGGGTTGCGAGGGCTTAGCAGCTTATCTTTCAGAAAAGGCTTTGGTTGAACAATTCAAGGATATGAGCATAGCTGGAAACATCAGTGGCTCCCTTGATACTAGCGCAACTGATACAGTGATCACTGAGAACCTCAGTGAGGATCAGATCTACCTTAAAGATACTTTGGCAGCTTATCGGACAACTGCTGAAGCTGCAGCACGTATACAGGCTGCATTTAGAGACCACTCACTAAAAGTACGGACCAAAGAGGTTGAGTTTTCCGCTCCCGAGGATGAAGCACGCAGTATAATTGCAGCAATGAAGATTCAACATGCCTTCCGCAGCTTTGAATCAAAAAAAAAGATGGCAGCTGCTGCCCGTATCCAATATAGATTCCGCACTTGGAAGATCCGTAAAGATTTCCTTACTATGCGGCGCCATGCAATCAAAATTCAAGTAAGCCTTCTTTTACTGTCTTCTCGCTGGCATAGTTGAAACTTGGATAGCATAAAACATTATAACTAGTATGAACCACCTACGACGACGAGGCCTCAATTCTTTGGCTTGATCAAATTCAAATGTAATTTTTCAGTCAAGATGTTTTCTTTCAGCTGACCCTAGAAGCAATCAGACTAAGTTTAGCCTGATTAACATGGTTAACTAAATGTAAGCCTGTCATACATCCATACAGGATAATGTAGCATGGGCAAGACAACCTGAACTACCCTCTCTGTTAGTGCTTGGAATAGTTGCAAGTTGTCAAGTATAATTATGACTTGTATGTAATAAAATTAGATTACATACTTCCACCCAATACCTTTTAGCCATAATATTAGATTTGAGGTTCAAGAAAGATGTTTAATTGCACCTTTCCCAATGCAGGCAGCTTTCCGGGGATTCCAAGTGCGGAGGCAGTACCGTAAAATTCTCTGGTCAGTTGGGGTGCTTGAGAAAGCAGTTCTGCGCTGGCGTTTGAAGAGAAGGGGTTTTCGTGGTTTTCAAGTTGATCCTATGGAACCAGTTCCTGATCAGAGGCCAGAAAGTGATACTGAGGAGGACTTCTACCGGACTAGCCGGAAACAAGCTGAAGAGCGGGTTGAGAGATCTGTTGTACGTGTTCAGGCCATGTTCCGTTCAAAGAAAGCACAAGAAGAATATCGGAGGATGAAGATGACCCATAATCAAGCAAGGGTAGGTTCCTCACAATGAGTTATTTAATATTAATATTAAATTTGGCTTAATAATTAACTAATTTAGTATTGTTTTCTGCAGTTGGAATATGAAGGGTTGCTTGACTCTGATACTGATATGACTTAGGTGAAGAGACAGGTTGTGCAGAGAAACTGGTTTCTCTAAGGTTCAGATAGCAGGGAATCCAATTGTTATGGATGGTGTGCTTAGCAAATGATAGTTCCAGAAGGGTGGTGGCTCTGTGCTTGTGTAGCCTGTACATCTTGTAAATGCCTAGAAAGAGGTTGACTTGAACTTTGGCCCTTTCATTGTGTTTAATGATGTTGAGGGGGCCATTCATTGAGTTGTGGGTCCTCTGTTTCTTTTTGGTTGTTGATCCCTCTTGTTAGTGCTTTTAAGTAAAAGATCTAGGACTTAGGAGGATCTACTTGAACATGGAAGATAGGAAACCATGTAGTCGTCAAGGTTGACATTAAAATATGAATGGCAATAAAAGTAACCTTAACGAGTAAAGACTCCTTGTTCATTTAAATAAATAAATAATCCCTTTTCCCTTATCTTTGAATATGATTGCCAAATCTGAAAGTTTAGTGATACAACTCATTTCGCATCATTTCTTGTTGAGAGGTGATGTGTTGTGATTGGTATACTATAACTGCAGTATAAGTGAGAGATTAATGTGAAAATAATGTTATATCAATTACAATTTGTTATTTTAATCCATTTTAATAAGTATTGTGATTAGTCCATAACTAACCAAAGAACCTTAGATATGGTTAGAGAATAATAGCTCAACCAAGATTTCCTCACCTCCTACTTCTAAATTATTATTAGATGAGTCCAGTTAACGAGTATCTTTAGGATATTTGTTAATGAACTATTTTAAAAAGGTTTTTATACAACTTTTACGAGAAATATAAGAGACTAAAAAAAAAAAAGTTGTTTCTTTTCATTTCTCATATACAGTTTTTAAAAATATTTCCTAAATGAATGACTTAAGGCATTTATTAACAAAATCCTTATTTAGATGATAAGAGAAAAAGAGTAAGATTTTTTTTTTTTTTTTTTTTTTTTTTAACAAGATAGAAATTTTACTCTAACCTAATCTAAATGTATGTGTGTAGGGGTGGCAAAATTGGACATAATCCGCGAATTCGACACGACATAACACGAAATTAGCAAGTTATAGGTTGAGGCTTAATAGGTTAGTGTCATATTCAGGTTGATATGACTAACCCGTTTAATAAACGGGTTGAGTTAGTGTCCAATTCATGGAACCCGTTTGACTTGTTTGGCTTGCTTAATTAAATGAAAATTTACCAATATACCCTTCAAATCCTAAGTATAACTTATTAATTGTTGTGGTTTATTTTCTTTGACATATTATGATTGATTATTTGTAATATTGAGATATACTTTAGTTTTGAATGATTATTTGTGATACAGTTACTCATTAGTTCTGAATTTTATATTAAATTTTTTTTTTTTTTTTTCACAATTCAATTTGGTTAATACTATTTTTTTTTTTTTTCCATTTTGATAAAATCTGATAAACAGGTCGATCGATTGACCTATGTAATAAATGAGTCATTTTAGGGTTGAGGAATCTTGATCCGTTTAATAAACATGTCGGGTTAGTGTTGACCAATATAATCAGATACTCATGAGTCAACACAACACGAACTTGACACACGAATACGAATTGCGACCCCTATATGTGTGTGAAACTTCCTTCTGGAGACTTGAACCCCGACCCTTACCCTCTACACTTCACAAGCACTTATATTTGTGGAGTGATCATTACACCAAATAAAAAAGATTAAGAATTAACTTATATACAGATTGGATTCAATATTTTATTCATAAATGTGTAAGATTTGACTTGTATACGTGTTTAATATTATTCATAAATGACCAAAAGAGTCTTATAGCAACTTTTCCTCACCTATTGCCTCTAGATTAGTAATAATAGATAATAATAAAAAGTAACCATTGAGTTGTATACATATTGGATTCCCTGTGGGCTACAACATTTACCACTGAACTAAATTGTAACACTATGTTATTAGGGATTAAAAATACATTTAAGTCTGTGGTACCTTTAGGTTCATAAATGAAAATTTCAAGATTAAAATTGTATTCACGACTACTTTTTTTTCTTTTCTTTTTTTAGTAAAGTATTCGCATCTAATTTAATGTAAGAATTGCATTGCTAAGTGGGTTTTTTTTTTCAATAAAGTTAAGGACATAACAAAAATATTCACAAATTTCATAAAATTTTTTAATTAGCCTGTCATTTCATACATGAGCCTATTATAATAATATAATGTATGTTTCAGTTTTTTTTATATATATAATCGGACTCCACATATAAAGTTGTGTACTAATTTTAAAATATTGTGAAGTTTTGTTGTAACTTTTTAAGATGAAATAATATCTTGTAATCGTTGTATAACAGTAAATACTCTCACAAAACATGGATCCACCCACTAATGGGATAACATGTGTGGTTCCACACACTGGTGGGGCAAATATATTGTGAGAGAGAGGATATGCTACCTCTTTCTTAGAAGACTTAACTACCAATGATTTCAATTAGCAAACAACTCTACTTGTACACGGCTTATTCTAAATTTAACCAAATAACATTTGACTTTTTTTTTTCGGGCTAAAAAATAACATGTGACTCATAGAATAGCTAAGCACGCCAGATATTTTTTAACGATATACAACTTGGCTTGATGATGTCGCAACTTTTCCAGGTAATATAAGCAAAATCTAAATCTTCTTGTAGTAATTAAAAAATAAAAGGTTTTTCAATCTCTTTGACCAAATAAGCGATGGATTGCTGATATTTCTACTCCTATTTCAAGTATAAAGTTGTAGTTTATTGTTGTCGGCCACTTCTAGTGATAAAATTTCGGTGACCGTATTTAAGTTTACAACCTCAAACCGTTGACTTTCAGAATGATCACATGTGCACCTAAACCCCAAAGCCATGGAGGCTGTATAAGAAGCAGCCGCACAAAGATGATGACTGAGGGCTACGAGTAAAGTTGATTCTTTTGCTTCCATACAATCTAGTTTCGCAAAGCTCAGAGAGAGAGAGAGAGATTTCCCTACGCATGAGAACCAATTCAATTCAATTCAATTATAGCACAAATTTTTAGCTTCTAAATAAATAAATAAAAGAAAAGGGAAGCATCCCTAATGAATTGATTTGACGGAGTTTGAACTTTGAAGTTGACCTTCTGTAAACATTACAACCACTCAACTGATCCTCATATCCCTTTTATTTTTTGATACATCAATAGTTGAAGGTGAATGGATTTGAACCTTTAAAACCACTAAGAGATTCCAATTGAGCTACAAGACTCTTGGCCACAATCCCTTTATTACTTTCTGCAATTTAGACATTCAGTTACCAATACAGAGTGAGGAGGCAGACAGAACTTATCTTTCCCTTACCAAAAACAGGTAGAAAACACACCAAGTCTCCAAGCTAATTATGCTGGCTATTAGCATAGACAGTATATATTTACTTTACATCAACAACCATGCTTAAAATTCTCTAACACGTTCAAATGTAGAGACTGCAGCAACAGCAGGAAATTTACGATCTCGGTAGCCTATCCATTTGCCTACTTGATGTATTGAGAAAGCCACTTGAAGCCTTCGCCATATCCCATCTTGCGTACAATGCTGCACATGAAGACTTCAAGAGGGCGAACATTGGAGTCGGCCAAATTAACCTTACCCTTACCCGTGGTGAAGTTGGTCAGGCCCATATTGTAGCGCAACTCATCCTCTGAAGCAGCATAAGGTATGTCGATCTTGTTTCCCAAAATAAGGAACGGGACAGTTGCCAAGGACTCATCAGAGAGTAGCGCATCAAGCTCCTTTTTTGACTCTGCAAATCTCTCCTTGTCATAAGCATCAACCAGGTACACAACAGCATCCACCTACATGATAAAAGGTTGCACATGATCAGTGAGGTATCAACCCCATCCAAGAAAGTTTTACTTGAGTCTTTTCATGCATCACCCCCACCACCACTGCTTTGGCTGTAAGTTGGACTTTTTGTTCCTTCCAAACCCATGAGTAATTCAACAACAACAATAGTTGAAGAATAATCAGTTTGCTTTGATAGCAACGGACATGAACTCCCCAAACACCTAAAACTACAAATGCAGAGTAAACAATATGACCATGAAGATATAAATTTAAATAGATAACACCTATATGTAAATCCCTTGTCTCTTTTTTTCAATATGGTATCCACACAGTATCATAGCAACCACTAAAGTCAAGTTAGTCCAAAATCAGAATAATTAACAATAAAGTGTCAAGTTTGACACTTACACCTACCATAAGAACAGGTGGAGGGTACAGTTGTGATTTCAAAACCCACTGGGTGCGTGTACAACTTACCAATCAAGAAATTAGAAGAAATTAGTGAGCCATGAGTCTATACATCAAACAATTAATCTAATCAGCCATGAATTTCAAATAAACATCCCTAAGACAAAACATGCATTAATTTTGTTCTACACAATAACCTAGCTATATTTTCTACCATCTACAGCTTCCCTAATCAATCACAATTATTATTTTTTTTTTTTTTACATTTAATTAGTTAAGCAAAGTACCTGCTTCGAAATTCTTTGTGAAAACACAAGTGACCTCCTTTTCTTTAATTTTTTATTATTATTTTGGATAGATCTAATCAATCACAATTATTATGAAATAATATTAACAACACAACAAACAGTTTCACTAAATGAATGGATTAGCCAACCCCAAAACTTAGGCACTAAGAGTCTAAGACTTGGTTGTTAAAGGTTGTACCCAGTACACAAAAGTCGCACTTTTGCAGGGTCTAAGAGAGATCATGGTAGGCAACCTTACCCCCAATTTATTTGAAAGGCTGATTCCTGGACTCAAACCCACGACTTGTTGCTTTTGGGATCAAGACTTGGTCGTTGTTCACTAAAATTACACATTCAACCCAACATTCAGAGTCAAAATCCCCCATGGTTTCAATTTTTAAATACTTAAAACTCCAATGAAAAGCTAGATGTCACAATGACCTCATACCTGTTCTTCAAAATCACTCTATTTAAGGGTATTGGGATTATAGGTGTGATGCTACTGGACACGATTTTGTAACAATTTAAAAAAAAAAAATCACATTCATAAGTTGCAATTGGAAAAACTTCACTTTGTTCACAACTTGTTGAAATGACATGTTATGATTGATATACAATAAAGATGACGTCAATAGTAAACCCATGTCGAAGTGATGTTACACCAATCACAACAGCATGCTGCAGAAAAAAATGTAAACTTTTTCCATGTCTCTAAACATTGCTCATAGGGCCACTACTCAACAGCACTTTTAGTTGTGAAATTTTTTATTTTTTATTTTGTAGCTATACTTATTGTAAATATTAATAAACAAAAAATTAAATTAAATTGCACATAAAAAAAATTTGAGAAATAAAAAAAAGCAAAAAAAAACCTTAGCGTAATAGTCCTTCCAGACTCTGCGAGCGATTTGATGGCCACCCAAATCGAAAGCTTTGAACTTTATCTGCCCAATACTCAGCTCCTCCGACGTTGGATACTGCGTCGGTTGGTGCTGCACTAATCTCTGCAAAACCAAACAAATACAAAATTTGTATAATTTATACAATGAACAATACAATAGCCTCTGTTTGGTTACTGAGAAAATTTGTACCTCGTCTTTGAGCATGTGAAGCAAGGTGGTCTTTCCAGAATTATCAAGCCCTAAGAACAAGATCTTCGCCTCTTTTTGCCACAGACCGAGTGAAGCCAGAATTCCATAAAACCAATCAAAAAGAAACATTTTTTTTTTTCGTTTCTAAAAATATTTAGTGAAGGAAAATGATTGGTTCGCTTTGAATCTGAGAAAATTCTCAGGAAAATATTGTATGGGTAGTGAGAGTTGTAAGAAAGGGATTGAGCTTTGTTTGGTTCCCTAGAAAGTGACGGAAAATTAGAGAGAAAATGGAAAAGAAAAAAAAAAAGTTTTATTTTAATTTTTGAGTTTTAGGGGTTTTATTTTATATTTGGAGAGTGATTGATAACCGGTTAGAACAGTGAGAATGTGTTGGCGTTGTGGTGTGAACGATGCTGACGTGGCCGGTGGAGGGGATACATAATGGGGATCAGCCGGTTGTGGCCTTTGGTGTCTGACGTGGGGGAATTTCATTGGCTGGTACGCGTCATTAGGATGTGCCAACCAAGCCATCGATTTAGGAACTTGTGGAAATGATGTTGTCTTTCAGTCTTTGTGCCCATGGTTACGTGGAAGAATCCTTTATTATTTATTTTTTCTTTCTTAATAAAATGTTTTAAATTTTATTTTTAAATTTTTAAAAGCACTTGCATCAATAGTTGTATAATAGAAAAAAAATCTGCATGGTTGCGTTTTGAAAAAGTATAAAATAGAAAATCTGACGTAAAATATTTTAAAAAATATGTAAAATAGAAAAATACATTCTTATACTAAAACAGATAGAAATTTTCGTTTGAACCGATGCAAATGCAATAAACATGTGGCGGTAACGAACACAGCTCCAAATCCCCTTTTTTTTCAATTATTTTTAAACAATTTGGGGAGGGGGATTTAAATAAGAAGGTAGATCTTCTAGACAAATATTAACATTAGAACAAAATAAAATAAAAACTTTCCGTTAGACTTATGAAGCCATTAACATGGTCACTTTAATCTCATTTCTATGCATAAAAGTAAGGAAAATTTTTAAGTACTCCTAAAAACCGTCTCAATTTGTCATGAACAACTGGATCTTTTCAATAAAGTGATCATATGGACAATGACTATATTCTATGACTCGAACAAACTTTAGTGTCATCACACTCAAAAATAGAATAAAAATTTCCAATAACTTGGGAGAAAAGAGGCCTTGGACAAGGCTTTTTTAGGCCACGTAAGAGGTTTTCCTATAATCCGTGGCTAGAAGTAATCGGTAATGGAATAAGAGGAGCAGCCAAAGGGAGGACCTATTTGCATCTAAAAAGTGATACAGTCTACTTAAGATTGCTCTAAAATAGAATAATTCAGTTGGTCAATAGCCATGGCAATCGTGAACACCTATTATTAGAGAATGTAATACAGGGATCCAAAAAAGAGAGGGAGAGAGAGAATATAATACAGGATCCAAAGAAACTTGGTTTGGAGAGAAAGAAAACTAGATTCCAGCTGATAAAACCGTACAAAAAGAAAAACATGGAAAAGAACATTTTAGTATAAAATGCAAATAAGTAACATAAACTGACACCAAAGGCATTGAAGGGAAGACTTGCACAGATTGCTTTAGTATGATAGACACTTACTATAAGAGCACAGTTTCGGCAAAAACACAATTCTGTTGCTATTATGTGAAAGTAGTTACATACTCACCACTTTTATATGCACCCACATACTCGTAATCATCCGTAGTTTTTCATAGATGGTAAGTTATAACTGATAATATTATTTTTATACGGGTTTGTCGTTGACACAAAATTGTTGCAAATTAATCACAACTTACCACCTCAATGAGTTGTAAAACTTACCACTTTTACACAAGCTTACCACAAACACAAAATCTTCACATAATAATAACTTATCACCTTGATAAGTTGTGAGATTATGTGTGAATAAGTGTGTGTCTTTTATTTTTAAAGAAAAAGTGTGTGCGCATAAATAATTTAGGTGTAATCTTAATTCTATTAAAAAAAAAGTTTTTTGTGATATTGGGTGAGAAGGGTTTTTTGTTTTGGTAAATTTTACATTTATTTTACTTCAAACAAACACAACATTAATAAAATAATTTAAGGATGCTTTCAAATAAAACAATGAACTTTTTGGGTTTGATTTTGGGGTTTAGATTGATATAAGTTTAAAAGTTTAGGATTTAATTTGAAACTAATGAAAATATAAGGTTTAATTTGTAACAGTCTTAAAATTTGGGGTTTAATTTGAATGTGATTGAATTTTAAACTACCCTTAAAGTATAGATAATAATATTGTAGGGATAAAGGCCCATGATAATATGTTGGGCTTTGGGCTTTTGTCCGAGGACGCTGAATGGTCCGAGGAGGGGCAAATAGTCATTTAGGGTCCCAATTTAAAGTCTCATGAGTAAGGAATGAATGAAAGGTAATCCGAGGAGAAATTACTCCTTGGATATGGTGTGTGCAGTTCAAATATGTATTCTAGCAAGTAGAATGACCCTCCAAGAACCTGCAATGATAGGAACATGCTTCATGAACATACAAGAAGGCAGGAAGCTCGAAAATATCTAGGGGAAAGCTGTTGCCACCGCATTAAATGCATGACAGCTACTTTTCTGGCCGCATTTATGTGGAGAAGACCTCTGAACAGTGTTACCTTAGCTAGCACAACTCATAGAAAGCCAGAGAGGGTGTCTAATGGGACAGGTACTCAAGTGGAGGCTCAGATGATCAACAAGTGTAGAACTAAGATGTTTCAGAAGGAGCTATATAATGTGAGAGACCCTCTCTAAAAAGGGGGGAGAGAAAAGGGAGAGAGGAGAAAGAAGATTGTAGCAATCTAAATTGTCTTTGTATTCAATTGTGATCAATATATATAAGTGTGACCTCCTCGAACTGAAAGTCTACTAATATCAAAATCTCTTATTTAGTGTTTGATTGTCATTTAATTCAGTACTAGCTATTGTTTAACTCATTAAGGTCTAGTTCTTCGACACACTCTCTACAAATTTATTGTATTGGGCTCATTAGGCTAATATCCCATACATTTTGGGCTTAAACTGTAAATCGAGACCCTACAAATATAATTTACCATTTTTCTTAATGGGTGGATTGAATTTTAAGAGAAGTGAGAAAAGAGTGACTGTTTTCGTTCTAAAAGAGAGTTCTTTACTTTTAACCTAAAAAATTTACTATTTTTATACACATATGAGAGAGAGAGAGAGCAACAACACAAACTCTATAAAAAGTCCACTTATGTAAAAAAAATTAATTTTTTTAAAATCCACTTGTGTCATTTACAGAATACAAGTAGTAAATAGGGAGTATGCCAAGACCAACATGGCACAATAAAAAGTCCACCCACCCTAGGTGGGTGTGATCAAAGGCTTTGGTCAATTGCCTATATGATGTTGAAAATTGAAACTATCTCAATAAATGGAATTGAATTGCTATAGCAATTAGAGTTCTGGGTTGTTAATAGGTTGGTACGAACTTAAGAGTGTCATATCTTTTTGACATTGTTTAGTTTCTCACATTGTTTCATATCTTTTTGGCATTGTTTAGTATCTCACATTGTTTGGTTTCTTTTATGAGAAGAATTAAAGTTCAATCTCTCCTACTTATTGTAATAATTGATAACAAAAATTTGTTAGTTGGTTGGCTTGGCTTAGAGCATTCCCATCCAAGAGTACAAAAACTCTTAAAATGCAAAATTGAATACATAATACACAAAATTAACTCCACATCTCTCTCTCTCTCTCTCTCTCTCTCTCTCTCTCTCTCTCTCTCTCTCTCTCTCTCGATTACATAGGCATAGAAAAATCTTTTGGGCCAACAATGGAGGAGATGGGGCTTTGTGTCATGCATGGCTGAGGGCTTCTAGCAGCGTGACTGGAAATCTAGGTGTGGGGTTGCCAATTAGAGTGCAGTGAGTTTGCAAATCAATTTGGGTGGTGTGGGTTGGGTTTGCAAATTGGTGTGGGTTTGCAGGCTAGAGTGCAAATCAATTCAAGCTTGAGTTTGCAAATTGATTTGGGTGGTGATGGAAATCTATTGACCCGCACCCAACCCAACCCATTGTAAAAAAAATTTGGCAACAATTGGATTGGATTAGTTTTGGTAGATTAGTGGGTTGACTACACACCTCTAGTGGTGGTAGATATGGGCACCATGCTAGTAAGTTGTTGGGTTAGGAATTAGGAAAAAGGAAAAAAATGAATATTTTAATAAAATATGATACAAAATAATAAAAAATAGGATGTGAGATGTGTTTGAAAAGTAGTTAGGTAAAATACATTAAAAAACTAGTTTTTGGTGATGTAAAATAAATTTTCATTGCATTCCCCAGTGAAAATGCTTATCCAATTGCGTAAAAAATTTTGGTAAGATTTCTACCATCAATATAAATGATGTTGCTCTAATAATAACTTAGCTACCTAGGGTCCGTTTGGATTAAACTTATTTTTGCTGAAACTGAAAACTGAAAACACTGTAGCAAAATAATTTTTAAATATGTGAATAGTACCGTGAGACTCATTTTTAATATTTTTTTTTCTAAATAAAGTAGCTGTGGATCCCATGAACAATGCGTGAACAGTACTGTGCATAAACAGTGCTGCTATAGTTGTGAATAGTAAATTTTGTCTCCCTGAAACACGTGAATATGAAAAAAAAAAAAAAAAAAAAAAAGAGGAAAACGCTGAAATGAAAACGCAGACGCCAAATCCAAACCAGCACCTAAACAAATGAAATAAATAGTTCCAAAATATTTTACCGTAGATACAAAAATTTAAAAATAAAATATAAAAAAGAAGACCACGCTCAATTAAGAGTTAGGTGTCAGGACACATCAAAGCTGATCTCCCTTATTATAAACGTGGTTCAATGCGTTGCGATCCCCATTAAGTTTCACTCTCAACTTGTTCTAAAAAATAATAATAATAATAATAAATAATAATAAATAATAAATAAAAAGAAGAAGAAATGCTCCCAAGTCTCACCTACCATGCATTGGAAGCTCCTCCTTGTTGTCATAGTTTAAAGAGAAAAACGGAACAACATTGTCATGGCCATTGTTTGAAAAGAAAAATGGAACAATATTCCTTGACTAAAACACCCTTGATTTATTGACTATCATCAGAGAAGTAGGTTATATGACAATGGCAAGAGATATTAGAAGAAAACACTCCTTTTTTCAATCAATAAATGTACCGTGATACTTCAAAATTTATTATGAATTCAAAACAAAAACAATGCTCAAATCAGAGGCAGAAAAACTAGCAGAGAACAGTAGCCCAATGTCAAAGCTTGTTTGGAAAAGACAAATTTGAAATTGCACGTTATATGGATAAAAAAATTATGCAGTTGAAAATCCTTCAATTCCAATGAAATAAATAGTAAAAGATTTCTCTTCCAATCTCATTGCAGTCAAGCGCTTCAAAATTGCAGAAGGTTACCACAAGAATACAGTGCCGATCATTATCCCCCTACTCTACCTCTACTTGATATATTGGGAGAGCCACTTGAAGCCTTCACCGTAGCCCATCTTGCGAACAATACTGCACATGAAAACTTCCAAGGGCCGGACGTTGGACTCTGTAAGGATCACCTTCCCCTTGCCAGTTGTGAAATTGGTCAGTCCTAGATGATAGCGTAGCTCGTCTTCTGAAGCTGCATAAGGAATGTCAATCTTGTTCCCTAGCACAAGAAACGGAACATTAGCCAGGGATTCATCTGAAAGGAGGGCATCTAGCTCCTTCTTTGATTCTGCAAGTCTTTCCTTGTCATAGGCATCAACAAGGTAAACCACTGCATCCACCTGTTCATGGATGGAAATATAAAAATAGATGGTCAGCATTCAATTCTTTGGAATGTATATATATGTTCCAAAAAGGTCATTGTCAAAATAGATTTGCATTTTTAAACTTGAGGGCTAAATGAGTTTTTCTCCTTCATTCGATCACAAAGAGCAGGTATGTTAATGCCAGTTCAAATGAATTAAACACCATAACCAGGATCAAGATCAACTTGTTCTTTACATGGTATTGTACTCAGAATTTCAAAAAATATTAGGTGCTGGAAATCGCTTCAAGTCTGAGAGTCTATCATAAAACATTGAGCAGAGAAAAACCAATGAAGTATTCATTCTGAAATTTATTGAAAGGTGATACAACTAAATGGGGAAATATTTACCACTGAGCAAACTTTGAACTCATTTTTCAATGGGCAGGTCTTCCCACTCGATCTAAACAAAAACTACGATGGACTACTTTTTTTTTTTTTGATAAGTAATAAAACTACGGTGGAATACTACCTCAATAAAGAGAAGCAGCCCGAATTTGGGTCTTTAAATCTCCAAGATCTAACAAATTACCTTGATCTAATAAATCTATGGCTTCTCTTTCAAACCTGAAATTGACCTCTTTCAGAACAGGTTCCACAAGACATGGTGGATTTTCGAAATGTATGGAAAGCTACTAGTAAAACACCTCCGGAAAGACAAAAAAGGTGCCATCAGCGAAACTTCCATTGTTCAATATTTGCCTCCCATGAATCAGATAAACATAAGAGAAGATATATCTGGGATTATGGAGGCATAGCACACTAAATCATTGTGGCTAAGGGAGCAGGCAATACTTTTCTTTCTTCTGAAGTTCCACTAAACTACTAGTTGGATTAAAAATCACATTTTGACAAGGCAGTGTGTACACATGGAACTAAAGCTAGAACAATGAATAATAATTCAATAAACTTGCACTTATTAAGCCAAACCTACAAAGAATATGATTCCAATAATTCAGCTAGAACGCTGACCCTTCTCACAACTCGAGGATGTTCAAGATTAAAAAGAATGAAGAAATGCTTTATTCAAAAGGGTAAACCTTATGTGCAGTTCTTTAGGGAAAGTACCTTATATTTCCAAATTCAATTCAACCATGTGGCTGACCAGTGGAGCACAAAAGATGTTCTCTACCCCTAAGGACAATTGAATTCAATTATGCGCTTCATTGGCCAATACAACCGCATGGTTCAATTTAATTGGGGAACCAAAAGTACAATTCTGAAGGAACTACCTAAGTTTTGTCCTGTTCAAAGTTGTAGGTAATATAACAGCCTATAAGATTATCAAAGAAATTCTGTCATTGGTTCAATTTATAGTAAAAGTATATAGTAAAATCTAATACAATGAGATCTGCTTATAGTTTCCAGTAGTTCATACAAATAATCTCAATCAAAATCAAAAGATTCAAAGAATCAAATGAGCATGAATGACTTTCAAATGTAACCAATCAATTTATCCATTATAAGATGTTCTATAAGAATCGATTGACAAATCCACGTGTAGAATTATAATGTGGATCAGAAGCGAGTCCCAATCCAATAACATTGATCAAAAACAAAATAAGAGCAATCTAACATTGGATTACAACAAGAAATGCATAGATCATGTTTAGTTGATACATTTTAAGCCAACACAAACATAAAATAGAGAGGACACCAAAAAGAAGGGAATCAAATTCAAATGTACCTTAGCATAGTAATCTTTCCAGACTCTGCGAGCGATCTGGTGGCCACCTAGATCAAAAGCTTTGAACTTGATTTTCCCAATACTCAACTCCTCCGAAGTTGGGTGCTGAGTTGGCTGGTGTTGCACTAGTCTCTACCAAAGACCAAAAAAACAAGACCCCATTTTCCAAAATCTCAGAAAAACAATCTCAAACAGCAAAAGACAGAGAAAAAGGTAAAGACAAAAACACACCCACCTCGTCTTTCAACATGTGCAGAAGAGTGGTTTTGCCAGCATTGTCAAGACCCAAGAATAGAATCTTGGCCTCTTTTTGCCATAGGCCAAGAGATGCAAGGACACCATAGAACCAATCAACAAGGAACATGTCTGTGTCTGTGTCTCTTTCTCAAAGCCTCAAAAGAATGTGAGGAATTTGCTGTAATCTCAGGTCTAAAAAGACACAGATCGAATTAGTAAGGAACAAGAAGGACCCAGATCAAGCAAAGATCCAATCTTGCTGCTAAAAAGGTATGTGGGAAAAGAGGAAGGTGGAAAACTCAGAATGACAAGAAATATGGACTCATTGGTATTGGGTGTTCTTTGTTTGTGCGTGAGAATCAGATTGTGTTTTGGGTTTGGTCAGATTCAGTTGAGCGTTTTTACACTGGAAGTAAATAGCATAGGTGTTATTAATTTCACCAGGAGAGTTATGCTTAGCTAGCTTAGGCTGGCTTTTATTTCTTAAAAAAAAAAAAAAGAGCTTTTTTTTAAAAAAAATTATATAAATCGGAGGGTTCAACCCATTGTAGGTAGGCTATTTACTCCTCCCGAAGGGAGCTTTTTCACCATTATGCTACAATGGATATCATTACCCACCTAGGGTCTTTCACCCCTATTGGCGGGCTTGGTATCGGAGAGTCCCAGACTCCCACACAGAATACCAAGGTATCCATACGAACACCAGCGAAGGGTGTCGCATGTGGCTTTCCCGAGCGGGGACCCAGTCCCCGTCTTCGGTTCGTACCCACCTTATGGATACTAAACAGTTTATATATATATAATTGTATTTGGTGGGTAAGCAATAAACGGAGACCCATTTCGTGTTGACGTGGCATTTGAATTTTGACCATACGGGATTTGTTGCACTGTCATGGACCTTCCACTAAAAATAAAAATATATGGGTGAAATGTTAAGGAAGAAAAGGAAATGTTAGTTTACCAAAAAAAAAAAAAAAAGAAATGTTAGGGTCTGTTTGGGATCCGCTTATTTTGCTGAAATTAAAATTTTTTGTTGAAAATAATGTAAATAAAAGTAAGAATTAGCTGAAATAGTACAGCGAGACTTATGAACAGTACCAAAAAATGCAGTGGACCCATAAATAGTAGCAAAAATAAACTGAATAATAAAATAAGCTGGTTTTTTAATTTTTACCAAACACACATGTAGTGGTTTTTTTTTTAATCTATTTTTTTATTTAGTAAAGTTTTTTTGGGGACATTTTATGGCTATTAAAGTATTTTATTTGTTTCCATTAAAAAAAAGGTACTTTATTTGTATAAACCTAATTGAATGTTGTAATGTGTACATATACATAGGTGCCATTCTAAAAAATCCTTGTAGATAGACATGGTAATTTAATTTTAACCAATTCATAGAGCAAATACGGTATGAAGTGAGAGTGAGGATTTAAATCTTAATATGTAGCGAGTTTAGGGTGGAGGAAGGAGGTGAAGATTACTTTCCTCCCAACTTGTCAAATTAAAATAACAATAATAAATTATA
The DNA here is from genome assembly GCA_028535165.1 of Quercus tomentella. Taxonomy (NCBI): domain Eukaryota; kingdom Viridiplantae; phylum Streptophyta; class Magnoliopsida; order Fagales; family Fagaceae; genus Quercus; species Quercus tomentella. The sequence continues at coordinate 41,661,473 of JAPQVY010000001.1, read as the reverse complement.
AATATATTTTTATTTTTAGGGCTATATATATTCACTTATAAGATTTTATATGGGTATATACATTTTTGGACAGGGAAGGTACTTGTGGATGCCGATTGGGATTGGAGTGGGGATCCTTATTCCCTACTCCAAACCCACATTGTTGCCTTGCATACTAAGAAAATTCATTTTCTAATATTGTAGGAGGATTTTGGAAAAAAAAAAAATTGTCTCCAAAGAGGAATTGAATATAGTTTTCTAATAAAATAAAATAAACATATTAGATTCATAACACTTTCACAACAAATTACAGGGGTTAGACTATTACTAATGGATAAAAAAAATGATGTTTATTAATGGTAGACCCATATTATAACTAGTAAAAATTTGCCAACTAAGATTTGTTGTGAAAATATTATGGATGCATCATTATTCTTAAAAAAAAAAAAAAAATTGAACAATGAGCTGGCTGAGTATTACATTTTGAAGCTGAAGGGCTAACTATTACTATATAATTTCCTTCTTCTTTTTTTTTTTTTTTCTGGTCACAATGAAAGAACTAAAAAAGCCCAAATATTATCTGGGCCACAAGAATGATAGAAAACAAAAGGGCCATCTACTTCAGTAAATCTTTTTTCTGGGCCGAACCCCATAAAAACCCAAGAGGGGCAAATCCGTCATTTAACATAATACAGAACTAGGGTTTCTTTCCTCCCACAGAATCATATAAAACCTGCCAATCCTCTCATTTCGGCTAGCTCTGCTCCGTCAAAAGCACAAAACCCTAGCTGTGCCACACCTCTCTCTTTGCTTCCAGGTGCGTCCAATCTCTCTCTCTCTCTCTCTCTCTCTCTCTCTAAAACAGAAATTCAGATTTGGGTTTTTGTGAGATTGATTAATCAAGTAACAGTGTGTGTATGTGTGTTATTTTGGGTTTTCAGAGATGGCAAAGTCGAAGAATCACACAGCTCACAACCAGTCCTACAAGGCCCACAAGAATGGCATCAAGAAACCCCGCAAGCACCGCCACATCTCCACCAAAGGGGTACTTTTTCTTTTTCTCTTTGTTAGGTTTTTGATGATTTTCAATGTTTTTATGCAAAAAAAGCTAATGTTTTTGATGTTATGAAATTGTGGGTGTAGATGGATCCAAAGTTTCTGAGGAACCAGAGGTATGCCAGGAAGCACAACAACAAGAGTGCTGAGGGTGCTTCCGAGGAAGAGTAGATGAATGGACAGACAAAAAAGACAGTCAGAAATGGAAATCGTTTTTTTGTTTTAAGATCTATGGTTTTACCTTTATGTTTTAGATAGGGATTTGATGGTACTCTAATGGGGTTTTGTTTTAATTCCTAGTAGGGGCTGTACTCTTCTTCATGCCTTGTTACTTATGTTTGTTTAAGGATACTTTTTAAGTTTTAATTGAGAATTTGTTTGGACCCTATGCCTTATTGTCTTATTTGTTTTTGAAATTTGTGAAGTTGCTGAATGATGATGATTGTAGCTTTGGATGATGGTTTGTTTTATATGTTGGTTAAGATTGTTTGTTGAGGAGTTGAATTGTGGAATCCTGCAAGAGGGTTCATGTTAAATTGTTGGCTTTTTGGACCATGGATGTTTTTAGTGATGAGTGATGTGTATTTACAAATTACTGGTTCAAATTAGGATGTTTATTAATTTCTGTTTGAGATAATGTAGTATGATTGTAAATTGATGACAAATTTGATTTCAAGATTACTTGGACTAGGAAACCATGGTTGATGATCACTTAGATAACAGCCTACTCACTACTTCCTTTGCCAAGTCTCATTACCTCATTAGTTTGTGTAGAGTGAACAAGTTATCAGGTCATTTAGAGTTAATTTCTTATAAGGAGCTCACTCTGATCATATATGTATGGTCTTACAACCATCTGGTTTGAGGTCTTATGCAGGACTCAAAAGAATGTCCTTATTGTTAACATGTCACCTTAGGTAGCATTAGTGGACTTTACTTTTATATGAAATTTTCTCCTATTTGGAAGGGATTTTTGATAAGTTTTTATTTGAGGCATGGTTAGGGGATTGGTCAATGGTCATAATGAAGAATAATACGCGGGGTTGAGTCTGTAGGTATTGTTCATTTTCTAGCCAGATTCTCCTGTTGAAAAGACAATGCAAGGTTGAGTTTCTCCAGTAGGTGGATTTCCTTTCCTTTATTGATGGGGTAACCTCCCAGCAAAAGTAGTGTAGTACACTAACTTAAGATCAATAGTTTTGTGCACCATAGTTGTTTGAGATGGGGCAGATGGAACTGGTTTGTATTGGCGGTGGCTATGTTTGGCTATGAGGAATTGAATCAGCAATGAATTCAAGATGAACAGCAGATTTTTAATTATTGTGTACCTTGGAGTAAGGATGTAAGCTAATTATGCTGTACTCTTGGGGTACGACAATGTTGTGCTGATAAGCAATTAAACTACCTTTTAAGCACACTTTTGAGGTGGGTTTGGGAGTATTGCTTACAAGTCACTAGACAAAGAAGAAAGATTCTTATTGCTTTCATTATTAGCTTGCTTTCTTTTGTAATTCTTATCAGATCTTGGGGTGGATTGTTATATCAGTAGTGCTCAGATTTTGATGTGGATACTTATATGAACCTTACTCGTGAGCTTTTGTTTGGCAACTGATTTAACCTGCAGTTATGTGAATTCTTGTTTCATTGGGACTAGTTTTACTTAGTTTGAGTAAGTGCCCCTCGAAAGCTTGATGCAAATAAACAAATTTTGACTCTATTCTGCTATAGCAAAAATATGAATGTGTTAGGATTACAAAATATTTAAATTGAGATCTGGGAAAATATCGCAACGTCTTCCAAAAGTGGTTGGTGTTAAAAGAAAATGATCCCTCTGATTGCTTCCATCATGAGCTTGTCTTCTTCTGTGATATAATTTCCTACCAGATTTTGCTTTTGATTTTTGTATGAACTTGTCGCTCATGCTTATTTGGATTCATTGTGCTAACAATTTTACGTAATTATGTGATATTTTTTCATGGGAACTTAAAAAAAAAGCTAGATTTCAAACCCGCCTTAACCTTTGTTTACAGTGATGACTGTACACGTTGATGTTCATGCTTTCCTATTGGGAGTAGTAGCCAGACTTGAAGAATTGGAAGCATCGATCGTGTATTTTTAATTCATGCTTTAGTATACTTTGTTTCTATCGCCTAACAAGAACCATTGAAGCTTATTGATTATGATTGGGGGTGTCATAAAAAATAGTGGAGATTGATGAATTTTGTTCTGGTATTTTAGAAATGGTTGGGATTGGCTAATACCCACGTATCTCGAATGATTTGCCCTGTGCCTTGGCTTCACTTTGCGCTTCTGTTTCATGACATTTTGATCTTCAACCAATTCTGTGCCGCAATATAATTCCTGGGAGTAAGCGATCTAGCTTGTTTCCAATACTCAGCGGCTTGATCGAATCTAGCTTGTTTCCAATATTCAGCGGCTTGATCAAACCAAGCTCTGCAATTTCAGAATTTTCCTAATTTTCCTGTTGAATGGCCTACCAAGCCTCCGCAAGTTCAGAATTTTCCTGTTAAATGGCCTGTTCTCCCGGTCATAATAGGCAGGGAAATTCCTTTCCTTAGAACCGTACTTGAGAGTTTCCTACCTCCTACAGCTCAGTGGTCAATTCTTTTGATGTCCCTTTTTTTAAGTCCATATCTAATTGAAGGAGATTTCTCATAGATATGTTTGAGTACCTGGACTAGAAAAAGGTATTTTGACAATGCCCATTAACATTTTAAAAACAAAAAATAGTTCTCAACTTTGATTAGTCCAATGATGTTCATAGCAGATCCAAAGTTTGAGACTTTGGGGAGTGTTTGGTAGAGTAATTTGAGAATTGTTGTTTGAAGTTTTTAGAAATACGTGTGGATGAAAATGTACGTGAAAATGTGTGTAATGTTATTTAAATTGTGAAAATGTGAGTTTGAACTCACTCACCAAACAGGCCCGTTGGTTGGTACTTATTAGAGCTGCAGCCTGCAGGTAACTAGAATGCATTTGCCATGCGCCTTGTCTTCTCGTTGCCCCGTCGTTTAATGACATGCATGTCTGAGTATCCGGAATAGAAAAAGGTCTTTGTGCATTGTCCATCAACATTTTTTTCAAAAATAAATTTGTGGTCATTAAATAGTTCTCAATCTTTGATTAGTTTGATAAGGATCATAGCTGACCCCAGAGGTTTGTTAAATAATCCTCTACCATAATGGGTGGTTTTCAAGGGAGGAGTAGGTTCGCTCTAAACAAGCCTGTTTTAGAGCCCTTTAAGCTGTTCCAGACGTTTAGGTGAAAACTTTGGGAAGAAATGCAAAATGGCTTTGATGCAGAAATGTTTTTGAATCAACGCTACGCATTATGGATAAAAGTATCTCTGAGACATTGACAAAACTAGAAAACAAAGACAACAGGATGCCAACATTAAATAGCCTCGCTATTATTAAAACCTCTAATGTTAACCAAAAATTTTAGAAGCGGAAAAGTTTCCAAATCAAAGCATTATGAATACAAGTATCTCTGCAAGACATGGACAAAACTAAGAAACCAAGATACCAAGTTGCAAAATATTTTGGCCCCAACTGTTATTGAGAAATTGGCCTGTTCTTGTAGTCTGTTCTTTCTTTCTGTAGAGTCGCTAATGTGTCGATCTTTTCTGATGCTTGGACGTGCATATTTCCTTGAAACTCCCTATGACAAGCAAATTTCTTCAAAAAATATATATTGATTTGTTGAGAATCTTAGACTGCAACTGGCTCACTTACTGGGCTAGAAACTTGAGCTTTAACCTGCCCATATTAAGTTATGGGTTTACACATCAGAAAGACATTAAAATAGCCATTCGATGTGCAAGTAATATAAAGATAATGCAATATTATAATTTTTTTTTATGCCTACTGAGCTAACTGTATTCAACAGGGATGTGCATATGTTTAAAGCCCTTTTTTTAACAAGTACATAAGAATTGTATTGAATGAGACTATTTCATGTACATAGAAATGTACATGAAGGAGTCTAAAGAATTACAAAATGTAACAAGACATGCTTCATACGCTACTAATATCTTGCCAGCCATTCATATATCAACTGCCAAGCTATCCTAGTTATCATTGTCTTACCATTTAGCATGGAAAAGGAAAACATTCTAGTGATGTTCAGTACAACTCACCTTTGCTGATTTAAACAATTCATCAAGCACCTCGGACAAGGTTGGATGCGCATGAACTGCAAGTTTGATATCCTGCATGGTGCAAAGATACAATAACAATGAATTGCTGAGCAGCATAAAACAGTTTTGATAAGTTACACAAGCACCCAGTTTTTCTTGCATCCACAACCTCACTCTTCACCTTGCTTTTACAAGGAAAGGAGGGACATTTTGAGCTGGAGCTCATTGTCATAAAACAGTTTCACTCTTAGCCTTAAGATGAGTGACAAATGTTCAGAGTTGATTACCAAAGAAACTAAAGCCATTAAACTAAAAGTAGCAATTTAAGTGCATAAACATGGTAGTCTTGGCACACAAAATCTACCTGAATACGTGTCCCCAAAGCAATTGCATTGGATGCTTCGTGGATGAGGTCTGCAGCATGCAACCCAAAGATATGGACTCCAAGTATCTCACCATTGTCGGGTCTGTATATCAACTGCATGAAAACAATATAGAAACGGTGTTACCACTTATTTAAGCTAGGGGGTAGATAAATCAACGCACAAAAGTAAAAGAAATGTAACCTTGGCAAGTCCCTCCCCTTCATTTTCTGCTAGGGCCTTTGTGTTAGCCTTAAAACTTGTCTTGGCAATGCTTACTTCAAATCCCTCTTTTTCAGCTTTCTCCCTTGCTTGAGGCTGCAAATTTTAGATATTTAGTCAAAATTGCTGCCTATTAAACAGGAATGCTGATAGGAGCTCTTGTTTTCATTAAAGAAAAAAAAAAAATACATGGGAAAGGGATATTTTATACGCATAATGGGAATATAATTAGCAAAGCGAACAACATCATTATATCAAACAATGGAATGCAGTTAGAAGATTCAAAATTTACCTCTGTTAATCCAACCATACTGATTTCAGGATGAGTGAAGCAAGCAGCAGGGATACTTAGATGATTGAGCACATGATCTCTTCCAGTAACTTGTTCAACCACTTAAAAAAGGATGAAATGGATGTCAAAGAAAGTATTATGCTATTATATTAAAAACAGCAGACAATCAGTTGATTATCACTTACCTGAAATTCCTTGTGCACTGGCTGCATGAGCAAGCATCATCTTGCCGTTAGCATCACCAATGCAAAACAAGTGAGGGACCTAATGTTCATAATTTAGTGTCAGTAACAAGTGGCTGGAACTACACAAGGATTATGCTCATACAAATATTCAAAACGAACCAGATTGCCATTTGCATCAATTACTCGCATGCGCTCATCAACGGGAACAAAACCACGTTGTGTTGCTACATTAACCTGCAGAAAGACCAAAATCATCATGAAACCACTTCCCTTTGGTCAACGAATCTATAATCTCAACCACATAAGCATCTGAGAAAGCCTACATTCTCCAAACCAAGACCCTGTGTGAATGGGGCCCTTCCCGTTGCAATTAATGCTGCATCTACCTGTAGCAAAGTAATTGAGAAGTTTGTTACAGATGCCATCATGCGACGACATATAAAGCAAAAACGTCTGATCTTAAACAGGGATTCCCCATAAGTGTCTCTACTACTGATGATTAAGATTCACAAAGGATCAAGCATTTACCTATCAAAAAAACAAAGGATCAAGCATTTGAATTTAAATAGCCAGGTTCAACAGTAAATTGAAAGCAAGCTCTCAAAGGAAGTCGGGTATCATTGAGCACTCTTGATGGGTCAAAGTTGAAACATATGCCTTTTTTTTTGCTAGAAAGTTGAAGAAATACACACTTCGTTTCAGAATTTCACACGGCATTATTTAGTCTCAAATTTGCCGCAGGTTGATTTGTTCAACACTCAATTAAATGGGACCAATAACTTCATTGGCAAGCTCTCATCAACTAGTTCATAATTTAGTCATTCATGGCTGCATATGAAAAGAAATTAATATTGACAGCAGAATTTGACCATTTTGGATAAAGCTCTTTGCAGCTCTGGTATTGTGGAAATTGAAAAGGTATGGGCAATCTACTTGTGCTCTCTTGGACATTGTCAATGGGAAAAGCAAAGAACAGAGATAACTTTGAAAGGACAATGAGTGGCAGTATTTCCAACTAATTCTCAGAACTCAAGTTACCTCTAAAGTGTCTTTTGGTTCCTTGGTCTTTGCATCAATAAGCTCAATAATGACTGGCTTCCCATCCTTTGCTGGTGTTATCTATAAAGAGAATATACCCAAAGAATATAAATGCCAGAAACAACTACCCAGGAAACACTCAAATAGTTGAACATAAACCACAGGTTACCTTGGTTGCAAACACTCCAGTATGATAGTCGATTTTCCTTGGATTTATTAACACCCTTTGGGCTAACTTCCCAATCTCAGGATCAAATCCAGGCATGAGCTGATCTAGAGCTTCAATAAAAGTAACCTTCACAGATAAAACAACATAAATATGCATAAATATGACGCTAAGCTGTTGTGCTTATTGCTAAATAGAAAAGGTTTTGGTTTGCCGAGTCAAGATTTCTATCTTTCATGAAATAAAACCCTATAGATATACAAGGCATATTCTGGATAATAAAATTCATATTCTGAATCAATTACATGGCTAATATTTCTTACACCAAATAAGAAAGCAAAGCTCAGTAAATGTGAGTCTAAAATCCATTCTTAATATTCTTTTTTATCGAATAGGGAGTCTTCAATGAATGTTTAAGCAAGTTTATTTAACCATGTGGAGTTTGCAGAACAGATTTTGAGGTATTCTTCATCTAAATATACATTGTAATCTTTAGGATACTCCATCTGAGCTTTCCTTTATCAATAAATTTCTACATTTCTTATAAGAAAAATATTTGAGGTATTCTCAGCAATGTTTTTTTTTTTTTTTTGATAAGTAAGAAAGATGTAAATTCAAAAAACTGCTTTATGCAAAGAAGCACAAAGCATATCAAAGGTTACAAAAAAGAGAGAAAAGCAAAAACAGATAAAAGAAACTAATTACAAAGAAAAAGAGAGCTAAGGAACAAAGGGAGAGATTCACTAGATGTGATTCCCCAAGCCCTAGACCAATCAAAAAGTGAACCAGTAAAAAAAGCAAGCAACTGGTCATCAAATTTTGACATTCCTTTCTCTATCCTTTCCCTTCGCTCCTCCCAGGGGCAACCAAACATAGTGTTAGTTTTGTAACAATCGCTAAAAGAAGGAAAGAAATGTGCTACCTCACTCCCAAGTGCAGTATATACATCACTGAATTCAAGACCAATATAACCACTTCCTACAATAGCAATCCAATCAGGAACAGATTCCAATTTGAGTGCATGGTCACTGGTAATTACAGTCTTCCCTGCAGGTCATTATTCAGTAATTAAAATCTTCTGAGCACGACATAGCAGAAGATTGTAGAATACTGGCACACAATGTCCACCATCCAGAAGAACGCTGGACCCATTAAAAGAAAATAGTGAAACCATAAAAAGGATGAGAAGAAAATGATACACACCATCAACTTCAATGCCCTTTGGGACAAATGGAACAGAACCAGTAGCTATGATTATATTTTGTGCAGTTACCACTTTGTCAGATCCAACTTTCACCTTTTGAGGGCCCTGAATGGTTTGAAAAATGCACAATAAACATAAGTATGAACAAAATTTATGAACCATTTAATCACAAACTTAATTTAAAGAAAAAAAATGAGAAAACCATGTTCTGGACAGCTCAAAATTGTCATATTTTTTTTTCTAATTGACCACAAGAGCTTTTGTTTGTGTTACCACTGAATCCAAAATGGTAGCATATACAACTTACCAGAATGGTGCCAACACCTGTCAATATGTCAACCCCAATTGCTTTCATAGAATTGGTCAGGTTATTACGGATTTTTGAAGCAAGATTGTTTGCATGATCAGCCACACCCTGTCTATCATATCCAGCAGCCGAAACCTATCATGATTTGCAAGAAGGCAAACAGTTGAATTACAGCAACCCACCAACATACTTACAAATTACAATAGTATTTGTGCTCTAAACATATGACTTATAGTTAGCTAAGCTTTAAAATAAAGATGATGATCCAATCTTATTACCTGCAAACCCAAAGCCTTTAAGTGATGTTCACTCTGAAGCTCACGCATCCGACCACTTACAGCCAAAAGAGCTTTAGAAGGAACACAACCTCTGTTTACACACGTTCCTCCCACCACGTCTCCCTCAATAATGCCCGTTTTCAGACCCTGCATCAATCACATTTAGAACTATTCACCTCTAATGAAAAAGCAAGAAGAAGCAAATACGATACTTAAAATTAATTTTTTACACCACCTCGAAAGACCCACATCCTACAATACCCATTACCACATTTTAGCAGGGATATAATTCCAATTCTTTTTGTGTGATAATGACTAAATTTGATATAAATTAGGAATACATATGATCTGAAATTCACTCTGAAGCAATACAATAATTTCCTCCGCAAGTTTACTATAACCAAATTACATGAAAAAAAAAATGATGCATTTAACTCTCTCATTTCAACACTTCCTAAACAATATGCAGCAAAGACTATTCTTAATGATAACTCCAAAACCAACAGAAACAGTTTGAAATCGTACAAAATTAAATTAAAATAATTAATTTTGGATAGCATGCATGCAAAAAAGAGTTTTTTTTTTTGTTTTTTCCTTTTTTTTTTTTTTTTAAGATGATTTAAACTAATATAGTCAATTCAAGCTCAACGAGTCAATCATTAAGCATTAGCATTATATGTAAATCATGAAAATGTGCATTTTTTAAATCCGTTCGAAATGGACTTGAATAATTTTAATTTTAATTTTGAGCTAAGTCAGTTTATACTTCACTTAGAGAAGCATGTGAAATTGACGATCTAAGCTGATATAAATAATTTAACCTCAATTAGCATTGTAATTGAGCTTATAGAGTCTGAATTCATTTCGTTGCAAGTTCAACTAAAACGAATTGAAGCGACATGGGCGAGCGTACCTTCTCGACGGCGTGAAGGGCGGCACCGTGGCCACCGACGCCGGCGCCAATGATGAGCAAGTCGTAATCGAATGACTTGGGAGGGCTTCCGTTGCCGCCGGAGAGCGTGGCGGAGACGACGAGGTCAGCGGCTGAGCGTCGACGTGCGGTAATGGAGTTGAGGTGGACTCGGCGCGTTAGGAGCGGAGAGAAATCGCCGAGCGCCTCTCGCCGGAGACCGCAGAATCGGAGATTGATCGGCTTCGCCGAAGTGGCGAATGAAGATTGGTTTGGCCTTGGAATGGTGAGGGAAGTGTGGGGAGAGAGGGAGAGTGATAGCGAGGATTGCATTTTTGTGTGATTTCTCAGAGAGAGAGAGAGAGAGAGAGATCTGAGGAAATGAAATGTGTGAGTTTGGGTATGGGTTTAAGAGTTAGAAATGGGGCTTTGGTAAGTCCGTTAATAGAGTGAAGGGCGGAGATATCAAAGTGCGGCGGATAAACTACTTTCTGTCTTGTCCCCTTTCTCTCTCTTTCTTTCTTCAACTTGTCAACCTGTCCCTTGTCCCATTTTGCTCAACTAACTTCATTCTCACCCTCTCTCTTCGGAATTTGGAGCTATTTCATTTGTGATTAGTACCATGTGATTACACCACGATAATTACTCTGTAAATATACACGTTTTTGGAGTGTGGGATAAGGGTCGGGGTTTAAATCTTTAAGGAAGAATTTTATACACACATGCATTTAGATTAGGTTAGAGTAGAATTTCTAATAAATAAAAAAAGTTCTATGTCATTACATTTTTCAAAAAGTTTTTTTATTTTTTTTTTTGTAGAAACCTCAAAATAAAAATAGAATTATTTTCAATAGTTTCTATATTGTTTCTTAAGTTCTTAATTGTGTTTATTTAACTTAACGTGAGATAAAATTGCTTCCGAAAATAAGTTATATTTTTAATAAGGTTTTTCATAGACCAAAATAGCTTCTTCTTCTTTTTTTCCTTTTGATGGTACCAAAGATAGAATAACAAGAAAAACTATATTCACGAAAGGTTTTTCATCGAAACAAACAGATCATCAATTTTTTGCTAGACTATTTTACAATGTGTTTATGAAAAATCTCTAAAATCCCAATCCATGAACAAAAACAGTGTGTTAAATGAAACTTAAAACCTTGTCTATGATAGTATGATATGTTCTTCAACATCATTGAGTCCACCACCCTTTCCCTACAAGGACAATAACATAAAAATATAATTTTTGTAACGACTTGGTGGAGTAAAATTTTTAAGCAAGGTGACACCATATATATTATTAGAAAAGTAAAATTAAACCATGAAATAAATTATATATTGCAAAAGGAAAGGATTTGTTCAAGCTTATTGAGAGAGACAGAGAGAGAGAACAATATTTTTCAATGGAATTATATCACATTAGGTGTGCGTTTAGATTGAAATAAAAAATTAAAATTATTTCATTATTCAGTTTATTTTTGCTACTATTTATGGACCCCACTACACTTTTTAACACTATTTATGGGCTCCACTGTACTATTTCAACTAACTTTTACTTTTATTTACAGTACTTTCAATAATAATTTTTCAGTTTCAGCAAAGTAAGCGGTATCCAAACACATCTTAGATACAATGAATATGTAAATAATTCATTAATGCGAGGTAAAAAAAATTGAATTGAATCTTGTTAACCACAGTTCTGAATAAGAAATATTTTGCAATGAAATGCATGCATGTTTTTCATGCTTTCATTAGAACACTTATTAGCAAATACAAAATGATTAAATGGTGATCATAGATTAATTAAATAAATAGAACTTGAAACGATGATCACACATTAAATACAAATATACAATGATCAATGATGATAAGAAACTTTTGCAAATTTGTTATTGAGAGAGAGAGAGAGAGAAGAAGAAGAATAATAATAAAAAATTTACCTTTTTCTAGTTAACGAACAATGATGAAGTGTGTGACATTTTGAGTTGCCTAATATGAATTGCTTTCATCTTTTTTCTTTTCTTTTTTTTGATAAAGAAGTTATTTTATTGAACAAATGGGTTAAATGCATTGCTGAAGTTACTCATAATTAAAAGATAAATAGTAAACTTGGAAGTTGGTGGAGTGCAGACAACGTTCAAACTCATGAGTCATGGTCACCTATTTTTATATCATGATAAATTATTTATTGTTTTAAAATTTTATCAAATTAAGAAATAATGAAATGAATCATACTTTTAAATTATAACAATGGTGTAGATATATAAATCCTCTTGGATGATTTGTGTGAGACCAAATCAGTCTTGTGGTTAATGGAGTAGTTAGGACTTTGGCATCTAAAAGTTCACCTAACTTGGTTGGCTAATAAATACTGGGTTGTGGAAGCTAATGTTATGTAAGCAATTTCATTTTTTTTTTCCTTATTCTTTAAATAAGTGTTGGGAGAGCCAATGTAGGATTTCAATTTTCAACCTAAACTTTATTCTTTAGAATAATAAAATAATATCACTGAATTACAAAATCTCATGTAATCCAAAAGATACATAAATGCACCATATATAATAAATCCACTGGGACCAAACTATTTGCCCACATATGTAAATGGGTCTGGTTTTGACAGGTTTGTATGCCACATAGTTATACACTTATACATGCTACCAGACATCGAAGTTGTTTGTCATGGAACAAATCATCTTTTATAGCAGCAGCTGATATTCAAGTCTATTCTTCAGAAAAAAAAAAAAAAAAAAAAAGTAATCGGTGTAATTGAAGAATATTCTCCATCAAATCAACAACTCGATGTCTGAATACAGAAGCTACAACCTCAATTTCATCTCCATTGATATCCTAGAGCTACTAAAAAAAAAAAAAAGCAATCAGCAGAAAAGCTAAGCCGAGTGCAAAATCACACGTGTGGTTTTCTTCACAATAACCTTGGGATGTAACTAGCTTTGGGTTGATATGAACGTAATTGGCCAATAAATCAAAGTCACATCCATAATTAAGCATTTAGGAACTCTATACAAACTATATATTTTATCCCTCCACTTTTCCATCATCTCAACTAAATACCATGAGAGAAAACTAAAATATTTTCTATCCCCACTTTTTTTTTTTATCTCTTTCCAATTTTCTATCTTTTCATGGTTGGATTCTAAGGTAAAAAGTCACTCTAATAAACTAATATATTTTAGTTTAGTATTTGTTTTGAATTGAATATTAGAACATTCACATCCGCTATCTTTAGACTATTCTATTTTACCATCTCAAAACCTATTTTATCAATTATACCATACTATTCTTTAATACACCCAACATCCCATCTTTTATTTTCCTATACAATACATTAAAATAATATATCTACCTAATAAAATATATAATCCAAAATCCAACACATCTCTCAACCTTAATCTCACTACTGTGAACAAACCCAACACAACCACCCTTCAAACCCAACCACCCCACCACCTGCCAACCATCAACAACACCACCACCACTTGCCACCACCATCATCAACAACACAACCACCACCCAAACCCACCACCCCACCACTACTGCACCACCCAAATCAACCCAACAAATCACTACAAACCCATATCAAAATCACCCAAATCACCCCAACAAATTCCCAACATAACCCACTGCCACCACCACTAATCCAAACACAACACAACCCATTGCCACCAAGCCAAACACCTACCACATTGGGACCAAAACCCACCCAAGAATCAAACCCATACCAAAACCCATCCAAGAATCAAACCCATAGAAAAAAAAATTATAAATGATCAAACCCACTGAAATCTCCACCACCAATCTCCAACCTCCACCATAATCTCAACTGTAAACCCACTGCCACCAAGCCAAACCACCAATCAAATCACCGATTTCAACCCACATTAGCCACCACACACACAACATCGAAACCAAAAACCCATCATTGCTGATCTCCATGCCACCACAGGCCGATCTCCATGCCTCCACCACAGGCCAAACTCCAAGCATCATTTCCATGCCAATTTAAGAGAGAGGAAGTAGTGAGAGAGACCGAGACAAAGTGAGTGCGGAGAGAAAGGGAGGGAGGCTGGCTTGAGAAGAGAGAAAAGTAATTCAAGGAGAGTGAAAAGTTATTCAGAGAAAAGTGATTCAGAGAAAGAGAGAGAAGAAATTAATAAAATATGGGTTAACAAGTTTTACAAGTTGCTACAGTACCGTCTTATATATATATATATATATATATGACGATACTGTAGCAGTATTGCAAAAAAATTTGCAATTAGAAGAATGGCTGGAGCATCATTTTAAGAGCATTCCCATCAAAAGTTCTAAAAAATTTAGCATTTAGTATCTCAAAACCTATTTTATTGATTTTAACACTTCATTTTACAATACACCATACATCAAAAGTTCTATTTTTTTACCACTTCATTTAAAATAATATATACAATACTTTAAAATAATATAAAAACAAACTCCACAAAATCCAATAGCAACAGTCACAACCACCTCCGCCACAACACTACCAGCATCAACCTCCACTGTGGCAACCAAAATCCACCACACGAAAAAAAAAAAAAAAAAAGGCCCAGCCCAGCCACTACCTTCCTCTTCCAAATCACAAATCAACTACCATCACAATCACAAAACCCAGATCGACGAGAAGAAAGAAGAAAGACAAAGAGGCAAACTCATCACGCCAGAGAGCAAAACACACACACACACACAAACCCACCACGACAAACCTCCACAAAAGCAAACCCATCACGCCGATCCACTGCACCACGACCCACTACGACCCAGACCCACAACCCAAAGACCCATGCCGATCACAATTCGAAGTCACAAACCCACAACCCACAACCCACGCCCACACCGATCACAATCCGAAATCACAAACCCACAACCCAGAGACCCACGCCCATGCCGATCACAATCCGAAATCACAAACCCACAACCAGAACCAAGCCAATCACAATTCAAAATCACAAATTTACAACCCACAAAATCAAATCACCCCGCCATCAAGCTCTACCTCCATATCGACGGCAACACTCCAAAGGTGTTTGGGCTTTGAAGTTTCTAATTGACGAACCTTGGAGGGGAGGAGCTCAAACCGTGAACCCGAGAGAAACAGAGAAGCTACGGGAAAGAGAGAAGAGGAAAGTGAGAGAGGAGAGAGGAGAGAGAAGAAAGAAGGGAAAAATAAAAAACAAATACACGAACAGTTACCGTTGGAATAAAAAAATAATTTTTGGTTTAGGATTTCTACTACAGTGAGGTTGTATTAATACAATCTTACTGTAGCAGTATCTCAAAAATTTTGAGATTTGAAATGTTTGATGGAGTTGGTTTTTTGGTGTATTGGTGCTAAAATTTAGCATATGACACTTTTAGCATCCTTAATGGGAATGCTCTAAGGGTTTGATGGTAAATCAAACTTACATATCCCATTTGGCAGTCCCAATGGGAATGCTCTTATAGCAGCAATATAGCTATTTCAATTTTCAATCTCAAGTCTCAACACTTTAATTATTGTCACTATCAAACAATCTGGTACTACACATTCTTTATAAAAATAAAACAACCATCATTCGTGGTTTGTCATTTTCAATAAAATAATCATACTTAGTTTTTCATAATGATTTTTCGAATCCTTTGGTGATTAATAATTAAATAAACCAAGATTTTACCAAGACTACAATTTTTGAAAGACGCAAAAGCGAAAGCCTATGGGTCACTTTTGTAAATGGATAACCAGCACCGAAAGCCATATTTACATTTGATGTTTTGGGGTTTATGGCTTACTTCTCTTATTTGAACCAGGGTTTGAAACCAAACTTCTCATCAAATGATGGATGGAACAGTTCAAATGAGATCTAAATTTCTATTCAATAGTGAGATATAGGTGGTCCGCAGGGGAGGCGGCCGGGGGGGGGGGGGGGGGGGTGGGCAGCAGCTTGGAAATGGAAAGATCTTTGAAATAAGAAGGGGTTGATCCAAATCATCTTAACTTGATTCCGTTTTCTTTATTTTTATTTTTTAATAATAATATCAAGTTGGGTTTATATCGATTTTTTGAATGATAGAGCAGCTTGGAAATGGAAAGATCTTTGAAATAAGAAGGGGTTGATCCAAATCATCTTAACTTGATTCCGTTTTCTTTATTTTTATTTTTTAATAATAATATCAAGTTGGGTTTATATCGATTTTTTGAATGATAGAGTTACTTTATGGCCTGTTTGGATGGAGGGGGGAAGGAGGGGGAGTGAAGGGGAGTAGAATAGAATTGGCTAAAAATAAACTAATTTTGTACTAAATCTACTCTACTCTACTCTACTCCCCCTCCCTCTCCCTCAATCCAAACGGACCATTAGAATTACCGTCGAAATCCTCACTCCAGACGTTAAACAAGACTTCCAAATGTCTGAACAAAAAATTATCATAAAAAGAAATCTTAAATTCTCAAAATCACCTTGTTTTAATGATTTGTTTATTTCTTTGGTATTTAATGTTATAATTCAGTCATTGATTTGTTTTTGGTCTCCCATGCCATTATTTGAATTTTGAATTACTTTAGATTATCTTCTTCTTCTTTTTTTAATCTTTTTTCTTTTTGGTTAAGAAACTTAAAGTTTATGATTGTGAATGAATGGATTTACTTTGGATATTTTAGTATCGTTATATTTAAGAGTACTCTGTTTGAAATTGAATAATAAAACAGCAATAAGATGTCATTCTCATTATTGTTCTGTCACTTATATCTCAAAAAATTGCACGAAACAAAAAAAAAATTCAAATAGACAATCAAGTGCAATATTATGGTGTTTCACTTTTATTGTCCTCAACATCAATTTTAAATTTGTAAAAACAATATATTTTTCCATTACAATTCAACGAGTTTCCTTAAAAAGCAATGGTGATGTGCCTCTAAAACATGCTACAATTTCATCCATCAAGACAATGTTTGACTTTTAATGAGGAAATTTTGTCGATTTTAATGAAGTCCTCGTAAAGCATTATCATAGTGCTTATCAAAGTGAACAATTTAGTTGAAATTTAAGAAGCTCTCAACTTATTGCTTATTTTTAGTAAAAGAGATTGCCATGGATGTTATGCAAAGTTTTATTAAGGCAACAGTTTAGTTGATGTGGCATTTAGCTCTCTTATTTTTAAGTTTTTGATAAATACAATAAAATTTCAACTTATGATATTCACTCCATGATAATGACTTTTATAATTTAGTTCTCTTATTTTAAGTGTGCATAACTTTGCACTTTATCATTTGTTTGGGTCAAATTGCTTTTTAATTTACACATCTTTATGAGACTTATGTGATGAAAGAAAATACTAAAAACAACTTACATTGTATGAAAAAAACAAAACACATGATGAAAGCATACTACATCTGCCAAATTACCACATTGAATGGGTGGATAAAGAAATAAATTCTATGTTGGGGATAGCCTCCCTCCGCCAATATTGGTGTACAATGCCTCATTTGAACGCTTGGCAATCCTTTATTGCATTATACTAGCATATTTGCAAGTGAGGCTCAGAATTTGAATTCTTCACAATTCATTGATTCATATCATATGTGCATAAGTTTGATTTTGGTGAGAAAGTGTAATTAAGAGTGTATGTTTAGCAATTTGTTTGTTTTTTTAAATATATATATATATATATATATATATATATATATATATATATATATATATATATATATATCATATGTACATTCGCGGCAAAAAAGAAGAAGGAAAAAACTTATTTATATGTATATTTTTTTTAAAGGAAAGAAAGATACGTATATTTTTTTAAAAGGAAAGAAAGATACACGTAAATAATGAATGTGATGGACTAAGCAAGTGGCATTAGCAAAAATGGAATATTCACAAGGGAGCTTCGTTACAACTTACACGTCAATGGAAACCTTTCCTTGAAAGTACATATATATTTCTTTTCCCTCCAACCGAACATATACTCCATTCAAAGTATTATTCACACATATCAAAAAATATGCATAAATTACTCACCTAATTTAGCATAAAGAGAGAATTATAACTTTCCTAACTTTTCCATTGATTCGTAACTGTTAATAATGCCTTAAACACTATCAAATGAGTTAACCCCATTATTAGCACACACACCTTATTACTTATTGACTAACTTTAGTACCTAAATACTTTAGAATAATTCTACAGGAAAGATTACATTATGATTTGTCCTCGATCAGGCCCTCATTTCCTATATGTTGGGTAGATTAAGTTCTACTACCTAACAATGTTTATAAGGTAAAGTTTAGGTAAAAAATTTTAGATGGTTTATTTCAAATTTTTAATTAAATTTAGTTATATAATTGCATTAGTTAATAAGTCACATAATTGAATTTAATTATATTGGAAATTGTTGGGGTACATTTCTTTACACCGAATGTTATTTAAATAACATCTATTTATATCTTTTTAAATGTCACAAACAAATTATTGGGCATGCCTAAATATTTTCTGACTATCACTGTGCTAGCCCATAACCTTTCTCCTCTCTATCACAAAACTGGGCTACAAATGCAAAACACTATGGGACCTAATATCTTATTATAAAAACCCAAATTATTTAGTGAGTGAGATAAAATCTAATCTTTTCTAAGGCCCAAGAATTTTATACTTAGCAAATATTCGAAAAAAAACCCATGATGCAAATCCATGGCAATACTATCTTTTCCAATGGGATTTAACCCCATGACCAAAGCTCATGATTCAAACCCGTGGCAAATTATTCGTCAAAAAGCTCAGTTCCTACTGACAATATCAAAAGCCCAATCTTCATTGGTAATATCAAAAGCCCAGTTTTCACTAGCAATATTAAAAGCCCAATCTTTATTAGCAATATCAAAAGCCGAGTTTCCACTGGCAATATCCAAAACCCATTTTTCATTGGCACTATTTTATCAAAGAGCGCAAGATTATTAACGCTTGGCAAAGAAAAAATATCATGGTATAATCGTTGCTTAAATATTGCTATGGCAATCGTCTTATAAAAACTCATTGGGAGTTATCTGGATTCTGGAAGATTATGATCTCATATTATAAACCCGTGAATTGCATGATCATCATTTGTGTCACAACATCCATAATATGTACCTTCAACACTCATGGTAAATATTCAAACCCACAAGCTCAACATTTAAATTATGATGCGGTTATTAAAAACCACGAGCATTATTTAAAATGTGGAATTCACTGTAAATGATTTACAAAGGCATTTTGAAGCTTGTCCTATTGTTTCAAATATTACAACTAATTGCCCAAAAGCCCATTACAAGTGTCTATGAAAAAACCCAAAATATTTACTAATAAAAATCCATGAGGAATGAAAACTCATGGCAAACATGTGTTGTTAATGTCCATTTTGTAGGATACACACAACCTGGCCCAAAGGAACCATGTAAGCAAGCCCAATCCAAAAGACCTCAGGAAGAGGCAGAGGATTGAGAGTGGACAACTAGCCCTTGTTCATCCCTAACCAAAGAACAACTGGAGGCCTCTACAAAAGAACCAAGCCTTTGAGGATGAACTAGGGGCTGTCCCATTAGTTTTTTGTCACCCTTTACCTGACGTGAAAAGTGCCCGAGGGCTGTCATATCAGCTGAAGTCTAAAGGATGATGGAACTCCATCATCTTCCTCAAGACTGTACCTTCAATGGAAGGGGAGCTGAAACCAACTTATCCAAATCTCAACAAATTGATGTTATAAATGTTAAAAATGTCCAATACATGATTCATGTGCCAAGCCCATGAATCCTAAAGGGGAAAAATTGGGAACATGTGGTTTGGAGGGTATAAAGGGATCTCTAGCGGAACCCCCTGAAGTGGATTTAGAGTTTGACACTTGGATTGGGGTGTTGAATCTTACTTCTTAAGGGTCCAAATCTCGGATTGCAACATTATGATTCGTTCTTGATACATGCCTTAATCTCATTGGTTAAGCTCAGGCCCAAAAATCCTAGCATTTAATGCAAAATACTCCAAAAATCCCATCATATGTCATATATTTCCCAAAGAAGCAAGGCAGCTCCTAAAGTAAATCTCTTACTTTTGGCCAAATCCTAGGAAGATTAACCTTGATTCACTGCCTCTAATCAGTCCAACGTTTTTAGATTATTGTTAATTAATGCTTCTCTAAAACTCCATTATAAAAACATAAGCACCTCAGCCCACAAAAAAACAAGGACTCCCTTTGAAACTTTGGATTCGTTTGCCATTTTTGTTGGTGGTTTAACTCTCCTTAAACTCACCACTCATTCCCCTTAGACCACACTTACCTAATCTCAAATATTCCTTTCCCTCCTCTACGCAATCACAGCTCATAAATGTCTCCCAACTAGTCACAAACAGCTCACCACTCACAAAAAGTCCTAATCTCAGTGTTAATCATATTCCACTCACTCAAAACATCCCACATTTATCCTGTTCATGCCCTATAAACATACACTCATCAAAATCTTAGTTTAATACTTGCTGCACTGAGTTGAGATCCCTCTTTCCCTTCACACCATGCCAATTAATCATTTTCTTCTTCCCATGGAACCTTTAATTTTTACTTTTTATTTTACTGTTGAAGGATATAATGTATTTGTAACAATCAAACTCTTCCCTCACGTTGATGTAATAATGGCCGAAAGCACAATAAATTCCCCTAACCAAGACATGCAAGGACCCCCAGGAGTTAACACTTTCCTAAATTTATTTAATCGTTGACTGCTGGACTGTGTAATTTCACCCTTACCATTGGAGAATTTATTTTTCTGGACTTAAGTGTAATTTCGCCCTTACCACTGGAGAAATTATTTCCCTTGTACTATTGACCAAGACCACTAACATATTAATTAAGTATTGTAAAGTGTTTTTCATTGTGCTTTTGTTGCTGTTTTGTCAAGTGCAGCCTTTGTTTTTTGCTTGGATAGGCTTGTCATCACACCGAAAGCTTTTGGGTACCATCTCAAGAGCCCATAGTCGAGTTTCAGCTTGGCTTTCCAACATTTTATTCAGAGGCATCAAATTCTCCCTCAACAGAGACAAACCTAATATACATCACACATATTTAAATTATGCTTCATATTATGTATTCCCACCTTTTCATACAATCATTTAATACAAAAATTTCTTATTATGTTTTTCATGTAGTAAGCTATGATTAGTGTAATAACACTTTCTGATGTAGGCTTGGAAAGATAATTCTGATTATATATTACCAAATAAACAACCAAGTTATTAGTTGCAAAAGATTTTTTTTTTTTTAAATTATTAGTTGCAATCAATTTTATTTTTGTTTAAAAAGCTGTGAAAAAATTGTATCACTAATTAATTTACGGTTGACTAAATGAGATCATTTATGCCACGTGTCCCTTTCTGCCACTTGATAGTGGTGTTTCTTAAAGTGACAAAAAATTCACATGACAGAATCTTAAAAAGGGAATTTAAGGAATAATACCTAAGTACTGTATCTAAGTCTTATTCATTTTTTAAAAACAAAGAAAAATACATATAAATAATGATAAATAATGAATGTGATGGACTAAGCAAGTGGCATTAGCAAAAATGGAATATTCACAAGGGAGCTTCGTTACAACTTACCAGTCAATGGAAACCTTTCCTTGAAAGTACATATCTATTTCTTTTCCCTCCAACCAGAACAAATACTCCATTCAAAGTATTATTCACACCTATCAAAAAATATATATAAATTACTCGCCCAATTTAGCATAAAGAGAGAATTTTAACTTTCCTAACTTTTCCATTGATTCGTAACCGTTAATAATGCCTTAAACACTATCAAATGAGTTAACCCCATTATTAGCACACACACCTTATTACTTAATACTTATTGACTAACTTTAGTACCTAAATACTTTAGAATAATTCTATAGGAAAGAGTAAAGGCTATATTATGATTTATCCTTGAAAATGCCCTCGATCAGGCCCTCATTTCCTATATGTTGGGTAGATTAAGTTCTACTACTTAACAATGTTTATAAGGTAAAACTTAGGTACAATTTTTAGATGGTTTATTTCAAATTTCTAATTAAATTTAGTTATGTAGTTACGTTAGTTAATTAGTTACATAATTGAATTTAATTATATTGGGGACAAACCTAATATAGGTCACACATATTTAAATTATGTTTCATATTATATATTTCCACCTTTTTCATACAATCATTTAATACAAAAATTTCTTAATATATTTATCATGTAGAAAGTTATGATTAGCGTAATAACATTTTTTGACGTAGGCTTGGAAAGATAATGCTGATTTATATTACTAAATAACCAACTAAGTTATTAGTTGCAATCACAAAAAAAAAAAAAAAAAAACTGTGAAAAGAATTGTATCACTAATAAATTAACAGTTGAACAAATGGGATCATTAATGCCACGTGTCTCTTCCCGCCACCTGACAGTGGTGTGGTGTTTCTTAAAGTGACAACGCGGTCCCGGAATTTCACTGCCATGCCACGACAGTGGAGCATTCAGTATTGTAATGTTTGAATGATTTTTTTATTTTTATTTTTTTGGGCTAGGAAAAAAAAAGGGAAGAAGATATTATTGTTGAAAGGACATAAAGATTCTCTCCTTTTCTGAATTGTAACAGTGCGACCAAAGACCAATCCCCCATTGCCACGATGCATCTCATCATCAGTGATGACAATACAACTTTTTTTTTTTTTTTGAGAGGTAAGTTAGTTAAGTTAGAGCATCCATAGCAGATGTGGCAAAAATTATGTAATTTTGTCACATTAAAGACCTACTTTATTATTTTACCACATCATTTTACAACATCCCATTTATCAGATGTTTTATCATACAATTCTATACATTAAAATAATATTTACTATACATTAAAATAATATATTATCCCCTCCCCTATTATCATTAACGGCACAACCACCAGCCACAAATATCCACTGCGACAACAACACCGACAGCCACCACCGACCATCACCCCCACAGCCCACCACCACCCAAATCAACTGAACCACCACCTGCCGCCTACAATTTAAAAAACAAACACAAATACCCACCATCACCACCACTACAACCCACCTCTACTGCAAACTAACCACCAATATCAGATCAACCCAAATTGCAGCAAAAAAAAAAAAAAAAAACCCACAACCAGAGAGAGGTAGAGTGAAAGGCAAACAGAGAGGAGAGGGAAGAGGGTGAGATCGACGGCGGCCTCGGGGTGAGATCAGCCCGTGAGTGAGATTGGCGAAATCGAGCGTGGCTGAGCGATATTGACGGCGGCTGGGTGAGATCGGCGGTGGTGGCTTCAGAGGGTGAGAGAGATCGGCGCGCGTTTCCAAGAAGCTGTCCTCCAAGTCCTCGCCGGCGGAGCACGCTGTCGTCGTTGGAGCTATGCCGTCGTCGCTGTCAGCGAACATCCCGGACTGGTCGAAGATCCTGAGAGATGAGTACAGAGATAATACAGGGAGAAGAGAGAGGGAACCGGTGAGAGAGAAGAGAAAAGAAAAAAATGAAGAGAGACGAGAGAGAAAAGAGAATAAAAAACTATAAAATTTTTTGCAACATCTGTCCATACCGTCTCATATTTGAGACGGTATTGTAGCCATGTTGCATAATTTTTGGAATTTGGAACATCTGATAAACCTCCATTTTTGTGTTTGGTGTGGCAAATGTGTCAAATATTTGGCATTTGACACATTTACCACATCTGCTACAGATGCTCTTAAAACATGGAAAATCCAACTTGGTTGTATTGCTGCTATATCCTAAATTTTAGTATCACAATTTTAGCTACAAATAATAATCAATTTATGTGAAAGTAATAAATAGTTAATCACAATTTATTCTCTTAACTAAAAAAAAAAATCACAATTTATTATGTAAGATAATTGTAGTAATAGTTGTGGTTTAGTTTGTGGTACAAGAATCACTCCAATGATATTTTATATGGCAAATTGTTAGTAGATAAAAAAATAATATTAATAGTAAATACAAACTAGAACTAGGAACATATTGCCACCTAAGATTTGGTGTACTCTGGGAAGTTTTGATTTTTTTTTTTTTTATAGCTTTTAGCTCTATTGAAATAAATTAGCATTTTTTTATATTTTTTAATGCATTTAACATAAAATTTACAAAAAAAATATGAGTATATTATGGTATAAGCTTATTTAGCTATTTGTTGATTTTTCTTTCTAGAAAATGTATTAACTATAAAAGCATACTTGTAATTTCGAAAATTGAAATGAAGTCAAACAAGTGATATTTTAAAAAATTGTACATTAAAACTAACTAATAAAGCGGGACCCAAAAAAAAAAAAAAAACCCTATATCTTTGATAAAGTTACACAAATAATCTATTAGAAATAAGCAATCAGCAATTCTCGTACAGATACTTGTAAAAAAAGTAACGTTATATCCACAACATTTTCACAACAAATTGTAGATGGCAAATTGTTATAGGCTATTACTAATAATAAACAAAAATAATAATTTTAGTGGTTGGCCCAAAATAGAACCAGTAATAGTTTACCAAATAACAATTGCAGTGAAAATGTTGTGTAGTAGCATTTTTGTGATAAAATGTTCCAAACCTGATACCATATATAGAAGAAAATTTCTACATCTATAATATTTTCATAACATTTTTATATATAGTAAGTTATTATTGGTTCTAATTTGAACATACCACATTAATAATAAACCGTAACAACCTACTATTTGCCATTTTTTAGCTCAGAAACACGTGTTATATAATCCAGGAACCAATCAGTGAAACCCGTGTGCGTCTTTGAGTCACAGGCAGGTAAGGGACCCACAATTTCTCTCACGAAGCTCTCCGCACTCACTCCCTTGTGATTGGATCGCGAAAAGAAAGAAAGCGCGAGAGAGAGAGAGAGAGCCAGTATATGCGCCAGTTCTATGCGCCACCACAACACAACACTTTTAAAATGGCACACCCCACGTAATTTCACTTAAACACTCAAGGTCATTTCCGGAAATCCAAAAAAAGAAAAAAGAAAAAAACCAATTTCCCCAACATGCGTAATGGTTTTTTTTTTCCCCTTTACTTTTCTCTTTCCTCTCTTAATCGAAAGAAGGTCGGGCACAGCGAGAGAAAGAGAGAGAGAGAGAGAGAGAGAGTAAAACACTTAGCACAGAAAAAAGAATAAAAAGAGAGAGAGAGAGAGGGAGAGAGTTTTTCACAGTTCTATCTATTTTAATGGCGGTTAGGGTTTTTCACTGATCCCCCAAATCCCTTTCTAGAAAACCCTTAATTCTTTTGTTTCTGCTCTCTTTCTCTTCTCTCTTTTTAAAAAAAAAATTAACAAACACACCCAAAAAAAAAAAAAAAACCCTAATTTGAACTTTCTAGAAGCGCGTCTCTCTATTTCGATTCGGATTAAATTTCTCGAAAATTTCGGGGCTTCGAATTCGAAAATCGTGGATACAGGAGCTGCTTCCTCCATGGGCGCTCCGGAGAAGTCACAGGCCAACGCCAACAATTCGATGCAGGTGAGTTCCAGTTTAGTTGAAATCGAAGCCTCATTACTTTTTTTGCCCTAAAATTGAGCTTGATTTAGATACTCTATGTTTTGTTGCTGGCCCTTTTGAAGCTTTGTGTTTGGTGTTACTGTTAGTCTATGAATTATATATATATATATATATATATATATATATTTTTTTTTGTGTGTGTAATTATGTACTTTCGGTTAATTTAATTGTGGTGGATTTAGATTAATTTTTATTGAGTCAGTGTAAAATATTTCTAATTTGATTCGATTAGGGTTTTCTTTGTAATTGGCTTGGGTTGTGTTGTGTTGCCATGTATTGGTTTTTTTTTTTCGTTAATCAATTTTTTAGTTCGTTAGTTGCTAAAACAGTTAAGTTGCCTGAAAATGTCAAAACGAGTAATATTGTCGTGGCCCGGGTGCTGATATGTTTCGAAGTAATTGTTTGTTGAAGTTTTTTAGCAAAATTACTACAGTAAATTGAAGGGTTGGGTTAGATATGAACTACTTTTCCAGTGGGACAGGATTAATAATTGTAGTCTGAGCTGCTAATGAGCTCTAGCTCAAATGGCACATTGTCCCCTTTTAAGCGCAAGGTGGAGGGTGAGGTTGTGGGTTCAATACCCACTGGGTGGTCTGAGCTTAACTGTACGGGTATTTTCATATGTTGATTGAATTTGATCCTCAGAGTGGAGAATGAGTTAAAGCAGTAGTATGGTGGCCTTGTGTTGGACAGTCTAGGCTTGAAGTTTGGAAATTTTTAGTTGTTTTTTATTTATTTATGCTTGAGCGGAAGCTCTATATGCAACATTTTGCACAAGTGTTTTTAAGCTCAATTTTTGAATTTCCATACCCATTTTGAGTTTGATTTGGTGAGGGCTCTTAATTTTGAAACAAATTTGATTTTGTTTGATAATATTGTTCGTTTTCCGGATATTGGTGTTTGTTGCTATCTTGGTGAGTCATGGATTTGTTTCTCGGTGCATAAGTCTCTAGTCCCCACTGTTCAAATTTCCTTTAAAATGACAACTTTCTTTGGTGGAATAGACTCAGTTAATCTGATATTTTTATGGGATGACTAACTTTTTCTTGGACTTCAATACTCTTGAATAACAAACTTTTTAACACTGCATTGAGACAATGCCATGTGCTACTGATTTGGCCTTAATTTCATCTGTATTACATCTATCATATTAGGAGTTAGGACTCACTTTAGTTTTAAATTCTATTTATACTCTCTTTAAAATGAACGTATGGTAACTATTACTATTCATCCTCTTACTCTATTTCTTTTTGATCCACTATCTTGTGGGGGGTTCGAGGGATATCCTAGCGGATTTAACACCTCTTGTGGTGTTTGGGCACTAGAATTCTAACCCACTAGCTCCCCTCCCTTATTCACCTAGGAAAAACAAGAAGTCCTCACTTTTGTGCATATATGTGTGAGTTTTTATAATGCCAGCTTCACCCTAGTAAGATGTGCTCGATATTTATTGTTATTCCTCTTTAGGATATTCTCTCATTACTATACATACAAAGATTACAAATATTACTTATCAAAAAGGAAAAACAGGTTTGCAAATGTGCTTGAGCATGAACATGAGAGAGAGAGAGAGCACTCTTATTGTTCTATCATTCCAACATTCAATAACTACAATTGAAATCAGAGGAAATTAGCTTCAGATATATAACAACTTAACTCTTGCATAATCAAAAAATCTTTACTAGAGCAGATTACTTTCATCACCAGGACATCTTTACCAGAGCTGAGAACTTGGTTAGCAAAGGAATCTTTGCACATATTTTTTATTGGAATAACCCTTATGTAATTGACTTACGTGGATGTGGGAGCTCTTTATAGACTTATGATTCAAATTTGAGTACTTATGTCAAGATTCTATTTATAATTTCATGTAGTTGACATAGAGCTCTTCATAATCTTAGGATTTAAATTTGGTACTGATGTCTAGATTCTGTTTTAAATTCATGTAGTTATATTTGTTCAATTGGCCAAAGCAGGCGGGCTATCATGTATTAAAAATATGGCTGATGTGGCACTGCCAAATAAGGTGCCATGTTAGTTTGTAATACAGATTTTTGCTGAAGTGTTTGTACCTAAGTATTACTCTGATTTTAGCATATTAGTGAGTACCGTTTCTTTATTTTTGTTTTTTGATAAATGACCATAGTCCTTATGTTTGCAGGATTTTTAATAGCTCCAGATTCTTTTATAGCTTACTTGCCTGGTTTTGCTTTTCAAATTCTTGCATTCAATTACACAGGGTAGCCCTAAATTTGTTATATGCTTATTAGTTTTCAAAAATCATATTAGTTACCCTTTGTTCAATCAGCATGATTTTTTGGGTTTTTGCTGAGTAGTTATAAGGACGACTTTGTTGTGGTTGATGTGCAATTGCCTTATTACTTATTGTCCTTTGCGCTATCCAGCATTATGTTTAATTTATGTTTGTTATCTTTTGATGTGCTATCTTCTTATCCAATTTGAAATTTTGGGGATGCTTAGCTGCTTCGCAAGTTTTCCTGGAGTCGAAGTTCTGCTCTTTTGAAATTTATGCTTATTGCTTATGTTGACTGGATGACTGATAGAAGTAGCCCATATAATTCTTTTCATTATTATTTTTTAATTTCAGCGTGTAAAGGTCTACCGTTTGAATGATGATGGGAAATGGGATGACCAAGGCACTGGGCACGTCAGTGTTGACTATATGGAGGTTCATTCATATCTTAATCTTCTTTGATGTTTTCTGACATTAACAAGCAGATTTTAGATTCCAAAGAGTTCTCATTCTAAAAATCTATCTAAAATATTCCATGCATTTTGATTTATTGCAAAATTTATATCACAGCGATCAGAAGAGTTGGGTTTGTTTGTTGTTGATGAAGAAGACAATGAGACGTTACTTTTGCATCGTATCAGCTCAGATGACATTTACAGAAAGCAAGAAGGTATTTTTGTGTTCAACAGATGAATTGTTGGATTTTTCTTTTCCTGTTGTAGCTAATATTTTATGCCAAGTGGTTTAAATGTCAGGCTGATAAGTACTTCTATTTATATTTAGATACCATTATTTCATGGAGAGATCCAGAATATTCGACGGAATTGGCACTCAGCTTTCAAGAGACCACTGGATGCACTTACATATGGTAATAACTAAATATTTATTATTCACAAATCTTTTTTTCTTCCCTTGAAAAATTTCTGCTTCAGCCATCATTAATGCCTACTAAATATCATGCCTGTTTTATTTAGGGACAATATCTGCAATGTGCAAAGAAATCTGCATTTTAATACTCTTAACAGTAAGTATTTGCAAGATTTAAAAATTTTCATTTTGTAATCTATTGATTTGCATCTTGATTCTTAACCTTTGTCTATCTTGAAGCTTATTATCTCCAGGTGAAATACCTTAGATGCATCTTGAACCTTTGTATATCAAGAATCTTTCAACTTACTCCCCCCCACTTTACCTTGTGTTTTGGGTTCAGACTTAAGTGGACTTATATAGAAATGGGGGTGTTATATAAGCATGTAAGCTCAACTTCTAGATTCATCCAAAAAAAAAGCTCAACTTCTAGAAGAATAAAGCTGAAAGGCAGCTGAAAGAGAAATGCCTGTCATCCATGAAATAATTTGACATAGTCAACGATATATAATAGCTTCCCCATCAAAAACTATATATAGTAGTTTCTTATTTGTAGTAGTGAAGCCCTTAAACAAATCTTCTAACGGTAGGGAAACACCAACAACAGCCAATTTGACCGTATTGACAATCACAACCTTGGACTCCATCTTGAAGCTGTAAAAATGCTTTCTACTTTCTTTCTTCTAGATGGGCCATACCTGCGGGCTCATCAGCCAGTATAATTCAAATCCAAGCAAGTATGAGTTTCAGAGGATCTACTAGACACATTTTCTATGGAGGAATATTTAGACTGTAAAGGTACCTAGCAAGATTGCTTTCTTTGCGTGGACAGCAGTGAGGGTTAATAATTTAACTGTGGATATTATTCGGTAACAATCCCTTAAGATTATTGATTGGTGTTGCTTGTGTGAGAGTAACTGAGAGTTGGTAGATCATTTTCTTTTGCATAATTGTGGAAATTTGTGTTCTCTTTTTGGGGTTTCATGGGTCATACTGAAAATAGTTATTCAGCTGTTGGAGTGTTGGCAAGGAAAATGTCGTTGTTATAGAAACTTGGAAATTACCGCATCATGTGTTGTGGACCATTTGGTAAGTGAGAGATAGAACTTTTGATGGTGTTGAACAGCCTATTCATGTAGTTAAGCCAATAATGTTATGGTCTTTGAATGAGGGGAGGGAACAAAATACCCGCACTTTTGAGGATGTTGAGAAATCTACTGGTTTTTTGAAGTCTTTGCTAGTTGGGACGTTGTTTGGGTGGTCTCGTACTTGGGGTTTTACACAATGTATTTCCATTTTTGATTTTGTGTATTCTATTTCTGTTTGATTTGTTTGTATTTGTTTCTATTATATTCTGTTCATCATCGTGAACATGACGCACTTTTTTTAATCAAGATATCTATTACCTATAAAAAAAAAAAGTAAATAGGAACTGTATACATTAATGGTTCAAATTAATTTGCAAAGAAATCTGACTTGTAATAATCTAATTTATTGTATCCATGGTAAGAAATTTTTTCCATAGTGGTGGTGCAAATAAAGAATCAAATTTCTGGAGGGAATTGAAGATTTATGACAAGTTCCACAAGGAATCAAATAACTTTCACAATTGAGAGTTCCTTCTCATTGAGAATAAGTCCAAATTATTAGAAGGAATATCGTCTGATCCATTTGTGCGTTAAAAGTTTCTTTATTACATATTTTTTTTATCTCTCTTATTCTAGATTGCATTTGGAGTTTTTTTAAATTTTTTGGCATGGACCATTATTTATGTTCTCTTTATGATACATGCAGACGATACATTTCACAGTGTGAACAGTGAGTTGAGGGAGTTGCCTGCCGTCGAGCTATCCACACTTCCTCTAATACTTAAGGTTTCAAAAGGATGCTTTATTTTTATCTTATTTTATAGTTGTTTAAATTTTATATTTAATCCTTATTCATTTTTGGCCAAGTAGCTTTACTATGCCTTCGTGTTTTAATGTTTGTAGCATTTAATTTGTGATGTTGTTATCTCTCTGAGTTATTAATTTATCTAGTTTATTTATTTATTTATTTTTTATTATCCTGATTCCTTTAGCTGGATGGGTGTGTGTAAAATCTAATGATCGAGTATGTGAGGCAAGTGGGTTGACAAGGAAAAGTTATTCATTGCAGTAGCATGCTTTTCATCTTTTTGGTAGCCTGTCTTGTTTAAGTAAAAAGCAGATTTCTAGAGTCAGTCAGAGCTTTATACCTCCTTCATGTCCTCATATGAAACTACAGTATGAACAGAAGCTTCGCCAATTGTGATTACTGACATATGGGATAAAACCTTTGAAGGATTGTGATTACTGATATCTTTTTGTGGAAAGTTCGGATTGTGTTGCTTCCATGCTTGGCTTAATGTGCTCCAATACACCACAGAGGGAGGGTCTAGACATAATGCAACAGAATTTGAGAGGCACTAAGGTTTTTGATGTTTGGTTTTATTATGGTGCACTGTAAGCCCAAAGGGAGATTTCTTTTTCATGAGAGGAATTTGGTGTGCCAAAGCCTTGAAAAGGGTATTTTTCTTTGTGCGGACTGCAGCGTGGGGGAGGATTACTCTCTAGGGATCTTATCATATGCTCTCTTTAAATCAATGAAAACCATATGAAGGTCTTTACAGGCCTCTATATTTTTCTATTAGATGTCTAAGTAAGAAAATAGCTTCCATAGTAGATTGTCATGGCATAGCACAACTCATAAGTTTAATTCCATGGTAATTATACAGTTTTGAATATGTTTCTTGTTCTTATAAATAGGAATTAAAGTACTTCTCCACTCATTAGGCATCTTCAATGGGGATTTCATCTGGTCCCATGGCTTTTCCCATTTTCATCCTCCTTAATGCATCCTTTACCTCAGCCATCCTGATTCTTTGAACAAATCTATGGTTTCCATTCTCCATTGGGTTATCTAGATCACTCCAATGTTTCATATTGTTTCCATTAAAAAGTTTATCAAAATAACTTTTCCATTTCTTTTTATTATGTTCTTCTTTTACTAACACTCTTTGATCTTCATTTTTAATGCACCAAAGACCATTTAAGCCTCTTGTTTTCATTTCCTTTTTCTTAGCAAGTTTATAAATATATGTATGCTTCTCTCCCTCATTCTTTGACACTTTGTAATTTTCATAAAAGTAGTAGTGTCTCTAAATTTAGGCCAGCTTCTATAGCTCTCTCTTTAATTTAATTGCTGCTTGAACCACTGTATTCCACCAAGTCTCCTTAGTAGGTTGCCCACATCCTTTAGTACAAGTAGCCATTTCATTCCACATTTTATCAACGTCTTCGTCTAAATTCCACTTACCTTTTTTGATCATTTTATTTTCAAACACATCTTGTTTCTCTCCCTTCAAAATCCACCACCTATCCTTGGGTTTCTTTGTCTATTATGAGTATCTCTTCTTTTCCATCTTTTAATATGAATACCATACCTATGTTGAGTGGTTGCGCTCTCTCCTAGTATCACCTTACAATCTTTACAAAATTCACTATCCACTTCTCGAGTGAGTGAAAAATCTATTTAACCAACGTTTGTCCCACTTTTAAAGGTAATTAAGTGTGATGCTTTCCTTTTTGAACCAAGTGTTCGTTAATATAGAGTCATATGTTGTTCCATACCCCTGGCCTCCATGAACTCTTTCAAAGCGCCCCCACTATCTTTTCCAACATGGCCATTCAGGTATTCTCCAATAATACATTTCCTGTGTACTTGGGTCTGTTATTGATTGCAATAAATTTTTTATTTTTTTATCAAAAAAAAAGAAGAAGCTCTCCTTTAATAATCTTTTCTCCGTGTGGTAACCCTTGGATCAAGTCATCCATGTCCTCCCAAAATTTTTGCTATTGGTTCTTCCAATCCTGTTTGAGGAGCATACACACTAATTATGTTAATTGTTTCTTCTCCTAGGACAAGTTTTATTAACGAAATTCTATCTTCTATCCTCTTTGCCTCAATGACTTCGTTTTTAAGACTTTTTTCTATGATTATCCCCACCCCATTTATATTTTTATCTTTTCTTGTATGCCACAATTTATATCCAGTATGTTCAATTTTTCTAGATTTCTTGTCTAGCTACGTAGTTTCTTGATGACATTATGTTTTTTCTTCTCCTAGTCATTGTATCTACTAGTTTCATTAGTTTTCTCAGTTAAAGACCCTATATTCCAAGTACCTATTCAAATTTTATTCTCTTGGACAAACTTTTTTACCTGCACCCATCCATCAAAATGCGGGAACTCTTGCCCATTTTTCACTACACGTGAGTGTTGAATCTGTTGATGTAGTGTGTCGCTATGGGGATCACCCTAGCTAACCCTTGCCCACTTTTCACTGCACCCGAGGTCTGATGCAACACATTCCTAGTAGGGGACGCCCCACCTAGTATCTGTATAGGATCCATTCATAAAAGAGTGACTAAAATTTTATGTTAGCTGTTAACCAACTGCAGCCAGCCTTTTCCCGAGCTTGGGACTGTCTGTGAACAAATATGTGACACTAAGCTCAGACAGGTGGAGTTACATGCTATATAGAATTATCTTTTAATTTTTTGGTAGATCCTTTACCTTTTGTTGGAACATCGATTTTCGTGCATCCATTTTCTTTTTAAATATATACGCATGCACCCAGTCACTGGATCATTGAATCAAATTGACCAATCTTTGTTTTGCAGACTGTGGCTGAGAGTGGCATTGCTGATCAGATGCGGCTGACAGAACTCATTGGGAATGATGTAAGTGTTGTATATCTTCTTGATGTATAGTGGGACCATGCCCATTTAAGATAGTCCAAGTGTGTCCGTTTTAAATAAGATTTTCTTTCTCCTACCTTATCCTTTCCATGTATTTCATATCATAGTTGTCTAAGACAATATATTTTTTTTGTTTGATGCATTTCATACCTCATGCCTGACCATGTTTTCCTATAATTTTGAAAATTTCCTGGCCTAATTATATTTTGGGTGATCAACTTTTCAAATCTTACAATTTTATTTTATTTTCTAAATTTTCTTAACACAGCAAGAATTTTTTCGAAAGCTGATGGACCTGTTTAGAATCTGTGAGGACTTGGAGAATGTTGATGGCCTTCACATGATATACAAAATAGTCAAAGGGATTAGTAAGTAATCCTTTTTGTTCCACCATTGTGTCCTTGTTATATGCTACTTGTATGCATATTCCTCATTAGAGTGACTTGTGTGCGGTTACCTACAGTTTTGCTCAATAGTCCTCAGATCTTCGAGAAGATATTTGGTGATGAATTGATCATGGATATTATTGGTGCACTGGAGTGTAAGTTTCAATTTTCATTTGTTTATGATAACCTCTTATATTAGAATGAAGTTTAAATATTTGAGATATTTTTTGTCAATTTTGGTGATTATGAGGCGAATTTTATGTCTGAAACATTCTTTATATAAAATGCTGGGTCAGTCTTGGGGTTTAAATATATTGTTAGCTTCCATTATATTAGCATGAATGGCTACAATTTTTTTTTTTGGCCAAGTAAAAATAAATAAATATATATTTGTAGCTGTTAACAAGTAAATGACTTTGTTTCTTTTTGTTGAGGGGCAAGAGAGAGAAAGGGGGGATGTTCCTTTTTGTGTCTACTTATTTTTTACATTTCTGCTTCTAACTGTACTGAGTTACTACATTGGGCAGAATCATTATATTTAATGATTTTATCCTTTAAAACCCCTCTTCTCATTTATGTCATAGTTGTATATTCTGGGTAAGTACACAGAATTTGTGGTAGCTTGGCTGATTGTTTGGTTCTTAGTTCTTTATTATTCACTAATTCTTTTATCATGTTGAACCACTCTAAATGTAACTTGCAGATGATCCAGAGGTCCCTCGTGTACAACATCATCGTAATTTTTTAAAAGAGCATGTTGTTTACAAGGAGGTAACATCTTTGTAGCTGGTTATTCTTCTCTTTCATGAAAGGGGAGGTTGAGATGGGTGGATGGAAGAATATTGCTATGTGCTAATTTCTGGACATTTTTTCATTTGTTATAGGCCATACCAATTAAAGATCCTTTAGTTCTGTCAAAAATACACCAGACATACAGAGTTGGTTATTTGAAGGTGTGAATCATTCATGACACAACCTTGGATTACTAGCTTTCTTGTTTGTAATTTAAGCAATCCTTTTATATTACCTTGTTTAGGATGTCGTTTTGGCTCGAGTATTGGATGAGGGCACAATTGCAAATCTCAATTCCATAATTCATGGAAACAATGCACTTGTAAGATTTTAAAAGCTCATTCTTTTTAAACATATTGAGTACTATGTTATTTTGCCTCTAATTGTGTTGTTCTCTTGTAGGTTGTTTCTTTGTTAAAGGATGACAGTACCTTTATTCAGGAATTATTTGCTAGGTTGAGATCGCCCTCCACTTCTGCAGAGTCTAAGAAGAATTTGGTAATTTTTGAATCTTGAAGTAAATACATCCATTTGTCTTTTTTGTGCATGTTAATAGTATTATGCAATTCCAACATGGATATGTGATTAGTCCGCTTAATGCTTTAGGAAATTGCAGTTTGGATTCCTTTTTGTGAATATGTAATCAGTCCCCCCTTGGTACTGCCATAGACTGTCTGAACAATGTTTTGTTTTTATTTTTGGTCATCTTAATTTTTACTCGTATTTCGGATGGTCATGAGGTTGGATTGTCCGTGTCTAGATCCTAGACTATGTGGTGTGTTTGGTTGGAGGTGAAATAGGTAGGATGGAAAAAAGAAGAAGAAGAGAAAATAGGAGAGAAAATTGTTGGGAGAAGTGTTTGGTTGGGAGGGGGAGGGAATTTTGGTGGGGCCCAGGAGGTTTCTCCCCAGGCCATCAAAACACAATCTCCCCAAATTGGGGAGAAAAAGGGGGAGAAAATTGTGCAAAAATTTTTGGACAAAATTACCCATGTCAAAGCCCACTGTTTACGTGTTACTGCCTTTGGTTCCTATTTATTTATTTTAAATTTCTAACTGGATGTGGCTGAGCCTTTGTTTCTAACTGCACTGCTGCCTTTTTTATTTATTTATTTTTTATCTTCAATTTATTATTATTATTTTTTTAAATTTTAAACTGGGCATGAAATTTTTTTTTTTTGTTGGTTATTATGCTTTTTTGTTTTTTAACTGGGCATGAATGGTATTTTTGGTTGGTTGATTTTTTTTTTTTTTTTGCATGATCTTTGTTTTAATAAACTTGGTGTGATTTTTTTTTAAATTTTTTTATTTTTTTTTTAACTAGATAATTTTTTTAATAAGGGCATATGAGTCAATTTATATAAATTACATTTTCTATCCTCTTACTTTTCTTCTCAACCAAACAAAAAAGTTTTCAATCTTTTCACTTTTCCACCCTCTCAACCAAACACAAATGAGGAAAATAAAATCTTTTCGATCCTCTCACTTTTCCATCCTACCAATCCAAACGGACCCTAGTGCCTGTTTCTCGGTCACTATCTTAATTGATGAACATTTTAAGAGCACTGGTTGTAGAGATAAATTAAGCCGTGAAACTCTTTTCTCCTATGATGTCATCTTGTTATTTCCTTTAAAAACATGCAATTATTGGCTTTTTAAATGATTTTATTTGATTCTTAACTTGTGTCAGGATAAAGCAGTAAGATTGTGAGTGTAGTTTGTTAGAGATAGTGGGTATTTGTGGAGTTTCTCCTGGTAATGATAGTGGATCATGTTCTATAACTGTCAATACCAACCCTGTATTTTTTTTTTCCATGAAATAGGTGTATTTCTTGCACGAGTTTTGTAGTTTAAGCAAGAGCCTGCAGATGGTCCAACAGCTCCGGCTATTTAGGTATGCTATTTCTGCAATTATTTATGTTGATGTAGGTGTTGAATTCTCTCTAGCCAACCCTTTGTTTGAAAGTGGTTGCTGCTTAAGTGTTATCTTTGTGATTATCAAATCAGTGCATAGTTTTGCTTTGCATTATTTTACTTGTTTTAAGAGTGAGGGTTTAAAATTCTTGCAGGGATCTCATGAATGAAGGTATCTTTGACATCATCACTGATGCTTTGCAGAGTCAAGACAAAAGGCTTGTATTAACTGGGTAATAGTGAACTCCTATTATAAGTCTATTGCTTTTTGTGTTTTATTAATAAGAACATGTATGTTTACATAATTAATTCAAAAAATAGTCATTGTCCTAATAATAAGTCATTCTAATGGATGCAGGACAGATATCCTTATTCTTTTCTTGAATCAGGATCCAAACCTTCTTCGTTCTTACGTTGTTCGGCAGGAAGGAATTCTACTTTTTGGACTCTTGGTATGCATTGCAATATGGGTCATACACCAAACAGCTCATTTCACTCACCTTAGAAAAATATTCACCAATTGGGGCTGCATCAATGGCCTAACAACTGAAGCATGATTTATAATAATAAAACGTGGGGAATTAGGTGGGGGGAAGAGGGGGGGGGGGGTGTTGTGGAGATGAAAAATATGAAACAGATTTAATTAGATAGATATAGAGCTGAGTTTCAACAGCATACAGGTTGGTTTAGATTTGCTTATTTGGGGAGATCTTTAATGATAGATGATTTGTGGAGAATATATTTGTGGTATATATGGTAGTCAAAGGTGACCCGGATGCTTGCTGAGGTGCCTGGGCAAGTTGTGGCACCACTAAGGCTCCTCTTAAGGCTCTAAAGCGAGTCACTTGCCTTTAGAGCCTAGGCTATCAAGGTGACCACCTTGTTACAAAACCCATTGTTAGATTAATTAATTTACAGAAACATGTAAAACTTATTGTTAAATTAATTACTTTTCATGATTGATTGTCGGTGTACCTTTTGTATGCTTCCAGGTGTATTGGGGTTGCATCCAGTTTTGTGTTCTTTAATAAAACATTTAGTTAAGAACTGGTAAATATGGTAGTGAAGAATGATGTCTCTCTTATCCTGAATTGGAAAAAGGGCTTGTTATTTGAGTTCTGCATGTAGGTAGCCATCACTAGTGCTAAGTCAGTATCATAGATGAGTGTAAATGTGTAGACATGTAATATTTAAAAAGATGGAGATGCGGAAATGCTCTAATTAACGAATGCGAAGTCAGTATTGTAGGTGAGTGTAGACTTTTCTTTATCGGTAACAAGTGTCTTGAAAAGTTGTCTGCTTACATTGCCATAATATTTTTTTGACAAGTTTATATTGCCATAATAATAACATTAATTCAAACTTTACTTTGTTCAACTTCATGGGCATACATGGTAGTAAACAGCTGCTGTAGCTAATCAGATCAGATCCTCATTTCTTTGACTCTGCCACCATCTCATCGGAAGGACACATGTTTACCACCCAATATTTACATAGGGTTGTTTGTTAATGTGTAGGTTAAAGGAATGATTACAGATTTTGAGGAGGACATGCACTGCCAGTTTCTTGAAATTCTTCGCAGTTTACTGGATTCATACACATTGTCTGGAGCACAGGTGCCTGCCTTGACCATTCACTCCTAATATTTCTTTCAATTGCCTTTTCCTGAATTTCTGGTTTTTTGAAGTTTCAGTATTTTTTTTTTCTTTTCGTGTTTTTACTTTTTACTCTACTTTATACCCTTTCATTTTGTGCATGTCAGCTTGGCTTGTTTGCGTTGCATATTTCTTTCCATGTAACTAAGCATGAGGTCCATTCTGTAGCTTTTAGCTGAGCCTGAATTTGAACTTGTTCAAAAATAACAAGCCTGAATAAAGCATTTCAAACTTTACTTTGTTAACAATAAAACCTTCTCCCTTTCCCCCACTCCAAGAAAAGGCTCATATCAGTCTCCTAGCAGTGCAGTTGAAAGATTTGGACCTCTTTTGGGGTATCAATATGTCATCACTGTCACTCTCTCTCTCTCTCTCTCTCTCTCTCTCTCTCATATGCAAGCATAAAATTTCTGTACTTATTTTGTAATAACCTTGCATTTGGAGTCTGCGACATGTTTGAGTTTATTTATGCAGGTGTGACATTTTGAATGTTGATTTGTATTTTAGGCTGTGTTTGGTTGCTGTAAAACGTTTTCCGGAAAATAC
Source organism: Quercus tomentella (assembly GCA_028535165.1). Lineage (NCBI taxonomy): Eukaryota > Viridiplantae > Streptophyta > Magnoliopsida > Fagales > Fagaceae > Quercus > Quercus tomentella. Next base: position 41,622,544 of record JAPQVY010000001.1, on the reverse strand, counting down.
ATATTTTCCGGAAATGCTAATTTCCGGAAAAGGAAAATGTTTCCATGTGTTTGGTTGCATTTCAAAAAATTTTCCGGAAAATATTTTTTGGTGTTTGGAAAAGAAGAAGGAAAACACAAATCCAGAAAAAAATCATCAACGATCGCGATCAACGGCGACGGTGCGATCTCGCCTTCGCGAGATCGCGATCAACTGCGCGATCTCGCGAAGGCGAGATCGCGCCGTCGATCGCGATCTTCGCGGCGATCGTCGGACTGGAGCTCGCGAGATCGGCACCGCCTGGAGCTCGGAGTCCGCCGGCGATCGTCGGACTGACTGGAATATTTCTTCTCCTCTCGCGCGCGCGCGCTCTCTCTCTCTCTCTTTTTCTGGAAATGCTTTGAAGTGAAAATGAGGGGAGTAAATGATTTCCGGGTCAAAGGTGAAAATAGTGGTCAACCGGAAGTCATTTTCCGGAAAATGGTATTTTCTGTGACAGCCAAACACTCCGGTTTTACGGAAAATGATTTCCGGAAACAGTTTTCACCCAATTCAAACACACCCTTATTATATTTCTGCTGAATTGTTGGAAAAATTTGTCCGTAAAACTTTCATGTAAGATGGATTTCTTTTCCATGCTTCAGATTAAATATGTTTCTATGTGTTTATTATGTCATTGAGTGTTTGGTCTTGCTGTTTTGTGCAGAGAGATACTATTATAGAGATTTTCTATGAGAAGCATTTGGGTCAACTAATTGATGTTATAACAGCATCTTGTCCTTCGGAAAGCGGAGCTCAATCAAGTGATAAATCTGAAGGATCTGGTGGAAGTATTGGAAATGAAAATGGCACAAAGCCTGAAATACTGTCAAACATATGTGAATTGCTGTGCTTTTGTGTTCTGCACCATCCATACAGGATAAAGTAATATTTTGGATGCTTTCTGTTTAATCATTGATGACTGAATCCTTCTCCAGACATTTTAACATGTAAATGTGTGGATTTCTCTTCTGTTTGCAGGTGTAACTTTCTCCATAATAATGTGATAGATAAAGTTTTGCTGTTGACACGAAGAAGGGAAAGATACCTAGTTGTTGCTGCTGTTCGATTTGTTCGCACTATTCTTTCCCGCAGTGTAAGTAAATTCATCTTGATACTGAATAATATCATTTCTCCATTTTTATTTTAGAAGCTGCGCTCAGTAGAATATTAACTGCAAAAGATTCAATTGAGAGGCAGTTTTTTGTGAGCTGGTGCTACACTTGTAAGAGTGATAGAAGACACTGGTCATTTGCTTCTGTGTTTCTGCTTACTATGTGGGAACACTTAGCCCCATTTGGGTGTCTCTCTCCTCTCCTCACTACCCCCCCCCAATCTCCCTCCATCCAAACTAGGGTTAGTGATGACTATCATACATATGCAGTATTAGCAGCCAACTTTATCCGTGGAAATTGTACAAGTTTCTGGCAGGACGGGTGTCTCTCATATACATGCCATCATCTCAACTGGACATCTTGTGCCTCAATCTGATGTTTGTGCATATTTTTTAAGCCCTTAATAATTTCTGTATATTCAGGGAGTCTTCTAATTTTATATTGCTAGTTATTGTTGTTGTGCATTTCATTAGCTTTTACTCTGTTTATTTTGTCTGCAAATTTCCAGTGGACTAGCACATCTTGTGGGCAGTGTATAACAACTCAAATTGTGTGCTTATACGCAGGATGAGCATTTGATTAGTCATATTGTTAACAACAACCTTCTCAAACCAATTGTGGATGCCTTTGTTAGTAATGGCAATCGTTACAATCTGCTCAACTCTGCAGTATTAGAACTTTTTGAGTACATTCGAAAGGTGCTCATTTTTAATACCTCTTTGCTATTGGATTTTAGATATATCTGGAAGTAATTCTCTACTAATGATCTTGTTCTATGCAGGAAAACCTGAAATTATTGCTTAAATATATAGTTGATTCATTTTGGGACCAGTTGGCCAAATTTGAGAATTTGGTTTCTATTCAGTCACTAAAAGTTAAATATGAGCAGGTATTCTCCAATCATTCTTGATATTTACCATCTTGATTCAGATTTTTTTGGTCCTCACAACTGTGTTTGCAGTCCCTGGAGAATTGTGGAACAAAAGGCACTGGTAATGTGTCAGAGAACAGAAAACGAATTGATGAGCGTGCTCTAGAGAAAGAAGAGGAGGATTATTTCAACGAGGACAGGTACGTATAGGGAAAATATGTTAAGTAATTCTTTGTTTAGGTTTTCTAGCCATAGCCTCTCAATTTGGACATTTAAATCAGTGATGAAGAAGATACAGCATCTGCATCAATGTCACATACCCAAAAAGTACAGTCTCAACCTGTTTTATCCAACGGAGTAACTGCAAGCGGCCCACCATCAAGGTAAAGGAATCTTCTGACCCTGGAAAAATGATGATGATATTTCAGTTTGTGTGTGTATTAATTGTATCAAACCTATGCTTTTGTCTTGATTTATTTCCCCTTTTTTTTTGTAGTCCAAGATCTGGTGGACTGGTTGACTATGAGGATGATGAGGATGATGAAGACTACAGACCACCACCCAGGAAGCAGCCAGAAACTTCTGAAGAAGTTGAAGGAACTATGGAGGCTCTTAGGTTGAAGCGGAAACTGGCATCCAAGGATAACAAGCCTGAGGTGACAAAGAAGCAGCGGTTTGGAAAGAACTCCAGGTCAAAAGATAATGTATTTGCTGCTTTGTGTACAACACTAAGCCAGGCGGTGCTACCCAGTAAGAAAATTGCTAGCACCATGCATGGGACTCCTCGTACAACTGATGGTAATCAAAGCTCAGGTGAAGAAAATCATCAGGAGAAACCTGCTACTGACACAAGCGGTTCTGATATCCCCACCACTACCGATGAGAACCATAAAGAGAAGGAACCGGCTGCTTCTAGAATATGTTCTGATCGCTTGCATAGCAATTCAGACAGTAGACAGTTGGGTGGAGAGGAGTCTCCATTAATACCATCAAACTCCTCACCTGAAATGGCTGTAAATGGATCCTAATATATTCAGAGCCATATTCAGCAAGATTGACATTTTCTGTTCTGCTTTCTTCAATTTGTGGCTGTGCTTGGTGGTGGAGTTGTGGGCTACCAAAGGAAACAATGCAGTTCAAAAGAGAAGAACTGAACAAGGGGGGATGAATATGGTTGATGGCTTTACATTGATAATAGGAGGGGATACTGTATAGAACTACTGAGAGGCAAAAAAGAATCGGTCGGCACTACAATGTGGGCCCAGTCTCCCCCTTCACTTGGTCTCTCTGATGCTTTGAGCTTCCCAATTGTCTCTTTTGTACAACATTTATCAGCGTTAATTTTCTTCTTCCAATTTTCTCACATGTTTTCTTTGTACTTTTTTCTCCCTTCTAATTACCCTTTATTTTGTCCATTTTTAGCTATGTGAACCATATCATAGAGAGGGCATCAATGTTTGCCCTGCATAGTTTCTTTGTTCAGTTTTGTGGTGGGTGTGGTTCTTGTAATAGAGAAGGTCTAGTGAATTGGTTAGAGGGCAAAATTTTCTCAAATGTAGTACTAGTGAAATTAATTATAGACCAGTGTAAATTAGATTTTAAACACTTATTATATTGAAGGTTCTTGATCCAGCATAAAAGCAAGTCAAAACTTGGTGCTACAGTTGCCCTCTCACTTTTTTTCTCCTTTTCTGTTGGGAATAAAAAATTCGGATTTACATCACTTGATGTTCAATGAATTGTTTTCCTTCCGGAATCAAGCGAAGCCTAGTTTAGTTGGCTTTGAAGTTATGTTACCATACTAATAGATTGGACTGTGACAACCCTATGAATACTTTTTTGTGCACCTTGTTATGCTTAATTGCCTATATGGTAATCCCGAAATTAGGAGATATTGGAGACTCAATCTCTATTTTTTGCGTTAATGAGAAACATGATTGTGCTTGGCCGTGTTTTCAGGTTTATTTATAAATAGGCCATTGCCGCCTAAATTTAAAATAATATAATACACAAGATCTGCAATAACTAATTACTATCTCATGAATTTATATGCGAGTATTACATTGAATTTATATGCAAGTATTTTCTAGCTCTCACGGTGAGTTTTCTACGCACCATAAAAGGGATGATGCACGTATCCTATACATGAGAGATACATTTCCCAACGAAGAGATGTATGTATCTTATATATGAGATACCTTTTACCAACTAAGAGCATTAATCTATCTTGAAATGGTATAAATTTATCAAGAAATGGTATGACTCATTCGTTGTTATCTAAAAGTGTTTGATCTTTTGTTTGCACTAAGAGTGTGTTTGTTTGGAGGGATTTTAGGGAGAATGGAAAATTGAGGAGAGAAAATGAGAAAGAGTATTTTTAGTAGGTATTTGGTTGGGAGTGGGGAAGGAAAACAAAAAGTGGTGGTGCCTGGGTATTTTCTACCCAGGCCCATCAAAATGTTTTCTCCCCAAAATGGGGAGAAAACTGAGAGAAAAACTCTCATGGTATGGAATAGACCAAAATACCATGTGCACTATTTGTCATTTCTTTGCCAGTTTGGTTTTTTTTTTTTGTTTGTTTGTTTGTTGCGGTTATCCAAAAAAAATAAAAAATAAAAAATTTGTCCTATTGTTTTGCGTTTTTTTCCTTTCTTCTTTTTCTTTGTTCTATTTGTCATTTCCGTACTTATCATTATTATTATTATTTGGTGCTCATCTTCCTTTGGCTTGTGCTCCTTTAAAAAAAAAATTGAAGTATTCATACACAATTTTTTTAATAACAAAATGTGTTATTTTTTGTTTTATTTAATGGGGACATAATTGTAAATTTATACCAACTTCATTTTCCATCATCTTATTTTTCCTCTCAATCAAACAAAAGAGTTTCGATCCCTCCACTTTTCCATCTCTACAACCAAATACATACGAGGAAAAACTAAATTTTTTCTATTCTCCCGCTTTTCTATCCTTCCAACCAAACGGACCCTGAGAGTCCATTTGGTTGGAATGAAAACATGAAGGATAAAAAATGAGAGAGAAAAAGTAGTAAGTGTATGTGTTTAGTTGGAGAGATGGAAAATGGGAAAGAGAATAATTTCTCCCCGGGCCTACTTTTTGGTGAAGATGGAGTTTTCTTCCCAAATTGGGGAAAAAATGGGCGTAAGATAGAAAATTACTCATCTGCCACTCTCCCCGCTTACACACTGGTTTTCTTTTTCTTTTCTTTTAAATATCTTTTATAAGGTTTAAATGTTATTTTTTCTTATAAACTATTAATATTTTTTTTATTTCATATGAGCATAAAAGTGAATTATACAAACACCATTTTCTATAATCTTATTTTTTTTCTCAACCAAATAATTTTTTTTTCTAATCCTCTACTTTTCCACCTCAAACCAGAGACATACTAGGGAAAATTATATATTTTTTTTATTCTTCACATTTCCATCCTCATCATTTTTTATCTCCCACTTTTTCATCCCAACCAAACAGTACCCAAGAGTGCGACTATTTAAGGGGCATATCAAATTATCAAGAAAAGTCAAGAGGTACAAACTTTTTCATCGATTTTTTTACACCATACCTTTTATGTTGCTTTGTGCTGTCGTGGTGCTCAAGTGAGGTGTGTGAGAGAGTTATTTTTTCTGAAAAAAAATTGGTATGTGTCAGGACTCAGGACTCTATCAAGAATTAGTGTTAGTTTGATGTGGGTCTGAAAACGACGGTCGTTCTCCTGTGTGATGATTCAAAGAAATGATAAGTGAAATATACAGCATAATATAGGGAGAGTTATGGGATATGATAATTATATAATTCACTTGAAAATGATACTTTAATCACAAATTCACACTTCATTTTTCTCCACAAAAAAAAAAAAAAAAAAATCACTTTATTATTCAACTATTTGATATGGTTATATCTCTTGAGAGAAGAAATAAATAAAGAAAAAAAAAAAAAAAGTTCACCCGATGCTCAACAGTCAACACCAAATATCTTGCTGATCCATCCTGTTGTTTCATGTTTGGGGAACACAAACCACAACAGCCAAACGCATCCAACTCTGAAGTAATTTCAAACACAAATTCAAACCCTACTTAGTTACAAGCTTGAATTATTAAGATTGGTTGAGATTCAAGTTCCTGAAAGAAATTTTACACACATATACACTTAGATTACACTGAAATAATATTTTTATCTTGTATTAAAAAAAAACACCAAATATATTTTCTATAAAAAAAAAATACCAAACATATTTTTATTTTTTAATTTTAATAGATAATCCATGGCAGAGGCCACCTGGTATTTGGTCGTCGACATTGAATTCCAAATTCCAAGAACAAGACACGTGGGCAAGTTCGATCCCAAAAGGTCGCCACGAAGGTCTGCATTCTCGTTAGAGAAGCAGACACGTATGGGAGCGCCAACACGTGTCCTTTCTCTAACTGATTTTGTCCCATAATATAATCGCTTCCTTTTCTTCTTTCTTCTTTTTATTCTGTTTCACTTACAGTTCAAGAGAAAGATCAGTAGTGTGCATATATATATATATGATCTTATAATTCAGATAGGATAGCGAAGAGGGTTATAAATATAAAGTATAATTCCTTTTGATCTGATATTGTTTTTACTTTTTAGGCTTTTCTTAATTGAAGGATAATATCAGGAAAAAAAATAAAAAAAAATGAGCAGCAGCAGTAACTTGGAGACAAGGTCATTGCTGGATGAGCTGAGTAGCTTCGAGAAGGGTGGCTTCTTTGACCTCGGCCACCCTCTCCTCAACCGCATCGCTGAGAGCTTCGTCAAAGCCGCCGGGGTACTCTACTCTGTCATGCATGTTTATACGTAGCTTAGATTAAATTTTTGGAAGAATCAATAATTTAACTGTATGAAATTCTAGATTCTTTGTCCTACCTTATTAAATTCTACGTAACGGGTCTCACTCCACTTATTGATGGCTCACATGTTAGGAGTGTTAGATTAGATGATTAAATTTACAATTTTCTAATAGTTTAAACTTTTGAGAGAATTAGTAATTTAAGAATATTTATATATATATATATATATATTTATGTATTTGGGTAGTATTTATGTTTGTATGTGTGTATATTATTAGTAGATCATGTACCTTATAGTTTTAATGGCTTAGTTGCATACGCCCACCTAGAGGGTTTTCAAGAACCTATATATGATTTTACTTGCGATCTCATTATCTTGTTGTGGGTGTGGGCATGTATCAAATAAATCCAAGGAAACAATTCTTTTTTTCATAAATTTTTTTTCACAACCATTAATTGGTATGGCTAGTTTGTTGTGATTGGCGTAAATAAAAATGTAAAATAAAAATGATGTCAGTGGATCAAGTGAAAATAGTATTGATCCAATCATAATATTATAGGTCATTTAAACCTTTGTGAAAAATGGTGTGTGCATACATTGTAATTTTTTCCGGTGTACACCTATCTAAATCAGTAAATTCTAAAATGGGTGTCTTCTGCTTCACAGATCGGAGCTATTCAGGCTGTGTCACGCGAGGCTTATTTTACAGCCATCGAAGGTACAATGATTTCCAGTGCAAATCTTGATTCTTATAGTGCAAGTGCAAATTGTTTAGTCCATACTTAAACACAATTCTTTTAAGACTTCCTTTTCTAAAAAATTATTTAGGACTTGATTAGTACATATGTGGATTTTTATTAGGTGCAGGACTTGATTCGGGTGGTGGTGATGTGTCATCGGAGCTCTCAGGTGCCAAGAAACGTCGGTTCCCAGACCTTAGAGGTAAACAACATGACAACACCCCTAATACTTTGACGGCTAAATTTTTATTTTTATTTATTTTTATGTGTAGTACATTAGATTAATTAAATTAAAACATCCAATTACCTAGTTACATTAACGAGTGAAACATATATATTTTTCAAGGACAATTAAATTTAAGGCTAAATTACAAATAAGAGGTGCTACGTTCACAACATTTTCACAACAAATCATAGGTGGTTAGTTTTTATTTGTTCAAATTTGAACCTAACACTAAGATTACTTTTTTGCTCCAACAATAACAATCAAATACAACCTGTTACTTTAGATTTGTTGTAAAAATGTTGTAGACATATCATTTTTCATTACAAATTGTAAGCTCTAACTTTGCCTAATAATTAAAATTAGTCCTCATTTTTGTTAAATTTAGTCCCTTAACTTTCAATTTGACATCTAATATCCTAGTTACATTAACAAGTGAGATATATATTTTTCTTCAAGGACAATTAAATTTAAGGCTAGATTACAAATTGTAAGTTCTAACTTTGCTTGAAATTGAGATTAGTCCTCTAATTTTATTTTTATTAAATTCAGTCTCTCAACTTTCAATTTTGTTCAATTCAATCCTCCTTTATTTCTTTGTTAGAATTGTGCCGTTAACTTTTAACTTTTTTCAATACAAAACTACATCGTTTTGGGAGTCTTTAAAGGCTAGATTGAATAAAGTTGAATATTAAAAGATTGAATTGAATGAAAGTGAAGTTAGAGAATTAAATTGAATTTTAGGCAAATTTAAAAGGTACAATTTGTAATTTAGCTTAAATATTTGACATTTAATTGAAAAACATAATATATTAAGGCTTTGTACCTAAATTTTACCCTACCTTTATACTATTAAGGAGGATGAACACCTCAAAATTCAATTTCCTTTGTGTTTAATACTTGGAAATTCAGTTTCCTGTGTGTTTAATGCTCGGAATACATGTTGGACATCTCTAGAAATATCTTGCACATTTGTTATTAGTTAGTTGGGAGGAAAAAAATATTTTAAAATATTCTTTTGATTTTAGACCTCTTTTTAAAGATTTTACTAGTAGTTATTGTTTTTTAGAGCATAATATAAACAAAAAATATGTCCAACAATAAATAAAACATATTCATGTGGGGGGGAGGGAGGGATTATCCCTGTTTCAAGCATATTATAATTTGTACAGAAATTATTGGAATAGATACTAAGCATGTCTATACTCTTTTAAGTGTTGCATACTTGCATAGATGTTTTACACTGACAATGACAACATCATGTCATGATATCTTAAAGTATATTGCAATGGCCTTGTCTTATTGTTGCTCATGTGCTTGCAGGAGAAACCAACAGAAAATCCCTTGAAGCCATGGTGAGTTTTGAACTCTCTACCTTTTTGGTCTTAGACACACTAAGAACCATTACAAAACCTTGTGGGAATTAATTGTAATAGCATTTGGATCCACATGCAGCAACATCTTTGTTTTTTTAGATCTCACTTTAACAGTAGTGGCTAAAGTTAAGCTGTCTAGTTTGTTAGGACATCTCAAACGGGTCATATTCCTGGGATGAATATGATTGTTGGTGTTTGCGCAGTTCATTCATTGGCATTTACTCTTGCTCATTGTTTATGTGATCAATGCTTGATTTAATGGTTTGGTCTTGTAACCATGATTTTCAGGTGAAGAATACAGGAAAAGAATCTTTGCAGTGGGGTAAGCCTACATGGCCATACTCAAAATGATTTTTTTTGTTTGTTTGCTTTGTTTTGAATATTTCAGCATCAAAAGGATTGAATGTAAACTGGAGTCACTAGAGTTGCCTGAGTTTAAGCTTAAATTGTATGTTTACTTGCTTGTTTTGACTCTTGGCAAGAATTCATATGTTATTGAAGGTCTTCTTTTCTACAGTTGAGACTGAAGTTGCCCAAGTTTATATTAAATTGAATGCTCACTTGCTTGTTATGAGTCTTGGCAAGAATTCATATGTTATTGAAGGTCTTCTTTTCTACAGTTGAGACCAAAGTTGTCCAAGTTTAAGATTAAATTGAATGCTTGCTTGTTTCGATTCTTGACAAGAATCCATATGCTATTGAATGTTTTCTTTTCTAATATTGAAATAAGAACAATGTTAAAAGGCATTAGCAAGCATTAGCAATTTTACTACAGAATGCTTACAAATTGATATAACAAAGAATGTGATTTGTCTCACATTAGCAACATGATAAATAAATTTATTAATTTTTTTTTTTGGTGTATAAAAGTTAACACATCAGTTTGTAGTTTGTAAGATTTACGTAATAATATTTATGCTATCCCTAGCACCATTATTGAAATAAAAGTTTTGATTTAAGTCACAAACTAAAGCAGCCTGGTTTTTTTATTTGGTTGTTATTGCAATGTGCATGATTCAACATACGTTTGCTAACATATAATGGGAGGGTGGAGCTAACACTAACAGTTTGTTTTCTACTGTAGGACTGGCTGCTGGAGTGTATTCAGGTCTCACTTATGGGCTAAAGGAGGCTCGTGGATCTCATGATTGGGTAATGTTCATATTCATGATGATTATATCTGTCATCTCACAATGCTGTGGATAATATCTGATTAAAATTCCTGGTGAACTGGCTTATCTGTGTACTCTCTCTCTCTCTCTCTGTCTCTCATGTTTATTTTCATAGTTTCTTAATTTTTGTGAAGACATTAAGTTAGCAAATGTAGAGCTGTATATGATATGATTGTTGATAAATAAACACACGTTTCAAACGATAAAACTACGAGGAAATGGTGAATTTAATCATTTAACCATTATTTTAACACTTCTCTCATGTGTAGATTCAAACTTCAGCTTAATAAGTGGGGTCCCAAGTCCAACATGTAAAAATTTAAACTTTTCACATGTGGGCGTAGGCATCCTTGCTTTGATACTATGATAAACAATCCCTTGTCCCAAAGGCCTAATTAATTGGGAAATGATGAATTGTAATATGAAACCATTGTTCTAACAATTGCGGTTTGAGACTAGGCAACAAGCAGAGCTTCTCATCTGAAAATTAATTCAGTAACTTTGTTGATTTCGTTAAGCTTTATTTTGCTGCAGAAAAACAGTGCAGTTGCAGGAGCAATAACAGGGATGGCATTGGCACTTACGTCTGAGGACTCCTCACATGAGCAGATTGTGCAATGTGCAATCACTGGAGCTGCAATTTCCACTGCTGCAAATCTTCTTACTGGGATATTTTAAGGCCACCAAAGAAATGTAGCTGCCTTCCTGTTTTACTTTCATATGTTATTGTTGGTACTTGTCTACGAATGTTGTTGCTAGGATTTTCCTTGAGAAGGTCTTTTCCCTTAATTATTATAAAGGTTTTGGCACTTTCTTGGACTGGTATGTTCTTTCTTTTGTGAGCACTTTTTTTTCCCGTTTTTGAAGTAAGTTGGAATAATAATTAAATAATTGAATTCACCCTTTCCAAGTAGCTAGCTATTTAGGACAAGTGGTAATTTTATCATGGTTTTGATAGCTTGAAGGTCTTCATGATGTCATCTTACTATCTTGGGCACTGAATCGTCCAAAATGCTTGGTTTGGTTTCAATTTGGAGGAGCTGTATTCATTTGCTTTTTTTTTTTTTTCTTTTCCTTCTTCTTTGGCAAATGTAACAGTACCAAGGCTAACCTTTGAGCATTTCAAATCATGTGAAGACAGTGGCTGTTTGATGATATACTCATATCTGTGGCTAATGTTCAATATTATTGGGATATCGGTGGTTAGCTCTTTGAATCTCTTTTAGACTCATTCCAGATTACATTTTTGACTGCATACAAGTCAAAATTTGTTCATGCATGGATATTTCATCAAATTTGTGTGTTGTCTCTCATTTATTTCTCAATATTAAATAGTTACTAGTTTTTTTTGGTAATTGCTAGCATTAAAATGCATTGCTTGGCACTTTGTTAACACTAAAATATATTCCAATCTCAAACATCAATTTGTACAAGGCCAATCACATCAACAAAAATTTTGTTTTAACACTAAAATCTATATCAATCAGAAACATGAATTAGTCCAAGAACCCTTATAAGGGCCAATCAAATCCAAAAAAATTATGTTTTAACACTATATTCTATACCAATCACAAAAATCTAGAACGGCCGAGTTTATGATTAAGGAATTGTCTGCTTGCTGGAAAACTGCTTACATTTCCTCCTGGTATGGATCTGCTTGGTCTTGGACTGATGGCCTGGGCTTGGGCCTGTAACTTCTGGTTCTGTACTTGTTGTTTTTGCTGTTTATGGATGTTGTTTAGGGAGATTAAAACTCGCAAGAAATAGAGAACCTGCTTGTGCGAGTTGATGAAGACTGAACCAGTTATAGTTGCTGTTTAGGGAGATGTGGTGGTTGCTGTTTAGGGTGATTAAAGCCCGCAAGAAATGGTTGCTGTCTAGGGAGATTAAAACCTGTGGGAAATAAATCACCTACTTGTGTGAGTTGATGAAGAAACGCATGGTGCACAGTTCAAAGGTTTTTTTTGGGAAAGCATTTCTCGTAGGGCAATTTTCACTTGAATTTTTGGCATGGACTCGACCCGAGCATTCATATAACCCACCCAAGACCCTTTGCGTCGGGTCGGATTGGACGGGTTTTTGCTCACCCCTAATTACAATTTAAAATGAGAACTTTGATAAACATTATTAGTTTTTTCCAATATCTCAATAGTGGTACTTGATCAACACTTCTTTGCAAAGCCATCAATTTGATATAGCCTTGATTGAGTTGGTTTTTTTCCTAAATACCACTATGATCTTGTCAAAATCATGAAACATTAACTATGATATTGACATGTTAAATGCATTTTATTCAAAATATGGCCATATTGCTATGAAGATTTTTCATATGCCTAGAGTATTTTAAATATAAAATAAAAAGTCTAAAAATAATGTAAATTCTAAATGGTGCTATTTCTATTAAATACCACAATTCAGCTTTAACTAGATTATTTTCAAACTTTGCTCAAATTCACGGTCTGCAAAAAATAGGACATAGTCTATGACCGACTAAAAACATTTTGGGGTCAAGCACAAATGTAAAATGTATTATTATTAAAGTTGTACAAAAACACGCTCTGACCAGACCTAAACCTATCACAAAATATGGTTGCCGCACTGCTAAATGCAGTAGAGGTGCAAAAACCAATGCAATGCGATTTGTGCTTTTGTTTTCAGAAAACCACAAAATCTGCACCACACCTGTTAATATATAAGTTATATTTTATATTTAATATATAATTTATATTTAATATATTAATTATATATCTAATATATATTTTATATATGTTTTTAATACATATGAAATTCGACCAAATTGCATGGTGACTGATCTATTAAGGTGAGGTGCAGTAAGGGTTTTGGGCAAACCACACCGCACAATGCGGTGCTAAATATGGCCCAAAACCGTACTAAACAACATGGTGAACACAACCAATTATTACTTAATATTTTATAAGAGATACATTAATTAGAAAAGAGAATCCAATATTTTTTATATATAATTTAATACATTAATTGGACTCTTTTCATATATTTATAAAAATATATTTTAAAATTTTTAATTCTAAAAATATTGAAACAATCAATATCAGAATAAATAATATATTTTAGATGGTCATTGTCTCTCTTAGCAATACTGGACTTCAGTTTTTGAACAATAGATTTAAGTAGTGAATTTATCTCAAAAACTATTATTTCTAATTTTAATTTTGATTAGAGAAAATGGAAGAATAAAATTGTTGGGAGACTGAAAATTTTTACACTCTTAAACTACCACAAGCATACTAAAATGAGTTCAAATTTGGTAAGGATGAGGTGTAAAACTCATGTCTTACACAATCTAATAAGAAATTGTAACATCAACTTTCTACTTAAAATTCAATATATTCTACCATATCTAATAACATCTCAATAAACTCCTAGTTGGGTTAGACTTTTATATGAATATTAGAATTGATTGGACGTGGTTATGCCTACTCTTTAATATGTTATATGATGATGTGGTATGATGAGATTAGAGGGCGTAAAATTTGGGGTTTTACACCATTTTCTTATAGAATTTAATCTCTACTAAAATATATTAATAAAATGTTGAACATTTGAAAAGAGTATATATTTTAAAAATAATTTTTATTTATTAAATCTTTAGCATTTAATTAAAATTTTTATATTGTAAGATTGATAGACAATGCATTCTATTAGGATAAGTTGAAACTTTTTTTTTTTTTTTTTTTTGTGGAGAAGAAGGATAAGTTGAAACTTAGATGGTCAATTTTAGATTTTAGCTTATTTTTTAATTTCTAAGTGAGAGCCTTAGGGCTTGTTTGGATTGAGGGGGGAGCGGGGGCAATTAGTTTTTATTTTATTTTATTGAGGTTTTATTTATTTATTTATTTTATAGGTATTTTATTGAGTATTTTATTTTATTTTATTATTATTATTATTATTTTTTTTTACAAGATGGAATGGAATGAAATGAGATGGTCATAAGGGAATGGAAAAGAATGGAATGGAATGGAATGGAATGTATTTAAGTAAGGGAAATGAATGGAAAAAAATGGAATGAAATGGAATTAAATAATCTTAATTGGATGTTTTAAAATAAAGGAATGGAAAAGAATGAAAATGAATAGAATGTAAGTAATCCTGTTTGGGAGCAACATGGAGAGAATGGAATTGAATCATTTTATGACAATATTACTATTAGACCCCTATTTTAAAATAAATGGTTAAATATATAGAGGTATTTTGGGAGTTTTAGTAAAAAAATCATTAAATCTAATTTCATTTCCTCCTATTCCTCCCAATTTCGGGGGGAATGAAAATTTGAGGTTTTAAGAGAATAAAGAGGAATGAGTGTTCCTTCCTACCCATTCTATTTCCTCTCACTTAAACTCCCATATAAGGGAATAAACTTTCCATTCTCTCCATTAAAACTCCCAAACAAGAGAAGGGAAGAATATTTTAAAATTATTTTTTTTTATCTTTTTCCATTCCATTCCATTCTCTCCTCCCAAGCGGAGCTTAAGTGTATATGTGTGTGAAACTCTTTCCTGTAGATTTTAACCCCCGGTCTTTGCCCCTAGACCTCACAAGCATTTATACGAAGTGCTTGCTGGTTTATTGAATTTTAATTCAAAGTAAAACGCTGGTTTTACGCCGTCCAACGAAAACACTCCATATCATTATTTCAGTAAAACCCGAATACACTTTACCACACAAACTCGTACGAGAGATGCTACGTCTATAACATTTCTATAATATTTTTACAACAAATCACAGGTGGTTAATGGTTATTGGTTCAAATTTCAAACTGACGTTAAGATTACTTTTTTGCCCCAACAATAACAACTAGTAACAACTTGTCACTTAGGATTTGTTGTAAAAATATTGGAGAAATATTGTAAACATAGCATTTCTCACCACAATAATAACACTTAAATCCCAAATCCAGAAACACGTATCAGAATTCAGACCTAATCAATAAATCTCCTCGCTCTGTTTCCTCTTGCCTAGACCTCCACCCCCACCACGCACATCCACACACAAGTCACCGGATTCGTCGCTGGAGCTTGGAAACCCCGTGAGCGTGGTGTCGCCGCCATCCCAAGGTTTGTTTTTTTTTCGTGATTTGCTTATTATTATTATTTTTTTTTCCAATTTGGATTTCAAATTATTGATGGGTTTGGATTGCTTTTTTGGACTTTAATAACTTGATTTGGTATGGGTTTTTGTTTTTCTGTATTTTGGTATCTTGATGGGGTTTTGATTAGATTTCTAAGTGTTAGGGTTTAACCCCTAAACGAATCTGATTGTGGTTCTTCAGAGGATGGGTTGGTATTTTTTGGTTAAAAATATGTATTCTACTGTTGAGTAGTATGGGAAAAGAGAAATCAATATGAAATCTAAAGAAATATTATATTTCAAAAAAATTTCTTAATTTTGGTTACAATTAAAAAGCAAAATGGTTGATTTATAAAGGAAAACCTTGTTTCTTTGTCTTGCAGCTATTTAGGACCCTGTAATTACTCTCATATCAAAAGGAAAACCTTGAATTTTGAAGAAAGTAATTTTGCACTCTAATAGGACTAACTTAGTCATTTGAAATGAGAACATAAGATGCACAATGAATTAAAAAGGAAAAAAAAAAAAAAAACTATTTTTGCCATGAAAATTTAGTTTTGGTAGTTAGAAATTAAGCAAGACCAAGAACCCAAATGGTCCTTGCTCTATATGGTTGGGGGTTTCCGTTGACTGTGACTTGTGGATTTGATATGCTTTATCATTTTTCATCTCTCATTTTGGTTCATCTAGGTAAACTGAAACAATTACTAGCTTTGTGTCTGTCCTTGTGTTTATAAACAAGCTTGAAGTCAAGAAATTTTTTTTAAAACTAACTCACCAACCCATGAAAAACTAACGCAAGGTGTCAAGTTGGGTTGGGTTGATCTACTTTTCCATAGTTCAACAAACAGCTTATATCCGACATTGTCAAATAAAACCTTACATTAGTATTTTTTTTCATTAAAAAACAAATTTTTAATCACATGAATTACACAATTTCTACAACATCATCAATAATTTTAAAATATCATTATTATCATTACTTCTACTAAAATATCATTAGTAGAAGTAATAAAAAGTAGTTTTCTATTAAGGAGATAACAGAGAGTATGACTTTGGATAGAAAATAGAAAATTTTACATGTGGTCAACCTTAACTAGTCTATTCAAAACCTTTAGCTGACCCTAAAATTTTGAGATTAAGGCTTCGTTTTTGTTATTATTAGAGGTAATTTAATTGAATTAGGTATACTGAAGTATATATAAGTTTCTGTTTCTCTTTGGTTTTGGAAAGCTTGTGATGTTTTTCTGGTTGTTGATTGGGTGTCTCTAATATTTTGTAAAGATATGGTGTTTTGGTGCAAAACCTATAGGGTGTGTGTATAATTATAAAGGGGAAGAAAAAGATATGGGTGTTTTGGTTATAAATTCTGGAGGTCTTTGTTGGAACTTTTAAAGACTTGTATAAGTTTCTCTGATTTTTCTTTGCATTAAATTTGTTGAATCAAAGGACTTTTAGTTTTACTGAATTTTGGGTTACATACCAAGAAATGGTAAAGAATCAACCAATGAAAATGACTCAAATAATTTCTGAATGCAGGGTGAAGGAGGGTTGGAGTATTTCTTTGAGAGATTAAAAATTCTGCGTATTCTGATTTAGAAAATGTCGAGTAAGAAAGAAGATAAAGCTCAGGTTGCAGCTGAAAGAATCAAGGCTGCAACCTTGAGTGCTGCGAAAGGTCTTAGTCGTGCTCAGGCTGAACGGGCTGCAGCAGCTGCAGCACGAAATGTCAATGCTTATGGGCAGAAGGAAGAAGGGCCTAGCAGATGGCAGGAGAAAAGGGAGGCAAAGAGGCAGATGTATTTGAACAGTACTGAAAAGGCTGTGAGATTGGGTGAAAGGAAAGACCTTAAGACTACTACGGCTACCACAAGTGGTGTGGCTTCACAATGCCAGAAGTGTTTCCAGGGTGGTCATTGGACATACGAATGCAAAAATGAACGTGTTTACATCTCACGACCCTCTCGGACCCAGCAACTTAAGAACCCCAAGTTGAGGATGAAGGTGTCAATCTCTTATGATTTAGATAATCCTGATGTTAAGGAGGAGGAGAAGCCTGAAAAGAATTCTAAGAAAAGCAAAAGGAAGCAACGGGCAGATTCTGATTCTGGTAGTGACAGCGAGGCTTCAGTTTTTGAGACTGATAGTGGAGCATCGTCAGTTACTGGATCTGGTTATTCTTCAGAGAGTAGTTCGGATTATAGTTCATCATCTGATTCAGAGGAGGAGAGGAGGCGGCGAAGGAAGAAAAAGAAGCAGAAGAGGGGGAGGCGTAGTAAGAGGTACAGTACTTCGTCTGAGTCTTCTGATTCGGACTCGGCTTCAGAGTCTGATTCTGATGATAGGAGCAGCCACAGGAAGAGCAGGAGGCACAGCCGAAGGCGCTAAAGGAGGTAGTTGAACAGTAAGGATCAGTGGCATGGAGTAGTATTTGCTTTGCTATTTTTCTTGTGTGTTGTTAACCTCTACGAGCTCCAAATATATTCTCATCAGCACCTATGGAACTTTGTGAAGGTTTTATGCATGTTGCAAGCTGTGCCTTGTAAAATAAGCTTAGTAGATGTTTTCTTTTTTCTGTTATTGTATGATAAAATGCTTAAGATTTTGCCTTGTTTGCCTTTTCATATTGCAGTTTGTTCTTGACCTTTTCAGTTCTCCTTTAAGTTTTTCAAACAAGATTAGTCTATTGGTGCAAGTAAAGCATCAGATTATTCTGTAGTTTGAGTTTACTGTTGCTAGTTTTGAGGACCACGACTGGCTATCATGGCTTTGAAGTAATAGATTTGGTAGTTACTGGAAATGAAAACTGCATTTAGTCTTAGCTGGATAAATTTCGCTACTTTTGCATCTGAACCATATCACCCTCTGCAGAGAGCTTTAGAACCTTCTTCAGTGCTTGCATATATCTGGCCTTGTCAGCTTCTTATGTTCAATGATTCTGGATCTTCATCTAAAATGGTGTGCAGTCTAAGCTTTAAATCATTTTTTTTTTTATTGAATCCAAGTCAGGCTGAGCAGTGAAAAGAAAAGGTTGCCAAAGACTCTTGGCATCCTCACTGAAAATTTTCAGTACAAAAGAAAAGATGTTAGGAATATGGAATTAGGGATGTAATTAATTCCAATCCAAGGGTCTTTTGTTTTATTTATTTTATTATTATTATTATTATTATTATTCTTTTATACAAGATAGAATTTCTACTCTAGTTTAATTTAAGTGTATATGTGTGTGAGTCTCCCTCCTGGAGCCTTGAATCCCGGCTCTTGCTCCCTACTCCCCACAAGTATTTATACTTGTGGAGTGACCACCGCATCAAGGGTGCGCGGTAGTTTTATTATTATTGTAGATAGTAGGAGAGGGGGCTGATTTGAACCACAAAGGATTTTATTAGTTATTACCACTGAAACTTGTACGAACTTGTACATTGTGAACTGTGAGCTTTTTGCTTTCTTGGGTTAGTGAACTGCATATTCAAGCCCCATTTAGGCGAATCCTATTGGGTTAGATCTGGAAAGGAGGTGGAGGTGGAGGTGGAGTTGGGGTACTGGGGTTGCGGTTTGGACGAAAAAGAAAGATTTCAGGGAAACACTCTAAAAGCAGAGATAGAAAGCAAGAAAAGAATCTCTCTTCATAGTTTTATTGAGAATTCATAGACACCATCACCATAACTACAGTAATATTCAAAGGCCAGATTATTAGCTGACCAAGATCAAGCAATCCGTGGTTTTGCTGCAATAGGCCACGACCATACCACCTCTAAGGGTTATTTATGGCTTCGTGACGACCTTTTCCGCTGAGAGAAGCCTCTGACAAGGTCACCAGTCATGCTGTCATTCTCATTGATCATAACAATTTATCCTCACCTTTTATAGTAAAGGTTTAAGTAATGGTGTTAAGATCACTTTTTGACTCTAGGGTCTAATTTCTTACCTTTTAAAACTCCCATGTTTAATTTGTTACTATTGAAACTATAGGGTTTAATTTAGATTACCCTTAAATTATGTGGTTTAAAGTGAAAAATTTTCAATTTAATTATTTCGATTTCCGACTTAAGCCCCCTTTTTCTTTTTGAAGTAAGAATTCCTGAATTTCACTTTCGCTATTAGCAATCTACTTATCCCATGTCAAAGTGATTATGGATTAAACCAAAAAAGTAAAAAGATAAAAGAAAGTTAGGATTTTGATTGATCACATTGAGTAAGTTCAAATTGTAATTATCCAAATGAGCCTACGATAAAAGCTTTAGAGTGATAAGAATTCATCTCAAAAGGTAAAAAGATAAAAGAAGGTTGTAGTTGGACATTTTTTTTTAGAGGGTTTCAATTTATGACGTCCGCTTCTGATAATATTCATCAATTTGAGTAAAACAAAATTATAATTATGTTAACGAGTCGAAGGTAAAAGTTTCAAAGTGATTACTAATTATGAATTAACCAAAAAAGATAAAGGATAAAAGAAAGCCAAGATTCTAGTTGGACATGTTTGACTCATCAATTCAAGTAATGTGAAATTGTAATTATGTAAATGAGCCCATGGTAAAAGCTTCAATTTAAATGTGTAGTGTAAGGATAAGAAATTATATTCCTATGTTTGAGTCTTTATCTAATAGTAAGGCTAGGATTACTCTACTTCGAAGATAGTTTAGACACTTAAAAAACTAACATCCAACTCCGGCCTTAGTATTGTGGGGTAAAGCTTAGAGGAAAAAATGATTCTCAATTTCAAAATTTCTTTTTTTAAGCAAGGGAAAATTTAATGAATGCCCTAAGTGTATTGGTTTAAGAAGTATTATTATAATTTTTAATGAAAAAAGGAAAAAAAAATTGACTACTTTTTATCTTCTAAAATAAAACATGAAAGCAGTATTTTTTTTTTTTGACTGAAAAGGTAGAATGAAAGCAGTATTAAAAGTTTCTTAAGATTGTCCATTAACAAATACCCTAAGGGCAATCATTAAAAACTTAAAATGAAGATGATTGAGTTTAATAATGCGAGTTTGTAACTAAGTAGGACATTAAGGTGGTTGAAAATATAGTGAAATTGTCTTGGTTGGAATTATGTGATTTGCTGGTCTTGAGTTGACCTTAGCATGTCTTTTTGTCCTTGGATTAGTGGACGCCAAATTAGTTGAATATGTTTTCTTGAAAAAAAAATAATAATAATTGAGAAGAAGAGGAGATAGATGAATGAGGAAAAATTGCAAAATAATATTATTTAAATTTTCAATATTTTAAAACTATTTAATAATTTAGTCTCTATTTTTTTAATCATGATTTTACTTACAATTTAATCAATTAAGATGAAATCATGTTTTTTCAAAAGTCGATTTTTTTAGGAAGAAAAACCTGATTTTTGAATTGAAAAAATTAAAAAAAAAAGGGGTTGATCACCCGTTTTACCCTTTTAAAATGACCATAATTTCAGTGTGCCCCAAAGAGCCACTAGCAGAAACTAGAAAGGTCGAGTGAAAAGAAAAAAGCAGCAGCAGCAGCAGAGAGAGAGAGAGAGAGCCCGCCAAAGAAAACTCTGAAAACACACTTCTCTGCTCTGTTACCTCATCTCTCTCCTTTTAGCTTCCAAGATGAGTACCATGAAATTTTGCCGCGAATGGTCAGTATCACACTCACACTCATCCTCATCATCATCATACATTACATACATGCATCCACATTTATTAACACCATCTATTCCTCATGCTTTTATTTTACCCAAAATTAATTTTTTTTTTAAAAAAAACTGTATATTAGTTTCATTGTGAAAATTTTAATTTTTCTTTGTTTTTTTTTAAAAAAAAAAAATTTCAGTAACAACATTCTGTACCCTAAGGAAGATAAGGATCAGAAAATCCTTCTCTACGCTTGCCGCAATTGCGATCACCAGGTCCTCTCTCTCTCTCTCTCTAATTATTATTATTATTTTTATTTTTAAATTATGGCTAGGGTTTCTATTTCATTTATTTGTTCTTATACACTGCGTTTTTTTTTTTTTTTTTTTTTTAAATTTTTTTTTTAATATATACATTTCTTGATTCAGTGCTAAACCCATTAAAAAGAAAAACCCTAATTTTACTTCTCTGCATTATTTTTTTGAGGGAAAAATAGCTAGCCCCCAAAGGTTTTATTTTATTTATTTATTTTTACCTATAAAAAAAAAAAGTTTTTACAAAAATGACAGTCCTATACCCAAAACATACATGACAAATACAAGTATCTATTTTACCCTTGAGTTATTCAGTTAAGCTTTCATAATTTTTGTTATGGGCAAGTACAATACTTAGGTACTTTAACTTAGATACCCTTCTTAAAATTTGGCCACGTGGCTAAGATTCTGTATTCTTCCTTATGGGATGAAAGTGTATTTTTTATATAAGTAGTCACATAGCTGAATAAATCTAAGGAATAGTATCATCTAAGGTATTCTACCTAAATTTTGTTTGTTTTTTTTTTATATACTTAAATTCTCAAGAGCAAAAAATTTTGGGGGTTACTGTCATTTCCTTTTATAGCTTAAAGGAGGTTGGTATATATATATATATATATATATATATATTTTTTTTTTTTCCTTTTTATTTTTTGGTGATTAGGTCTAAAAACCCTAATGTGATTCTTGCTATATTTTATGAAATTAGATTCTTAATCCAGCTAGTAACTTTGATTGCTATATTATAAGAATTTATGTTACATATTTATATATGGGTACATATAAGCTAAAGCCCAAAGAGAATTCATTCTGTTTCGAAACCCTAGTCCGCATATTGTATTAAAATAAATTCTAAAAATGCTTTATAATTTCCTAGTTTATGAATTAATTGAACCTGAATTTTCAAGTTTTACTCTTATTGATTGATATGTTTGAGCATTGTAATTTGAGATTGATTGATTGTACTGCTCCCACAGTACACCCCCGGTGTATTTGGGTCTTTTTTGCTTCAATAAAGTTTTTATTACCAAAAAAAACCCCAAATTTGTATCTATTATTTTGTTATATATAGACACTTTTGGCCATGCTCTGGACTTTAAGTTCTTAGTCGCACTGTCATTTTGTACTCAGCCACTTGACTATTTTTTTTTTTTTTAATTGGTAAGTTACACACCAGTGGGTCTTGAACCTACAACCTTACTCTCCATCCCATTATTATGGGAGAAGGAAGTGCTAGCTGAGCTATAACTCATTGGTGACTAATTTTAGATATTTACTGTGGTGTAAACACAATAGTTGAATAAAGAAATTATCAGATGGTTGTGTGTCCTTTTTAAAAATTATATGCTTTGGTTAATTGGCAATGAAGTCTTTTTGCAAGAGCGGGGTTCAGCTTTGCATAGACTGATACTTTTATTTTTTTATTTTATTTATTTTTTTATTTATTAAATTATAGATTTTTTTTTTCTCTGTCCTTTATGTGCTTATTATTTTCCATCACTGTGCAGGAGGTTGCTGATAACAACTGTGTCTATAGAAATGAGATACATCACTCTGTTGGAGAGCGCACTCAGGTTTTACAAGATGTCACTGCAGATCCAACTCTTCCTCGCACTAAAGCCGTTCGTTGTACTCAATGCAACCATGGAGAAGCTGTCTTCTTCCAGGTTGAGTTCCTGTTTGATTTAAATTTTTTTGGATATTGCTGGTAGTAAAAAAAAAAAAAAAAAAAGAATTGCTTACTGCTGCTTTTTTTTTTGGATAAGTGGTCTGTGATAATTAAATGAATTAGTTAATTTAAATATGATTTTTTTTAATAATTTTTTTTATTGGAGAGGAGGGTTTGAAGAGGTAGGAACTAAAGAGTTAATAAAAAGAACTGTGACGTCATATGGGGCCTCATTCTCAAGATAAAATGTAATTGTTGACTCCTTAGAGTGTAGTTGTAATCTTTGAACTTCCCATATAAAATTTAACTTTCAAAACCAAATAAAGCAATAAAAAATAAAATAATAGGAGGGAAACATGGTTACTTGAAGCATAGGTATTTGATGGAGCATCTGTGTCAAGATTACAATAATGTCGTGGGGAATCATGGCCCAAGTTCCTGGAACCTTATAATTTGGTATTAATTTTCTCTCATTGATACTGAAAGTTCTAAATGGAGGAGAGTATTCTTAAACATAATACATATACTGGTTCTGAGTTTAAAAGTTGTAGTAGTTGAGGGATGCGCCTAAATTATCAAGGAATCACAATGTAAATGCTGATTTATATTTTATCTGTAGATCATATAGACCATGAGGGCTCAGTTTTTCACACTTTTTTTTTTGTGCAACACTAAAGCCTATTAAAGCAAAGGGGTTGACCATTTAAGTGGTTTAGAACAACATTTGGAGTGCCTACTTTGAACAAACAATTTTTTTTTTTTGATAAGTACTTTGAACAAACAATCTTTACTTAATGATACCTGTTAGATATAGATGATCAGCTTGTTCTGCCATTGTGTAATACTGGAGGCTAACAAAACTGAAAGAGGCTTTTAGCATGGGATGTCATCATCACCTCTATTTAGTTTCACATTCCTTTCTATTCTTGTTATGGTGCTTCTTTTAACTAGATACTTCACATGATGTGGGCTTTTATGTTCTGTCTTTATTTTTGGTTGTTTCAGCATTCCAATCCAACTTTTGTAACATTGGATTGTGCTAGATGTTAGAATTAACATGGGATTTCTACATGTGTCATAATCAGTAGTTATAAATCAGTTGATTATGCCTTTAGACGAGCCAATCTTATAATCATTAGTTATAAATCTGACATGGGGTTTCACTAATCGGACTTCAATTTTTTTATTTCAAACTTTCTCTTACATTTTCTGTTTGAGTTGCTTGTATATATCCAAGGTGCTTTATGTTCATCATCGTGAACATAGAGTAATTTTTTTTTTCCATTTTCAATAAAATTTTATTACTTATTCAATAAATAAATAAAATTGGGCAGTCTTTCCCAAATCTTTCCCAAATTTTATTACTAAAAAAAAATATTATGGTTACATTCACCTGAAGGATTTGTTGACTTTTCTTCTTTATTTTTTCGTTAATTTACTTTTATATCTCCTATTTGGAATTGTTTGAGTGTTTTAACAAAATTAATAATTTTGATTGATTAAGACATGAAAGAGAAATTTATTTAAATTAATTATTTTAGTCTTGTATGTGTCATTTGAAAAGGCTACCCTTTTAGGATATTTGACTTAATTCATGGTTCGTATTATTTTTCTTATTATTTATTTGTAGGAAGCCACATGGGTAATTCATTTGATATTGTGTTTATTGTTAGTGAGGAATATTTAGAAGAGAATTATTCAAGAAGAAAGATTCAAAAGAGGACTTGAAAATCTTGTGTCAGCCCTCACCCTTTACAATTCCATATATATAAGGATAAGGAAGTTTGTTACAAGAGAGTCGGGAATATTTTTGAGAATGACACCTGATGAGGACACCTCATCAATACCCTATTGTAGAGTATTCTAGATTCTTCTAGAAGAGTACCCCCAATGGTATCATTCATACAACAATATTAGCTCACTAACTTTTATAAGCCTTAGGATATTTTGAGAAGAATAAATAATTCTTAGGACTCTTACGGATTATAATCAAACCAATTGTAAGCATAGTTACATTCAGGAGCATGTATCCCAGGCATTATATTCCGTGAAATCAAGATGCTAGAGGCATATCAAATTCTTTGAACCAAACGCTACATAATTGTTAAATCAGTCAAGCCTGATATGCCTCTAGCATATCCCGAGCCTTATTGAATTACTCTGGACATAAATTTCTTGTTGATAGGCTGACTTTCACTTGAGCTCTAGACAAGCTTGAATACTTTTATTTTTATCACCTACAGTGCTGCTTGGCTGAAACTGTCTCAACTCAGCTTTTTCTAGCATTAGTTTCATGCATTCTAAGGGATTTTCTTGTACGATTGGTGGCAAGGAAAACTTTGCTGCCTGTCTCTGCTTAAGATCCTTCTTACCATTGCAAGACAGGAAGAAATAATATCATCATTTACCGTCTTCCTGAACTCTTGAACTTTATTATGCTCACATTTCGTCTATCAAAAGTCAAGTTGGGTTCTTTGAAGGTATTATTGTGCAAACCTGCTTCAATTTCAAGCTGTAGGCAAAGGGCTAAGTTTCATTTTCAATGTTTATTTTTTGCTGGGAAATCATATGCTCCTGTATTCTAAAAATGGCAATCCCTTAATCAAGTTCATGATGAGTGATTTTTCACCTATTCCATTTGTTTTTATAATATGTGCAGGCAACTGCTAGAGGGGAGGAGGGCATGACGCTCTTTTTTGTCTGCTGCAATCCAAACTGTGGCCATCGGTGGAGAGATTGAGAATCTAAGTTTTGATGCAATGTTACATGCTGATCTTCACTACCATGGAAATAGTAGTAGTTTTATGTGATGATAGCATGTCATATGAAATTTAGAAGACTTTTATTACTGATCCATGGACCTTCATGTTAAGGGATTTTGTAAAATTTATTTTAGGAGTTGGCATTTGCTTGACAAACAACTGTGTACCTTTTGGATTGTGGTCAAGAAGCCAGAGCATTAGCAGCCTAATTGCACAATTTTTTACTGTTTAGAGTTTGGTAACACAAACATGTCAGAGCAGGGAGTGAGTCTTGAAAAACTGTAACCTTAACTTCCTTAGTTTGCGTAACACAATTTCTGCTCTGATGGTTTTGATTAAGTGTAATTAATTTTCAGTATAGACCGGGTGCCCTGATTATTATGGCTGCACTTATTTTCTTGCTTGAGCACAGGTCTGATAATTAGAATTTTCATTCTAGTTGCAAAGACTGGGAGGCAGAGCGGAAAACTTACCAGACTTGCGAATCTGGTTCAAGAGTCTCGTGCAAAATTAAAGCTGTTAATGATAATATTATGTTGGTTAAGATTGTTCTTAGGGTCAAGAATTGCAAGTATTATTATAAATTTTACTCGGAGGGAAGAAAAGTCATAAGAACGAATTGCTCTAACAATGGTTAATGGCGAAGAGCCTCTTGGCTCAATGTAATGTCTTGGGAATCTCAGAGGTCAGGGCCCTTTAACTTACGGCAGGGACCAAAACGGTCATAATAGAAAGAAAATTGAAAAATGAGATTTTGAATGATAATATCGTATATGGCATTGAAGATGAATATTGTTTGAATCCAAGAAACAAAATAAACCAACAAAGGTTGAAGACCAAAGTACTAGTTCGAATCAAGCGAGGTAAATGACAGTTAGATTTGAGAAGAAAATGGCCACTTGTATGCAGTATGCACCACCAAGACTCTAAAATGGACGAGAGAGAGAGAGAGAGAGAGGAAAAAGGGCACCAAACTAGAATGTTTAACATTTCTTCTTTGCCTTCGTTGTTATTAATGATGGTATAAGTGTCTGTCTATACATGAATGAATGATCTGGCGGAAAAATTCCACGGCAACTGGCTAATTGCCCTGACATTTATCTCCCGCTAAAAAGAATTCCCAAAAGACTAACCAATTCCCAAAATTGGATCTAAAAGATAAAATGAAAAAGCCTTTCAATACTTACAAATCAATGTAAAATCTACAAAAAAGAAAAAAAGAAAAAAAAGAAGGGGTAGAAATCCCATTCGCACTTTCAACCGCATTACAGGCCTGCTTCTCTAAAGAACTCTCTACGAGGAGCTACAAAGAGGCTAATGTCCGTGTGAACCATTCTGAAAGGCGTTTTATCTTGTCTAACATTTCCACATTCTTTGCAAAGTAAGATTCGGCATTTGACAGCATGACCTTGGCGTCATGCTTCAATGCCTCCATACTTCTATAGTAGCTGTTCTCTAATCTTGCCTGGATCACTTCGAGAGACAACGCAACAGGAAACCTGCAAAAATTTCATAAGTCAACATTACATTTCAAAATTCTTTAACAAGAGAGAAATGAAGGTTTTCATTAGATACCAGTATAGCACAACAAGTGTATGTAACATAGGACACATTTTCACCCCATACAATTAGCAACATATAGAACGAGTTCCACAAAGATAGACGATATATACCTGTTTGTAAAATGTGACTTGTCTGAAACAATTTTCAATTTTTGAACTCCATAACGATCCTGAAATGTGTTCACAACAAATTAAGACAAGGAAATCCATAGCAAATCAGTATGAAAGGAAGTTTTCTGCCTATATACCTGGGCTTTGTTGCCTGACTGCTCTAACTTGGCAAAAGCAGACAGCAGCTTATTTCTGATCTCATTATCGATGTGAGGTTCCTCCCATTGAGTATCAGTATCAAAGAGTTCCCAAGGACTATGATTATGCTTTTCTCTGGGGTCAGTCTTGTACTGAACAGTATACCTCTCCCATGGACTATCAGGAAAATCTACTGATTTGGCCTGCGAGGACGTTATCCGACCATCCCACCAACTACCATCTTCTTCACCTTCAACTTCATTTCTCCACCATACTTTGCACTTATCCCTGAAGGTCCATTTTTTGGCCACAGCAGCATCAAACCGAGTCCTTTCAACAAGAAAGTCCGGGAAGCCCATCACTTCAGGCAGAGTCAATTTAAAAGATTGTTGGTACACATTGGAATCCAGATCTACAAATTTAAGTATCATTTTACAGCAGCTCTCCCCAGACCCTGCAAGTGAGGAATACTTGAGGTCTTCAACTTTACAAAATTCCACAGCTCTTATGATGCCCTTCATGTATGTCCAAGGGCCCGGTTCTCTTGAATTAAAATAATCAATATACTCTTGATGCCCCTGAAAAGTAGAGGTTTATAGGTAAATAACTAGACTATTGATCCTAAAGCACCAAGTCACCAACCCCCAAGAAAAAAAAGGAAAAGGGGGAGGGGGGTTTGACAAGAAGAAGAATGATAAATATCAGCAACAATAAATCATGTGATATATTGCTTAACAACTAACCTGTCTCAAATATACAACTTCATCCCCTTGCTGCGGAATATATCGGGAACCCTCCTCATGTGTTGACAACATTAACCATGATCTTTTTTTAGCTGATTGATGTGACTTCCTTCTATCTACTGGAATTCTGTCATGAACATGATTACTGGCCCTCCTGTTTCTAGTTGACCTCAGTCCAACAGTAATTCTTGTAGTTGATCCCCAATTTTCGGTAGGGGGTTGACAGCTTTGAGTGGAATTATTATGGGTACTTCTAAATGTATTCCCTGATTCATCTCCTGGCCCTGACTTGAGACCATCACTGACATTGTCTGAATCATGTGTAGATTCCTTCAGTCTCGTGGACCTTGTCCTACGAGCCCCATTTATAAAGCCTTCTTGAGAGTCCAGTCCTGCAATTATACTATTGTCGCTAGCATTTGAAGTGCTTTCCCCCACGCCACCACTATCAACTTCTAAATTAGCCCTACTCCTGTGTGATTTTGACCTCCTGTAAACAGCCGCATACCTTTTGTTTGAATTCAAATGCAACTCCTGTGAATTATGCGCCAGGGACAACGAAATTTTATCAATCTGAGAGTCCGACTCATCTTCATGATCTGCATTAACTCCACTGGTTCCTTCACCATCAGGTGCAACAGGATCCTGTTCCTTGTTTGAAGGGCTTTCATGCCAACCATTGTTCTGATTTTCTACCAAAAATCTCATTTCCTGCTTGGAAGGACTTTCAGGATCCTCTAAAATCCTTTTCGACGTTATCCTTAACTTTGTTGAGCTAGGTGTGCCTCTCTCAATTTGCTCAGGGTGGTGATCAGTCCCATTTTTGTACGGCAAAGAGGAGATGGTAGTATCCTGAGCAACCACATGAACAGATTTTAGTGACTCACCTTTAAATTCCTCAGAGGTACTATCACCAATATCTTTACCATTCATTACTGCCATCCTGTCGATATTATCCCCAAAATTTTGGATTTCTATAGTAGGGGGGGATATCATAACACTATCCTGTTGAGTTTTCATGTTCCCACCGACGTTATTCTCTTTTTCACCTTGACCAACCTGACATACATGAGATCTGTCATATGCATCTGATGGCATTGCTTCACCAAATCTCAGACGCTTGGATGTACGAGCCTTGACCCCTCCCCATCTAATTTGGCCATTACTGTAAAATTCAGACAGGTCTAAATGATCTTCAACCTTGTCTAATCTCCCTCTCCCTTTTCTTTCTATAGTACTGCAGTTTGCATCACCAGAAAAGTGCCCTTGATCCTGAGAGCTTGTATGGTTCCCATTTTCTTCAAAGGCCTCCTGAGAAGCTTTAGATGATGATCCCACCAGATCAGCCTGGTAGTTGCTTTTATGTGATATGCTCCTTGGAAGTACAAGCTTATTTGAATCCCGAATAGGCAATTTGAAAATCAATCTCTTCCTGTTTCCATCATTGAAATGAGATTCAGGTAATTCACAAGGTTCAACAAGATCCTCAGAGTCATCCAGGGACACTTCTTTTCCTTTTAAATATTTGCTTTGCTCGTTTTGCAAAGAACTATCAGATTTATCACTCTCAATGATCGAATCTTGTAGCGAAGATTCACTTTCTGACAAATTATCTTCAGAGCCATCTTCGTCTTCACCATCTGTAGATGTTCCTGTGATTTTTGAGAACAAATTAAGTGCATTGCGTGCAGCAGCCCTTTGAGGTCTCAAAGACTTTGATGTGGATTTCCTCTTTGAAGCTTTTCGGCCATTTCTTGATTTCCTAGTTCTATTAAATCTGTGTGGATTGCCATCACACTCATCCAGATTCCTCCTTTTAACACGCCTCCCAGAAGAAGTCATGATCTCAACCTGAAAAGGGGGGAAATTAATTCAAGCAAATGCTAACAAAAGTCTTAAGTTAGAACTTCAGTCTTCCAAAAAAGGAAACTTACTTCTGCCTTCTGTTTTTTCCTCTTCGATCGACGAAGGCCATCCACTGAGTCCTCATCCTCACTGTCTTCTGCACTGCACTCTGGATCACCAGAGGAAATTGAACTTAAACTTCCTTGCTCCCCTCCGGGGAAACAATCTTCGGTAACATTGTATTCTGAATCATTATCTTCACTTTGCACTTCATTTTCTGGTTCCCAATCCATGGCATCTACAATCTCTGGCAGTGGTTCAATTGATAAATCCAAGTCTGCCAAAGGAAGCATTTGGTAGTCTGGATCTACACTGAAATCAGGCCCAACAGCAAGTCTCAATGAAGAAGGATGCCATTCTTTACCCAGAGCTCCTAACCGTCTTTGTTGGTATGCAGTCTGATAGGGTTCTGGGTACGGCACCATGTCTAGCATTTCAACCACATAACAAGTACTTGAGATACTGATATTGTCACAGAATTCCATAAAGAAAATACATGTTAAATTCAGTGCTTAGAGATGAGTGAACCTGAGCCACAAAGAAGATCTTCCATATTCCGTCGGTATGGTGGAAGCTGAGTTTCCTGAATCAAATGTTGTCATGCTTTAGAATTAAGAAGGGATGGTAAGAACATGATGTATCAAACTCTTTAAGTGTTTAAAAACTCTATATCTGTAAGTTATAAAAGGTTTCCTAGTCCACTCATCTAGAAAAAAAGATGCTGCGAACACTAAAGTGTCAATCCTGAATCCTAAGTCCTGTTTATACATCCATATTCCTATTCAAAATTTATAATGAAGTATGAAAGTTACCTATCATGAAGTATCCTACAAGCATCAGCATTAGAAACAGATGCTACCTTAGAACTACCTGTGGGAGTAGGGGGATCCATGGCTGATTACCAAAGAAAAAGGAATGCCACATAATCAAAGGTTGTTCTGGTTCCAAACACAAACCATGAAAAGGCCCTCTCTCTCTCTCTCTCTCTCCCACACATGCACACACACATACGCATAATATTTCTTTCAAGTGTGCATTTAGAACCAAAATTTGCATTTGATTTAAGAAGTTCATTGTGGTAGGAAAACTGTTCAAAATCAACATACACCAACTGACCAACCATAAACCAATGATAAGTCATTTCCTAAAGAAGTGTATCACAATTTTAGCACGTCATTTTTTCCTACGCATTACAACTTTGAAAGTACAGATAAAATTGCATATATGGAAAATCACCAACACCCAAAGTTGCCAATAAACAACTAACCTGGTCAAGTGCATTTCCAAGCGTATCATAAATAAGGGGTCGATAATCACCAAGGAAGAACTGTTATACAAGAGCACACAAAACAAGCATCAAAAAGAGATGCAAAAACCTTATATTCTTCTTCTTCTTCTTCTTTTCGCAGAAGGGTTCCCACCTTTTTTTGGAGTGGGAGAGGGGGGGGGGGGGGGGGGGGGTTGGTGTTTAACAAAATGCATTACTACCTGATCATATTTGGCATCCATTTGGGACTCGCCTTGGCCAGTGTTTAATATATACAGTTGACCAACATCATCTGAAAGTATAATTGATGTCCCATCCCTGGCAAAATAGAGAAAAGTTTCATTAAAACAAAAAAATCAACAATGGATTTACAAGAAAAAAGAAAATTGCATATCTAGCAATATTAAGATTGGTACACATTTCTAGAAAAGAAATATTTCAACAGTTAGCATCTCAGAAGGATTGTAGAATATAATAAAAAAATGTCTAATTACATAAGAAGAATGTAACAGCAGGATGCATTTCAATCAAGAACCCTACTATATGAAATAATAATCGAATAACTTCTTTCTGGGTCAAATTCTTTTGAGTTGCAAGCACAGATCAACTCAATTAGGAAATCCCTTAACCAAATTACTAAGGGCTGGCAAGAAAAATTATTGTCATTCTGCCCTAGCTATGGCCATGCATAATATTGGATCACACACAATTATAAAATACATATTTCCAAGATTGCAATTAGTTTGATAATAATCAGGTGATATTGCTTCTTTGGCCTGAATCAAGGAATCCCACAGATATGATGCAAAACAGATCTTGTCAAAGCTTATGTTAAAAAAATACATTAGTTTGGTTTTCCTGACTACACTTTAGTTGGGATTAGGGCTTTAGTTTAATTTAGCTTATTTTAAAAGATTTACATGGTTACATACTATCACAGAAAAGATTAAGACCAGCCATAGCTATCAATACTAACCACTTTCCAAAATATATTTCTTATTTTCTTTGCTGAATCTTTTTTTTTTTAAGTGATTTAGAAGATGTCGTCTTTCTACCACAAAAGATTATGAGTGATTTGACACGAAAACAATCAGGGAAAGGAATTAGTCATCTATTGCAACAATGTATCCTGATATCTATAAAGGTAGGGGATATAATTCATGAGAATATTGCAAGTCTCCACTGGGCTGCTTTAATGGTAGTCTTTACATTCTCTTTCGCTTGTAGTATCAAGTATGTGGTAGAAGTGCAACAAAAAGCTCATGAAATGAAATATTGTAAAAAAATACACGCACACACATACATATACATACACTCTGCTTCACCAGTTGAATTCTTTCACTTACATTACGCTTCCAACTACACTAGATTCCTCTGTCAATCACATCTCCTAGAGCAACACCTCATTTATTGTGGTCTTGCCTTCCTTTAGACCAAATAATACTATATATATACATATGTATATACTCTTGCAACATTTTTTTTTAATACAACAAGCATTGACCCCAAATTTTTGGGGTCAGCTATGGTCCTTAGTAGATAAGTTAGGTCGGCCACATATATTCTTTTCCTCTATTCTATTCTATCTAAAGTCATATTCTTTGTTCATCCTTAATTGCAAAGTCCTTTTTAATAACTTTTACTAATTTTATTTGGGTCTCCTCTACCTTTTTTCAGTTCCTCAACTTGGATCAACTTATTTCTTACCAGTGCATTAATCGCTATCCTCTAAACATGACCAAACCATCTCAAACAGCTCTCCCTTATCTTTTCATCAATAGAAACTACCCCTATCTTTAAGCAGATTTCCTCATTTTGAGCCCTATCTTTCCATGTATTTCCACTTATTCATCTTAGCATTCTCATTTCAACCACACTCATTTTATAAATATGTTACTTCTTAACAGCCCAACATTTGGTACCATATAGCATAACTGGTCTTACAGCAATCTTATAAAATTTTCCCTTTACTTAATAGGTATCTATGATCACACAATACTCCTAATGTGCTTCTCCACTTCATCCACCTTGCTTTTATCCCATGAGTCACATTCTCTTCAAATTTGTATATCTTTATGAATTATTGATCCAAGATATCGAAAGCTCTCTCTCTTTATATCTCTTGACCATCAAAAAGGAAACACAAAAAAGGGAACCAATGGACTATACTAGATTAATACCCTAAGAATCCATTAGATCATACTACAATGTAATCATAAATCATCTTAGGTCTACTCTCATCCAAAGATTAGCCATAAAAATAAGGACTGAACAAACTGAGTTTTGAGTCCCTATTCCCGAAGGGACAGCATTCATAAGCTCACATTTAACAAGAAGGGACTGCATTCCAAAAACTATTTCCAAATATCTTGGAGTACCAACGATGCCTCATAAAATAAGGAGGCAACACTTCTCAATGCCTCATAAAATGAAAGCACACTAAAACACCCACTATTAGTAAGTCCCCAAACCAATTCACCTTATCCTCCATAGCCACACAATGACACAAATCCCACACACTTTCAGTGCCATTAACTCTAGCCTAGCATTCCCACATAGATATTTTCCTGAAAAACCATTTCACAACACAATGGGACCTTTTACATTATTTGATCTGCGACCCCGAAATTCATATATCCACAACTTTAGTCCATAACATAACAAATTCTAGGCAGCAATATTCTACAAAAAATGTAATGTCCTAGATTAGTTAGATATCAGACCTTTCCTATGTCATGATCTCTGACAAGCAAGCCATAAGCTGAATGCTCTAAGCTCCCACAGAAGTAAATCCTGAAGAAAACTAACTATAATGCCAATAGCTGTTTTACCAATTAAAGTAATCATCTGTCATGCCTCTTTCCATATGCAACCATTCTCTTTAAATATAAACAGTTTGAGAGCTCACAAAACAAACTTAAAAGGCAAGAATGCTTTTAATTGGTAGTTAAGAATTTCTTTAGGGCACATTTTCAAACATGTGCACCATAGTTCAATAATTATCAAATTCTGAGGACAGGATCTCATATGCATTTACCAATAGCTAGGCCCATGTCTGTACACTTGCTACCTCAGTTAGAACAAAGGTTTCAGAAATTAGCCATGACATCAGCCAAGTCTTAGTTAAAAGTTCATCTAAGTGAACATAGAAGATTTGAAGCTAAAATTGCTTAAACTAGCATAATACTATAGTAAAAAATTTCTAGATTGAATATCATTTACAACTGCCATTATACAGAGACAAAGTGTGGACAGTATTGTTCTAAACAAATAAAAGTACTGAGAGTTAGCCTAAATAACAGGTTTAAAATTTGAAACCGCTATAGGAAATCTTACGAATACCCTTGCTTAGCAGAAACCTTCACTAAAAGGGGAAAATTTATCTTGAAGTAGTGTGTTAAAGCATTAGAAAGAATTGCCAACTGATAAAAAGTCCCAAAAGCAGAAGAGAATCAACATTTGTATGCCGAAATCATAAATGGCAACAGGGATCTCTACATCCAGAGTAAAGACTTCGACCACATTAAATCAAGAAACGTCTAGTCAGATAACAATACAAAAGTTAGGAGCAATTTTAATGACATTCAAGAAAGCAAAACATAAAGGGAAGCACAAACAGAAAATAAAATACTTCCTTTCAAATTTGAAAAAATATGTAAGAAAATATAAGGGAAAAAAAGCACAGGCAGTGTGCTAGAAGCGACAAAGAAAAACTAAGTAACAATGAAAGTACAAAAATCAAGCATATCAGGTAAAGAAATGAAAGAAAAAACACCCAAAGCATTTGCCCAATCACACAAGGTCTGAAATAATAGAAGCTTCAACTCATGAATCAATCTCTCTATCCCTTCACCTTCAAAGGTACATGTATTCATTTCCCTCCAAATGACCCAAATAAGGCAATGAGAGATCATTCTCCAAAGTACCTTAGTTCTGAGTCTATTCCGAAGTACCTTTCGAATTTGATTTTAACAAGTGCAGAACTAAACTGAAATTTCAATTACATGAATAATTTATACTTCTAGTACACATTTATTATTCACTTACGGTGAAAACTTCCCATCTACCAGCTTGAAACGTGAAGTATCATATATCCGGATAGGTGTACCTTCCCATATCTAAAATCACAAAATATGAGTGCTCAGAAACATAGAAAATCATAAGAAACTTCAAGGTGATTAAAGAAACGAGAAACTCACATCCCACACTATGGTTTTTCCATCGTAACCAGCGCTCATAGCTATCCGAGGGTTGAAAGGATGAACATCCAGAACATATGTCTATAAAAAGACAAGTTGGTAGTCAGAATATCTCTGCATCATATGGTATGTTTCATAAATAACAGAGAAACCATCTTAATACACATACTTAAAAAGAAAAAGCAGCAGCATAAGCCATCAAGAGATGATGGCAAGTGGTAACCAAAAACTGCAGGTAACTGGAAGCTTGTTGGTTTTGAAAGATTATTGGATTACAAAAGGCCCTCCAAAGCCTAAGCTAATGGATGCTCAGAAATATAATCATTAATTAATTTTAACTATACCACTCAAATTGGCCTCTCATATGTTGACCATCCATGTGAGCACGTGGCCCCTCATTGGGCTAGGCATTCATTTCATTGTAATTTGGCTTTGATACCAACTAGCTAGTATCTCTAAACTTAGAGAGAACAAGTGTCTTTATTTTTTTTCTTTTTTCTTTTTTGATAGGTAAGAACAAGTGTATCTTTCTAAACATTTCCCCTCACATGTGACCCCTCATACGTGGGCCATCCGCATGCTGAGCCCTTCAATGATGGGACCTAACATGTGGACTAGGAACTTCATTGGG
This sequence comes from Quercus tomentella, assembly GCA_028535165.1. NCBI lineage: Eukaryota > Viridiplantae > Streptophyta > Magnoliopsida > Fagales > Fagaceae > Quercus > Quercus tomentella. The sequence goes on along the minus strand of JAPQVY010000001.1, from coordinate 41,586,183 downwards.
GGAGATGAAATACAATTTGAACACATAAACCTACACCCTGGTACCATAATAAATTACCATTTTCCCCCCAAAACCTAAGTTTATGGGTGTTGAAGAATTTAATCAATTAATTATGTTCTATCAAAGTTATAAAATGTTTTAAAAATCCTTTCACAAATAGCAAGGCTTGCATGGTGCAAGCCAAGTGTGAATTTAATGTAACCTCACAAACAGGCTATAAGGCTTGGACAGACAAATGCTTCCAAAGTTGTGACACAACTGATTCAACAATAGGACATTCCATAAGAGAGAAAAAAGACAATAACAGGATGTTGGGCAGACAACTCATGTTGCTAAAAGCGAGAGGCACATAAGCTCTGAGCTACAGGCACTTTTCTTAAGCGCACTTTTCCCAATGGTGCAGACAACATTTGCATAAGTCTAAGGACCAGCATAAGAGACTGGTTACCAGAAACAATATGCAAATTACAAAGTTGAGTCACTCACTGGCAATAAAGGTTAAGAGAAGTCCTACTTCCTCTTCATACCCTGTTATTATTACCATTCATCTAATAACATTTTTTTTTTATGACAAGGAAACCCCTCAAGGTATGGACCAGTGGGACCACCCCTGAGGGGCAAACCCTAGAATACCTATACACCCCCACTGAGCAGACATCGGGTAAATCGCAAAATGCCTCAGCTAGGAGTCAAACCAGAGCCTTCTGGATTTATAGTTACTCCGGGCACTCTCCCTTACCGCTGAGGCACCCCGGGTGGGGCAATATAGTGATCTAATAACATGGGAGGGAAAGCTGGTTTTACGGATTTAAAAGGATTTAACAGGAGAAAAAGCTAAAGCATTGTTATTGCCAAGTAAATACCAATGTTGACAAGAAGCTATAACATTAACAAGCACTGGGCAAAAGGGGAACTTAATAACATCTGTGATTGTTAAAAACTAGGGCAAAAAAAAGTAGCACATGAGGCACTTTTTTCCATCTATCAAAAAAAGTGAGATCACGAAAATGATTAGAGTACTCAACACATAAGTCATCCTGACTTGCGGATAGGTTAAAAAAATAATAATAAACAGCAGAATCAGTTCCTTTCCTTCTGAAAGCAAGATAAAACAATAAGAATCAGGGAAAAAAATTTCCATTACCAAAAGATTAAACCACTTACAGATTCAGTATGACCTGTCAAAGAATGTACTAAGCTACCATCAGCAGCATTCCAAACACATATTCTGCAATCTGCATAACAACAAAAAAAAAATCCTATGGTTAAAAGTCACAGCTTATATCTCCACCAAACAAGTAAAAACAAGAGACCATACTGCTGCTTACTCCTAGTTATTAGAGGTATTCAAACATAAATTCTTGAGATTTTCATGTTACACGTGCAGAAGTGCACATGAACAGACTAAAAATTAAATACATAAATGTATGAAGTAATGCTTTATTCAAGCTGCACACAAGCTGGGGGGAAAAAAAGAAAAAACAATTACAATTGAATATAGCAAAGAACCTTAAATGAAAATGGTGGCTTCTATTTACTTCAGACTGTCCCATCAGTCCCCACATTTATTATTAGAAAATCAAACAAAGAATGGTAACACACCATCGGGTATCTATCACCCACCATTTGACTCCTTCAATACCACGAGGATCAGATAATTGAGATGACTAATCAGCCAAGATCCTAATCCTCAAAGTTTGAACTCACAGGACACAGCCATGAACTGGACTCACCCTTCTGAAACAACATAGAAGGTCCATTACTGTGGCATGCTAAATGCCACCCCTTATGCTGAACTCATAATTTACTAGTCTTCAAACTGTCATATCCATCCCTTTACAGATCAAGCAAATAAACCTGGTAACCCATTGAATGATATTGTTCATAAAATTAGAGAAATTTTATAAAAGAGTGCCACATTGTAAACTAAATCCTAGAACACTTAAAGTGAGACTAGTCCCCAACGACTATAATAAATTTGAGGGCATGGAATGCTCGTTGTTCAAGAGGAGTCCACAATTAATTAAACCAATAATGAGCAATCCAAACAAAAAGAACATTCTCGTGTTTGAAAAATAAAATGGGGAATGCTCTAGAATTTGAGGAATGGGACCAATGAGACCTAGCTCAACTGACATGTTCTCCCCTTAAAAGTTCTAAATGGAGGGTGAGATCATGGGTTCAAGACCCATTGGGTGCATGTACAACTTACCAATAAAAAAGTGAGGAATAGGGTAGTAGAAGAAGAAGAAACCCAATGGTGACCATCGAATCCCCATTTTCTCAGAGAGCATGTGCTAATTGGGACCTAGGATGCATAGACATGGGTACGGGTACAATACAGCGACACAAGTAATTTTTGAAAAACTATAACATGATATGGCAAATAGGACATTGTTACGACACTAGTATGGCACCCCAAATGAAGTGTTAGTTCTTCTAACTCCAAAGCACAAGCAGCCTAGAAAGTGAAGACATCACAATTAACATGATAATGCACTTTTCTCTAGAACTATCTCACACAAACCACTTGGGGAATCTATACTCAATGGATTCATTTTTAGTTGATTAACTATAATCATCCATTCAAGGAAGTGTCAGCAACACATACCAATAACATTAAGAGAATTAAATTAAAAAACAGCTACAAGCAAGTTACCCATGATAGCAGCAAGGACAAAGCGATTGTCTAAGCTCCAAACAATCATATTAACACCACGAGGAGTTGGAAGCATTCTCTGACGAGGACCCCCTCGTGGAGGTTGAGGAGGCATTGGTGGAGGTGGAACTTTGAGATGATAGGCTCTTGTCCAACGGCCAGATTTCCCCTGAAACAAGATAATAGAAGCACAAATTTTTATCTAAAAATCACATATCAAACACCTAGTCAAATCACCAAATTTAACTTCACAGTTTGGAAGGGACTTGTTAGAATAATGGTTAAAATCATTAAATTCCCAATTTCCTAATAGTTTAAGCTATTAGGATAAGTAATTGATTATCAGCAATTATGTCACTCGTTGTCTCACAACAATAGATTTTAGAAGGGAGGGGATCGGGGAGGGCCGCAAGAACAAGAAAGTCCAAGTCTTCATTGATGAGAGCTTACATGTGATCTACGTGATCTGGGAATCCAAATAATTGCACTGCCATCACGAGAACAGGTAACTATGTTGTCGTGAGTGAACCTGCAAACATACAAACAATGTAAATATTTCTTATATAGCTTATATCAAACCAAAGCAATAATATTTAACCTATAATGCAATATTAATATAGGAAGTTGAAGGGAGAACCCACATTAAAAAGAAGGACAGACCATATAACATTCAATTTTAACTCCCCACCCCCAACCCCTAAAGATAGAGTACTGGCAGAGAAACAAAGAAACATACCAGGAATTCCTAAATTTTGGAATATTCTCTTCCTTTGAGGTGTCAGACATAGTAAATTTAGATGCTACAGCACAACCACTGCAAAATATGGAGTAACATATATATCAGCATGCAAAAGTTTATTAAAGAAAATTGGCAATGTACCATGCCAATCTAACCTAAATTGCACATAATTGACATCATTCTCATGGCCAGATAACACATCTATCTCATGATTTGGTTGGTCCGAGTCTTCTGCATTTGGTTTACAAGCATTCCACACCTGCAAGCATATAGTTCTTAATATAAAAAACCTTACATCTATAGCTACACTTCATTCAGAATACTAATGCAGTAAAGAACTAAAGATTGTGCAAAACATTTACATTGGCTTTTGTAGAAAGTTGAAGCAATATAAAGAATACGCAGAAGACATTTACAAGATAAACAAGAGCAAATATGTTTAACATACCCTGGCAAGAGTGTCAGAGCTACCGGTAACAAAGACAGTTCCATTAGCATTAAATGCACAACAAAAAATTTGATGGCTCTGTGGAACACTACTTGAGGATGGACCATTGTTCTTTCCTGCAGCCAATTAGTTATTTCAAACTTTTTACACCAATGAAGCAGACATCAATCATAAGGACACTAAAAAAAGGCAAACTAACCAGCTAGAGAATCTGAAGGCCTTGGAACATATATCCTTGGACTGAACTGGGAATACCTAGCATCCCATATCCTACATGTTCCATCATCAGATGACCTGCAGAGGACAAGGATACACAAAGTAAATTACATTTAAAATAAATCAATTGACAGAAGAATGTGTAAAGGAATTTTCTCCTCCACAGCAAACAAATCCCATAGCCAAAGGAATTCATTGTTAAAAAAAAAAAAAAAAATTAAAGGGGAGAGAGATTGCTTGATGGTAGCAGATACTATAAAAACATAATAAAACAAGACTTCAGAACTTCACTAAGTACAAAAAAGAATAGGACTATATCCCCTAGAAATGAAGAAAAAAGAAATTTCATTACGGCAGATGAAGGGTCATTAATCACTTCAACTAATGCGGAAGCTGAATGCATCAGTTTAAAATACTAAAATTTAACAAACAAATATAACGAGTTTGAACCAAACAGTGGTTTCAGATGCTATCCTACAAAAACTTAAAAAGGAGTCATTACCCAATGTCAGACCCACAGTCCTGGGAGAGAAGAATTGGATACAGTCCTAACCTTCAGCATTTTAATATGTAAAATGGCCACTCTCAAGAATTAAACCCAAGCACTAGCGCTTAGCAGCCCAAGACTTTAAGATTTCCCTGGACAATAGCCTTTTTTTGGGTGAAATTTTTAAAAAAAGATAGGCTGCCAATGATCCACTTGAGAATAGAGTGAATTGCTTGCGATGGTTTGATCATGTTTTAAGGAGTGATTAATACATCAATGAGAGAGTGGGTTGTTCAAGTCTGGGGAACAAAAATAGATAAAGAAGACCTAAAATAACATTAGTAGAAGTGGTAAAAAAAATGTCAAAGTGACAGAGAAGACAATTTTGGATAAGATCGGATGGCCGAAAAGAATAAATGTGACCAACCTTGATTAGATAGGATATTCACATTCATCATGTACTTCAAAAGAGCTTGAGAACCACTTTTGGGAATTTTATATTAGCCATTACGTCCCAATATGGGAAAGTTTTATAACACTGTTTCAGAAACAACTATGTCCAATGGTACTAAATGTTGGGCTGTTAAAAAGAAAAATATTCATAGAATGTGTAGCTAAAATGAGAATGTTAAGATGGATAAGTAGAAATACATGGAAAGAATGAGGAAAACAGTTTAAAGATAGATGAAAGATAAGGGAGTCACTTAAGATGGTTTGATCATGTTCAGATGAAAGCAATTAATATTTAATGCACCAGTAAGAAAGAGTGACCAAAAATAACATTAATAGCAGTAGTAACAAAGATTTGTTAATTAAGGAAGTAATAAAGAGTATGGCTTCACATAGAATAGAATGGAGAAAAAGCATATATGTGACTGATCCTAATTGATCTGTTGAGCATCCATAGCTGACCCCAAAAAAAATTGGAACTAAGTCTCTGTTGTTTTATATACTGTTACAACAAGAGGGGAATGGGGGATTTGAACCATGGTTGTTCTTGTAAAGAAGATCAATCAATGCCGCTGAGCTATAAGGCTCTTGGCAATCAGCTTCTAGCAATCAATAGCAACAACTGTAATATTATGCAGTGTAACTACCATGCTACAGGGTGAGTGATGCAGGAACAACATCCAAGAAATCATCCAAAACCTTGCTAGCAGATTAGGTCAAGTAATTTTTGCTCCTTCAGTGGGCATGCCCCTTACTGGGTATGGATCTTAAGAACAGTAAATAATCAAATTTGTAAAAACTAAAAAGAATAATTCAAAGCAATTAATAATTAAACTTTAAATCAAAAAGAATATACCACAAATCTACAAGGTCAAACAGAACATCAATTTTTTTACAGCAAATCAACAACGCCACACATACATACATAAGTATTTAAAAACAGAAAGGACCAGCCTTACGATAGAAGGTTGTAAATAGAGTTAGGTTTGGGGCTAAATGCAATAGCAGTAACAGCTCCAGTATGCCCCTTCAGGACTGAGATTGGGAACCCATCAGGCAAACGCCACTATCAAAAGCAGGAAATAAAAGAGTCAAATAATCATCAAGTATCCAAACATAGGGTGGGAAACAATAGGGAAAAGTGCATATATTAACAATCATATCTTACAACTCGAATGCTACAGTCATTTGAAGACGATGCCACCAAAGCATTGTTGGAACTCACAGCCAAATCAGTGATATCACCCTTATGAGCATAAAATAAGATATTAAATATAACAAGATATAACAAAAAGAAAAATCTCTCCTTTGTTCTTTCTCTTTTGGTTCTAAATGTAACAAATGATCAAATGATGCAAAGAAGTGTCCTATAGACCATCCAGACTTACTTCATGTCCACGGCAACTGGCCAAACAATATGCAGTTTCCATTGACCAGATTTTAACAAGACGATCATCTGAACCAGTAATAACATATCTCCCAGAGCGATCAAACATTGCTACAGGTTATACATGAAGGTAAAACCATCACTAAAACTTACAATAACATTTAAAGGAATTTATTCTTCCATTATTACTTTTTAATAGAGAGAGAGAGAGAGAGAGAGAGAGTGGCCAAACTATATATAGACAGTGATAATTGAACAGAAATTAAAAATAAGCTAATGCCAAAGTAACTTTACTTGATTTACATATACTACTTTAATAGTATAAGGGCATTGGAGCCTTTGTTGCCCAAACTTTTAGATTAATACTCCTTCACAAGATGGAAGGTATGACACCACGTTTAACATTATGAAGTTAATATTTTTGGAAAATCAAGAATCCAGTTTCCAGTTTCAAGTTTCAACACACTGGAGTAGAAGAAAAATATAAAATTAGTTAAGCTTGAACTTTAAAGTCATAAGAAACAAGCCATGCGGTTTTAATTAGGAGCAAACCTGTTTTTATGAACTGAAAAAAGATAAAAGACAATACTCAAGAGGTGGAAGAAGATTAATCGGAGGTTGGCCGGGTGGAAGAAGTTGTATTTGTCAAAAGGTGGAAGATTGACGCTACTCAAGAGTACGCTTTCTAGCCTTCCTACTTACTATTTATCTCTCTTCACCATTCCGTCGCATGTGGCTAATAAAATTGAGAAGATTCAGAGGGACTTCCTGTGGGGGGAGTCGAAGGTTCATTTGGTGGGGTGGGATAAGGTGTGTGCTCCTAAGGTTAATGGTGGCTTGGGTATTAGGAAACTAACTACCTTTAATAAAGCTTTACTTGGGAAGTGGTTATGGCAGTTTGGGGTTGAGGAGACTCGTCTTTGGAGGAGGGTTGTAGCTTTGAAGTTTGGGGAAGAGTGGGGGGGTTGGTCTTCCAAGTTGGGTAGGGGTGTTCATGGGTGTGGTTTATGGAGAAGTATCCGAAAAGGTTGGGAGGTTTTTAGCAAGTTTTTCCGGTTTGAGATAGGGGTGGGGGATAGAGTGAAGTTTTGGACAGATCAGTGGTGTGGGGACTCTCCACTCCATCTTTCCTTTCCGGTTGTGTATGGGATTGTTACTAATAGAGAGGCTTCTGTGGCCTCGTCTCTCGAAAGATTGGGGACCGAGGCTCGTAGAAGTTGGAAGGTTCCTTTTCTTAGGGATCCTAATGATTGGGAGATGGGAGAAGTGGATGATTTTCTCCATACCTTGGATTCTTGTTTACCTCACTCCGAGCAAGGAGACCGCATGATTTGGAAATTGTCGAAGAAGGGGGATTTCAACATTCGCTCCTTTTATGACAAGCTTCGAAGTCCCTCTCCTTTTACTTTTCCTTGGAAAGGTATTTGGAAGGTTAAGGCCCCTACGCACGTCTCTTTCTTTGTTTGGACTGCTGCTTGGGAGAAGATTCTTACAGGGGACTCTTTGCGGCGCAGAGGCTTTGAGCTGGTTGATTGGTGTATTATGTGTCGTTGCAATGGGGAGACGGTGAACCATTTGCTTCTCCATTGTGAAAAAGCATATAAGTTGTGGAGCTTGATTTTCAGATCTTTCGGGATTTCTTGGGTCTTGCCTAGATCGGTTGCAGATATGCTCTTTAGTTGGTGGAACTGGTTTGGAAAGCACTCTTCTAGCATTTGGAATTTAGCTCCGTTGTGCCTAATGTGGTGTATTTGGAGGGAGCGGAATTGGCGAACTTTTGAGGACAGGGACAAATCCGATGACCAGTTGCTCGCTTATTTTTGTGGTTCTCTTTTTGATTGGTCTAAGGCTTGGGGGCTCACCTCTAGTGATTCCCTCCCTTTGTTCCTTTGTTCTCTCCTTTGTATTTAGTTCTTTGTTGTTTTCTGCTTGTTTTCTTGTTCTCTTTTCTTTTTCTGTTTGTTTCTCTCTCTGTATTGTCTGCTCTGCCTCTGTTTTCATGAGGTAGATTTTTGAATATACTTCTTTATTACTTATCAAAAAAAACTACAGTAAAGTTTAAGGATTTATACTTAGTGTGGATATCCTCCATTGAAGTGTTATTTCTCTCATATAATAAAGCTTTGACAAAGAACACAAGGAAGCATGAGTTCCACAAACAGATATAATTTGGCTGGTTGAAAGCATAACAAATGAGAGAGCACATGCTTGTGAAGAAGATTGTGTCGGGAAAAAAATTAGGATGAAAGTTTTAATTCAGATATCCACATACCAAAACAGTCAAAATCAAGTCTGCTTATGCATTCCCAATGTGCTCCAATTATAAAGTCTCAAATAAACTCCATAAAAGTTTCTAGAAGCTTATGTCTAACTTGAGCAGAAATGGCATGCAAAATTTTAATTGTTGTGGCAGTTTAGGGTCGAGGAGTCAAGGTTGTAGCCTAATAGCCAAGCTCTAGAATGACAAGGAGCACAAACTATAGCCCATTTCACCAGGTGAGCTTTTTTTTTATCATCCCCTATACCACTCCAAAGAAAGTTTCGTTGAAGTTGTTCAATACAGTTTTCAACCTCCACCGGGATAGGAAAAAGAGAGAAAATAAGTTGGAAGATTGGTCAAAGTACTCTTAATCAAAAGAGGAGATATGAGCTACTTTCCTCCATCAATTGTTTGCATCTCGGATATAGTATGGTCAAGGGTCTTTACATGTATATGGTAAAGAGAGAGAATGAGAGAGAACAAGAGGAGAAGAAGAAGGAGAAGGATGATGAGAAAATTTTTTAAAGAATTTTAAAAATTAGTATTTTTTGTTAAATTTTAGATTATAAGGACTTTTTTTAAAATAAAATATATTATAAAATGAATATTTATTGAATAAAAACATTTTTTCAAAGTTCAGGGTGTAACGACCCAAGGAAAAACGCTAGCCACATCTGCGCTATACCTCAAAAGGACTAGGTACAATTTAGGCTTCTTGTAGTTGTAAATAAAACCTAGTTCAACCTAGTATATGTCCCATGTGGGACTCGTCACACACCCACACAACACACAAACAATCAAATTGGGACATCACACAGGGGCTTCTAATTTCAAAATTAAAAGATCAAAGGATCAGTTTAATATTTTCCCAAAGTTCACGAGGTTTTTTTGCATTTTTTTTCTTTTAAAAGACATAGCACCAGCAGCAGCAACAATAGTAAACTTAAAAAAATAAGTCTAATGCTAACCTTTGGACTAAAAGGCAAAAGCAACTCAATACCAAATTTAACTTCACTATATGCTGTTTGTTGATTATCAGTCCACAACATGCAAGGGATCATCTTCCACATGGATCTAGAATTTAAAATACAGGTCTAAGAGTAAAAGGCATACCACAATATACAGCATTCCTGTGCCCCCTTAGTCTCTTGGTATTTTGCATCTTCTGCACCATGGTAGATGGTTTTGCAATGGCATAACTTGCTGCACGAATCGAAGGGGCACGACAATGTCTTGCAAAACCACCCCCAATTTCCCTCAAACTTAGCCCACGAACTTGATCAGCTCTCATATGAGGCCATCGCATGTAAGCCGGGGGCCTCTTGACTTCATTGTTTCCTTTGTCCCTATCATCTGAAAAGGATAGGAAGCTCATAATTATAAATAAGTGGAAAAACTACCTTTACCAGCAAAGTGGGTGCAAATATAGCAGTGCTTTTTTCATAAGTAACAAATTTTATTGGCAGAAGTACTTGTAGTAAAGGAGGAGGAATAGAACAGCCAAAACTTCCGTACACCAGTGAATGAATAATTTAGATTAAAACAGTATGGAAACTTAATATTTAAGCATGATATACATAAAAATTTCTCGTCAATCAATTAAGAAAATCCCAACTTCAAGCTTTGCATGTATGACACACTAATTTATAAACTGCAGTAAAAAGTGAAAACACCTACAGCTTAATAGTGAAAATGAATTCCTCCCAAGAAGAGTAGGCACATCAGCTGCATTTGGAGCATTTTTACTACATATGCCACGTGATGGAGAAGGTGCACTTAGCAACAGCTGCTTCAAAAGCTTTACCAAGTGATCCTTTTCAATGTGAGGATACCTAATTAAGTATCAATTATAACAGGGAATTAATCAAGGAAACTATAAGGAAAAAAAAAGTAAACAAAGAAGTAATCTGATATTTAATTGGCCCCTAATTATAACATAACCCACATCATAAACAAGAACAGGATATACAAGGAAGTCTGAATATTGCAAATAGTCGTATCAACTAACTATTACGCTTAAAGATGAAATATAAAAACAATTACCCTTTAACATAGTACATACCTCTCCACCAACATGGCGTAATTTAATGGAAAGGACATGCCATCATCATTTTCATCCCCACTATGTGTCCCATTCCTTGAATACCAAGCATGATATCTTCTAGGTAAAAGTTGATGTTCGAGAAGTTCATTCCACAACTGGCCGTAAGTTCTCTGACATGGCCCAGCTGAAAGAAAATGCATAATAAGAAAATAAATTTCCCTGTGGTCAATATCCACATCACGCTCCATAGTATGACTTGTATTTGGATCCACAAGTTGAGTCTTCTCATGCCCCTTAATGGAAAATCTCAAAGGTTTCAAATCCTTCTGCGCATCACCAGAAGGGACATATTTCCTAAAGGCCATATTTCCTGTAAGACCTAGAAAAAATTAAATAAGAAATCATTTAACAACCATCAAATGCAAACATAATATATCCAAAAACATATACAATACAAAAGCTAAAACACGTAACTTCTCTCTCTCTCTCTCTCTCTCTCTCTCTCTCTCTCTCTCTCTCTCTCTCTCTCTCTCTCTCTCTAACCTCCTTTAGAACTATATTATATTATTTTTAATAACACACAGACATTTTTTATTAATTTTAAATTGGCTAAATTGCTTCAGGGTAAAAGAAAAGTCTGGCTTCATGGACAAATGTCTGAAAAAGACAAAAGTAGTGAACATCTATCATATTTTTTACACTTAGCCAGACAAAGGAAATTCAATTTTGATAATGTATAATTCTCAACTTGAACATACGAGAGCATGCTGAATGAATTGTTAAAGACACCTCCCAATAACACAACTTGCTAAAGTCGCTAAACTAACCACTTACAAGATCACTAGATCAATTGCAATTAATAATGAAAAATCTAAACTGAATCTCTCATTTTCCAAACTCAGACATGGTTTGCCTCCTGAAATTATTCGATGCACCTAGTGTACTACGCCTTCATTCCATATTAGGTTGGCCCCACTTGTGAGTCCCAGGTCCATCCTTATGTGAAAGAAAGGCCTAGTAAACTTGGTGCACACAATAATTTCTCCTGGACCTCACACTGCTCGTGGTTTGTGATTTTTGTTTTTACTGCTTTTGGGGTGCATTGGGTGACAAGAAGGTCTATGTTTTATCTTGATAAAAAGGGCTTCTTCTTTTTAAATAAGTGATTGAAACAGCTATATGGGAGGTACAGGAATAGTTTTGTTTGAGCTGTGACTCATTGTGTCACATTGATAATTTGGAGGGAACGAAATATTCGTACTTTTGAAGGAGAAAAGAGATCCGTGGTTAAACTCAAGGCTTCTTTCTTGCGCTTTCTATTTAAACGTTGTACAATGATTGGAAGGGTAGCTTGTGATTATTTACCTGTAATCCTAACTGTTAATCAAACTCCTACGAGCAAATGACCCCGCCTGCCAGAATCAATTACTGAGTAATCCATATGCTTTTCACCCCTGACAAGCTAAGCAGTTTATCCTCAGTCTTTATTACTTGTTCCCCCAACCCCACAAAGAAAAACCCTAAAACCCTAATACCTAACAAACTAAAAAAATATCTCTTGAGCTTCAATGTTAGAGGCCCTAAACTAAACAAATATGTAAATGCAAAGCAATCTCAACAGCAATAAAAATAAATAAATTCGACGAAAAATGTATCAACAAGCCTAAGCATAAATCAAAAAAATAAACATAAATTTTATAACAAGAAAATTCAAATTAAAACCATACAATTGAACCAAATTAGTGCTATTTATAAAATTTCAAAAATAAATAAACAGAAATATACAAATTTATATACCTTTTGTAAGTGCCATACAATTGAACTAAATAAGCAATCCAAAGAAACACGAAGAAGCTTTGTCCTACGCTTTCGAAACCCTGAGCTCGCAGAATTCATAATGCATTCTCTGTGACAAACCAACGAAACCCTAACTTTTCAAGCACTCAAATTATGGAAAATAAATAATTGAAATTTGAGATAAAATCCAATACATGCATTCATTATACGATAATATCTCAAGAATAATTCATTAAAAAAAAAAAAAACGCATTAATCAAGAAAATTGAGAAACGTTTCGTTGCAACAAGTACCTTTCAATGGAGATGGACGAAACGACAGCGTTTTGTGTTTGTGTTTGTGTTTGTGTATTCGAGTACTGTGGATTGAGTGATAGTGAATAGGGATCTCTGTAGAGTTTCAGAGATTAAAAAAAAAATTAAAATTTGGAAAAGGAATAGCGAGTGAGAACACGCGCTGAGACTAAGAATTTTTGTTTTAGATTCTTGGAGGGAGCTCTGCGAGTCAGGCTTTGTTCTTGGATTTTCTACTTCACTCACAGAGAGAGAGAGAGAGAGAGAGGGGCAGAGAGAACGAAGAGAAATAGAGAGAGGGTGAGCGAAACGCAGCGTTTTAAACCTTTTACGCTTACTCTTCCTGTGAAGATATGCTTACGAAGGGAAAAATATACAAAAATATGTAAAATATAAATATATATATCTAAGAACCAAAAAAATAGCGGTGTTGCACGCGAGTTGAGCGCGTATACGGCACGATAAGAACGACGACGTTTTCGTGATCTAGTTTTGCTTTTGCAGCTTGTTAGTCAGTGCCAATGACAACGTAGTGATGTACGTTTTTTTGTTGTGTGTGTGTGTTTGACTGTTTGTGTACTTTCATGGGATCATAGGATGCACATTCAGGGATTTGTCCCCTGCTTTGTTTTGTCCCCCATCTCTGATTATTTATCTGTTTAGTCTTTTTAGAAATTTTTTAAATTTTAATAGATCAACATGGAAAAGCAACAATTTTTTTTTCAAATAATAAATTAATGATAGGTTTTTTTTTTTTTTTTTGCTAATAATTAATACTATGATAGATTGTGATTTGCATAAATCATTTTTATATAGAACTTTCATTTACATCACCAATCATAATTTTTCATTATGAAAAAAAAATATCGATTTTGTTTTATTGTTAAACTTATTATTTAGAAGTGTAGGGAAACCAAAATCAACTACTAACACAGATTGGATGGAAAATTAATGTGTGGCAACCCGATACAATTAATTTATAGAGATGGATTATCAAGGTCAACCTTTTCAAGCTTTGTTGGTTTTGTTTTAACCTAGTTGGATTACGAAAGGTTTCTAGAAAGAAAGAAAGAAATTTCTGAATTTGTTCTTCCTCGAGTTAGTCTGAGGATATCATTGGTTCATATAATATCCAAGTCTTGGTTACAAAGTTTGTGGTTACACCAAGTATGTTTTTCTTTAAATTTCTCCGTCCCCCCAATCTGGAGTAGTCATATTTTCTTATATAGATACTTGAAGTGCATCCCAACCCTCCACTTGTACAATCATTAATCTTCATTTGGATGCTTGTTCCATTAGGGCTTTGCTAGAGGTGGTAAGACATGTTGCAAGCTGTGAGAGTATTGTTCAGGGGTTATTCTGTCTTTAATGCGGTCAGCTAAGTTGGTGTAGTGCATTGAATGCGGAGGTGATAGGTACCTTACCTGGAAACTCCCCATCTTCTTTACTTGTACGTCTTACTTCTTTCCTCAGTTTTTAGTCATCTGGCCCAAGTGGTTTATAAATAGTCTTCCGAGGAGTGCTCGCTTCTCGAGCTCCTCGGACGGGCCACTTCTTCGATTTCAATATTTGGGCTTTTGTCGACGTGATGGGCCGAAGCTGATGAGAAGTCGGGCCCATCTTCTCCTTGGGTCGGCTTGCCTGGTGATGTTTTTTCCTCAGACCTCATCCTCTCACTAAAAGTATTTTACTTTGTGGTTTGTTAATATTTAAAAGGTTTTAATTTTATTTTTATCCTAATTCAATCTTCGTTTTCCACTATATCAGTTTGACTTCTTTTGGCACTTTGACTTCTTTTGGTTTAAATCGCTTCCCTCACTTGCTTTCGACGAATTTAACTTTTACACACCCAATAGAATAATCAGGTACTTGAAAAGCTCTAGAGATGCTCATTTTTATCATAAATTCATGAAAAAACAATCTTTCAATGAGCCAAAGTTCATGCTTCTAATAATGTGCAAAAGAATGAGTGTTAATTTGGTTGGCACTCAAGATTTGACAATTTTCATTGTTGATATCAATTGGCTCCATTTGTTTTATTACCACGCGCTGAGCTTTGATTTGTGTGTTCTTGGATCTAAGTTTGGTTTTGGGGTCAAGTCTACTACTCATACCAATAAGGGAATCAATGATGATTATGGTGCATTTGTTGTCATGCCAAATCAATATGATAGCACACATGTGCGCGCGCTCACACATAAAGTAATAATTTGCATTAAATTATTATAAATATGAGAAGGCAAAAGTTTGCTAAAGAGAAAGAAAAAGGGAATTTGGGTTGTGCTACTCTTCCTGGCCTTGCCTTTTATAAATGCATTGGGTAGTGCAATTCATGGAATATTGGACCAATTTCTTTCAAAAATGGAAGTCTGTCTAATCTATTTTGGGTTGGTCTGTTTCTATATGACAAATGACTTCTTTTGGAGTTGCTAAATTTATGGGTTCATGCCAATCAACATTTGGAATTAAGGTTATAACTATAGGTTTTCATTTTAGCATGTATATAAGCCTTCCATATGTGTTAAGCTTTCTACACAATAAACCCATCTTGAATTCACAACTCGTAAGCATTCCAAGCACATTTGCAAGGTCACATATAGAGCTCAAAATAAGTACGGAAAAATATACGATTTTATGCCTTGAGGCCATGACTCCAACACTTTTCCCTATGGGTTTTTATGTGAGCTTGAACAAGATGATGAAAATAATTTTGGACTTAAGCCAAAAAATAGCTTCATGAAGAACAAGCTTGGATTTTGGGATTTTGTATTCGTGTTGCCTCGTTTTTCATCTAGCATGTGGCATTGCTTTGTTAGAATTATGGTTAAGTGATTAAATTCACTATTTTCAACAACTTAAGTTTTAGGGAGAATCGGTAATTTAACATAGTATCAAAACAAGAGATCCTGAGTTCGATCCCTATTTATACTCTATCTCTCATTTAAAATGTTAAAAATCTATGTGTTGGGCCTCACCTATTAAGGGGAAGTTTAGGCCTACACGTGAGGGGGAGTGTTAGAATTATGGTTAAGTGATTAAATTCATCATTTCCTAACAATTAAAACTTTTGGGAAAATCGATAATTTAACATACTTTGGTATTGGTTATCTGTGTATTCATAAATTTTTGTGCTTGATCAATTATTTTCCCAATATTCCACTTGTTCATGGTATTAGGAGACAAAACTCATTTGGTCTAGTCTTAATTGTTTGGCCTTTGGTAATTTTCAAGCATGAATATGTGAAGTGTATTTTTGTTGTGCTTGAAGAATTGGACGATAAAAAACTAAAAGTAGCGATAATTATAGTTGGGTTTGAACATGATTTCAATTAAAATTGTAAATTGTGTTTTCATGTTTCATGATTATAATTGAAATCATGTTTTGAAAACACGATTTCACAAGAAGTGTGTACGAGAATGTGCAATAAGGAGCGTGTGAAGGGAATATGTACGAAATTCCCATACCTGTGAGATGCGAATATAGAGAAAAAAATATACGCCAAAGAGAAATAATCACACACAAGATAGTATTTTCGTGGTTCGACAATTTGCCTACGTCCACGGAGTTGTAGGGATTTCACTATTCTTAGGGAAAAAATACAGAGTGCGGCAGTACCATTTTTTCTCTCTCAAAAACGACATCAAAACCCTAATCTCCAAAAAAACAGTTTTTATATGCTGCACACAGGATTCACAATGGGCTACAAAAACGAGCTATAATTCGAATCAAACATAACTAAGCTCCACAAAGCCCAACAACGTGTAACAAGATTTAGTCAAAAACTAAATTTGAAGAATATATTATCACATTTTTGTTATATAAATAGAATTGATAGTTTTTATCGAGTGATTAGAAATTACATCCAAAACAATGAACTATTCAATCTACCAGGGGATTTCCTCTCTCTCTCTCTCTCTCTCTCTCTCTCTCTCTCTCTCATATAACCTATTGCTAATGCATCAACAATTTAATAATAGTCATTCCTAATAAACAAAAAACAAGTTCTATCCGTTCATGTTTAACATCATCTAATATTTGAACAACCTCAACTAGACTAAGTAATGAATACTACATAGTTGATATCAGCAAATAAGAGTATCCATTAACCAAAACACTTTGTAATCCTAATTCTTGTGCAAGCACTAGAACTTTTTGTGCAACCAAGGTTTTTACACCATCCCAATCTCCATCCTTTCAATTTTGTTCACTCAAAGTTGCTCCAACACTGCCTAAAGAATCATGCACCAGGGCTCCAATTATGACTTCACAAATCCCCCAAAGATTACACCATCAAAATTTCACTTTGTAACATTTTTTTGGAAATCATCTTCCACTTGATTGTCTCACTAAACAGAGTAGATTCAACATGGTCTTGAATTTCAATGAACCCATAGCTTAAATTTTTGCTTTATACATTAAACTTGATGTCTCCAACCTTGCTTTGCCGAAATGTGTCATTTCAATGAAGGTCAAACTCGGGATTTCAAGCTAGAGGGGGCCAGAGTATAAGAAAGAAAAAGAAAAAAAAAAAAAACCTCCAAATAGGCATTTATATAGAATTAACAAACTATAAATACACAAAATCGTTGTTTCTTAATACATTAAGATGCAATCATCTACCAACAAAGACGAAAACAACAACAACAACAACAACAATAATAATAATGTTTTTTTTTAACACTAGGCTAGCTATAATTTTTTTTTTTTTGAAGTTAGAGCATTCACAGTAATTGCGATAAAAAATTTAGCTTTTAGCACCTCAAAAAACTAATTTATCTATTTTACCACCTCATTTTATAATACACCAAATATCAAATGTTCTATTTTTTTACCACTTCATTTAAAATAATATAAACAACTCATTAAAATAATAAATGAAGAAAGAGAATTTGAGTTTTTTAATTGAAGATAGAGAGATAATATTAATAAAATATTGTATTTTATTTTTAACAATTTGCTATAGTCAACTGGTATTTATACCAGCTAACTGTAGTTGTAAAAAAATTAGCTTTAGCTTCTCTAATAACACATGGTTTTTTGGTGGTAAAATAGTTTTTTTGCTAAAATACAATCACAGTTGTGAATGTTTTTATTGTTTTTGTTAAGTTTTGAGTTAGATAATTGTTAGTTGGAGGGGGGCCTAAGGTTTTGAAAGGGGGCAACTACAAAAATTATATATATAATAAGTAAAAAAATTTTTTTTGGACGGGGGCCTGGGTCCGTCCCTGTGATTAATTGAGATGATTTGGCCAACATTATTCCCTCTCAATAGGTTAAAAAAGCAAAAAAGAAAAGAAAAGAAAAGAAAAGGAAATATTGTATGGGCATTATATGGATGCTTGGAAAGTTGAGACATTGACAAATTTAATTATTTTTAAGAAAATATTCGTATTTTCTAAATATATATTTTTGATTATTTTCTAGAAACATTTTTTTTTTTTTAAATTGCTGACATGATCAATTGATATAGAATACAAGTAACATCAATATTAATTCATAATAATATTTGCTCTAATCTATATAGAAAAATGTTATGAAAAAAGTTGTACCCCTAACATTGTTGCCGTCTAAATAACTGAACAGGAGCAAGATAATACATTAGTTAATGCCTTAATGGACAACTATTCTCTTCCTTTTCTTTTATTTATTTTTTCTTTTTCTCTTTTGTCCCTTTTTTTTAAGACAATGGACAATTATTCTAGTCATAGAGTAGAGACTACAGGCCAATTGACATTTTAATTCTACCACTTAATGTGACACATGTTAAGAGGGTCAAATCAAAATAAAGTTTGGCAACGTGTGGAATACTGGAATGGCCTATTGGACTCGAATACAATTGATTTGAGAAATATTCTTATTTTCTTTTAATGCCAACTAGGTACAAATTTTATGAATTATGGGCTCTCTACAAATGACCCCATGCACCATGAGTCAGTTGATTTTGTTGGATATGCACCTGAGTGAATCTTATTTAAAGAAAAAAATTACTTACAAAATTAAGGAATTTTTTTTTGGGGGTTATAGTAAGTGAAGTATAGGAATTAGAACCCATGTTTTTCTTCATTGGAATAATCACTAACAGTAATAGTACTACTATTGAATTACAAACCTTTTTACTTTAAAAAAAAAAGATAATATAATTAGGCCCAAATTTATATATTCAAAAAGTGCTATCCTTATATTAAAATATCAATTGAAGTCTACCAAGCTATTTGAAGTCTACGAAGTTCTACATCAGAACTTCATTGATTTCACAAGTAATAAATTGCATTTTGAGTTGGTGTGTTTGGAATTTCGGAGAATGTGGACTGGTTAATAACATAGAAGTTGGTGAAGTAGGATTTCATTTGTTAAATAGTATTTGGTGTTTACCACATCAATAATTCTTGTTGAAAGAAAATAATAAGGATCAGTGCTTATAACTTAATATCATTCTCTTTGCACTCAAGCAGCTTATAGTTTATGCTCTCATTATTTGGTTATGGTTGTCCTTTCTTGTTCTTTTATCTTTAAGGATTAATTGGTCATTCGCAAGCAGTTGAAAGATCTTTCTGTGTGTGTGTTGGTTTTGCCCTGTTTAGTTTGAATACTAGAAGCCATTTTCTAGATGGTTTTAAAGATTTATAACTACATGTATCTGACGAGGTAATCTAAAGTTCAAAACCATTTAGCAAACTGTTTTGCACAGCTTATGTATATCACAAGACCTTGATTTAGGTGGAAAATGGTTAGTGTAAGCTGTAAGGTCGGTGGGCTTGTGGTAGTGTGTTTAATTTTCAGGTTCAAATCTTGCTTTGCGAAGAAAATTACTTTTGGATTGTTACTTTAATTTGTCTAGTAATGAATGATGCACTGTTCTGTAGGTCAAGACAAAGCTTAGAGAGACAACTACTAGGCTTGAGCAACAGTTGGCAGAAGAGCAAGCTACACGTCTGAGGGCTGAAGAGCTAGCACATTTAACTAAAATGAAATCAAATGATGAAATTCGTAAGCTCAGAGAACATCTAGAGAAAGTGGAGGGGGAACTCCATAAGAGAAGTGAGAATCGGCCGGTGTGCCATTCTATGAGGTAAAGATTATAAAGACAATGTGTTGTAGAGGTCAGATCATCAGGAATATATTTTTTTCCTCCCTTTTCTGTTTTTTGTGGAGTTTTCTTAAGCTATTACTTGCAAATTTATCTAATCATCAAAAGATTTGACCTGTATGTATCTGTTTACAATTCCTGCTTAGAATCAAAACAAGAATATATAATATAGATATGTTTTTATTGACCTTTTTTAACTTAGCCAGTTGAATCTAATTGTAGTCTGTCATAATACTATCCTACTTAGTTCTGGGGAAAAAGGAAATATACTACAGCCCTTTGCATATCCCAACTGATGGACCTTGTTGGAGGCAGATGCCATGAGATATTCCTGATTACCTATTAAAATTTTGTACCTATATATAGCATTTAACTGTACCGCTACCCTTGAATTATAATGCAACTATGGAGGGCCTTTTGGCTTTGGGTGCCATAAGTCATGCTGGTACTAGGTGTGCTTCCCCTTCCTACCATCATGTACATGATCCATGCACCCACAATGATAACAAAATGGTTCTATTCTATGACTGCTGCCAAGGCATGATTTCAGATGCCGTAACTCTTTCCATAACCATTTTTTAGCTAAAGGTTTTGAGGAGATGTAGATTGAGTTCTAGATTGACCTCTCTCTCTCTCTCTCTCTCTCCCCTATGAAGCGTTCAAAAGATTAACATTGGATAAAAGGGTAGTGTTTACCATTTATTATACACACCCTATTACACACTTGAAATGTTCATGTATATATAAGAGTGTGTAATAGGGTGTTTACTAGTATTTTCTCTTGGATAAAAATATTTATATGAAATTAGGTTTTGTAATTGCACTTATCATCGACCAAGCACAATAAACAAAAAAAAGCTAAAATGTATTTTATACCCACTAAATCTAGTATTGATTCTAAATTGAACCATGAAGTATATGATGATGTTAAGGCATCCATTTTGTTTCTCTCCTATTATATTTTTATTGGGCACAAAAGTTGACAGTGTTTTTACTATATATATATATATATATTTATATCATAGTAAACAAAATAAAAAAAAATAAAAATAAAAGATTAATATAACTTGTGACCAGGCCAAAGCAACTTCAATTGAGGTACATGGTTTATACTTTATTATAGGATGCCAAATGTGATCTATTTGTTTTTCCTTAAATGGCAAGACTGCGTCACAGTCTAACTTTTTTCTTTTTATGCAGTCTTAACATTTTTTTATTTTATTTTGAGGAACTTTGAGAGAGTTTCAACTTATGGCGTCCGCTCCTGATAATAGCTCTTTATTATCAAATCAGGACACCAATCAGTTTTTGATGTAGGCAGGGATTGAACCCTAGATCTCTTGTACAACCATCAGAGATTTTACCAGTTGAGCTAACTGGAACCCACTTTTGCAGTCTTAACATTAGTTGCCCATTCGTAATCTGATAGTCACAAACAACAATATTAGTAGCTCTCTTTGGCCTCTCATGTTTTGGTGGGCTCATATATAATTTAATGCCACCATACATATGTGGGTGTCTCAAAACTATCTTAACGATTAAAATGTCCCGGTTGGTCTATTATAATTACTGCTATGGAAATGTTGCATTTAGGTGCATTTGAAGAATTGCCTTTTCCATATATAATTTCACTCAGTACAGGATAGGCAATTGTAATGAATACATTGTGACTCTATAAGGTCCATTTCATTGAAAATGAGTTAATAATGTTAAGAGGCTTGTAGTTAGGTTATTGACATTTTTTTTCTTCTCTTTTTTTAAAGTAAAATTTTAGGATAACTATGGTTCAAATCTCACCTCTTCAAGTCAAGGGTCTTGGAGCTGAATTGGCACCTCCCCATGTACAAAGTGCTTGGGGATTTAGGAGGGAAAAGGGTTCGAGTTGCGGGGTTAGCAGCATGTTGTAATTATCTCTCAAAAATCTCACCTCTTCAAAAATAATTGATTAATTATTGGTTTGGCTAAATAATTGATTAATCTCACCTCTTCAAAAATCTCACCTCCCCATGTACAAAGTGCTTGGGGATTTAGGGGGGAAATGGTTCGAGTTGCGGGGTTAGCAGCATGTTGTAATTATCTCTCAAAAATCTCACCTCTTCAAAAATAATTGATTAATTATTGGTTTGGCTAAATAATTGAGGACAAAAATGGACTCCAAGTCCTATTTGGCAACCACTTGATGTTGCACTCTCGTGGTGCAACAACAAGGCTTCATATTGGGAACTCCATGGCCATGGTTGCAAATCTTTATGTAATTTTAGCCAAAATTGATCATGGGATAGTACTAGTTGTGGAGGAGGTTTGGTTAAAAATAAAAAGAAGAGCAGTTCGGATCCTATTTAAAGGAATCTATTGCTAACTAAACACAATTCTAAGAAGAAGAAAAAAAAAAGAAAAAAAAAAATGTTAAGAATCATTTCTTATTACAAAAACCAAATTACCAAAGGCAGTTTACCACTCAAAAAATACATTTGAGCTAGGAAAGTGGTAAGTATCTCATGGTTGAAGTAAAGCACACTGTATTCACCCATTGCCACTTATCAATATCACTCCCTCCTCTCCTTAAGACCCCCCTAACAAGCTTTGTGGTCTTCTAATAAGTGATTCATTATGGGATTAAAGAAAAATGTTGTTTGCACAAGAATTTTACATAATAAGAAACTTAAAATTTAAACTAAATTTAAGTCAACTTTACTATCTAGATTATGCCACTACAAAAAACGCGTTTTTAAGCCACGTTTTTGTAAAACGCGGCTACAGGTGAGACTTTGAGCCGCGTTTGTGAAAAATGCAGCTCCACCCTTGGACGTATAGCTGCGTTTACTAAACACAGCTATAGACCAGCTTTGAAGCCATGTTTTCCGATGGTGAGGCTGCGTTTAGTTGGGTAGGACTTAAGCTGCGTTTTTAAAAACGCGGCTACAGACCCATTAGCTTTTTTTTTTTCCCAATATGTCTAGAGTTGCGTTTAATAAACGCAGCTTAGGGTATGCTTAGAGCTGCGTTTGATTAAACGCAGCTTAAACATGTTTGGAGCTGCATTTAATAAACACAGCTTAGACATTTATAGAGCTGTATTTGATTAAACGCAGCTTCTACATGTCTGGAGCTACGTTTGGTTAAACGCGGCTTAAACATTTAGTATAAATAAATAAAAAATCCCTTAACTCCACACAATTGAAAAAAACCCTAAGCTCTAGCTCGATCTCAAAAAACTCTCAGACCACTCTCAACTCTCAAGCTACCTCTCGATCCAACTCTCAACTCTCAAACTCCTTTCCTCACTTCCACCCTTTCTGAATCCCCTTCCTCCCTCCGCTCTTCCCTCCTCTCCATTCCCTTCTCATCGATCGGTAGCGCACACACACACACTCTCTCTCTCACACACACACTTTGCACTGTCTTTGTATGCAATAATAAACAATGGGTTTGATTCACTGATTTTGAGTTGGGTTTGCAGGCATTTGTCCATAGAGAAGAATCGTTTGAAACATGGACCTGGGCTCCCTGTAACAATGACAACAGATTCTCAAAGAAAGCTGGCAGCCTTTTTAAGTTTACAATTGTTGAGTTTTAGATAGAATTTATGACGGTACAAGTTTTCCCATAAAATTTCTATATGCTAGCTATCATACAAATGTTGACAAACTGAAGCTGGCCCAATCTGTTTGGCTTCTGAGAGTGTAATAGTTTGGCTTGGTTGCAATTTCTCTACAACCTGAGTGGTTGGATTTGTGTACAGGTTCATATTTATGTAATTAACTAATAACCAACCTTAAGACAAACCTGCACCACACCTAGTTGTTTGCTCACATGATAGTTTCTTAATTGACTAATTACTGACTGTTTTAAATATATTTTTTTCATGTAACAAAGATAATGCACATTGTTATACAATGAAACTGCATATACCTCATAATTTTCTTAAATCAAACTTGTCACCAGGGTGCAAAAACTTATACATAACCCAATGACTTTAAAAAAACATTTCAGTTCAAAAGACTATGCAGCTTGGGTTGACGTATGTAATATTTAAAGGAGACTCAAAACACAGTTAAGGGGTAGTTTGGTAAACCTTTTGTGTATTCAAGGTGCTATCTGTATTATTATTTATTTATTTTGAATATAATTTTATTACTTAAAAAAAAGATTAGTGATGATTAATTCTTTCTATGAAGTAAAAGAATTTTGTATCCATTAATTAAAATGTTCCTTACATATCTTTCACAGGTGATGTTGTTCTTAAAGATTTGAAATTGTAGGCAGAGGCACGAAGTTCACTAAAACTTTCGGTCACTGTGCAAGAAAATCCAGACACCTCTGAAAAGCTATTCACCTTCATTTTCTATCATTTTGTCTTGGTACCCTAATTCCCACGCCTCTCCTTTGTAGTGTTTACAATCTTTCTTAATTTGATGCATACTTGCATCTTTGTAAGTCTTTTTTTATTGTTTTTTTCTTTTAATTATATACATTCAGATTTGTATCATAGGGCTGTATCTGAAACATATGTAGGTCGTATCAAACAATTTTTTTAAAAAAATTTGTAAAACAAACATAGTTGGGACATACCCAACGTGCAGTACTGTATTGGAAAGGGAAGTGGTATTATATTTGAATGGGTGAATTTCTCGCTCTTGAAATTGCATGAAGAGATGCCTGAGTGTGTGTGTGTGTGTGTATATATATGCAACCTGAACTTCCTCTTAACTAAATTACAGAGTATAGTACCTAAATTGTTTATCACTTCATACATCTTCTCTTTTGACTAACTTATTTCATAAATGAAATAAATTTTCATAAATTAAATTAATTTTAACCTTTCATACAACTTCCTTCTTGACCACCATTTTTCATAAATTAAATCAACTTTAAACTCCATAAGAAAATGTGACAATCGACTCTCAACAAGTAACTCCTAATTACATGGATGTATTAGGTTATTTCCCGCTGATAGAATCAACAAATCTTATCGATTTTTTGAGGCGACTTAGACCAACTCTTGGAACCTCAAAGAAGTGGTCAATGCCCCAATTATATTTGTTGAAATAACTAACTTGTTATTTTTCTTGTAAATAAAATTTAAAAGCCAAAGCAAAGGCTTTCATTCCATTTGGTGCGGGTGGTAGATTTTGTCCTGCAAGTGATCTGGCTAAGCTTGTGATAACTATTTTCCTACATCATTTTCTCCTTAACTACAAGTGAGTTCCCACAAACCTTTTACTATGTGGGCAACAGTTTTACTTATTTTGGAAATTAAATATCACCATACATAGTATTAATATATGTGCTATATTACAATTATATAGAAAATCAATTGAGTAAGCAAGATAACCCTTTTTCTATTATATTTTGTCATTAACCAAAAATGAATTCCCTAAAAATGAGTTCCAATGAAATAACAATTAATGATTCTTGTTGAGGTCAGCGGTGACATAAGTATGTAGTTGCAGATGTTTATTACAAACTAAAATAAAATACTCATAGTTGGTATGTAATATAATATTTAGCTTTCTTATACATCTTACATGTGTACATGATTGTACTACATTGTGTACATGTGGTCCAATCTTCTACATCTTACCATACTTCTTGTTTATTTTTGCTTCGTAATGGGGGTTTCAGGTAGGAAGACACTGAAAAACCTGTGATTCTTCATCTTCCACTGCTTGCTGAAGATAAGGTAGCTTTCTTCTCATTACTTGCCTTATAGGAAATGCACCTGGGTGTAATATATGATTACAAAAAATAGAAAGAGTATTCCCTAATTTAGCTATAGTTGCCCTATATTTGTGTTTCTTATAAATGCAGCTAAAACCCACCACCTATACCAGTGTTTTTAAAAATGTAGCTATAGGTCCCCTCTGTAATAAGTAACAAGTTTCACATGATCATGACTGCATTTATTTTGACTGTCTTATTTGTTTAAAAATATGACTATAGTTACAATAAGTGAGGCTTTAACAAACTTTATATCCTTTGTCGGTGAAATTCAATTTACATTATAATCTTAAACAAATTTGTTTAAATAACTACCTTAGCATAAAAGGTTCATGGTTAGGTGTCTACTATTTTGTAGCTAGAAAATTAACTCACAAACGAAACATCCTCGATCTTTCTCAACCATGTGAAAATCATCTCTATAATACTATGTTTATTGCAAACCCATAATCCAAAATCACATTCTATATTTCTATATTACAATTATTTGACAATAACCTAAATGCACCAGCATGTTTTTGTTGAAAGATAGGATTGTCTCACAAAAATTTGATAACACTTCATAGTTAAGTTTGAACTAGTATCACTCAATAAACAAGACCCCTACTATTGTAGCCTTGATCTCTTTATTTGTAGTAATAAACAAGACCCCTACGCATTTACAATTGGGATGGTTTTTAGTTCAAAAGCTAGGTGACCTTACCAAACTTGTTTAATCATTGGGTCAGATTTTGATTGACCTTTTTGTGTCAAGCTTGAAAGTCTATATTAATTATTTCTTCCAAATATAGTTGGTTTTTTCTTGATTTGCAAGAAGTATTCTAAATTGGACTGTAACTACCCTCTTTATGATACAATACTCTTAATGAAAATAGTTATTACATTTGCTTTATTGCTACATGTTGTGACTTGTGAGGAATGCACAGCCTTCTTAACAACCTACTTGTAATTTATGAAATTGAAAACATTTCATAGTTCTTATATATGTCAGTAAGTGTTTTCTTCTTCTTTCCATAATAACAGTAATTAATATATAGCTAATCTATCAAAATATGAAGCCAAGTGAAAGTAGTATTATAATAG
Source organism: Quercus tomentella (assembly GCA_028535165.1). NCBI lineage: Eukaryota > Viridiplantae > Streptophyta > Magnoliopsida > Fagales > Fagaceae > Quercus > Quercus tomentella. Next base: position 41,559,511 of record JAPQVY010000001.1, on the reverse strand, counting down.
TTCGTATATCTGTCGAAATGTCATATTTATAGACACAAGTAAAAGTAGTATTATAATAATTAACAATTTTAGGTTGAATCACCACTATTGAATCCACAGGGGTTATTCGGCACATATTAAGGAACATACAAATAGCATCATATGATTTTAGCTTATATTATCACATGTAGGAGACAACTTCTTTTTTGGAAGTACTTATCTTGGTATTCTAGAGGTTTTAATTATTACAATTACATTCAAAAGTGATTTGTTAATATCTTATTCCAACAATTATGCTTAAAATATTCCAAAACATATCACATTAAGTTATGCTTCATTTAGTGTTATTATTTAGAAAATTGAAAGCATAGGTTACTCTTGACGTAGTGTTATATATATGTTCTATGAAAATGTAAGCATAGTTGGGTATGTTTGTTCGTAACAAATCACCTATAGGTCTCATATCACCTATGAATATAATTTGAAGGTTTACTGGCTATGCATTACCAAATGTTGTGTTAGGTTAGATATTGGAAATCTTGTATAGTAATGGATAAAAGTTGGATGAAGAAGCGGAGGGGTTTAATGGAATATATTGAAGGTGTACTTAAATTTGTGGAATTTGCATCTTTACATGCAAGCGATGGGAAAATCTTTTGTCCTTGTACCAAATGTGTGAATTTGAGTTTGGTACTGCCAGGGGTGGCACGTGAACATCTGTGGAATAAGGGGATGCTTCAAAGTTACACACATTGGATATGGCATGGGGAATCGGCGGCTGCGCCAACGGCCACCGAATGTGGGAGTAGTCATGTGCAAGACTCCCTAGAACAATACGGTGACTTTCGTGGGATGTTCATGATTTGTGCCTCATGCATGAAATGCCACTCGAACTAATGGACGAAGGTGAAATTGTGCAACAACTGGCTCAAGGTTTGAATAATGGTGCACAAAAGTTTTACAAAATGATAGATGATGTGGACAAGCCTTTATATGCTGGGTGTACAAAATTTAGCATATTCTCAGCCATCGTTGTGTTGTTCCAGTTAAAGACTCTTTGTGGTTGGACGAACAAGTCATTTACTACATTGCTTCAAGTCTTGATGGATATGCTTCCTTCAGACGCTAAGTTGCCAAATGACCATTATGAGGCTAAGAAGATAGTCCGAGATTTGGGTTTGGGTTATGAGAAGATCTATGCTTGTCCCAATGATTGTATGCTATTTTGGAAGGAGAATATTAACCTCGAGGCATGTCCTTGTTGCAAAGTTTTAAGGTGGAAGACGAATGAGGCATCTGTTACAAGTAATAATGCCTTATCCACTGTAAAGATCCTACGGTAGTTCGCCTTAAAGCTAAGATTACAGCGACTGTTTTTGTCACCCGACCTGGCTAGTTCTATGAAATGGCATGTTAATGGTTGTATAGATGATGAGGTAATGCGGCATCCTGCTGACTCGGATGCATGGAAAATGTTTGACACTACGCATTTACAGTTCTCGTCTGAGCCTCATAATGTTAGACTTGGATTAGCTATGGATGGATTCAACCCCTTCGGAATGCTGAGTACTACTCATAGCACTTGGCTTGTCATGATAGTCCCTTACAATCTCCTGCCTTGGCTGTGCATGAAACGGTCATCTTTGATTCTATCACTACTTATTCCTGGTCCTAAATCGCTAGGGATTGCAATAGATGTGTACTTGTAACCCTTAGTAGAAGAATTGAGGGAATTATGGGATGTTGGAGTAGAAGTGTACGATGCATCTTCAAAAAATGTATTCCAATTGCGTGCAGCATTGATGTGGACCGTACATGATTTTCCTGCATACGCAGATGTGTCGGGTTGGAGTACGAAGGGTAAGTTTACGTGTCCTTGTTGTGTCTCAGAGACTGACTCTCGATATTTAAAAAATGGCCACAAATTCTGTTACATGGGACATACGCGATGGTTGGGTAGTGACCATGAATTTCGGGGAGAAGATACATTATTTGATGGATTTACTGATATGCGAGTGGCTCCTGTGCCACCAGTTGCGACAGACATAATTATGGACACTGAAAGTTTAGTTGGACATTGTCTAGGAAAGAAATGTCAAGAAAAATACAATAAAAGAAAGAGAGGTGAGGCAAACCAGTGTGTTTGGAAGAAGAGAAGTATTTTTTTCAGCTTGCCTTATTGGGAGGATCATAAGTTGTGACACAATCTTGATGTGATGCATATAGAGAAGAATGTGATGGACAATATACTTGGCATGGTGTTGAACTTGAAGGACTGGACAAAGGACAATTACAAGGCACGCCTTGACTTGGCAGACATAGGAATAAGGAGTGAACTCCACCTACGGTGAAAAGGTGATGTAAGTATATAATACCGCCGGCGTGTTTTCATATGACTGCACTGGAGAAAGATGGTTTCTTGTAAGTTTTGCAGGACGTAAGAGTGCCTGATGGATATGCTTCCAACATCTTACGTCGTGTCAATATAAAAGAACGCAAGATTTCTGGTTTAAAGAGTCACGATAATTACATCCTGATGCAATAACTCCTTCCAATTGCTTTACGAGGATTTTTGCCATCGCACGTTATTAGGCCTTTGATAAAGTTAGCTTGTTTCTTTAGGAAAATTTGTTCAAAAACCCTGATGGTTTCAGATATTGCAAGTGTTGAGGCAAACATTGCAGTCACGTTGTGTGAATTGGAAAAGATATTTCCTCCATCTTTCTTCACTGTGATGGTACATTTGGTCATGCACTTGGCTACTGAAGCCAAGATTGGTGGTCCAGTTCAGTATCGTTGGATGTACCTCATTGAGAGGTAAGTCGTAAGTAATACATGTACAGTACGAGGCTTCATGTGCGCTTTGTAATAGCTAGTGTCAATTACTAACCTTTTTATGTGCATTATAGGTACCTCTTACGCCTTAAGTCTTACGTAAGAAATAGGGCTGCTCCAGAAGGGTGTATTGTCAAAGGATACATAGTGGAAGAATGCTTAACGTTTTGTTTACGGTATATGGAAGGAGTTGAAACTATATTCAATCAACCCATGAGGACGATGGAGGAGTCAACAAGGGCGGTTTCAAGTGTGGCACTAGACAATAGGGAGTTGACCCAAGCTCATCGCTACGTGCTATTCAATTCCGAGAACTTTTACTAGTTTCGTGAGTAAGTACTACGGACACCAATATAATTGCACGACAATCCAATGTTCGCTATGTGTCTTAACACTAATACAATTGCCATCGCATGCAGGATGCACAAAAGTTTGATGGAGGACGAACTTCGAAGGGGCCACTATCGTATATCCAATGCTATTATTCATAAGCACCACACGGAGAAGTTTTGTGGCTGGTTTAGATCTCACGTACGTGTCACATCTTCAACTTCGTAACCTTGCAACTTTCCCATAAGTAGAATGACTGTACTAATATGAATAAGTTTGTTTGGTTATATTAGGTGATGTCAATGACTAATGCTGCTAGGGAAAGTACTGGACTTACTGATACACTTATCACACTTTTCAAAGGGCCATATACTTCAGTAAATCGACTGAAACATTATGTCATAAATGGGTTAAAATTTAGGAGTTCGAATGTCGAGGCAAATAGAAAAACGCCAAATAGTGAAGTTAGTGTTGTCACTGAAAATGGCATTACGTACTATGGTGTGTTGACAGATATTATTGAGTTGAATTATTCTGGCAATATCAGACATGTGTTATTCAAGTGTACATGGGTTGATGATGAAAATAGGAGGGGATATAAGACTGATGAGTTTGGGTTTTCTATGGTGAATTTTACTCACTCGATACATGGTGGGGAGGAAATGGTGCATGAACCATATGTCTTGGCGTCTCAAGCTACAAAAGTTTTTTATGTTGAAGATAAAAGACACAAAGATTGTCATGTCGTAGTTAAAACGAAAGCCAGAGATGTGTTTGATGCGGGTATTGGCCCCCATTGTGACGAGGATGACACGGATGAGTTTTTTTAGAGCATTCCGTACTCTCTCACTAGTAATGATGTTGGTAGGGATAACCTTCGTTGGGGTCGAGATGATGTGGAGGGAATGACAATTGATGCCTCTATCATTGGCCCAAGAGATCTTCATGAAATGGACAACTTGGATGATTGTGAGTTCATTGATGATGAGTCCAACGATGAAGATGACAACAAAGTCGAGTATAGCGATGATGAGTAGTGTAATAAGATACTGCTGTTGTATGCGTAATTATGTTATACTTGTTATTGAAATTATAAGTAGAATTTGTAAAGGCATATTGCGTGCAAAGTTTGACAATGTTGCATATATATATGGAAATTGTTATTTCTTCATGTTGTTAACAAATAAAAGTTTTAACATAGGAAAATTATCAGGTGAAACTGTTACTTTTTCATGTTGTTGCATATATATATTACAACTGTTATTTCTTTGTGTTGTTAAGAAATAATAGTTTGAACATATATAATTACCTTTAAACTGTTAATCTATCATGTCATTACTTGTTGACCATTTTTCCTCTTTATGTTTGTATTGTAAAAGGTGTTGGACGCAAGAATGGGGAGGAAATGTCAATTGCCACTTGTTTACGTTGGGCAAGGATCATCTCATTCTCGACAAAGGGTGGAGGCAGCTGATGAGGAAGCTTACATTTATGAGGAGGCAAGATCGGTGGCAACATTGGTGGCAAGTGATGATGAGACACAGGCCCCAAGTATTGGTCATGTCTTCGAATGTAAGGTTTGATGTTTATTACTGGATGGTTGGATCAGTTCTAATAGCTATAGGAATTCATTGGGTTCACATTTTTTAAAATTGTAGGATTTATGTTTTGCAATTTGAATTATGAGTTGTTGGTTTACAAAACCTAATAATATATTTAAAATATCTAAATAGTTCAGTATATTCTGTTGACTTTGGTCCGTTTGGTCCATTCAGTTCCCTTGGGTCCAATTTGGTCGACTTTGGTCTATTCGGTCTAATTTGGTCTGCTCAGTCCATTCATTTTTGCTCAGTCCAATTTGGTCTACTTCGGTCTTTTAGGTCCACTATGGTCTATTCGATCACTTCAGTCCAATTTGATCCACTTTGGTCCATTTTGTCCACTTTGGTCCATTTTAGTTCACTTTGGTCCATTCAGTGCACTTAAGAATGATCAAAGATAAGTTTGGGTTGAAATTATATATTCTAAATCCAAATTTATTAAGGAAAAATGAAGGCAACCCAAACAAAGTGAGGTTGCTCATCTTTTCAAAAGCTAGGTAAGTGCATGCTTGTTTAAAGATGCAAAATTAACCTAAATCAAAATAAACTCACAAAATCTTGTCATAGAAGAGGTCATAATTTGATTTTCCTTTTATTTTTATTAGTGCTAAGACATAGTTTTGGTTAAGTGCTCTTCCTTTGTAGACCAAGTTACAACCTTTCTATGGGACTTATAAGTTACTATTAAGGAGAACTGGTTGCAGGTTGTCATTGAGGGTAATGCGTTACAAAATGTGTTGACTGCCAATATAATGGTGAACAAGTTGATTGGTCGATTACTCACAGTGCCAATAGGCATCTAGGTTCATTAGTCACAATACCAAGAAGTCCCATACATTTATGAAGTCACAGAATTAAGAATTAACAGTCATTCTAATTATAATGGAAGTCAGCAAATGTTCTCAACAATTAACTTGGTCTAGTAGGGGAGGTATTGGTCGTTTGCGACCTCATTAAATCCAAAGTGAACAGAATATGTTACTGTTGGACATGATTGAAAGTTTCACTTGCACAAACAGTGGGTTACATGAATGCGTGGGAGAAAGGCCTAAATTTACTCATGTTTTGTTTAAATGAAATCATAAACCTTTTATTATTTAAGTTGCTAGATACATAATTTTTGCGTGGTGTGATATTCTTCACTAGTTGTGAGCTTTGTTAAATCAGTCCTAATATTGGTGGTTTTGTATATACAAATGATTATGTTCAAACCCCAGCACCGGTACAAAATCCAGCACCAGAAAATTGGCGTGCAAGACGTGGGAAAACAAGGTTGGCTGACATATGGGCAATGACTGGTGAGTACAAAATCCAGTTGCCGTTAAATGATGAAGGCCAACCGATTGGGCGAGACGGGTCTTTGTTCGTTCGGTGGTTGGGCTCGTTTTGCGAGAATGGCCTATTATGCCCGCTTACGCCTGCTGGGTGGCCAAACGTCCCTGAAAATTTTAAACAGGATTGTTGGGCGGAGATTGAGGTAGTATAAAAATAAAATATAAGTTATTTTTCTTTACAGCTGCTATCCTAATTAAATGTCACATTCAGCCGCTGTTGTAATTAAGTTACTACATTTTGCTAACTCCGCTTTTGCATTTCAGAAACGGTATATAATTGATCCCATTATTGTCACACTACCCAATCAAATGGAATGGACGATGCATCAACTAGGGGAACTGAGGAGAAATTGTAGGACCAAGTTGAAGAAGGATCACAAAAAACGTGGGAAGACACGTGAACAGGTATTGGCTAGCCAACCACCAACGGTTATCACAGCGCAATGGACGGAGATGGTTGAGTATTGGTTCAATGACAAAACAAAGGTACTGCTACTTTCTTCGTCAATCTCATCTTCGAGGTAATTTAGTTAAGAAATGTTTTGTTTTGTTATTTTTGACAATAATGTGGTTGCAGACTAAAAGTAACAAAAACAAGGAGAGTCGAGGTAAGCAGGAAGAAATAGCAAGGTCTGGGGCCAAAAGTTTTGCACAAATTTCTGATGAAATGGTAAGAAATAAACTTAGAATTTATGAATGCCTACATGATGTTTTTGATATTTTGTTTTCCTATTTATGGTTTTAACCTCATTTCATATGTTTTAGGAATAAGGATAAGTTAGTTAAATTGTAGGTATTTTTGTAAGTAAAAAATGCAATAAATAACTTTATGCATCCTCTTAATATATAGAGATGACTTTATTAATCCTCTTAATATATAGATATTAAGCAGCCACTTAAGGAGAGTAATTATCCTAACATGATCTCAGCCTAATTATGCATGTCTATAAATATTCAAAATCACCCAAACATGATTAAATGGCAATCACACAAGCTTGCTATTCATTATAGCGACTAAAAGCATAAAAACAATGAAATAAAAAGGGATTTATAGAATAGGATTTAAAACTAAGGGGAAGCTTTAGAATTGATGAAGGATTATTTATCTGGAAATTTTCTGAATTGATTTGGGAGAGAATTTGGGTGTTAATTTTATGGGATAGGAATAACAAATTTTCTCTTACATACCATGAGCATCAGCGCCAAAGCACAAGGAATCTGTGAGCATGTGCATTAGGTCCAAATTTTGTGAGTCTTATTTTGAGTTTTTGTTCCTTTTTTTTTTTCTTTCTTTTTTAGTTTTGAGGTACAAATTATGCACACTTGGTCAGTATGTAGTTCACGAACACCATTTTGCTTGTTCTTGATACAAATGAGAAGTTTGTGTAACGTACTTTCTAAATGTACCAACTTTGGGTCATTTTGTGCTATGATAAAAAGAAAAAAAAAATTTTCCTTAGCAATTAAGAAGTGGGGTGATTCAAATGGGAAGTTTTCAATGTTTATTTTTTGTCATCCTTAGTGCACATATTTTCCAGCAATCTGGTGAGCATCAAACATAACTTTTTGTTACAAATCATAGAGAAACATGCCTAGCTTACAAAGTCCCAACATTTTAGATGACCCATGGGTAATTTGTGACAAATTTGTGTGCAAAGCGGGCATCTCAATCTTACCTTGAGCCATTTTCTATGGGTTTTGCATGATCCTTTCCATTTATATAAACTTACATTTTGGCCTTTTGGATCTCTGTTTAACTCAAATAAAGTGTCATTATAGAAAGTCTATGATGCCTATTTTCTAACTCCGCATGTCATTATTTGCCATGCGGTTCATGTCATGAACCCCACCATCTATATATAGTAAAAATCAACTTGTAGATTACTCATATTAATATACACGCAATGATAATGCAACTTGCAATATAAGACTGAGATCTAATTAAGGAAATTTTGTTGTTCCCTCTGTCTAAATTGAAGTTCTGCATTTTTTATTTTTAAATTCTTCATTTAACAAGCCCACGTGTATTTGGAAGCTAGAAAAATCCTCTCATTTATTTACTACTCTCTCAGCTTTATCTTTATTTGACTAACTTTGCTATGTTATGACTATTTCATTATGGGTTTGTGTTAATTGTGGCATAACAACATGAACGCCTTAGTGTTTATTGTATGAATTTTGTTCATTATGTAGGCGAAAGCTAAAGGGGCGGCAGTCGAGCGCGCAGATGTATATCAACAAGTATACCGCACCAAAGATGGGGTTGCTGTTAGTACCTGTGCGCAAGATAACATGGTAAGCACAATTTGATTGAATTGAATTTTAGTGTATTTTGTGTTTGTATTGATTATGGTGTGTAATACGTTGTTTGGTTCTTGTGGGAAAACAGGATAGGATGACAGCACTTTTGAATGAACAGGGCATATGACTATAAGGAGAGATTGGTAATGGAATCCTCTAGTCCAAAGAAGATGCATATGCTCGGGTGATGGGTCGTCCAGAGCACCCAGGACGTGTACGTGGGGTAGGTTTTGGAATCACCCCATTAGGAAGAAGTGCCACAAACTATTCACAGATTACCTCAACTCCGTCGTCAAGCAGAACAACCCAAAGGGTGTCAGAGTTGGAGACGAGTCATGAAGAGCTTAGGGAGCAACTAGCCCAATCTAGGGAAGAACTAGCTCAATCTGAGGTGAGGCATAGGGAGGAACTAGCTCAATTTGAGGCAAGGCACCAAGCACAAATGGTCGAAATGATGACGCTAATAAGAGACATGTTTGACCAACTTAGCCATGGGATGCGTGATATAGGTGCTTCTCAGGTAGCAAACAAATGTTATTTAGCGAAACACTACTTTTTGCAATGCATTGTATGTGATATTAATACGATGCCTTTAATATATTTTAGGGTGGCAATACTTGATGGGAATGAAACTGTGAATCCTGAGGTAAAACAAAATTTCTCTAAAAACAGTAGCCTACATATATACATACCATGCTATGATGGATAAACTATGAACCTCAGTAGTTAGTACAGGAGGAAAGAAAACCATGCGGCTATAGGCCCGCTTTGAGCTACGTTTAAAACCATGGTTATAGGCCAGACCTATAGCTGTGTTTGTAAAAAAACGTGGCTATAGACCCCTTTTTCAACTACATTGAAAGAAACTATAGCTGCGTTTTTAAAACGCGGCTATAGGTCCGAAGCTATAACCATGGTTATAAACGCAGCTCAAAGCTAGTCTATAGCCGCGTTTTACAGGTTTGACCTTTAGCCGCGGTTATAAAAACGCGACTATATATCCACAGGGGGTTATTGCTGTGACGCATAGGCCTGGTTTGTAAACGTGCCTATAGGAAACGCGACTATATCCTATAGCTGCATTTTTGGGGTCTATAGCCGCGTTTTTGAAACGTGGCTATAGACCTTGTTTTTTGTAGTGATGCGTATCATTGGATTACAAAAAAGAAACTTAAATTTAACTATCTTTCATTACTTATAATAAAAAATGGTCATCATGTGTTCTACTTTTAAGCAATAGAGAACCTCTGCTAGCACAAGTGGAGTAAAGGGAATGAGGATCACAGGTTTAATTATCTTGTGGATAACATACACGACTTGTGCATTGTATGTGTCACATTGCCTTTGCCTTAAAATAATTGGCAAACATTATGCAAAAATAAACTAATATATGATCACGGGTAGTAAGTAGTAAATATGCTTGGCATTAATCTAGTCATTGATATTATACTCCTTAATAAAAATATAACCATATCTTATATTGTTAGGCAAAGATAAGTGTAGATTATCTTATAGAAAGAAATGCTAGACACTACATAACACAAGCCACAATGATTTAGTGCCAAATAACTTAATAAGATAGTAGATAATGAGAACTTTATTTAGGCATTATATAATATGATCCCACTTGCAGATTTGGTGCTGAATAGTTTACTTGCATAAACACAATGAAGAATTTAAAGTTAGAACATGTATCCTTCTCTTTTCTAGTATTATTGATCATCAAGCCAAAAAAGTAGAGGATATTAAACCTAAGGGAAAAAAAATATTAATTCTAAAAAGTGTGAGTCAAAAAATACCAAGATAGATGTTGAATGCCAATATTTATATAGTTTTGGACAAAAAATTTGTGTCAAAGTACATATGGACCATATGGTATATTTTCACTTATGTTAACTCTTATAGACTTAACTTTCAACCTTGTAATTGCATTCAGGGAGCATAGTATTTAAAATTACTGATGTATTAATTAAAATTTGGTTGATTGCAAGGTTTTTCATTGGATCTTATAAGTAAACATAAGTAGTAAAAATTAGTCTACAGATAAATGATAAAAAGGATGAAATAAAAGGAAGTAGATAAATTACCCTAGACGGAGTATCTTTTATTTAGGTTGTGAGTAGGAAGTGCTACCCTCAACTACAATTGGAGTAAAGAAATTGCAAGATAATGCCTGAATTGCATTGAGCTCTGATCCAGACATATTCAAGTTTACTTGCTGAAGTCTTTCAACTTCTTCTATCTGAAAAATAGAAAAAACTTTAGAAGTAAGAAATGTTTTTACAAACATGAATGCGATTTAAGTTATATTATTAGCAAAAAATTTGACGTGTGATGCCATTAAATTTCACTCTTTTTTTTCTAATTATTTTTTTTTTATTGGGTGATAATTTTTTGATTTTAGGTCTGCTTTAGAATGATTCAAACATGTACTTTAGCTCATGGGTTATTAATTCCAGCTTTAGAAATGGAAATATATAAGACACTAAAAATGTGAATGCCATGAAACTTAATTGCTATGTTTCACTCATCCGTGTGTAAATCACCTTTCAAAGGCGACTACATGTAAATTCAATTCAAACAATCAAATATTAAAATCCCATATTGTTGTGTTTTAGTAAGTAAAACACTTTCTAGAAAAAGTCAATAACCTCTTGCCTGTGTTTTCCTATTTGTTTTGTTTTGTTTTGTTTTTTCTCCATCCTCTCCCTTATGACTCCATGGAAGGATTTTGGAAGTCAATAATGTGGTGTGAAAATAAGCAATGGATCACAAGACACACCATTTAAATATAAGGTGGGGAAAAACCCGTGGAAAGGTTGAATAGGTTTGTCCTGTCTAAACAAGTGCTGTACTAAAATTATTTGGAATCTGTAAATACAAATATCTAGTTGTTTTGATAAGTTATTTTAAGCCCGTTAATTTTTTACCAATCCTCAAACAGAAAGTGATTTAACAAGTCTCATGGTCAGGTCTATATATAATTTAGGAGAAATATTATTATACACGTGTTAATGTACACTCTGTACATACAATGTTTGTAATTTCACACACGATATCTACATTTTTTAAACATATCCATGTTTAAGACGTAAATTGATGATGTGTATAGACAATGTACACTAATGAGTGTTGAATAGTTGGTGCTCTATAATTTAGTCTAAAAAGTTTAGCAAATATACCTTTGCTTAGATAAACACTTTCATTTTCGAGCTCCATCACCTAGAGAAAATTTTGGATATCAATTAGCTAGTAAGAAAGTTTGACAAGTAGTAAAATAGAAATGAATTAAAATAAAGTAAGATAGGATTTACCCTTTTCTGAGAATATTCAATTTCAGCCACCAACATTTCATGTTGTTGTAGTGAACAAGTAAGAGAATTAGACTACATTACAAGGGAGGAAAATTAAATGAGATAGACAATAGGGTTTTAAGATATTGGGTAGTAGAAGTTAAGAAAGCAGTGATATTTCAAAATGTGGTTGAGCTTGGTCTTCCTATTGTGTCTTAGAATGCACGTTAACATTTTCTTTACTTTTTCTTTTCATATCACCATTATTTTATTTTTTTACCTTCTTTGACCTGATTCTAGTGAGTCCTTGTTCAATCTTGCTCTCCAATTGTTTCATCTCTTTGATATTAAGAGAATTTAATCCCTCACCTAGTAAGTGCCTACAAGTAAAGAAAAAAATTATAATTAGTTCTTTGTTATGATTCATTGATTTAAGGCTAATGGAAATGCATTCATATAAAAAAAAAAATTCACATAAGATAATAATATTTTTCGTGGTTCTATCAACTCCAAATTTATGTTCATTGGCAATACCAACCAAAATCTACTATCAATGATATGTTTTATAATCACACCCACCAAACCTCACAAACTTCACTCAAAAGGCTTTCACAAACAACTTTCACAAAATGAAAAAGAGTAAAAAACTAACCCACAAATCTCATACATACAAACTCACAATCCATTAGTCCAAATACATTCAAAAGATCCCTTATATGGATTGGTATTTTCAACCCTAAAAAGATTACCACACCACACCTTACACAAAAGGACTACTTTAGACAGAACTTTCACCCGACTAAAGCAACCAAACTTTTTACAATGATGCATATTTAAAATCTTCAATTATATTTCTTGATGAATAATAAATACTATATTACTTTTTTAATAAGGAAACTATTTCCTTTCATACTAAGAAAAATAATTTTTTTTTAACGCAAGGAAACCAAATCCAAATAACAATTTTTTAAAACTCTTTAAGAGCCTCCAAAATACCTTTAATCACCAAACTTATCTATGTTAATACATTATCCATCAAATTATAAAGCCAACATATTACTAACACATGAAGCTAAGCATATTTATTGAAAAAAAATTCCTTTGATCTAACACATTCGAGTTCTTATGGTGAAAAAAAAAATTGAGGTAAAATAATTCTAATATAACTCCCATTTATATAAACATTCATAAATGTTTGGGCATATTTTGTGTATATCCTTGGTATAACTCATGCCTAATTGCCTAATAGGTTTTATGGATGCACATGTATTGATAAAAGAATAATATGACCGCTAGATCTTCATCTCTTTCATAACAAGGCCACAAATAGATTTACTGTTGGATAACTTTGATTGATTAATATTAATATCACAAGCATAATAGATGAGGCCTAAAGCATTAAGTGGAACTGAGACAACGTTATTATCAATTGTGGGACCACCACTTCTTAGTATTAAACTTAATTTTCCAATTGAAATTCAATATATATAATTCTTGGATTAATTTCATGTTTTATCTTTACTTTCATTTTTATTATTGGTAGTTTTCATAATGTGTGCAACATTGTAAAACCTTATAATCCATGCCATAGAATAAACAGATGTTCAATGTTTTTGATAAGTTGCGTACAAAGAAAAATAATTTTTTAATCATTCTTTTTCCATTTGCATTTGGAAACAAGGACAAATGGAAATCACCTGTTAGCGTTCTGCATATTTTGGATGAGTTGCCTCAATTTTGTAGATTCTCGTTGATAGTACTGCATGCATTCAAAAACATAAATTATATAGGAAGCATATGTTAGCCTTGTCAAGTTCATAAATTTTATAGTACATATGCTAAACAAGAAGAATTTAAAAAGTAAATAAAAATGCAACAACTAAAAAAACAAATTGTTAATATGGAAAGTGCACTAAGCCCTAAAAAGAATAGTCAAGTTACAAGTAGAATCTCGCAATCATTTATATAGTACAAATTGACTTAATACACATATAATTTGTCACTCTACACATGTTTGTGCAATATATATTCATTTAATCCAATACATTTGGGATGTTGCCGTTTTCATTTATAATATGTCATAACTCATTATGGGTCTGTTTGGGATCCGCTTATTTTGTTGAAACTGAATTTTTTTTACTGAAAGTACTATAAATAAAGATAAAAGTTAGCTAAAATAGTACGATGGAACCCATAATAATACTAAAAAGTGCAGTGGTGCTTATGAATAGTAACAAAAATAAGTTGAATAGTAAAATAATCTGGCTTTTTAATTTTTGCCAAACACACACTATAATGAATATATAGAAATTGCTCCCTAGAAGAAAGAGACAAAAAAGTAAAAAAGAATATAGAGAAATAGCTTACTTGAGCATTTGTTTGTGCAATAGAGCATGTTCCTGAGCCATCATTGCATGCCTTCTTATACCTCTCTATGGTTGATTTTGTGCTATTTGGCAAAACAAATCAAGTTTCTAATGTTAATTCAAAGACACATCTAAATTGCACACATGTAAACACATAAATAAATAAAACACATACATAAATTAGAAATTCTTACAAAATTATGTTCTTAGTTAAGTTGATGTCATAAAATGCTTATGCTTCCAAGATAATCATTTTTATTGCTTAAAAAAAAAATTAAATAAAGACAATGTTCACTAGATGAAATTATGTACGGGAAAGTAAATATTTAAGATTATAACACATAAGGCTTGAAGTTTTAGCTTTAGTTTTCAAAACACATTGATAACATTTTCCACAATTTATGTAATTGAAATAAATCTTTTGTTCATTTACCTACCTACATGCGTCTAGAACCAGCCATATGAGAGGAATATTATACTTTTGATCATGCTAGTCAATCTTATCTCCATTTTACTTTCTAACAAATGTGAGAGTCACACCATGGATGATACTTTATCAAGACTAGAAGCTAATAATTGAGAGAAACTATAAATTTATATAGCCACAACTTTTTTCACAATTATTGAAGTAACAAGTTGTTAATGATAGAAATTAAGTAGTATTACTATATTAGTTATGGTCAATGTGAAAATCAATAATAACTTGATACTCAACAAGATAAAAAATATTACAAAAGTATTGCACTTGTAGCAACACTTTTAAGACAATAGAAATTTAAGTTAGCTAAACCAAATCTAAGTAAAAACAAACTAGACGAGGAGTCCAATTTATGTAGTTGACTACACTCAATATATAATAGGGGAATAATTTTAGGGACACACTTAATTACACACTTAATTTCACAATTTTTTATCTTGTGTGGCTGTGAGTAGTTAACACTTTCTACTTACTACTAATTATAAGGACTCATCGCTTTCCATCAGCTACTCACAATTACACGAATCAATAGGTTGTGAAGTTGGGTGTGTTTGTAATCAAACTTATAATAGGATCCTTGTGATTTGTACATGTTGTCAAGAAGATGAAGAACAATGTCCTTAATTAAAATCCAAAGAATCATTATACTCTATAAGTGGTACCTTTTCAAGTCAACTCAACGTCTCAGTCACATAGAAAGAACAACCAATGTCATCCCTATGCATTTGCATCCCCACACACTAAGTATAGAAAGGGGGACATGCATCGCCTTTCTTACTTCTCATTTTGACACTAAATAGAAGAAACCCTACTATGAAGAAAGTATTTACTCTTTTGCTTCATCTATTACTTGGTATAATTAATTAATTATAGAAGCAGAATGGACCAAAAAGCCACTATTGAAAGTTTCAGTCCTATAGAAAAGTGAACAACTCTTAAAAGAAAGTATATTTTTAGATTGCTTTAATTAATTAAAACAAGAAAAAATGGGAATTAAAACCTTTAAAAATAAGAGTTAAAAGAAAAACTATGGGAATTGAGATTTTTATGTTAACTATGGAAGAGGAAAGGAAATGTAGCTATTGTAGGGTAAACCTTTTTTACATACCTAACTGTAGTATATAAATTCTAATAAAAACACTAAGGCTAGACACCAAGAACTTGTACTACAATATTGACGGTACTCTCTTAATTGGTACAAAAGGCCTCTCAAAGATGAAATGTTTCAATAAATGTAAGAACTTGTACTATAATATTCCATTTTATGATCTATTAATTACAATCTATCATATATTATTATTTTTCTTATCAAATAAAAAAATTCAGATTCATGACATACTATACATTTAGAGAGAGAGAGAGAGAGTTTTTTTTTTTTTTTTTAAATAAATTTTTTAATGAGAGAGAGAGAGTTTTTTTTTTTTTAGATAAAATTTTTAATGTAAATATTGAGAGAATCAGTTGTGGCTATCCTATTCAGGCATGATCATACTAACTACTATCCTATTTAGGCATGACCATACTAACTTATTTATACGGATGAAACTAGCCTTTTAGTTTTAAGAGTTGTATGAACAAACATTCTTTTAGAATTCATAAATGAGAAATATACTAAAATAATATCAGTATTCATTTAAAATTTAATGTTAAGATATAAATAAAATTTTAACCAAAAAACTATAAATAAAAGAAAA
Organism: Quercus tomentella; assembly: GCA_028535165.1. Classification (NCBI taxonomy): domain Eukaryota; kingdom Viridiplantae; phylum Streptophyta; class Magnoliopsida; order Fagales; family Fagaceae; genus Quercus; species Quercus tomentella. Next base: position 41,543,300 of record JAPQVY010000001.1, on the reverse strand, counting down.
GATATAAAATAATTTTGTCTTGATACATTTTAAATTCAGAATTTATCAAATGGAATTCAAAATTCTTTTAAATCTCCAAAACAATCTATGATTGATCTTATACTAAATTTGCAATAATTTCTTTTTAAACTGCAAAATCAAATAGACCTTCTTCATTTTTATTGCAAAACAAAGTTTAGATAAATTTATATCTGTAAATGTTTGTACTTTAGTTGTAGTAAAAACAAAGAACAATAAGTACAAGTAAAATCACTCTATAAAGAAGTTTTGGTTTTTATTTTTTCGGCTGGAAAACAAATTGGTAAGTTGTTAATCTTTTAACTGTTACTAACCACTTGGAACAATCAAGAGAGAAATAATAATAACATATATGTACTTTAGATAAGAACCATTCCCATAATAATAACATATATGTACTAACCATTCCCATCAAAATTTTGAAGAGAAAAAAACAAACACATAAGAACAATCATCTAACTTAGAACAGAAATAACCAAATGCCTTATAACTGAATTGACACCTTCTCATACACAAAATACTTAAGAAACTAGGGTAAAAAGGTTTGAGTTGCGGGGTTAGCAGCATATTGTAATTATCTATATAAAAAAAAAAACTTAAGTAGAAATAAAAAGTATTTTTCTTGAAGCCCTTTAGTCTCTTATTCATGATTTGCCCTTAATTCTCTACTAATTAAGATGTTTTTCTTATTTTGTCGATTTTAGATGTATAAAACACCAAAAACGTAGAAAACAAATTTCAAAAATATTTAATTTTAAAAAGGTTTTTTATTTAGGGGAAAGCCAAAAGTTATAGACTAACAGTCCATTTATTTTCATTGTTTTTTTAGACCTTATTTGGACTAATTGAATTCAGGAATAAAAGAGGGGGTCAAGGCCATGGCCCCCTTGGTTCTAATGTGGGTTCATTCCTACTCCTTTACCTGTTGAAGAATCAATGAGTGGCCTAGAGGGGAATGAACGATGACAAGCGTTCCGTCAAGCGACTTAAGTTATAGCTTAAACTTAGTCCTACTCAAATAATTAGTGGTTTCAGGCAATGAGGGAAGTGAGGATTAAGCTTAATCCAAGTCATGTCATTTAACCAAAAACAAATTACTAAGAGAATCTACAATCTATATATACATTTTTTTTACAGACATTATTTTATTATTTTTTTCTAAAACAAAAAAATACCATTAAGAAAGTTTATAACTTATTGAGGTGGTAGGTTGTGAATGGTGAAGAACAGAGTGATGTAAATTGTGCATCTATGTAAATGTGATTTTCCATAATTTACTAGATCAACCATTTTTTGGGAAAAAAAAAATTGCAGAAAAAATTTTATCATAACAAAATTGGTCCAATAAAGGAAGAATAGCATAGACAAAGACCATTTTATTCCACAAAGTGAAGTGGACTTTTGATGAACAAGAATTCCAGTCTTACACATTTTGCTCCGTGCTCTAATGACATTCTTTTTAGGGCAAGTGTTGTGTTGCCACTTATTATTTGTCCCCCAAGAAAATAGTACAAATATTAAATGTTCTCATTGCCCGTGGTGGTGGAACATGGTTCTTGCACAATTTGGTTATGATTATTAATGTTGTGGATGTAACCTTGTGAAGTGATCTAACTGATTTGACCCTTATGAAACTAATACTATTTCAATCATAATTTGTCTTTTTAACAAGATCAAGGTGAGAAAAAAAATTATGAAGTTTGCTATTGCTAGCCAAATAAACTATTTTAGATTAAATGGTTCTCAAAAAATGGTTTTCTAATTTTCTATCTCAGTAAGTTGTAAAAAAAGTTGCACCCTTAGCATTATTCAAGGAGCTCTCTATCTTTTTTCTAATATCTTGAATTTATCCATCCACATACTACATCCTATCAAACCTTTGTTCCTTAGCTGCATCATTGAGTGTCTACACTACCTGCATATAAGATGGTATGTATATCATGTGTGTATGTGTGGGGGAGCGTGTCTTTGACTTTCATGTAGTGTTTTTTAAGTCTCCATTGATTTCTGTTGCCAGGTCAAGCCATTCTCTTTTTCAAAGTAAGTATGGAATTCTTTTGTAATTTATTACAAACAAAAAGAAAAGAGTTTTAGTCAAAGGCTCTTTGTTTTAAAGGAGTTGAGGAAACAAATGTCATGGGAAACAAACTTGAAACAACGAATCAAGGAAGTAATGGGTGCTGAAGGCACAGTACATGTCAGTGGAGCTAGCTACATTTAGTGATGTGACCTGAAGATTTCTAGAAAACACTTTAGTGGCGCTCAAGTCTGTTTCCTTTATGATATTTTGATGGATCAGAAAGGGTTATCCTTGTGCAATACATGAACATAATATTTTGACTGTCTTCTTTTTCTGCTTCATTCTTTTGTACCAAAAAAGTACTAATTGAAAGCAGAAGGACCAAAGACTCTTTGCATGGATGAAGCGCAAAAGAAGAAGAAGAAGATATGTTATGCATTCTTTTTCACTAAAGAAAGCAAACAAAAGATTTTTTTGGGGGGGGGGGGGGAGTGTAATCCTCAAAGCTAGAATTGGTAGAAGATGACCAAAGAAAACAGATCCTGCAAAGAATGAAAGAGGGTAATGATAAACCCTACAGCACTTGTAGACCACGCGCCAACCATTAAAAACTAAAACCCTAAAAGAACGTAGTCCCTGACTTTTGGCATTAGCTCTCTTAGCATGAGGTTGGAAAAACAAAGAGACCAAAAAGTTCACTGAAACTTTTAGACCTTTCATTGTGAAGTATACCAAACAAAAGTGTACAGTACACACACATATAAAATATCAAGCAATTGGCTGTCAGTCAAATAGATATAAAGGAAATGATAGGAAGATTTGTGAGCTAATAGTGGAAATAGAAGATTACTTCAACTGAGATCCGACAAACAACAGAATAGGAAAAGATCAGAACCTCGGCTAAGTAATCCTTTCGTTTACACTGCTAAAATCTCAATTCTCAAAGATCACAAATCTAAAAAGTGAAATCAAATAAGTGTAAAAGACATCCAGCAAGGAATTGTTTCTTATGGTTACTGTTGGTGAACATATGTATTTGTATGCAAAAGTACTGCTAGAGCTGCATCTGGGAATTCTTGTTGCCTTTTCTTCATGCATCTCAGTCTTATCAAACAACTTTGAGTATGTCTGTACCATATGAACACACTGTGAGATGTAGCAGTGCATTATTTTCATCACTGCTTGGATGGATATCTTGCATCATTTGTATGTATTTTTATCTTCGTTTTGTTAGCAAAACCAATTGGTTTTCGTGTATAGTTTAATCCATATTGTTGAGTATATTTCATTTGTATAGATATATTTTACAAGCGTAAAGAAGGAAGGTGCTTGATTATATTAATGTTACCATTCCATTAATGATATATAAACCATGCCATCCCAATTCAATCCCCATTTAATTCCATACCTCCTTATAATGGGTTAGAATCAAAGAAAAGTATTGGGATCTGGGGTTTATGATAGTTGAAAGTTTAAGTCAGTAGGTTTGATCCCAACAATATTATCTTAACCACTTATTTTTGTCACTATTTTTTGATATCAGATTTAACTACACTACTTAGGCTCTTATAACCTTGGCACAAGTCAAAAACTAGATTAATAAGAAATACAACGAGACTGTTTTTTCAAATTAAAGATACTTGTTTCTAGATTATCTCATGGGACTAGCCAGTTATTTGAAACTCCTTTTTTCATATTGATATGCACACATTAGTGCAGACATTTCTTAACAAGTACTTCAATTCAAAGAATACCATATAATTAGGCTAATATTTTTTTTTAAAGAGATAAGTGCAACTTTGTATTTTTTTTTAAATTCATTTTCTCTTGGAAGCAGCATGAATGATACTTGCAGAAATCATTGGTAGTCTATCCTCACCCCCCCCCCCCCCCCCCCCCCACCAAATAAAATACCTATATATATCTTTAAAAAAAAATGGCTTCAAAAAATTTCTGTAGGCTCATTAAATTTCAAAATATACTTGTATCTTCACTTTCATTTACCTACTTTGAATATATTCTTCCCCCTCTCTCTTCTTTTAGCTCATTACACAAGTCATGACGTAAAAGAAGACCATAATTTCCACATATATATAAAGATCCATGGTATCAATGTCAAAAGAAAAATAAATAAGTACATGCATAGATGAATTAGAAAATCCCAAAAGACAAATATATATGTTTGATTTAACTATTTTCACCCAATTAATGACCAGAGAAACATGACAAATAATGAAAATGAAGATATGTGAGGTTAATTTACCTGTTGTTTGCATACTCATAAAGCCGCCCACGACTGGAGAAGATGATAAGAGCCACTTCAGCTTCACATAGGACAGATAGTTCATAGGCTTCCTTTAAGAGACCATTTCTCCTCTTACAGAAAGTGACTTGTCGGTTTGTAGTGTTCTCAATTCGCTTGATCTCAATCCTTCCTCTCCCCATTGCACAACCTAAGAGGCCTAAACACATTAGAAAGTGACATCATGTAGTTATATGTTATTTACTTTAGCAAAATCAGTAGTTGTATATGTTCAATATGAGAATATTACACAAATCTTTTCTTTGATGTGTATAATTAAACATTTCAACTAATGTAGAGTTTTTAGAATTAAAAAAAAAAAATCAAAGTCATAATTTTTGGCACCCCACAAACCTCAAAATTTGAGAGTTTCAACAGAAAATTGATGCTTGCCAAAATGGTTTTGCAGAATTGAATATGAAATTGTGAGGAACAACGGTACTTTTTAGGAGTAATTGAGTACATATACGTAGAGTAATAATTAAAGTACATCTCTAAAAATCTTTTGTTCTTAAGAAATGAGGTTACTAAAAACAAAAAGGTATTGGTTTAATGTGTTGAATGTCAAATATTAAGAAGAGATGACATAGATTAAGGGCTATAAACTACTACTGTTGACCTACTTTAGGGGTGCATGACCTATTCTTGTCACCGGCCTCTCTTTTTCTTTGTTAGTGTTTGTGTCTTTGTGTGCAAGTGTTGTGTGTGTTTTGAGGGTTTTATGGTTACGCTAACCAAATCCATGATCTTCATGAGAAGCTCAGAGACTAGAAAAATGTCAAAATCAACTCAGATCAGCTGAAGAAAATGAGAATTTTTTTGTTTTAAAAATCTGAAAATTATTAGGACTCAAACTCGGCATGAGACTTGAGGCAATGGCCTAGTATTTTTCATTAATTATTTGAGGGGGGGGGGGGGGGGGGGGGTGGGGGTGAAGAAAGAAGAAAAAGAAACAAATTTCCATACAAAGGCGTGGAGAAGCTAGAAAATAAGCTTAAGAAACAGCACTGAAAGGTAAAGCACAATCATGAACTTATACATAAAACCGTGAGTTCTATATAAAGAACAAAATCAGTAATCAAGCATATTTTTCATTAATCATTTAGAGGGAAAAAAAAAACTTTTCCAAAAATAATAAGCCATGGAAAAGCTAGTAAATAAGCTTAAGAAACAGCACTACTGAAAGATAAAAGCACCATCATGGACCTATTACATAAAACCGTGAGTTCTAGAAGCCAAAAAAAATTCTATAAAATGAACAAAATCTGTATCATCAAGCAAATTTAGAAAAGGGTTTTGAAAAGAAAATGGTAATAAATGGGAAGGTACACCGTAAACTTGAATAAGGAAAAGAAAATTCTTTTCTCTGAAAATAGATCTAAGAGATGAACTCAAAACTACACCAACTTTGAATATTATATTCTAGAACTAGAAGAGATATGAGGCAAGCACAGACCTGGCTTTGGAACTCACTCCGGCTAGTTCAGCTTTATTGAAAAATTTTCTAATCCCAGAGAAACTTTGCTTATAGAGTTCTCTGTTACTTCTCTTCTCCTTTAATAGCTCTTTCTGTCTTTGTCTACCTATAGTGAGAGAGAGAGAAGGAAGTGGTGAATAGGGATTTCCTAAATGCCATACAAGACGTAGTGGTTTCTTGCTAAGTGTGGATGCTTTTGCAGGTGCAAATTCGCACCAAATAGGGCAAAAGCTTATTCAATATTCCTGTTTTATTGATTGAGGTGTTTGGTACATAGTCCAAATTTTCTGTCTCACTTTTCCTGCTCCACTCTATACTCCACCAATAAAAAATTGCCGCGCGTTCATCTAATTAATTAAATACCATCATTATTGATTTATTAATACTACCGTTATTAATTAATAGTAGTATTTAATTAATTAGGTGAACGCATGACAAGTTTTTATTGGTAGAGTATAGAGTGGAGCAGGAAAAGTGGGACAGAAGATTTGGACTTATTTGGTACATGCTCTTAAAAATTGAAAATTGTTGTTTGAAAACATGTGTGAAAATATGTGTAGGTGAAAAAATGTGTAAAAATTGGAAATACATGTAATGTTATTTAATAACTGAAAATTGTTGCTTGAAAACATGTACCAAACACCCCCTCATATGCCCTTCAAGAATCTATCTCATAAATCTAACTTTCAAATGTGTCTTAGGCATGCATATGATGGTGTATGTGTGAAGGAAACAAGATGTATCTGCTTTGTTAGATTAGGACGTACAGTCCACGTATATGAGCACCAGGATATATGTCAATCAAAAATAAAAACCCAAAATTTGAAAAAAAGAAACTCATTACTCATTTTGATGCCAATCAATCTAGGGATATAATTTTTTTTGAATTCTACTAACATAGCGTGATGTGATTGATACAAAATAAAAATAATATCATTAATAATGGACTTAGTTGAAAGTGATGTTATAATCACAATACGACAGGTCAATATTATGAAATTTGTTTCGTCTTTAGCATTATTCCTTGATACTGACCCCTTGTGGTGATAACTGGGCATGTACTCTCATATTTAGCATGTGTGTCACTTCTTATTTTTTAATTATTCAAGTATGTGTCACTAGAGCTCAAATGCTATGGTTTAGGGCCACAACACTATATAATTTGGCCATGGATGTTACATGCTAATAGGGAAAAAAAAAAAAAAAAAAAAAATCGAATGTATTATAGACTGTACCAGCTAATTGAGCTTGAGGTCAAACCGCGGTGTGCTTGCTTTTTATTTAGTGTTTAATTTATTTATTTTCCATGCTGGACGTTGCTCTTAGGCGCATTGTTACGTGAAAAATGAATAGCTCAACTGCCAAAGTCTAACAAGCATGATTTATATACTTGAATGATCATGGCTTGATTGTGTAGAATACTAAAATTCGAAATGATCTTGAAATAATATTACCAAAAAAAAAAAATTCAGGAAGTTTACCTATGAAAATATAATAAAATAAAACATGGAAGACAAGTTCTTTATTTCTCATTTTTTTACATTTTTTTTTTCACAATTACTAACATAATATGTGATTGATTCAAAGTAAAAAAGATATCATTAATATTGAAGGACCCACTTGAAAGTGATGTTTCAATCACAAATTCACAATAGATCAACATATCAATTATTATGAATGAAATTTGTTGCCTCCAGCATTACTCTTTTGATATTAGCCCCTTGTAGTGATAAAAGTTGGGGCATGTACTCTTATAGCATATGTGTCACTTTTTATTTTTTAACCAAGATTTAGTAGGTGTCACTGATAGAGCTCAATTGCTATCGTTGAGGCCTTTAGGCACATTGGCACCATGCATGAACTTGCCCTGGTGGCTGGTATTTCGTTTTCATAGTCAATGTAGGGTTTGACCTGGTAATTAAGGGAAATGAACATGCATGGAAAAGTTGTTAAAAATAGATTACAAAATAACTTCTTTTTTTAACTGCACAAGTTCTACACTCTTAGAATTTGTGTTCTATTCTGGTTAAAAAAAAAAAAGAATTGTGTTCTATCAATAAAAGTTTGGTTACGTGTCTTTACAAAGAGAAGATGATTTATTGTTAGTTTATCTTGTAAATTCATTTATTTTTATTATAGAGTAGCAGATTAAAATCACGCCTATACTAAAAATAAACATATATTAATGTTATAGTCTATTAGTAAAGACTAAGAGTAATTATTATGTTTATTTTTAGTATAACTGACGATGATTATTATGTAGATGTCATAATAGGCCTATTATGACATCTACATACAAAGCTTAACTTGTTCAGAATACCAAGCCAAATCAGGACATCTTTCTTTAGATTGTCTACTACTCGGTGGGATTTCCTTAATTATTAAAGCTTCATTGGCAAAAATACTATCTTCGTCAAGTCACACTTTCATTTCTAAGTCTCATGCATGCTCTATAAGACTGCACACACGAGCATCATCGAGTACACAACAAGGGGAGATTACTTTGTGAGTAGTTGCCTTCAAAAATCCACCTATCATGCATGTTATACTCGAATTTTCCTTAACCTCCACCTAGTTATCAATACAATCATTATCCTTTGAAATTTGAATTATTAAACATTTAAACTCTCATAGTGCAAACTTTTGTGCCAAAGTATTACTTATCCAAATATAAATATCACATGCTTGAGTTTCACTAATGAATGCTGATTGAATTATTTATAGTTGGCTCCCAAGCAAAGGTCTTACATTTTGCTAGTGGACCACGTTACCCCCTCCCATATAGGAGAAATTATTAGAACCTATGGAGGACCATGTGGATGTGATGAAGTGGTCTTCCCATCCAATTATAAAGTGCCATTTGTCACTGTGGTTGATGTCAGATTTAACCCACAAATAAATAGAAACTTAACTCTAGTTAAAACAAATCTAACCAGCTTTTCATCTCAAATCTCAAAATAAATTTCAAATTTCAAATTCTATACTCCATGAACTCGTGAAAAACTTAAAAAGAAGAAGAGAAAACTAAAAAAAACAAATTGAATCTCAAAAGGAATTTATTGTTAAATTTGTTATTAATATTAAACACGACACAACAAAATTTTGGGTGAAAATATAACAAATGAACAAGAAATCCATTAAAAATATTTAGAAGATAATAATGAAAATAGTTTTAATTAAATAAATATTAATTAATTATTATTTAAATATAATAAATAAAATAAATAAATAAACTCCACTTTAAGTTTTTGCCTTAAACCCCAAAATTTGTTGAGTCAATCCTTGTGATTGAATAATGGGTTCTTTGTAACACCAAAGAATGTGTTGGAGTCTTTGATGAGCGGGGTATTATTGACATTAACAATGAGTTTCTCTGTGATAACACCAGAAGCTAATGAATAATAGTACACCATAAAGAGTGCACGATAGAGTAGCCATGTATCTACATCACTACATGGTTCAAATTTTGCATTCATCATGTTTTAACATAGTCTATTTTTTTAATAAGTTTTTTTCTTAATTATTAGCAAAATAATGGTAAAGAAAAAAACCTAATCCCATAATTGATTGGTTCAAATTTTGCATTCATCATGTTTTAACATAGTCTATTTTTTTGATAAGTTTTTTCTTAATTATTAGCAAAATAATGGTAAAGAAAAAAACCTAATCCCATAATTGATTGGGAGTATAAGCTCACTTAATTGTAAATTTCTTACATCAATCCTCACATTCGAGAATATTTTCAAATATATTTACAAAAATACTATCATCCATATATAAAGTAACTATGTCTGGAATCCGTCCAGGAATAACAATATCCGCCAAGCAACCGTTAGAACACTCGAATAATGAAGCAGGACTCAACTCCTTGTCTTTTCTGCATTCATCACTATCATCCTCTTTTTTCCATTGATGGAAAAGCTTTAAAATTTGAGAACCCCAAGTACAAACTTTTCTTTTAATAACTTTTCCAGTCTTGGCTTTGGTTCTTGGGTTTCGGATTATTTTACTAGCAAAAGCATCAGTTAGAGATTGGAGGCTGTTGTTTCTTTTGTACATTCTTTTTGGTTGTCTTACTCGACCAAGACTATTTTTCATGACCATAAATTGCTTTAATGTGTATTAATTTCAACCGATATTGATTATTGAGGATTTAGAATGACGAGAACAAATTATGAGTGATCATATTATATACAAGGTGAGTAATCCTTTACCAACTAGAACTAGGAACTATCTTCTTAAAAAAAAAACTAGGAACTAAATTTTTTTTGGTTATCCTATTTCTAAATAAATTCGGATATAAAAAATTGCTTAATAAAAAGAAGAATGGGCTTTGAACAAGCCCATACTAATGGGCTCTTCCGGCCCATGATTAGCTCTAGCCTAGTTGACCTCAACAGCCACAGTCTTCCCCTAGAATTTGCTAACAAAATCCATTCCCATCTCTCTCAGTTTCAGAAAATCCAGTCCCTTCTAGGAAAGCGGTTAATAAAGCCGTTAATCGTTGAAAATCAGAGAACTCCTAATAAGGTACAAAACCCACTTGTTTTTTTGTTTTGTTTTTTTTTTTTTGGTGTTGCTTCAGAAACACGAAAAGTAGTTTTCAATTTCAAAAGCATATATACATGGTTTGTTTTGTTTTGTTGGTTGTGCAGGTGAGGCAGTGAGCTAGAGTGAATTTTTTAACAGGGATACAATAATGGGTTCCTCTGTGATATCACCAGAGGATGTGTTGGAGTCTTTGATGAACGATGGTACTATTGACGCTATCAGGCTCAAGATAATCAATCAGCTCAAAGCTAATGTGAGTGGATTAGTACCCAATTTTCAATTTTTTCTAATGGGGCTGAATTATTATATGTGAAGAAAAAGTATAGTGTTTTTTTGTTTTGATTATGGTGTTATAGTTCATGGGTTTTTCAAATTTACAATTTTTTTTTAAAAATTTTAATGTTTTTCAATTATTTTGGGTGAAGGAAGTATGATTTTTGTGGTATGACTGTATGCGTTTTATTTTGATTACTGATTTTGTTCGTGGGGTTGAACTGCATTGCTGTATTTTATGTGTATTGTTGGTGATGTAGTGGTTTGTTAACTGTTGTGGGTGATAGTGTCAAGGAGTGCTTGTACACAAGGGTGATAGTGTCAAGCGTGTTATTTTGATTATTGATTTTGTTGTGTCCTAATATTTCAAGAATTGTTGTGTCGTTGTGTCCCATGTCATATTGTGTCCATGCTTCTTAGACTAAAAGTTGATTGATTGGATAGGTGTAGCCAATGAGAATTGGTTGGGATTTAAGGCTTTGTCGAGTTGAGTTTGAGATTGGTTTATTTGATTTGCTGGAAAAGTGTGTTTTCTTGTGAATTATGCGGTGGGTTAAATTTAGGACATTGGTAAAAGGATATAATGAGTTTAATATAGTAAGAAATTGTTCTGATTTCTGAGTTAGGTTTTTTGGCTGCTTTGTGTTAGTGATGTTTTAAAATGCTGGAGGGAAAAATGTTAAGGTTTTGGTTTGGAGATTTGGCTATAAAGGGTAGCAGGTTCAAGGTGAAAAGTGTCTAATGGGGTTCTTAATCTATTGTTTCTTGTTCTTTGTTTAATAGTGGCATGATTGGGAGTTTGTAATGGACTATGGTTTTTTCATATTCGGTTTCTGTTTTTGGGTATTGAATGTACTTTAAGGAGAATGAATAGGTTAGCTTGGACTGTTAGGAAAGCTAAAAGGAATTAGGATTTTGCTTTGGTTTGTTTGGCCTTGCTTTGGACCACTCCTAAGTGGCATTTTATTTTTGAACAGAAACTGGGCACCCGCAATTGGTTGTATGAAAGTGATCAAATCAAACTTTGACCTCATTGAGTGCTCTCTATCACTAAAGAGAATTGGATCTCTTTTCCACTCTCGTTTATGAAGTTGTGGTGATATTATTCTTAAGGTTAAACATAAAAATACTTTTCAGTGATTTGTGGGATAAGGGTAAAGAAATTAGATGATGGTTAGTTTGCAGATATGCTTCTCTCTGTGATTTGCATTGAAGGAGAGGAATAGGCAGACATTTAACTAGTTTGGGTCTTGTTCCTATGTTGATGGATATCATTCTTAGATCTCTATTTTTATGCATGGATTTTGTGAAGGGCGTTATTGGTATTTCCTTCCCAGGTGATTAGGATCAACTTCTTTCTGGTTATTTAGAGGTGATGATATTTTATGACAATTAAGGTAGTGATGTTGGAGTGTTGTTCATCACTTTGATGAACTGTAATAGGATAATGATTCATGGGTTAGCAATTTGCATATGATGTGCTGTGAGAGTATATTATCTGTTTATCATTAGCTTGAAGTACCTGCCAGATTTAGATATGAGCTACATGTGCTTTTTTTTAATGAACAGGAATGGTTTCTTTGTCTGTAATATTTTTTATTGCTTAGGAAAGACATTGCAATATTTATATGTCTACTTCTGTGTTATAGGAGGAGCTGAAGAAAACCACTCTAATGATGGTTGAACAAAGTAAAGTTCTTAACACCCCTGGTGCAGAGAAACAGACTAAGAGGGAGCTGTTTGATGCCCTTCGACAGGAGCTTGAGTAAGTAATTTTGTTAACTTCGTGTGTGTGTGAGCGGGAGTGCATGCCCCTTCAGATTTTTCACAATAGTTGATTAGCTGTCTATCGTACTTTAGGAAATTGCTAGTAACCTTATGGTTTTGGAAACTGGAAAGGGTCTTTTGCTGAAGTAGTCATGCAACTATCTACTGACTGAAATTGGTCTTATATATATATTTTGCAAGTAAAATTTATTGGAAAAATAAAATTATAGAAAAGGCCTTGTATGATTTTCACTGCATCTTTAACTCACCTTAAGGGTTTTCATGGTCACATTTTTGTGGAAATCCATTAGCTGATTTAACATGACTAAAGGGTGATGTAGGACAGAGTTGTTCCAAATAGAAATAAGGGAAAATAAGAGAGGGCAGGACACATCTTAAGTTTCACCACCTATAATTTGCCCAAAAACCCTAGGCTTCATCATCTAAGGGTGCTTGGAGTCATCACCAAGTATGGAGAAACATCTCTAATAATTTTTTATTATTCAAATTTCACTCCTCAAATCATTCTTGGAGCCTTTTTTTAATAGGATTCAAGGATTACATTAAGGCACAGGTATATCCAATGGAATCCTCAATCATAATCCAAAATTCAAAAAATTAAATCGGGTATCTCAAATAAAATATGAAATAAAAAATTCAAAAATAATCTTGGTTGTTCTCCCTCCATCAAAGGGCCTCCTAAGAAGATAACTGGTAATGGAATTTGCACCTTAAGGCCCTAAGTCCTCATGCTTGGCATGTAGGATCCCCTGCATCAAACTGCTCATAAATTTATGTAAGCACTAGTGTGAGAGAATCCTTCAACAAACTAAACCAGTATGAGATGGTCCTTCTCATAGTTTCTTATGTCTCCATCAGCTTGCAGTCTACTCTCTGATTTTGACATTATCTGGCTATAAAGTCAGCAAGAAATTTATCCCCATAGAAATTGATTTCTCAAATGTCAATCTTTAAGAAATTGATTTGTCACTTGTCAATATTGGCGTAGTAAGCTTGGCAGAAGCCTTAATTGCAGTGAAGTAACTTTAACACTGCATGTGTGGCAATGGCACTTTTTATTTTTATTTTAGGGGTCTTATCTAAAAGAGGAATATTTTCTCCTCAGCCAAACAAAATTTTACCTTCTGAAAGTGGCCAAAATACCCTTGAATCCTTCACCTTCTTTGTGGTGGATGCTTTCTTCTATTGCATATTTTCAGCTGATTTTCATTCTCTTTGGAATAGGATAAAGAATCATTCTAGGATCAAGTGACTTAAATGAGTATCTATGTGAACTCTTAATTCCATGACATGTTTAATAGTCACGTTGCTTGTTTAGATAACTTAAAACTCATGTAATTAAAATACACGTAGATGGTCATCTAAACTGTCACATAATGACCTCAGCCTGGTTTGGAGGAAAGATTTATCATAGATAAAATTTGATTTGTTTGTTAACTTTTATGCAGAACCCCTGTGCTTGAGAGGGCCTCTAAATCAGTTTGGGAGTTAATGTTGGACAACAATGGGCTGGGGAAGGAAATCAGTGAAACTGTTGAAAAAGTCTTTTGTCGATTAAGTGGTAGTGAGCCTCCTTTATTTCCTTCTTTGAGCATTGAAGGCCAAGCAGAGAAAGAGCAGGAAGATTTGAACTCTTCATCAAAGAAAAGAAGTTTCAGCAAGATGAGTGTGGATGGAGGAGCAGATGAAGTTGTAGATTTGTCCAGCAATTACCCAGCCATGCCTGAGGATCGAAATCCAGTGCCATCTTCCAGTGGACAAACGTGAAGACATGATTCCCTGTGTCAGATGAGTTCTTTCCTGACTGTTATCAATAATTTCTTCACGGGGTTTGAGCAGATATTATTAGGAGCTTTGTAAGAATGTTATTTTTTCGTAGTTAATCTTGTGTAACCTCCTTGTATGTACAATTCTAGATTATTCTGTATACTAGTAACAAAAATTTTAATTTTTTTGAGGACAAAAATGATGCTCTTTTCCTGTTTTTTTCTCTTGTTTACACCTGTTTTGACTTGACCAGAGCCTCATAGAAAATTTATGAACCTTTGTTCATGGATAGAAGTTCTTTAAAGTGTTATTATGGTATAGTAGATTGTTATTGTGGATCAAAGCTTAGTTGAATAGATTTCTTTCTTCTCCTACTCTTTATTTTATTATTATTATTTTTTAATTTTTTGAGAATTCAGTTGAATAGATTGATTGTACAGATAAAAGTGATCTAAACTGTAGTCCAGCAGAAGCTTTTAGCCTTTTACATCATCAGAAAAGTATCTATGACCTGAAGAATTTAAAGTAAAAATAACAGAAGTAGGAATTTTGATTTAGAAATTATTTTGTATTCTAACACCGATGTATAACTTAGAAGTTACAGGGGTTATAACCTTAAATATGTAAAACATATGGAAAAATGATAGATACACTGGAATACAGTCACAAATGTGGAAAGGGACAACAAAAACCGAAGGATGCAAGGAAAAGAGAAAAAAGGGAGATCAAACTAGAATTTTGAAATTCTGTTTTTACATATAAGATTGAATTTAAATTGAATCTGCTCATCATTTTTATCAAAAAAGTGATGTTTGAAGTTGGCAAAATTATGATCCTATGGTGTCGTATTACTGCTGTGCAGTGTCATTCACTCATTCTAAAGATAAAATAAATGAAGGTTTCTGGGACTGTAGTAGAATTAGAGATGAATTCGTTTACTATAGTTATTATCAGTTCAATTCTTAGAATACATATTAGGTACTCTTTTAACAAACTTAGAAGTTATTGTGGTCTTTATCCCCTCCTCTCACTCTCTCTCTCTCTTTTTCCCACCCTTTATGTGATGATGCGCTTCAACTTATTAGAGAAGAAGCCTTGTGGGAAAAAATGGTGTTTTGGCATGTGGTTCGTTAGTTGGTAGCAGAGATAGGCAGAGGACACACATGTACATAGCTTGACAATGCCTGAAAAGTGCAAGGTTTTAATTGAAAAAATCAGAAATCTGAGATTAAATTTGACAAAGGGTAAAACCTTTTTTTTTTTTTTTTCTTAAATCCCCCTCCCCAAAATAAACCTACTTTTTCTTTAGCATGAATTGTTAGGGATGGTGGCTCATATTCCGAATGAGAATGTAAACCGACACCGTTAGGCATTGGCTTATAAGCTATATTTTTTGTTTTT
Organism: Quercus tomentella; assembly: GCA_028535165.1. Taxonomy (NCBI): domain Eukaryota; kingdom Viridiplantae; phylum Streptophyta; class Magnoliopsida; order Fagales; family Fagaceae; genus Quercus; species Quercus tomentella. The sequence continues at coordinate 41,527,703 of JAPQVY010000001.1, read as the reverse complement.
AGATTTTATGTACAGTTTTTTAAAACCTCATTTTTTTCTTACTTCTTTTCACTTTTTCAAAGTACAAGTATATTTTAGTACATTTTTAGCAAAAAAATTTCAGCAAAACGCTTAGTGTTTATTTGGCAAAAATTATTTTTCTTACTTGTTTTCACTTTTTTAAAGTACAAGTATATTTTAGTACACTTTTAGCAAAAAAATTTCAGCAAAACACTAGGATGTAAATATATATATTGGAGATTTTAACCGGGTTAGTGTTTTGACTAAGGAAGTATATATATGTTATAAGTCTAATTCTTTTTTTTATGGTGAAAAATTATTAACCGCTCCCATGGATGTAAGTATACTATTGAACCGCATGAAATTCTTCATATTGATTTTCTCTCATTTTTCTTTATTTTTATTCAATTTCTAAGAGTGATAATCATTGACATGAATCCTTCGGCTGCAATATTTTGATAGTTTCAATGGGAGAGGAGGAATTTGAAGTTTTAAACTTTAGGTGTTTTTATTGAAAATATCAAAAGGTGCCAATCAGTTAAGCTTCGTTTGGGAGGAGGGAGTGGAATGGAATGGAAAGGAATGAAAAGAATCATTTTAGAATATTCTTCCATTACCTTGTTTGGGAGTTTTAATGGAGAGAATGGAAAGTTCATTCTTTTATTTGGGAGTTTAAGTAGGAGAGAATGGAATGGGTAGGAGGGAACACTCATTCCTCTCTATTCCCTTAAAACCTCAAATTTTAATTCCCCCGAAATTGGAAGGAATGGGAGGGAATGAAATTAGATTTAATGATTTTTTTTTACTAAAACTCCCAAAATACCCCTGTATATTCAATTCTTTATTTTAAAATAGGGGTCTAATAGTAATATTGTCATAAAATGATTCCATTCCATTCCCTCCATTTTGCTCCCAAATAAGATTACTTACATTCCATTAATTTTCATTCCTTTCCATTTATTTATTTTAAAACATGCAATCAAGATTACTTAATTCCATTCTATTTCATTCTTTTCCATTCCTTTCCCTTACTTAAATAAATTCTATTTCATTCTATTCTTTTCCATTCCCTTATGATCACTCCATTTCATTCCCTTCCTTTATGAACTTCCAAACGGAGCCTCAGTCTCTATCTTAGTCCCAAAAAAAAAAGAAAAAGCTCCACTATGCTTTTCCCCCCTTTTCAGAATGGAAAAGTCTCCACCTCTTGTTGTGCTGCACGCCTGTAACGTTTCTTTCATATATTTTTCTGAATGGAAAAGTCTCCACTTGTTGTCGTGCTGCACGCCTATAACGTTTCTTCATATATTTGACTACTTTTTGGTATCCTTCCATTTACAGCCTTGCATTATCAATTATCATTGCTGGTCTTCGGTCTACCCTTAGAATTCTTGAATTTTATTTGAACATATCAATGTTCAATTAATCAAGTCCATTGCTACAGTGAAGCCGCCGGAGGCTTATCATTGAGATAAAGCCAATAGCATTTATGATAACAGGTACAAAAATAATAAATAACAATATCATTTGATGGGTTGTCACGTAAATTAATGCTGTTGGTTTCATAGAAAATGACTGCAGGTTGCTGAAACCAACATGCGCATTTTTTTTAAAAGAAAAAAACCACAACATGCTATATTCAAAGAAAATAAGCGAATAATAATAATAATAATAATAATAATAATAATAATAATAATAATAATAATTGTTTAGCCCCATTTTGTCACCTAAGGATTCATGAAGCATCGACTTAGTTGGTTGCTGACAATATTATTGACCTACTTGAAATATTATCTACTCTCTCACATTTGCTATTTCATAACTATAATTGTATAATGCTCTTTTTTTTTTTTTTTTTTTTTTTAACAAAATAGAAATTCTACTTTAACCTAATCTAAGTGTATATGTGTGTAAAACTCCCTCCTAGAGACTTGAACTCTGATTCTTGCCCTCCTACACCCCATAAGCATTTATACTTGTAGAATAACCATCACACAATGTGCAGTGGTAATGTATAATGCTCTATCCATGTTGATCTCTATAGAGTTTTTTTTTAATATTTATTTTGGCAAGTTGCACAATGTTATAACATCTCTCACAAACTTTAAAATCGAGCAATATCCACCCTTAATTATTAGTAATAAACATTTTGTTTTATGCTATTAGGATTCTTGGCAAGTTTATGTTGGATGCAATTTCAAATTTTTTTTTTAAAAGTTAAAATTTAAAGGAAAATCTTAACATAGTGCTTGTTATCAATAATCATGAAGCATCCCAACTGCATATAGTCAAAGAGAAAGTGCAATGAACCATTTATTTATTTATTGAAGATAGAGACATCAATCTCATCTACCCACAAATCAAATAAAAAGGAAGACTTAGATATTTTGAAAGTAAATTGAGAGAGATAAGCATGCATTGAATTGGTAAACATAGACTGCCATGAAACTTAAAAGTAATTTGGAATGGAATATTCAGGCATAATATAGTCAGGCAACTATAAACTCTATGTCTATATAAAGAGCCGAAATGGAGGTGACAAATACAAGCTTTCAAGCTATTTGATTTGTGCCTTTTCTTCTCTATGACTACCTTCTTTGAAACAAGTAACAGATCCTTAATGGCAGCTATAGTGTTTCTTCTAGGGTTCTTGATGGCAAACCTTGCCACAACAGGTCTCCTCTCTCTCACTGTGTCTCTTTTTATGTGCATGTGCTTATGTGTGATTTATACATTTACTTATGAAACAATGTGTCAGTGTGCATCATTCTCTATCAAAACTAGTATAGCAAAAGCCATGCATGCTGTCAAAGAGTACAGTTTTAACAGTGGCAACATTGTCAATCTATCTCTTATGTAAGAAATGTTAAAAGCAGGATCATTTGCAATATGCAAAGAAGTTCCATGATAGTTTTCAAGATTTCAAGAGGCTTGACAAATTCACTTCATTGCTTAACATGACAAGGACTAGCATCATGCAGTCTGACTCATTTGTGTTGATTCCCATATTGGCATGTTCCTAGCAAAAATAGAATATCTTCTTCCCTAAAATCTGCACAAATCTGCTTAATTTGTATCCTATTTGGAGGGATAATTTGAATTATGAGAGTTATCATTATTAACTACCACAACAAGCGTGTTATTTTTTTGTTACTTCATTTTGCAGAAGAACAAAGCATATATCTCAAATCGACTTTGTTGTCTTATAAAGTCTTGGTCCTGATTCTGTAACAATCTCTTAGTGCAGCTTGCAATGATTTTCCACACAAGACTATGCTTAAATGAAAATGAAAATGAATATTTTTAAACATTGTTGTGAAAGAAAAAAAAAAAAATCTCCTTAATTAGAATTAGCAAATGATCCATATTACCCATGTGTCTTTTTAATAAATATGACTAGTAATACCACTACATAGGTAACAACATCAACAACCAAGCCTGACTTCCAAATTTTGGGGTCGGCTATTTATTCTCAATAAATTTGTTAGGGTTGACCATATGTATTCTTTTCTATCATTCTATTATATCAGAAATTATACTCTTTGTTATTTCCTTAATTATATATCCTTTTAAATTACTTCTATTAATGTTATATTTGGATGCAGGTGCACAATCTGTTGGTGTTTGTTATGGAATGCTTGGCAACGATCTGCCATCTGTGCAAGAAGTTATAGCTCTCTACAAGTCAAACAACATCAAGCGAATGAGAATCTATGATCCGAATCAAGCAGTTCTACAAGCCCTTAGGGGCTCTAACATTGAAGTCATGCTAGGTGTCCCAAACTCAGACCTTCAAAGCCTTGCCAACCCTTCCAACGCACAAGCATGGGTACAAAGAAACGTACTAAACTTCTGGCCTAGTGTCAGATTTCGATACATTGCAGTCGGAAATGAAGTGAGTCCTGTTAATGGAGGCACAGCTGGGTTAGCACAATTTGTTCTCCCTGCGTTAACGAACGTATTCAATGCAATTAGATCAGCTGGCCTTAAGGATCAAATCCAGGTTTCAATTGCAATTGACATGACCTTAATAGGAAACTCCTACCCTCCATCACAAGGGGCTTTTAGAGGTGATGTTAGATCATATTTAGACCCAATCATTGGTCACCTAGTATACGCTAAGGCACCCTTACTAGCCAATGTGTACACTTATTTTAGCTATGCTGGAAATCCACGCGACATTTCTCTTCCCTATGCTTTGTTTACTTCCCCATCAGTTGTGGCATGGGATGGACCCAATGGATACCAAAACCTTTTTGATGCAATGATGGATGCATTGTACTCAGCTCTCGAGAGGTCGTGGGGCGGTTCATTGGAGGTTGTTGTTTCAGAGAGTGGATGGCCATCAGCAGGTGGATTTGCTACATCATTTGATAATGCACGTACTTATTACTCAAATTTGATTAGGCATGTCAAAGGAGGTACACCAAAGAGGCCTGGGAGGGCAATAGAGACCTATCTTTTTGCCATGTTTAATGAGAATCAGAAACAACCAGAGCTAGAGAAAAATTTTGGCTTGTTCTTCCCAAATAAACAGCCCAAATATAACCTCAATTTTGGTGGAGAAAGAATCTGGGATGTCACTGCTGAATATAATGCAACAGTTTCCCTCAGTAGTGATATGTAAGATTGTAATAAGCATGAGTCCTCTCCTTTTGAGTGTCTTCATCTTAATAATCTAGTCCGAATCCATTGCTGGTAAGTTTTTTTGTTTGATGAATAAAAATCTTTCACGTTTGGTTTTTCCTTAAAGGGAAGCAGAATCAATATTTATATGTGTTTGTGATAGATATCATGTTTGTTTCTTTGTTTGTATTATTCATAATAATCAAAATTAGATCACATTATCTTTAATTAAAGTGGAATCCGTCCCCTTCTAGTGTTTGGTTCAGGGCTCAAATTCCTTTCTTTACATTTTATGAAAAAACAGGTAAATTATATATTAAGCCCTACGTTTTATGGATGGTTTGAAATCAAACCATATAGTTTCAAAAGTTTTAATTTAAACCTTAAGTTTGAGACTGTTACATTTAATCTTATAGTTTTGCTAATTTAAAATCGACTATGTGCTTGCAAAATCATATCAATTTATACCTTAGAGTTTTCAAGTTTGATTTGGATCGATGATTGATTTTTGGGTTTGATTGAGAGTTTAAATTGATACGATTAAAAAATGTAGTGTTCAATTTTAATTTGAAACTATAGGGTTTAATTTAGATTACTCCTAAATTATGGGGTTTAAAATGAGTCCTCCCTAAGAAAGAAAAGAAAAAGTTCTGATTCCCTTCTCTCAGCTTGCACCATTAATGGACATGTACGAATGCAAGAGCCTGTGCATCATGTAAGATACTAAGATCAATAAAAAATTAATACACGTTCAATTATTTTTAGATTGTACAAGAAGTAAATATGAATTCGGTATTCTTCGAATATTTAGAGATGGTTATTGTTGTTCAATTTTTAGATTGGATGAGATGCCACGGCATGCAAACAATCTTGTGTTAGAAAAATAAATATTATGAAGTGAGTAAAAAATTGACTCGTAATGTGTTAGTTGAACATGATATTAAAGTTGTGAGAATTCTCGAGTCCATGGGAAATGATAGAGAATATAAATTTATATGCTCATGAACTTGGGCTTTAAGCACATGTAAATTGAGCCCTCTTGTCCAAATAATAATAATATTTTATTTTTTTATTTTTTGAGTCAATTAGTCTATATACATAAGTTATTATTGAATAATATGTCTATTGATTAACATAGAATCAAAGAGAGTGAAAGAGACATAGTTTAGTTTGTTGAGCACGGACCTTGCAGTGCTTCTTTTCCATGTGGTTGATCATTTTATCCTGGAAGATAGATGTTCGTGAGTCTTTAAGCACCACTGAATGTGTGAGAGCAAAATATGCTATTAGGAGTTGTGTCAAATACAAGACTTGATCAATTTTACATCATTTATTTTTCACATATTTGGTCTATAGGTTATTTAATTATTGTACATATTTCTTCTTATAGATTGAATTTAATCATGTTCTTATTTATGATTAGATATATGTGTTATTCTTGTTTACATAGTTACAAAAGTAAATCATTTATAAAATATATCCAACATCTCACAGATAAATCAATAAGAAAGTTCAACAAAGATCAATGGGGTGTGGGGTTAATTTGGATAACAATAAAAAGAGAGGAATCAAACTATTATGGCTTTTGAAGTTTTTCTTTGCTAGTTGTTTCGGTTATTTCAACTAATAAAGTTTATTATTATTGAATAAGAGATTTGAAATTCAAATTCTGTCTACACCAAAAAATTAATTAGTATCTTAATCTAATGATAAAAATTAATAATTTTTAAGCAGACACCATTTAATGAAATTTCATCCTATATGTGACCACGTTCACTAGAGCCCCAATGCAAAAACATAGTTCCAATTTACTAAAAGTTTTTCCCTGACCCTGACGTGGTTATAGGCTTATAACACACAGCAAGAGGGGTGGGCATAAATTTCCAGCAACTAATATATTGCATCCAAAAACTATGGAGTAGAAAAGTTAGAAAGCCCCAAAATATGGTAAGTAATGTGGCTGCTGGGATTCGAGCCCAGGTCTCCACGGCCACAACGTGGAATTCTTACCACTAAACTACAGCCACAACGTTGTGATTGAGGTATCCTAACATTTCTATAACAATCTAACCCTTATATATATATAAATATAAATAATCATGCATCAACTTAGCTTTCAATATAGTGTTCAATGAATCCATTATTTTTCACAGCCACCAATATGATATTTTATAATTGGTGCAACTAAAAATGGATTAAGTGATGGATCCATATAAATGTGATGTTGCTCTAGTCATAACATCTATCAGAAATTTTTAAATAACCTGAAACTGGACCTTTAGATTAATGTGGTCTCTCTTTTTTGGAAATAAGTCTCTTATTTAGATTTTGATGTTAATGTCTACCTCTTCCACATGCCTCCCCTCAATAGGCTTAAATGACACTTGTTAAATTAGTAGCACATGTCTTTGAAAACCACAACCAAGCCTACATTATTTTGATCACACGACGCATCAAAAAGCTTTACCCATTGATCAGATGGCTTCATCCAAACACTTCCCCTATTTTGCTCTTTAGTTCCCTTATATTTCCAAGTGATCTCAAGTAAGAGTCATATGCTTTGTTAAGACGATGTGCAAGTTGGTTTATGTTGGCTTTATTGTTTGAAACTGGAGTTTCCACTTGTGCTACCTAGAGGATTTTTATTGCTATTGCTGCATACCAAATAAAATTTCCAAATATCCTGATTAAATTTTGGATAATTTGGTGTTCACAACTATACTTTTTCTTTTGAATATTATTGTACTCATTTTCTTTTATATAAATTTGCTATTTCTCTCACATTATTTCCCAATAAAGGTGATTATTCTCTCTCTCTCTCTCTCTATTATTTATCCTTTCTTGCAACTCTACTTTAGATTGGTGAAATTTTGTGTTTTTTGTACCTCTACTTTGGGATGATATATTTTGGTGGTGCATTTTTTAGTTCCCCATCACAAGTATTCCCACCCCCTCTTATAGTTTTGGTTTGAATTAATTCTTTGATATTTTGGAAATGAGGCTTTGAGTTTATATCAAAATACAATCTACATAACTATGTATTTGAATTTGGTTATCAATTATGTGAGCAATATCAATTGTAAATTTGTGATGATGTTTGATTATCATAATAATCTCCTTAAGAGAATGAGACATTTAAATAATTAATTTGAAACTTAAAAAATTTTAGCTGGATAAAAAATAATAATAATAATAACACTATGACAAAAGTTTGAAAAATATAGACTAACTCATTTTGAAGCATATATAATTTTAAAGTAGTTTTTAGAAAACTATCTTATTTTCTTATATTTGGTAGCAACTTTAAAATGAGTTAGAAAACTATCTTTTTTACTTCCTTTATTTAGCTTGGCTTGAGATAGAATTGTTTTCCACTAACTCACACTAAGCTAAATAAGGGAATTAAAGGTAATTAAAAAAAAAAGATAGAGTTGTTTCTCAAAAGGAAAAAAAAAAGGGAATTAAAAAAATAGTTTTCCAACTCATTTTAAAGGTTACTACCAAACATTGAGAAATAAGATAGTTTTCTAGAAATTGCTTTTTAAAAAATGATTCATTTTTCAGAAAATGTAATTGTCGAAAAAAATGGAACGCTAGTTGGCAAAAAAACTTTATCACTATATTTTTAACCATTTTAAGTATTCTACTTGAAGTTCTACCAATTATAACTTATCACATATTCTTTTTATTTTCTTATAAAATAATCATAGTTTAAAAGTGGAAAAAAAAATCCAAACCCATCATAAGTTGTGATTGATAAAACATAAATAATATAAATGAGATAGAAGATATATATATATATATATATATATATATATATATATATATATATATATATATATATATATATATATTTCTCCTTCATATTTTCCTACTTTGGTGAAATCTCCTCTAATCTACCGACCACGTTTATTGACACTTTAAAGTTTAAACTTTATTCAATCGGTTTCTACTTTCTACACCAGGAGCTCTTTACTTTCTACACCAATAATAGGATATAACAAAGAGGACGAGGAAGAAAAAATAAAGCTCTCTCTCTCTCGTAATCTTTTCATTAGTATTATTAAATACTATTGTGTGTGATGATTTTTTTAAGATGGTCTCCTTAAATTTATTTTTTGTTATTTGGACTAATTTAATAAAGAGTAATGTATTTCTTAAAAAATATTTTTATTTATTATATAAATAATAACAAATGTAATATATATCATTTCTGTAGGGGTATGAGGCATAGGAGCTCATTATTTATATATATAATGGGCTTGAGGCCCAAGCCGAGGACTGGAATGTGTCCGAGGAGGGTAAACATTGTCAAGAGAGCCCATGTTAGCAAATGAAGAATTCGGTTTTGATCATAAACGGCCCAGGGGGTTGTGCCGAGGATGAATGCCTCCTTGGCTAACCAAGGCCGAGGTCCGTAGGGTGGTCTACTGTCCGGGGGAACGTCCCAGGAACATTCTGTTGATACGGATAAGCACTATGGGAACACAGAACAGGGAGGAGTCCTAAAATATCTAAGGAGAAAGCTACTACCACTGCATTGAATGCTCTACAGCTAACTTTCTGACTGCATTAATGTGGAGAAGACCTCTGAACAGTGTTGCATTGGCTACCCCAACGCACAGAGGGACTGAGAGGGTGTTTGATGGGACAAGCACTCAAGTGGTGGCTTGGATGATCAATAAGTGAAGGGTTAAGATCGCCTAAGGAGAACTATATAATAGAAGAGACCCACCATGGAGAACGGATCGAGAAACCAAGAGAGAAACACTGTAGCAATTAGGAACCAACTTTGTAATCAAACTTAAGAGTAATACATAAGAACTGATCTCCTCAGACCTTGCCGAGGACGATTTTCTGCAGTTAAAACTTGTCCATTTTCTTCTTCTTGTCATTCGAATCCACCTTATTTGTTGTCCAATTCATTATAGCTCAGTTTTCTAATCCACTCTCTACAAATTCATTGTTTTTGGGCCTAGGTCCATCCATCATCTGGGCTAGGGACTCAAATCTGGTCCTTACAATTGGCGCCATCTTTGAGAAATTATGGTGTTGTATTGAGTCTGATGTGCAACTATGGTAGGGTTAGGTCCACACCAGGCGGAATCTATGGGGTCCCAATGTGAAGATCACTTCGTCAATCTGGAGCGAAGAAGGGATCGTGATGTTAGTATGCATACCACCCACACTAGCAGGAGCTAGTCACGAAATGCAAGCCACCTGTCTCACGAGGAGGATACCAGGGCCCTACAACTAGAAATCGACCATCTGAAGAGAAAACTACGTCACCAACGGCAAACAAGAACTCCATCCATTTCTGACTCTTCTGTTGATGATGAAAAGGATCGCAGTTACAGACAAAGGTCAAGGACTCCTCCCAATGAGTCTTACTCGTACGATGAAGACATCCATCACCAGCGTAGAAACAGAAGCTCATCTTCCAAAGGCCTGGGAAATGACGCAATGAGTAGAGCACTTAACCAAATCTCCAAATCACCCTTCACACGCAAAATCGAGGAGGGAGACTTCCTCGACTATTCACTCAGCCAGCGTTCACCATGTACAATGTTCAGACGAACCCCGTGAAGCATATGAGCCACTTTAACTAGAGAATGGCTGTGCACTCCAAGAATGAGGCCTTAATGTGCAAGGTCTTCCCCTCTAGTTTAGGGCTCATAGCCATGAGGTGGTCCAACGGCTTGGGAGCAGGCTCCATTGATTCCTTTAAGGAGCTCACTCAGGTGTTTGGATCTCGCTTTATCACATGCAGCAGGGTCCCTCAGCCCTTAGATTCCTTCTTGTCTCTGTCCATGAGAGAGGGGGAGACCCTGAAAACGTATTCAGACATGTACTAGGAGATGTTCAATGAGATAGATGGCGACTTTGACGACGTGGCCATTAGGACTTTCAAGGTCGGCCTACCCGCCGAGCATGGCTTGAGGAAGTCTTTGACCGAGAAACCCACCACTAGTGTATGCCAACTCATGGATAGGATAGATAAGTATAAACGGGTCGAGGAAGACCAACAGCAAGGGAAAGGGAAGAGTAAGGTTATCCCTCAAGAGAGGAGGGATTTCAGGTTGGACCGTTACAATAATAACAGGCCCCGAAGGGATTTTGCTGGGCAATCCGAGCCTATGGCTCCTCAGATGGTTAACACTGTGTTCCGAGAACTAGTGCATCAAGTCTTGGAGAAGATCAAGAATGAGTCATACTTCAAATGGCCAGACAAGATGGGAGGAGACCCCTTGAGGCGCAACCAGAGCCTCTACTGCCAATATCACCAGGAGCGGGGGTATACCACCGAGAATTGCAGAACTCTATGGAATCATCTGGAGCAGCTAGTCAGAGAGGGAAGGTTACAGCAGTTTTTGTATCGGCCTAACAGGCAGGGAGACCAGTTAAGGTTAGGGGTGTAGGGAAACGGCTCTTCAAGGCCCCATTTGGGCACCATCAACGTAATCTTTGCCGCTCTCGGGAGGACCAGCTCGCAACCTTCAAGAGTGATGTCTGTGGCTCGGCCGCTCGCTGAGGATGTTAATCCTATGAAGAAGAGGGCCAGAATGGAGGTTCGACTGATGTTGAGCTTTTCAGATGATGATAAGATTAGAACCATACAACCGCATGATGATGCTTTGATGATCACACTCAGGATAGGAGGATACGACGTGAAGAGAGTTATAGTAGACTAGGACAGTGGGGCAGAGGTAATGTATCCTAATTTATACAAGGGGCTGAATTTGAAACCTGAGGATTTGATAACATACAATTCGCCCTTGATAAGTTTTGATGGGAAAGTTGTCATCCCAAAGGGCCAAATTAGACTACCCATATAGGCAGGATCAGAGGTAATAGAGGTGAACTTTATTGTGGTGGACGCTTATTCTCTCTACACGACCATCGTGGGAAAACCCTGGCTTCATGTCCTGGGGGCTGTTTCCTCCACTCTGCATCTGAAGGTGAAATATCCAATTAGGGACTGGATCGAAGAGCTTGTTGGGAGTCAATTCTTGGCTAGGTAGTGCTTGGTGACTGCCATTTTGCATCGGCCCGGGGCTGAGCCCTCAGCCTCTGCCAAGGGGGGCTCATAGCAATCAAAGACCCCGATGTCACCTGCCAGTAGGCTAGCCGAGGAGGCGAAATGTGAGAATTTGGAGAGGATTGTTGTGGGGGATGATCCGGAGAAATTTTTTCAGGTTGGAACTCAGCTGCCTCCTCAGGAGAAGGAAGACCTGATAGATTTTCTCAGGGGGAACGTTGATGTATTCGCATGGAGTGCTTACGAAGCTCTAGGAGTAGATCCGAGCTTCATTTGCCATCATCTAAATGTTAACCCATCTGTCACCCCCAAAAAGCAACTTCCTCGGCGCTCATCCAAGGAACATTCTGATGTTGTCAGGAAGGAGGTAACGAAGCTCAAACAGGCTGGGGCTATTAAGGAGGTTTTTTTACCCTGAGTGATTGGCCAATACCGTAGTATTAAAAAAAAAGAGTGGGAAGTAGCGAGTGTGCGTGGACTTCACAGATCTGAACAAGGCCTGCCTAAAAGATCCTTTCCCCATGCCTCGGATAGACCAGCTAGTGGATGCCACTGTAGGTCATCCTCAGATGAGCTTTTTGGACGCTTTTCAAGGCTACCACCAGATACCTTTATCTTTGGATGATCAAGAGAAGACAGCCTTTGTTACTCCTACTAGGAACTACCATTACAAGGTAATACCTTTTGGTTTGAAGAATGTAGGGGTTACCTACCAGAGGATGATGACTAGGATATTTGAGCCACAGTTAGGAAAAAACATCGAGATTTATATAGATGGTATGGTGGTAAAGAGTAAGACAGAATCCAAGCACGTTAATGACCTCGCAGATATTTTTGGGATATTAAGGAGACACAAGCTGTGCCTTAACGCCTCCAAGTGCTCTTTTGGTGTTAGGTTAGGGAAGTTCTTGGGGTACATGATTACACATCATGGAATTGAGGTTAACCTTGACCAAATTAAGGCGATCAATGATTTACAACCACCCCGGAATCCCAAGGAGGTCCAAAAGCTGATAGGGATGACTGCTGCTTTAAATCGATTCATCTCTCGGTCAGCAGACAGGTGTAGACCCCTTCTTCCAGTTGCTGAACAAGTGGAAGAGATTTGAATGGACCGAAGAATGTGTTCTAGCTTTCCAGCAGTTGAAGGAATATCTATCTCGTCCCCCCATTATGTCCAGGCCCTAGGTGGATGAGGTTTTATTTGCCTACATCGCAGTGGCTTTCCATGTGGTAAGCTTGGTGCTGATATAGGTCGATGGTGGCATGCAGAAGCCAGTTTATTATGTAAGCAAGCCACTACATGAGGTCGAGGTCCGTTACCTACCACTGGAGAAAGCCATTTTAGCAGTGGTGCATGGCATACGTAAGCTACCCCATTACTTCTAATCACACACGGTTGTTGTCCTCACCCAGCTCCCACTTAGATCCCTACTTCGGAGTGCCGATTACACTGGGAGAATTGCCAAATGGGGTACGATCCTAGGAGCCTTCGATATCAAGTACATGTCTCGCTCTTCTGTCAAGGGTCAAGTCCTTGCTGATTTGGTGGCTGAGTTTGTTGAATATTCGTTAGAAGAGAAAATGGAAAAGCAAAACATGGATGAAAAATCAGTTGGTGCAGTCTTCTTACGAGAGCCTTTGTCTTGGAAGGTATACGTTGATAGGGCAACGAACCACAGAGGATCTGGAGTAGGACTAGTTCTGATATCTCCTGAAATGATTACAATTGAGAAATCCTTGAGATTGGGCTTCTCGGCCACAAACAATGAGGCAGAATATGAAGCTCTATTGGCCAGGATGACCATGGTTCAGAAGATGGGTGGAAAAGCTGTGGAAATGTTCTCGGATTCAAGACTGGTTGTAGGCCAAGTTCAAGGAGAGTTAGAAGCCAGAGATCTCAGAATGCAGGAGTACTTGAGCCAGGTTAGACATTTACTATCAAAATTTGAATCTTTTAGCTTATCACAAATCCCTAGAAGTAGGAATACACATTCTGACTCTCTTGCAACACTGGCAACCTCCTCGGCACAAATTTTACCTTAGGTGATTCTTGTGAAAGACTTGTATAAGCCTACTGAAGTAGGGAGCAATGTGGTTCCCATTCATCAAATTAGGGTAGGACCTAGCTCGATGGATTCCATAGTATTGTTCCTTAAGGAGGATGTCCTACCCAAGGATAAATATGAGGCTAACAAGGTGCGGAGGAAGGCTTCTGGGTTTTGGTTGTCGAGGACCAAAAGCTGTACAAGAGATCCTTTTATGGTCCATATCTGCTATGCATACACCCAGAAGCATTTGAGCTACTCCTGAAAAAGTTACATGAAGGGATTTATGGGAGCCACACAGGGGGCAAGTCTTTGTCTCACAGGGCCCTCACATAAGGCTATTGGTGGCCAAATATGCAGAAGAAAGCACATGAATATGTGAAGAAGTGTGACCAATGCCAAAGATTTGCACCCAGGAGGAGTCCTTAACCCATTGTCCAGCCCTTGTAGGTCTTTTCCCTAAAGCGGTAGGGAATAAAAGATATTTGCTAGTCAGTACGGATTACTTTACAAAGTGGGTTGAAGCTGAACCTTTGGAAAATATCAGAGATACGGATGCGAAGAGATTTATTTGGAAGAATATTGTCACACGGTTTGGAATCCCTCATACGCTCATCTCGGATAACGGATTGCAGTTTGATAGCAAGGCCTTCAGGAGGTATTGCTGTGATCTGGGCATAACAAATAGATATTCCACCCCGACATATCCACAGGGGAACGGGCAGGCCAAAGCTGTCAACAAGGTCATAGTTAGTGGGCTTAAAAAGAGGTTGGACGATGCAAAGGGAAAATGGGTGGAAGAATTGCCACACGTCCTTTGGACATACCGAACTACGCCTCGTAGATCCACAGGGGAGACGCCATTCTCAATGACTTATGGGGTCGAGGCCGTTATTCCTCTAGAAACTAGATTCCCCACACTGAGAACAAGTTATTTCACCCCAAGCAGCAATGATGGGCTATTGGAGAAGAGCTTGGACTTAATTGAAGAACGAAGAGAAAATGCCATGGTCCAATTGGCCTACTATCAACATAAGCTCAAGCAGGGGTATGATGCCAATGTAAAGCTAAGGTCATTGACAGTTGGAGACTTGGTCTTAAGAAAGGTTTTGGGTACTGCAAAGAACCTAGCATGGGAAAAATTGGGACCCAACTGGGAAGGGCCATATCGTATCACATTAGTGGCTGAAATAAGTGCATACTATCTTAAAGATCTAGAGGAAAAGGCTGTACCACGCCCCTGGAATGTAAATAATCTCAAAAGATATTATTATTAATGAAAGTCTTCTTTGTCACTTTCTCGTGTATTACATTATCTGTTGAGCTTCATATTATTATTTTCCTAAGTGTTAAACAGAATCTTAGCTACGTCTGATTCCTCGGACCACCTGCTTTGGGTAAATTAACACTTCCAATTATTTTCTTAAGTGTTAAACAGAACCTTAGCTACATCTGGTTCCTCGGACCACCTGCTTTGGGTAAATTAACACTTTCAATTATTTTCCTAAGTGTTAAACAGAACCTTAGCTATGTCTGGTTCCTCGGACTACCAGGTTTGGGTAAATTAACACTTCCAATTATTTTTCAAAGTGTTAAACAGAACCTTAACTATGTTTGGTTCCTCGAACCACCTGCTTTAGGTAAATTAACACTTCCAATTATTTTTCTAAGTGTTAAACAGAACCTTAGCTATGTTTGGTTCCTCGGACCACCTGATTTGGGTAAATTAACACTTCCAATTATTTTTTTAAGTGTTAAACAAAACCTTAGCTATGTCTGGTTCCTCGAACCACCTGCTTTGGGTAAATTAACACTTCCAATTATTTTCCTAAGTGTTAAACAGAACCTTAGCTATGTCTGACTCCTCAGACCACCTGCTTTGGGTAAATTAACACTTCCAATTATTTTCCTAAGTATTAAACAAAACCTGAGCCGTGCTTGACTCCTCAGACCATATGCTTTGTATAAGTTGATATTTTTCAACATTTTTTATAAGTATTAAACCGGATCTAGTTTATTTTTTGGTCCTCGGATCACATGCCTTGGAGGTTCCAACAACAGGTACATAAACAAATGGAGGTACATGAGCATCACTTAAAGCATTTTCGAGTATATTAGACGTGTCTGTCATCTGGACAACACCTGAGTATTTCCTTAAGGTCAGCTAGCTTATTAAGAATGATGTAGTTAAACATTGGGTTGTGATGTATAGACTTTGAAGTCAAATGCATGTTTTAATAATGTTGTTAACTTAGTAGTTTTTAATTTGTATTGTTGATCAGTTGGGAAGGTGTGGAAATTGCATTATCCTTTATGCAGGTAACTAAGTGAGGTCATATCTCATTGCTATGACTAATCAAGTACTAATTAAAGCAGAAATTGTATAAGTAAAAGGCACAATTTTCACAAATTTGGAGGAAATACATATATTTCATTACCAAAGATTTGATTACATTGTAAAAAAAAAAAAAAAAAAAAAAGAAGAAGTTAAAGGGTAGAAAAAGGACAATTCAAGGCTTCATCTTTATCACGAGCTTGTCCTTGGAGGTCTTGGCAGGTTGAGTGTTGGCTGCAGTGGAGGATATCCCTGCTTTACCCTTTGGATCTTCCTTGGTGGGGATGGGAAGGGTTGCCAAAACCAGTTCATAGCCCTGAGAACCCACCCATCCTTAGAAGTATCCTTGGGCACATCAGAGGACTTTGCCATCTCGGAAGGGGCTTCCTACTCCTTAGCCTGCTCTTCCCCTTTCTGTAGATTGCTGGGAGGGGGAGGATCCTTGGACAGGGCCTCTTCAGTAGGGCTAGCAACATTGGGGGCTGTGTCATCCTGGGAAGAGGAGGGGCTCGAGGTTCAAATGGCAGGAGGGTAGTATACGTTTTCTGCCCTTCTAAGTGCCGAGGAGGCCTTAAACCCTGCCTGGTTGAGAGCCTCGATCCACACCTGGGAGTAGTACACTCCATACACCCCTGTGACTTCGGACTTGAAGGCTTCTTCAGTTTCAACTACCTCCACGTTGTAGTCGTTCTGTTCAGCCTGGTCCTTGGCTCTCTCAGCCTCCCTTAGCTTTTTCATCAAAACCTTATTTTGCTCACTAGCATTGGCGAGGTTGAGTTCAGCCTGGTGAAGCTGCTTGCGTTGTGTCTTAACTTGCCTCTCTGCCCCCTCCAGTGTAGCTGCTGCACTCTTTCTCTCGTTCTCGGACTGAGAGAGTTCAACCTTCAAATCCTTCAGACTCTTCTCAACCACGTTGAAGGCCTCCACCGCAGCTATCGTCCTTCCTTCCCCACTTTTGTATTGCCGGTGAGAGTAGTCCACCAGCTCCTTGGCCCTAAAGGCAGCTTGGACAGCCTGTGTAGGAAACACAGTAAAAAAGAAAAAAGAAAAAAAGAAAGAAGTTAAAAAAAAAAAAAAAGGATGAAAGAGGAGAAAATAATAGCAGGCAGATGGATAATAAAGGTCAAACTTGGCTTACCTTGGCCAGGTCTTTCTTCAACCCTAGAAACACCTCGTAGGTCCTTAGCTCGGTCATATCATTGGGTAGTAGCAGGGCTTGCTCCACAACATCTGCCACATACCCAGCCTTCCTTTGCTGGGGATCCCTGATGGATGCGTTTGCCGGGAGAGAGGACCCATCCAACACCAAGGCTGGATTCTAGTTGGGAACCTTGGTGTGAAGGTCACGCCCTCTATCTACAGGAGCCACCTCGGGCAGAATCCTTGGTTAATTGGTCTTGGTTGTCTTAGCTCCTCTCTGAGGCTCAGTTTCCTTGGAGGAAACGTCGCTGCCTTCTTCTATCACTTCTTTCCCTTTTGTTTCCCTCTTCCTCTTCTTGTCTGCAGCCTCCTGCTGGGAGTCGAGGGGAGTAGGAAGAGGAGGGAGCTTAGCTTGGCTGGTAGTTTCGGGCGCCTTGTTTCTGACTTGAGACTCCATCATTTCCAACAAGCTACCCCGAGTTCTGCACTGGATACCTATCTCATTTGGCAAAGATGTAGTTTCTGGAGAAAGATGGTCGAGGTCACCAGTTGTAGTCTCAAGAGACCAGGGATGATCAAAAACCTCGTACAAGTCCTTTGAATCTGAGACGTCCACTATCTCCTTTTCTTTTTCTTCTTCTTCTTCATCTCCCTCCTTGTTGATGGGTTGAGAAGTAGTAGCTTCAACAGTTATGCGTTGAAGTGGGAAGTTTACCTTGGGGACGCCTTCTGGGATAGGTTGAGTAATGAGAGTGCCCTCTGGGACGGCTACACTTATCCAGTGAAGGCGGGAGTCTTTGGCTTTTATGACGCACTTGGGCGCCTGAAAACTGGACGAGATCAGTGTGTATCCTAAGATCAAGTGAGCTGCTCGTAATTGACCGTCCTTGTTTACAAAAACCTCGACCCGAAGTATTTTATCTAGGCTCTCTTTGTTGACCAAATTAAAGTTCGGCTCAGCTACGTATCTATCTACAAAACCATCAGGAAGATAGAAAAATTTTCTTGTCAGAAGTAAAAATGGAACAAATGAAGGAAAAATAAAAGAGAACTTTAAAATGAATGCCCTAAACCTAGAAACCCCACCTGGTTGCCCCTCTCTCGTCTGGCAGGGGAGGCCATCGTGCCATTCCCCTGACACGATCAGGAAATCCTTATTTAGGCCTTTGTTGGATTCAGGAAGGCAGTGAATGAGCCTAACCTCGGGATACCTAGACTTTAAGTAATACCCCTGCCCTTTTAGATGGTGGAGGTTGTAAACCCAGTTAACTTCATGGTGGGTAAGCCCTAAACCCATTTTTTTGTTAAGGGCATCTACGCTTCCTAAAATCCTAAATACGTTTGGGACACACTGGGTGAGGGCTAACCTATGAGCCTTAAGGCAATCTCTGGTCACGGTGCCTATGGGAATCCTCATCCTACCCTCTATGAAAACGATCATTGGGATCGCTACCTCCCTCTCTCGCCTTTCTTCAAACCATTACCCTTCCTTGCAATATCTAATACCTACTCCTAGGGGGATCCTATACTGAGCTTTAAAGTTCTCTATCCCCTCCTCAGAGTCTACGAAACTTTTGAATCTACCCATTTTTGGAAAGGTGGGGAGGGACTAAGAAAATTGAAAAAAGAAAATGGAGCCGAGGAGAAAAGACATAGAGAAAAGAAGAGTGTATAGAAAAATAAAGAGTAAAAGTTTAGGAAGACTTACTAAAAGAATAAAAGTGTCCTCGAACAAGCCTTTGGTATTTGTAAGGGCTCTGGTGAGTTGGAAAAGTGTGTAGGTTCAAGGTATGTGTGCTAAGACGGAATGAATGCTAAAGTGAGATGAGAAGTTGATTTGAGAGGCATTTATATCAGGGAGGGAGTTAGAAGCGGGAAAATTCCCGCTCAGTACCCAACAAAAACATCAGCTGTTGAATTTGCATCACGCTGTAGAACGTGGGGAACAAGAAGCCGTAAGAATTTAATGAAGGCACGTCTCGAATGCCAAAGCACCAGGAGTGTGCCTTGGGCAGTTAAAAAGGCATCTTCACTGGCAGAGGGGGGATGCAGAGAGCATAGGGCAACTACAGTGACGTCGAAATCCTCCTTTCTTCCCAAGGAGCCAGAAAGAAGAATCTCGAGAGACTATTATAAGGGTATGAGGCCTAGGAGCTCATTATTTATGTATTTAATGGGCTTGAGGCCCAAGCTGAGGACTAGAATGCTTCCGAGAAGGGTAAACATTGTCAAGAGAGCCCATGTTAGCAAATGAAGAAGTCGGTTTTGATCATAAACGGCCCAGGGGGTTGTGTCGAGGATGAATGCCTCCTTGGCTAACCAAGGCCGAGGTCCATAGGGTGGTCTGCTATCCGGGGGAACGTCCCAGGAACATTCTATTGATACGGATAAGCACTACGAGAACACAAGACAGGGAGGAGTCCTAAAATATCTAAGGAGAAAGCTGTTACCATCGCATTGAATGCTCTGTAGCTAACTTTCTGACTGCATTAATGTGGAGAAGACTCCTGAACAGTGTTGCATTGGCTACCCCAACGCACAGAAGGACTGAGAGGGTGTTTGATGGGACAAACACTCAAGTGATGGCTTGGATGATCAACAAGTGAAGGGCCAAGATCGCCTAAGGAGAACTATGTAATAGAAGAGACCCACCATGGAGAAGGGATCGAGAAATCAAGAGAGAAACACTGTAGCAATTAGGAACCAACTTTGTAATCAAACTTAAGAGTAATACATAAGAACTGATCTCCTCGGACCTTGCTGAGGACGATTTTCTGCAGTTAAAACTTGTCCGTTTTCTTCTTCTTGTCATTCGAATCCACCTTATTTGTTGTCTAATTCATTATAGCCCAGTTTTTCAACCCACTCTCTACAAATTCATTGTTTTGGGCTTTTTGGGCCTAGGTCCATCCATCGTCTGGGCTAGGGACTCAAATCTGGTCCTTACAATTTCTATCATACTAAAATGAAAATAATACAAATTTTCTCGAAAATTCAAAAGGTAAGTTAGCAAAATTATTTATTTTTTTAATAAAAGTTATTTATAGCATTTTGTGTACCATTAAAAAGCATATATAATTTGGAAATTATTCTTTTAGTTTTAAGCAAACTTTCTCAAACCCAGTTTTTTCTACCCTACAATCCAAAATACTGAAAAACATATCTAAAAAAATTAATAGAACTCAACGAAATTACAATTCAAAGTAAAAACGAAAGGGAAAAATAAAATTCACATCAAAGTTAAATTCTTTCTCACGAATATTTAAAACATATCAAATGTGAAATATCCAATGCACAATCAAATTCAAAATTTTTAGTAAGGCTTTAATGTCACATAATAGAAATAGGTAGTTGATCCCAAGCAAAAGTACTAATTGTAGCTTTATATATGATGATTGTAAAGCATACGGTTATACCATATGGCACACTCTTTGAAAAGGGAATTTATCAAAGATAAGAACTAATTAAAAAAATAGTGACTTTTTGTTTCTTTGATTCAATGTTTAAGACCTTTCCAATTAAAGAATAAGGATTCTATGTAAGACTATATGTTTCTTTTGGTTTAATGTTTCAAGACTTTTCCAATTAAAAAACAAGGAATCTTTGTTTCATTTAGTTCAATGTTTCAAGACTTTTTCTCTTTCACATATACAAAACACTTGGTATTTTCTTTTACCCTTTTCAGCACTTGCACTTCTACTCCTTTACATACACGTGTTCACAACCCTTCGTGTCATCCCATCTCAAATACACTGAGGCTAAGAACAATCTTGCAACCCTTTAATGACAACTTCCTAACTCCAACCTTGTCATCCCATCTGATCTTAACTTATATGAGTTGACTATGACCAAGAAAGTGAGCTTGTATTTTTTTATTGTGTGACGACGACTTATGGTTTTGATGTTAAGATCATATGTTTTGGGTTTTGTAAATGCTCTAATTGGCTTTGAGTTTTTGGGTGTTTGAAATTTTGGTGTGAGAAATCCATAAATGTATTTTGTTTTAGAACAAAAGAAAAATAGATAGAATCTTTCTAATTAATTATTGATGAGATTAGTTGGTTTTTTTTTATTATGTTTTAGAACTCATAATTTATAGGTTTTTTTTATATAGTTTTTTACTAGTATTTAGTGTGGTATCGATATGAGACATGACAATAAAAGTAAAAGTCAACTATGAGTTAAGAGTGTTTATGTGTGTGTGTGTGTGGGGGGGGGGGGGGGGGTGGTAAGCCTAACTAAAGGCATTTAAATCTTGATAAGTGGAAGTTTTTTTAGCCAATTTTCTTTATTTTATCACATTCTCTATATGTGGTACTTAAAAATGATTTACTTTCACTAAGATAATGAAAATGGGTGTTCGAAATTTTGGGTTTGATATTTGATTGTGAAAATGAAGTAGTTGAGGAAGTGTTTGGAAGCTTGCTTAGGACATGTTTGGTAGAAGGATTTTTGTTTTTATTTTTAAAATAGTTTAAAAATTATTTTCAAAAAATTGAAAGTGAAACTAGTTTTCAAAGAATAGTTTTTACATTATACTCCGTATGTGTTTGACTCCCACTTTCGTGAATAATTTTCAAAATATTGAAAAAAAAAATGTTTGGGAGACCATTTCTACTATAAGATTTTTTTTTTATAAAAAAAATTTACAAAAAGTAAATTACTTTTTTTTTTTTTTTTGGTAATGATAAGTTTCAAAATTGAAGTAAGGGAATGGAACTATGAACCATTCTCTCTCTCTCTCTCTCTCTCTCTCTCTCTCTCTCTCTCTCTTTTATTATTATTATTTTTTAATGATAATTGATAATCTTCAAATTTGAAATGTGAGAATTTTTTGTGTGATAAAGATAAGCTCCTTAATTTAAGTGATAAAAGAGTTTGGACAAATCTGTGGCATTCATTGTTTTCGATTTATTTATCGTTATGCCATTAAAAACATTTTTTGGAAAACATCATCTTGGTTGTTTTCAAAATTCTGTTATCCCAAAAAAAAAAAAAAATTCATGTTTTCAATAGGGAAAATAGGAAATAATTTTCTGAAAAATGTATTTAGAAAACATTAGTCAAACAATAAATTTAAGTGTGCGATCCACCATTTTATGGTTTCCAAAACTAAAAATTGTATTTAAATTCTCTTACCAAATATGCTCTTAAATTTATGTAATTTTAGGATATTATGGGTCTATTTGGTAGGAGGATTTTTGTTTTTGTTTTCAAAATAGTAAGAAAACAATTTTCAAAAAATTGAAATTGAAACTGGTTTTTAGATAATAAATTTTACTTTATACGTGTTTGGCTCCCACTCTTAAGAACAATTTTCAAAATACTAGAAAAAAAAAAATGTTTGGGAGACCATTTTTATTTTTGAGATTTAAAAAAAAAAAGTTTACAAAAAGGATAATGATAAGGAAATAGAGATTATGTACTTTTTTTTTTAATATATAATGATAAGTTCCAAATTTGAAGAGTGAGAATTTTTTTTTGGTGATAAAGATAAGCTCCGTAATTTAAGAGATAGAAAAGTTTGGACAAATCTATGGGGTCCATTGTTTTTGATTTGTTTATAACTATGTCATTAAAAATAGTTTTTGTTCCTTGAAAACATCCTTTTGGCGGTTTTCAAAATCATGTTTTAAATAAGAAAAATGGGATACAATTTTTTGAAAACTGTATTTAGAGAATATTCGTCAAAAAATATATTTAAATGTGGGACCCAACATTTTATGGTTTGCAAAAAAAAAAATTATATTTAAACCCTCTTACCAAATAGGCCCTAAAGAATTTTATACTTTGAATTTTAATTTGTAGATTTCAAAATCAATTATATTCTTACAATAATTATTGTGTACTTTTGGCATGATGGTCACTTCACAAGTATAAGTTTTTGTCGGGTGGGAAGGATAGGGGATATGGTTCAAGTCTCAATAAGAGAGCTTCACATACATAAACTTAGATTATATTAGAGTAGGATTTTTATCTCAAATAAAAGAAAATTATATCCTTACAATTGTAGGCTTCCTATTGCACCGCTTGGCTTGCTCTTAATAAATCGGGAAAATTTTAATTAATACCTACAAACCCAATCAATTTGTTTCTCTATATTGTGTGGTGTTCAGAGTTAAAATTATTGTTCTTCCAATAAAGTTAGGGTCACAATAAAAATCTACAACAATTTCATGGCATCCAATTTGTCAACCATAATTTACAATTTTTTTTTTAATGATCACGTGTGTGGTGTTAGTCTTGTAGTGAAATTGTTATACCAAAATTTACAATTAAATTTTTTTTTTAATGACCATGTGTGAGGTGTTAGACAAATTGAATATTATTGTGAAATTGTTATGAATTTTTATTATGAACTTAGTATCTCTCTTGCTCTAGATACATTGCCTCTTAAAACTTGAATTATGTACCATGCTATTACTCATTCCTTTCACATAGAAGTAAACCCATACAACCAAAGTCTAGTAAACCGGGTGTATGTAATAATTTTTGTATCAAAAGTCAAAATGAGGTGGCAATCATTCTAAGTTTAAAGCTAATGTCAAATTAATTGCTGTCCAACACGGCTATATACCCTTTAAATAGGATCATCACAACTTACAAGTTTTCACATCTCCTCTAGGAAATAGTAGAAGTTTTATTTTTATTTTTATTTTTTTTTAAATTTTTTGAGAAGAATGGGAGATAGAATATTTTGGTTTATACTACTATATTAGCCAAAAATTACTTAAAGAAAAGTCCACACCTAGCTGTCAAAAACTAATCTTTTACTGCACCGACCCGGAAAGAATACAAATTTTTAAAAATTTTTCTTTTTTAAATCCTAATCCAATTAAAAATCATAATTTTGATAGGATAAGACATCCTTGTTTACTATATATTCCCTTTGTTCCTATGTTATAGGCTTCTAGAACTCTTCCTTGAGATCCAAGTTCTTGTTCCGTTGCTTTTTTAAGGTTGAATTGCACGTTCATACTTTCTTTGCATTGTGTAGGGTCAAATTTTCTTTGGTCTAAGCGATTCTGACTCGCTAGAACAAGTGATCAACTTTCCCCTGAGTTGTGATGTGTGAAGTATATATGAACTACGTTATTTATATCCTTCTCTTGCATTCAGTGTCAGTAATTTTATTTTGTTGGTTATATACGTTTTCTGTTAAACTTTCACTCACTTTGTCTTTAACTAAACCTATGAATCCATCAAAGGGGAAACAAATGCAATCGATTCAGGCAGTGAGTTTAGTGTCTGAAGCTGATGCAATACGTGCATTCTTGGACGAGAAGAAAAGGAAGAGATTGAAATCAAACAGAGAATCCGCGAAGCGGTCACGGGTAAAGAAGCAAAGGAAGCTGGAGGATTTGGCCTTGGAAAAGGGCTGGCTGTTGAAGGACATAGAGGAGAAAGAGAAGAAGTTAGAGCACTCAGAGAGAGAATGGCATGCATTGGAGTCAGAGAACAATGTTCTGATGAGGACTGAAAAATTGAGATTGGCTCAGTATTTGAATAGCTTGCATTTGTTGATGAAAAACCTTGGGATCTCATACAATAAACCTGAGAGAACTCCAGCAGAACCAATGTTTAATCCTTGGCATGTTCCTATTCCCAATCAAAATTTTGGGCCTGTCCTAGCATCTGCCGGAATACTTAGGCTTTAGTTTAGTCAGAAATTTGATCTCTCTGTGGAATAGGATTGGTTGACATTTGTATTTGTATTCATGTGGATAAAATCTGTTGGAATGTTTATAAGTTGGTGGTTTATAGTGTCTGATTTTAGTAATTTAATTCCATTTGGTTGTGTCTTTGGTTGGTTTTTTTTTTTTTTTTTTTTTTTTCTAGAAACAAACCTACAGGAAAGGGAAAACAGTTTTAACTTTTAACACAAACGTATGCTACAAACTCTACTCAGAAGCCAAGGTTGGTAGTGCTTTTAATCGGTAATCATAGATAGGTTATTTCTCCTATTAAAGGGTCTTATGGGTGTGTTTGAAAATAATTCTAGTTCGAACAAATCTGATTAGTTCTTTGTTATATTACGTGCTATCTAATTGAGTTGCCTTCTTGATTGAATTTCAAACGGGTTTTTCAATTGACAATCTCTTTTACCCAAACCACAAACGGGTTGTCAAACAGGCATGCATTGATTGGGTTGAGTTTGAGGTATTATCCAATCCTACCCTATCGTTTGAAAAATTGTCAAACCCAATCCAAGCCAACTATTTACAAAAATTATTCAATAAATAATTACCGTTATACAAGTGGGACTAATATTTTAATTTCAAACTAATTAAGTCTCAAAAACCAATATAAAATTAACAAAATTAAACTGAATCCCACAATCTAAAATATATTAAACTAACAAATTTAACATTCATATATTTTATTTTATGAGTGTAAATTAGACCTAAGTAACAAATTAAGTAATAAGGTTTTTAAAAAATAATAAATTAAACCTGTAATTTCAAAAGTAATAAATTAAACCATAAGTTTTTTAAAAGTAACAAATTAATAGTCAAGGATTTAAAATGTGTTTTTCTTAAATTAAATTATTGAAATGTGATTTTCTTAAATTAAATTATTAATAATGTAGGTTAGATCAAATTACTTAAGTTAAAGTAGCTTCATCACACAAACTTTGCGCGTGTGATGTGGCTCTTTTTTTTATTTTTTATTTTAGGTTTAGTATCATAATGTTTAAAAGTGAGATAGGGATAGTGTTCTAAGGAATCTTTCTCTACATGTGAATTGATAAAAGTTTGGAATTTTGAATTTAAAATAAAAAATGGTAATTCAAATTGGAGAAGAGAAAGAAAAAAATGCGTGCGATGAGGCACTTTTGAATTTTGAATTTTGGGTTTAGTATCAGTGAAATAGAGATAGGATCTGTTTGGATACCGCTTATTTTGCTGAAACTGAAAACTTATTGCTGAAAGCCTGAAAGTACTGCAGATAAAGGTAAAAGTTAGTTGAAATAATACAATGAGGCCCATGAATAGTACCAAAAAGTACAGTAGAACCTATAAATAGTAGCAAAAATAAGCTGAATAGTGAAATAAATTTCGTTTTTAAGTAGTATCCAAACGGAGGCATAGTGTCCTAATTTTTAGGATCTTTGTTTACGTGTGAGTTGATAAAAGTTTGAAATTTTGAATTTAAAATAAAAAGCGGCAATTCATATTATTTTGGGTTTAGTATCAATAAGATAGAGATAGTGTCCTAATTTTTAGGATATTTCTTTACGTGTGAGTTGATAAAAGTTTGAAAATTTGAATTTAAAATAAAAAGTGCTAATTCAAATTGAAGAAGAGAAAGAAAAAGGCCTAAAACTTAAGAACTTTTAAAAAAATAGTAAATTACTCTTTTAACCAATTTGTGTTTTTTAATTTAAAATTATTTAACTAAAAGATAAGAGTAATTTAGAGAGTTTAAAAATTTCTGTGTGATGAGGCTCTTTTTAATTTTTAATTTTTTATTATTATTTTGGGTAGAGTGTATAGTATCCTAAATCTTAGGATCTTTCTCTACGTGTGAGTTGATAAAAATTTGAAAATTTGAATTTAAAATATGGTAATTCAGAGTACAGAAGAGAAAGAAAGAGGCCTAAAACTTAGGAACTTTTTAAAAATTAGTAAATTACTCTTTTAACCAATTTGTGTTTTTAAATTTAAAATTATTTAACTAAAGGATAGGGGTAGGGGTATTTTAGAGAGTTTAAGAATTTGTGTGAGGATATTTTAGCACGCAAAATGATGAAACCCAAACATAAAACCCTGTTATTAGTAGTATAGATAATTGACCCGATCCAAGCTTGGAAATAAAATTAAAACACAACCCATTAACCAATGAAAAATCGACCTGAGTCATGGGTTAAATGCACATCCTAATCACTTGATCATACCATTGGCTTCTTAGCCGACGTAAGACCTTCATCTAGTAGCAAAAAGTTGTCCCTTTGGAGCAGCTCAAACTTATTCTGGGTATGAAGAAGCAGGAGTGCACCCCATAGAGGAGAACCCTACTCGCCTTTGAACGAAATTAAAGAATATATAGACTTGTAGAGACCCTCCATATAGTTGTCTATCTAGGGTGATCAATCTACACCAACTGAGCTACACACCCAAAAAAAAAAAAAAAAAATATAAATATATATATATATATATATATATATATATATATATATATATAGTAGTAAATAAGGATTGGTGTGGAAAAGAAAAAGAGGGCGGCCCTTCTTGTTCTCATCATTTTAAAGGGGCGCTTCTACCAATAGTTGTACTAATTTACATATGCCTTTCACCTTTCAATCAGTACTAGTTGAATAAATGAGAATTCCCATATTTCTTTGATGAGAAACGTGAAAGGAAAAAATAAATAAATAAAATAAGAGAGCGTTCCCAAGGGGAATGAAATGGGGCTTCCTTCCAGGACTGGAGAAGATAAAACTCTGGGCGGGTTGCTAGGTTTCGCCTACGCTACGATTTCACAAGATTTAACCTTTTTTGTTCAACCGAAGTTAAGGAGTTCCAGAGCATGAGGCACCACCCTTATTATATGCAAAAATTTCCCTAGAATCCTGAGGTTCTATCTTACACTCACCCTCTACCCTACTCCTCCACCCTCACCTAAAATCCGCCAAAGTAAGCCTTAGCCATGGAATCCAAGAGCTTGTGAGGTAGAGAGAGACCTTCCTTAAGTTCTCCTTTTTCACCTCTCTTTCTCACTTTCTGGGTCATCTCAAACCTTGCGATTGCCTTTTCTTTCCCAAAAATAAAAAATAAAATATCGAGACTTCTTTTACATACAAAAGATTTACTTGTTACTAATAAAGTCTAGCCCCTGTTCTTCTTTAGATTGCTTGTTTCACTTCGATAGTATTTTATATATATATAAATCGGGTCAATGCAAAGGAAATGAATGCATTTCCATACGATTAAGTTAAGTTCAATCCTTTTTTTTTCTCTCCACTTGGACCAATTTTCCCGCTCGGCTTCTTGTATTTAAAGTGATTCGTGTATCTAGTCCAATGAGACTATTATTTTGTACCATTATGGAAGAAGATTCTGGCAAAATCCACACCAGATATGGACCGAATTGTCTCACGACGTTCTAAACCCAGCTCACGTACTGCTTTAATGGGCAAACAGCCTAACCCTAGGAACATACTACAGCCTTAGGTGGCGAAGAGCCGACATCAAGGTGCCAAAACTTCCCATCGATGTGAGCCCTTGGGGAAGATCAGCCATAGCATGAGTGTTGTTTGGCCAAGAACACGGTTTCTCATAAGAGGACAAAGCATATTGCGGTTCAATTTCATTACATCCATGAAATCATTGAAGAAGGCAAGATTAGCAAAGGCAACCGTTGGTAGGGGTGCGAACTCGTAGCTAACGTTGGTTGTCTAAATCTGCCTCTTCCGCAAATGTAATAACGTAAAGAAGTCAATCCCACTTGTTAGAACAGCTTCCATTGAGTCCCTGCACCTATCCTTTTTTATTCTCACTTTATTTTGAACCCTTATTTGTTTTCGTAAAATAAGATTTGGCTCAGGATTGCCCATTTTTAATTCCAGGGTTTCTTTGAATTTGAAAGTTATCATATTGGTAGCACTGGTATCTCTCCAGTAAAATGCAACTTTACTGGAGCAGGTTGTAAAGTCCTTTTCATAAACTTATAAAACTAAGAGCACATAATGCTACATTTAAAGCATTAACTTCACACTCGCTGCTTGTCCATATGCTACCAGCTTAATTATAAGCAGCATAAGCATGTATATATTCAGTACATACAAACTACTGCCTATGTTCCATTCCACACCAAGGTGATGAGGCAAAACGGAAAAGCTGAGAAAAGACCAAAATATACATGTTTTGATAGATCCTAAAGAGCAAAGATTGAGGAAATACTATACTATACTGTATTTTCTTAGCATTTTATACTCTTACTCAGTGCAATAGAGTCCACCAGCTCACTACATAATGTGAGGTTTCTGAAGCTGAGGCTGATCAAGCCGCCCCCTGGCTCATGTTCCAAAATTCAACTTCATGTTCCAAAACACGTAGTAAAGTTACTTCAGCTTTCGTGAGCACATCATCAGGTGTCTTCCCTAGACGCCTATTAGCAATTTTCTGAAGAGAATTACAATACTGACCGAAACCATCATTGCCCCATCTTCGGCAAGTCTCCCTTAGCTCAGCAGGGGTCTTGGAGCCATCCTCCAGGCAGAGGGCAAAGCTTGCTTGATAAACAGCTTCAATGGCCCAAAAGGCTGTGATAGCCACAGTATATTCAACATCTGGGCTCATCAAACTCTCCAGAAATCTGTAAGCACACCATGTAACAGTTAAATTATAACTACAATAAATGAATTATATACTGAACCTGGAAACAGAATCCAAAGAATGCTTAATTTTCTAAGGAATGGCTTTTGAAGGCCTATTAAGATGTCATCTTTGATGCAAAGAAAAACAAGTTGATGATTTAGATTTAGAAATAAGATAAATTAAAAAAAGCATTTTTTGCAGAAACGAAGTTGTACTAGCATCTTCTAGATTCATCTCAATAGTTGTTCAAAGTGAAGGACAAAAATACCTGAGGGAACTTGCAGAAATGCGTGTGACTACAATAAGTATAATCTAAAATAGAGGCAACATTTAACATAATAGACCTTAACTAGGAGGATCAGCTCCACCTTAGGCAATCCGAAAGATTCATGTCTATGGCTAATAAGATAAGACTACAATTCAGGCCCAGACATGCTATATATAACGTGGAACACTGGAACAACCATGGACACAACTCAAATAGGCACTGGAATTTTTAACCCAGCACTACAAACATTAGAGAGTAGTTCAGCTGGATCAAACTTTATTTGTATGTCAAGCCCTTCAGGTATATTCATTTACATCAATAAAAGAGTTCATAATCCAATAACCAATAGAAAAATGTTAAAGCTACTACCAATTATACCATAAATGGCTTACAACCTTACATGATAATTAATGCGAGTGATGTCATCAACAACATAATAAAAATATTTCTCAATTTTCTTTCTGTTTTGTGTTTAAAAGTGACACGCCAGTTTCTAAGGTTTATGTATAAAAACTTGTAATACCCCTAGCATCATTTGCAACCAATGTAATGGAGGAAATTAAAATTTATTTGTCATACTAGTATCAGAGACGATATGATACCGGCAATAATCTTGATTTGCCTTCTGAGGGACAACTTCAGAGATTTGAACACCCCACTTGGCGGCTTCGCTCTTGAACCATGCAATCTCATCATTTAGAGAAGCCATGCCACTCAATATGACTTCCATATCACTACTATCATCTGACTCCTTCCATGCCTTTATCAACACACTTGCCATGAATGGGGCAAAGGCTCTAACAAATATGTAATCCTGTCCCTGCAAAAAAGAAATGTTGAATGTACTACAAATTAGAAAATTTGATAAATGTATTGCAAATTTTTAATCTTGTCCCTACCAAAAGAAAAAGGAAAATTCCAAATGTACTACAAATTAAAAAATGAAGCTAAATGCTTTCAAAATAAGTGTGAACATCAATATGATCGTCGCTACTGTTAATAACATAAATAAATAATACATTAGTGTGTAACTTATGTAAAAATTTGAAGTACCTAACATCAATTTAAAAAAGAAAAAAAGAAAAGAAAAAGAATTTAAGTCAGTCTTTAGAAAGAACTAGTGTTTAGTGCTTGGCAATTCAGAAAATGGAAGAAAGGAAGAATGGGAATAGAAGAGAATGACAGTTACTTCGGGGGTAACTAACTCTAGAGAAAGAGAGAGAGTTAAAGAAGGATAGAGAGAACAAACTTGGTTAATTTCTTGGATACCTCTTATTGATCATCATAGCAGCTTATATACAATACAATCCCATATTTTCCCCCCAAAACTAACCACTAACTAACTGCTTAACAGTAACTGACTGAACAGTGTAACTAACTGTAACTAACAGTAACAACTAACTGAATCTCCTAGCAACGCTAATTAATCTATTATACTCACATGATATTCCAGTACATACACATATAGCCACTAGCTATAATATAGCTAGTTTCCTAAAAATATTAATTTCAGCAGATATAGCAATGAATTTGATTGGTTCATTAATGCCACGTCAACAATACAGTAAATTAATTTCTTAATTAGTTTTGTTGTTGTTGTTGTGTGTTTTAAAAACTGACGCACAATTTATAAGACTGTGTAATAAGCAGTAAAATTTGTAGGATTGATAACAAAATCTTACTAACATTTTCATAACAACATTTTCAAAACATCTGAAGTGTAAAAGTTGTGAGATTTTATTGCGTCCATAGACTTTTATAATTAGAGGAACAATAAAATAAGTCCAACGTAAACATAAGAATTAGGCATCATTGCATTCTAGTCGTGCACCAAAACCAAACGGTTGGTTCTTCTCTTAAAGGAGAAATGCTTTTTATTTAATTTAAATTTAAATTGTGGGTTGTTCTAATAAAGTCTTTAATACTTGAATAAGAGATATTGGTTTAATCATGCCAACACTAAAAACCGATTAGTCTTATATCAAAAATCCATTGATATTTTGGACTGACCATAAATAGCTATAAAAGCAATGAGAAAACCGTGTCCTAAATGGTTTAAACCGTGGTTTAAGATAGCGGTTCCACCGAAAGCGCAAACTCAAACAGCGTATAAAAGCAAAGCTGAAATATTGCAGAACAAAATGTATAATAAGTAAAAGAAAAAGTGATACCAACCAGCCATGTTTTGAAGGCTTCGAGATCGACGGTCCCATCTCGAATGCTAAGGATGAAAGGGTGCTTTGTAGCTCCGGTGTAAATCAGACGGTGCTTCCTCATCCACGTGTCTATCATTCCGCTTTTCTCCACTTCTTCCCTCGTTTTCTTCCCCTCCATTCCTCTCACCCTCACTCTCTCTTGTGTTGTGTTGATGCCAATTTGACTCTCGCCAACTCGCAAGCAAAACTGACCTTTTATTTTCCTCCGTAAGTATACGTGCCAAT
This sequence comes from Quercus tomentella, assembly GCA_028535165.1. NCBI lineage: Eukaryota > Viridiplantae > Streptophyta > Magnoliopsida > Fagales > Fagaceae > Quercus > Quercus tomentella. The sequence continues at coordinate 41,495,486 of JAPQVY010000001.1, read as the reverse complement.
CATGAAACAGCAAAATTCACCACGTGCCAAACTCTGATGGCACGTGTAAGCAGCTTCTATCATTTGCTTCTCTACACAATTTTTAATTTTTGGTGTCGTGTAATTTTTTTAATGAATTTGTAAAGGAAATAGTTTCTTTGCATAAATCTTGTTCCAATTTCATATGTGACTTATTTATGTAATATAAATTGATGATTTTTATAATTTGTCATCTAATAGGTCAGAAAAAATAATTCCAGACATATTTGGAGCTAAACTTTATGATTTAGAAATTATAATTGTTTAATCGGTACATTGTAAAATTGATATCATATATAAGTGTTTTAATCATAAGTTTTTCTAATCGATAAAGAGTAGAATAATTTGTTAGAGGGTTAGGATATCACTTCCTTTATATATATATATATATATATATATATATATATATATATATATATATATATATATTTAAAATAGTAAAAATATCATAGTAAATTCAATCTCCACATGGACATTGTCCTCTTATACGGAAAAAGTTTCGCTCCATATTAATTTGGAGCCATTTTCCAAAAAACAAAAAAAAGCAGCATGGTATTACAAGTACAAGTGATAGAATGCGATGCTAGTCATAATCTAAAGAGATATAGAATTGGTTGTTACCACACGCATCCACGCATAGTTAAAAGGACAAATTATGTGGCTTAGATTCTCTTCTTAAAATTCAGTCATATGGCTTTTTTCTCGTGGGATAAAAGTGTATTTTTAGATAAATAGCCACATGACTGAATTTTAAGAGGATAATCTAACGAACAACACCTAAATACTATACCTAGGTTTTGTCCTGACTAAAAAAAGCAATAAATGGGTGTGTGCTGGGTTTCCCTTAAAAATGAATGTGAATTTACTATGTTGGGATTAAAGAGATCATACATTTGTAGCTATATAACTTTTTTTTATAAGTTATGTGACTTATATAAATGTTTTTTTTTTTTTTTTTTTTTTTTTTTTTTTTTTTTTTAAGTCATGTGATTTGTTTAAATAAGACATATTGATAATTTTATAAATTTCCACGTAATGAGTTAGAGGAAATTTTTTCCAAACTAGTTTGAAACTAAACTTTGTCAGTATACCAACTAGTGCATAATAAAATTAGTCTCACTGATAGGTCCAACCATCCAAGTAAGTGTATTGTTTCAATCACAAAATAAGGATTTAAAACCTAGGTAGCATCTGGGACGCCACACGTTGAAACTCTCTCCCAAAAAAAAAAAACTTGGGTAGTATCTATTCCATTCAATAATAATTGCTCATTATTATTTTCCTTGACACCATTAAATTTTGTTAATTTTGGCGTAAGCTAAACTCAAACTCTTGTTAAAACATAAGAGACCTTACAATTGAGTTAATTAAAATCCAGCAATCAGAATTAAAATCTTCTCAAGGCGTAAAGAATATTGTATCGGAGCATTAGTCTTTGTAATTTTTTTTTTAAGAGTTTCAACTTATAGCGTTTGTTCCTGATAATAGTTCTTTACCATCAAACCAAGACATCAATCAGTTTTTGGTGTAAGCGATGATTGAACCTTAGATCTCTTATACAACTATCAGAAACTTTATCAGTTGAACTAACTGAAATCCACGTCATGTAATTCAAGTATGGTCTAAAAGTGATATTGTTTCATTCACAACACCCCCACAAGTAGGGGTGGCAAATGGGCGGGTTGGGTCATAAATGGGTTGGGTGTGTAATTATCCATTTATCCATTTATGACCCGTTTATATATAAATTAATTATCCATTACCCGCCCAACCCATTTAATTAGTAACCCGCCCATTTAATCCAATATGACCCAAATACTTCCAAAACTAGTTGAATATCCTATTGACTTCCAAAATTACCAAAATACCCTTAAATACCCAAAATGACCCAAATACCCCCTACACTTTCAAAATTACCAATATACCCTTGGACATCCAAAATTACCAAAATACCCCTAGAATGATAAATATACAAGTTTTCTCATTTGTCAAATTAGTTAGCCAAAAAAAAAAAAAAAAAAAAAAAAGTCAAAAATTAAACTAAATTCCTGAATATGAGCTATATTTCCATAAGGTCCAACATTTTTATCCATTTTTTTAACATAATCCCACTAAAAACGTAAAGATCCAAAATTTTAGGTGTGGTTGAATCTTTTAAACAAATATAAGCAACTTCTATTTTATGTAATTTAGAAACACATGTATGTCTTATAACCTAAATCTCATTTCTCCATTTCAGTTCGACACAAACAAAGAGAGCATTATCTTCTGCTAAGCATTTCATCAAACACGTAATTTACATTGCAAACCCACAAACAAAAACAGAAAATAAAGACAAACCCACAAACAAAGAAAAAAATCAAATGAAGAAGAAGAAGAGTTGAGAGAGAGACAAACCTGAACAGTGTTGGCGCGATTGGAAGAGAGCATGAGAGATATCCCAAATTCGAGCATTCACATCAACCTTTGTCCAACCACCACCACCACCACCGAGCACAACCACTGAGCACAGCCATTGCCAAAATCCACTCAATAAGGTCAGTTACCAATGAATGATTCAACGGCCACCGCAGTATTGTGTTCCGATTGCGAATCGGAGATCAGGGATTGAATCGGGAAGCTTCAGAGAGAGAAACAGGTGTACACGCAACGTAACGCAAGAGAGAGAGAGAGAGAGAGAGAGAGAGAGAGAGAGATAAGGAATATAATTTTTTTTTTTTGTAATTACTTTTGTTTGGTTACTGAGAAAATTTGAGGGAAAGTGTTTAAGGAGAGTGAGAGTGAGAGGGCTGAATGTTTTGGCTTAGAAAATCTGAGGGAAAGGGAAAGTGTTTAAGGTTATACTATTTAGTGGGTAATTTGTGGGTTTATTTAATTTTAAAATTTAAATGGGTTTAGTGGGTATTAGTGGATTTATCCATTTAGACCCATCTAATTAAATAACCAAATGAGTCTTTACCCATTTAACCCAAATATTTAAATGGGTTGAGTTAAGACTTATCCAAATAAGGTGGGTAATGGGCGGATTCATGGATATGGATAAAAATTGCCACCCCTAACTGGGAGGAACTCAATCTGACCACTCTTGCCAAGAATGATAAAACCCCAAGCACAGCACTCACATCCTCTGTTCTTTTTGTTTTGATGCCTCTGATAGTCTGATGCTCAGGTTTGGTCCGTTTGAAAAGAGAGATAAAGAGAGAAAAGAGGTGAAGTGATTGAGAGAGAGAGGCAAAACAGGAGAGAATTACGTGGCTTATTTTTTTGGCCTTTGGATTGTTTTGTTTCCACGTGGCATTCATCCATATTAAAACGAGAGAGAACTGGAGAATGACAAACGGGAGAGGAGCCCGTCCCTTAAAGTTTTAAACACTTCGGCCAATTTTCACATACGTGGCATCCATCTTAACATCATCTCATGAGTCATGACCTACTCGCATATATATATATATATAATTTTTTTTTTTTTTGAAAATGGAGATTAAATTTCATTCAATGCTAGTATAAAAAAAATACTAATCGCAGACCCGCGTAATGTGCATGAAAATTTGACGTCATATTCTTTTTTGTTAAGTAAAGAATAAGAATAGTAGTTAAGATTTAGGGATAATTACACATAACCCACCTGTGGTTTGGGCGAAAATCACCTTGCCTACTCGTGGTTTGAAGAACTTACCCAACTACGATCCACTACCAAACCCATTAACAAGAAAAAAATTGAAAACAAAATCTAGCAACCCAGACCACGACCACGATCCACCCATCAAAAACAAAATAAAAAACAAAACCCATTAAACCACGACCACGATCCACCCAAAGAGGGGAGGCATGGCGGCGAAATCCAGCAACCCAACTACCACGAAACCCAGACAAAATCCAGCCATCCACCACAAAACAAATCAAAATCCACTGCCACAAACCCACTACCACGGCCAAAATCCACCACCATCAAACCCACAGACCATTAAACCCGAAACCCACATTGAACACGACGAAACCCACGGCTTGGGTTGGCGAGAGTGAGGGTCGGCGGCAAGTGGAGGAATACGTTTGGGTAGGGGAGTTGGGCCGGTGAGGAGTGGAGGAAGATCGGTGAGCTGGGCCGGCGGAATGGGCTGCGGAGATTGGCAAGCTAGGTCGGCGGATGGGCTGGTTCGGAGCTGGGGAGGCGAGCTGGGTTTATGGTGGATGGGCTTGTGCATATCGGCGATGGAGGAAAAGAGAGAAACTCAGAGGGAAGATGGAGAAGAAAATGTGAGGAGAGAGACGGTTGGGATGAAATGAAAGAAAAGGAAGAAAAAAATAAGGAAAAAAAATCATTAAAATAAGAGTAGTGTGAACGTGCGAATAAAATTTTTTGTTGGGTATTTCTTCATGTTCAAAATTTGTGTGAATATAGACAGACAAATACCACTTTTTAATCTTGTTTCTCTTTTATTTTTGTGCTATTTTTTGTTTTGGGAGGAGAGAGATATAAAATTTGAGTAAAAATATCTATTTACCCCTGATTTTAACAGAGGTGGGTTACGGAAAACAAACGGAACATACCTCAGGTGGGTTAAGTGGCACTTTTCAAACCACGGGTAGGCAAGGTGATTTTCGCCCAAACCACAGGTGGGTTATGTGTAATTATCCCTAAGATTTATATGTAATAGTCTCAAACTTATCTCACAATAATGTAATTACATTGTAATATATAATTTATTTTATCTAAGTAAAAAAGTCTATATCTTGATTTTTTTTGTATACATATTTTTTTTGGCAAGGAAACACACTACACTTTTTTTTTTTTTTTAATCTTATTGAACTTTACTTTCAATTATTATATATGACATACATTATAATAGAGTGAGATATGCATCAAAACACAATAGAATTAGAAAATGGAAAATGTATAATTTTTATTAGAACATGAAAATGAATCTTGATGGTTTCATATGAAAGCTAACATTATTTTGCATTTTTGGAGAAGTTAGTGTGCAATTTATCCAAACTTTGTTTTCATTTTATCACATAAGAACTATTAAACAAAGTTATAACAATTTATATTTTGATAATCACTAAACTCCTATATGAGAATCAACTATTACAAAAAAATTTCTCTCCAAAACATATACTGATTTCTATTTTTCATTTCCATACAATTTAAAAAAATGTGAAAAACTAAGCTAAATGTGTAGTTGATCTTAGTCAATCAATAAATAACATAAAAGGGGGGTAGGGGAAAGCAAACATATTCATGGTATAATTGTTTATATATGTCCATATTTGTTTTTGTATATGCTAACGCTCTTGTTTTCTAAAATATTCATGTAGCAACTATATCTTGTTTGATCTTTCCTAGGTCTTCAGTTTTAGCCCATCTCACAACATATAAACCAATGGTCATGAAAAAAAGAACCTAGCAAGATGAAGCCAAACACAATTTCTAATTTTTCTAAATTTTAACAAATAAAAGATCAAGATTATATAGAAATGAGAGAGAAGTACCTTTGATAGTAGATATAAAAAACAAACATGTAGTGATAATTAAAAAATATATATATACTATGCTTATTGGTTTTAAGAGAGATTAAAAGATAACATATATAAATAAGAAAAAAATATATGTAGGGGAAGGGAAAGGTTGGGAAAGAGGAAGAGACCTTGTATATTCTTTAAAATAAAAATAAATAAATAAAAACTCATCAAATCCAAGGTGGTAACATAAGTAGAAAGTCCGAATAGAGGACTTTTGGGGTACCATATAGGTTTATGAGAAATTTGAGAGTTTCCATATTTTTTTTTTTCCCAAAACTTTTTATCGAAGAAAATAATTTCCTTCATAAATGAGAATTTTATGGTTTTTTTTTTTTTTTTTTTTTTTCAATTAGATAGAAGAAATATATAGGTAGGGAATGACTTCTCACCCCCACTTATACCAAAAGGGAAATTGTATGTAGAAGTTAACTATTTTAACTCTTGCCTTTTAGGTTACTCCCCACCCCCCCCCCCCCCCCCCCCAAGGTCCCCTCCCAAAAAAAAAAAAAAAGACTTTTTAGTTACTAATATGTGTGTGTGTGTGTTATATGAATAATTTAAGAGGAAAATTAATCCCACTTTAGGGTAAAAAGAATTGATTGCATATCTAAAAGAGCTAATAGTGAATATTTAAGTACATTTTATTTTTTTCTTCAAAAAAAAGTACATATTATTTAAGAATTATTATAATAGTGGAATTTATAGTATGCAATTAAGGGTTTTTTTTTTTTAAGTACAAAAGAAATGCCTAGGTTATTTCCTATTGTATTTATCAATTATATTTCCCATGTTATTTCTATCACATTTTTGTATATTTAAGGAGTATGATGGATTAAAGCACAACATATCATAGCCAAATTGAACTCAGAATAAGATATAAGATATAAGTTTAAGGGTTTTTTTTTTTTCTTCTTCTCTTGAGAATTAGATAAGTTTATTTAACCTAACTAAGGTAATATGATTTAATTTGTGTTGGTCTGTACAAAATCATTCTATTCGTGTTGGATATGTATATATAAAATATCTATTGGTTAGCATGATTTGAATTAAGTTGCAGAATTTCCTAAGAATGAGATCACATCAAGGTATATGCTTCAATTGAGAGAATTTTTTAATTCCAAAGTAATGGACATTAATATTACCATGAAAAACATGAAGCAATACTGTATGCATGTCCACAATCATAAAATGGATGCAATAGTTTAACATTGTAAGCATCCCAAAGTTATTTTTTTTTAAAATAATAAATTGTAAGATTTTTTTTTTTTTAGAAGATATATGGTAAGAATTAGAGATTAGATCTTTTTATTTTTATAAAAAAAACTTTAGTATGTCTAACTTACCATAATGTAATTTACATCATAATTTGTTGAAAAATTAATGAAAATAATCATATAAAGTTAAGTTATAATCCCAAATACTAAGAAAAAATGAACACCAAACAGTCCGTACCTATCAATCATAATATTTTGTTTCCTCTTCCAAGTTATCCGAAGAAGTTAAAAATTAGCATAGATTTAGATGAGATTAAAAGAAAATTAGCAAGAATTTATGTAGTATTTAATTTAAAAAATTACAAATCCATTTAGAAAATAAAATAAACAAATGGGAGGGAAATGATCATGTACTAAATCAATAAAACACATTCCAATTCTTTCGGCATAAACAATTTTAATAGGTAAAGCGCAATTATGTAAAGAAAAATTGTAAATATGAATACAAAGAAATAGACTATCAATTGAAAATTCAAAAAAGAAAAAGAGAAACATGGTATCTACAACCTCGGAAAAGAAAATCCAGTACAAACCATAAAAATTGCAGTAGAAAAGAAAAGAAGTTCAAGGGAAGAAAAAGAAAAACTAATCTCAAATGGACTTTCTAATTCTAGTTGTAATTTGGTAACTATTGGTGTGGAAAGAAAGCAATTCAAAAAATATATATAAAAATTAAATCAATGGGTTTTAAATTCAAAGGGAAACAATTGAATGTTTTGAGAGGGAGAGAAACCATTTGTTTGATAAGGAGATGAAAAGTCAGAGAGAGAGAGAGAGGGAGAGAGAGAGAGAGAGAGAGAGAGAGAGAGAGAGAGAGAGAGAGAGAGAGAGAGAGAGAGAGAGAGAGAGAGAGAGAGAGAGAGAGAGAGAAGGATTGATTGTTGAATTTAAGGAAATTTGGATTCAATGGAAATTCATTAATAGTATAAACATTAGCTGTTTGTTTGATGGGAAGATGATGAGTTGAGAGAGAGAAAATGAGATTGATTAAAGAGAATGTGTGAAGTGCAAACCCCTAAAAAAAGGGAAAAAAAAAAAAATACTTTGTGACATTGCAATAATGTGGCTCAACTGGAGCATAGTAACAATAAATACTATATTCCAACTTTTAGATATATATAGATGGCTTAGTATAAGCTTACAACACATAACTCCATGAGTCATATTTCAAACCAACTCAGTAAACCCAACTTAAAAATAATTATGCCAATTGATACCCATTATTAACACCACTTAGCACAAAACAAATAATGTGATGATGTTAGTGATAGTGCGAATTTGACTTCATAAACCTTATCATACGTAATTAATCACATGATGAAGCCAAGAAAAAAAAAAAAAGATGATCATTGCATAAAAATTTTCATTATGCAATATTTTTGTCTTCCATGTGTTATTTATTTATTTATTTTGCTGAATGTCTTCCATGCGTCATTGACTTTGCCCATACCTTCTTATTCCACATGGATGTTAGGTACTAATTAACTTGTCCCCCACAAGATATTATGTATAATTAGGGGTGTTCCAGTGCGATGCAATGCAGTTTTTGGCCATTTTTAGCACCGCACTTTGCAGTGCGGTTTATGCAAAACCATAACTACACCGCACCTCATTTTTGCGGTCACATGTGTGGTGCGGTGCGGTTTAAAGTTAGCAAAAACCATAATCACACCGTACCTCATTTTTTGCGGTCACTTGTGCGGTATGGTGTATAAGATGCAGTTTGAAACTAATATATTTTTCAGATTTTGGGCTTTTCCTACCTAGCAAAAAACTGATTTTCCCATTTGTTTTGGGCCAAGTCTTAAAATATTGAGCTAGTTTTTCTTTATTTTGGGTTGGCTTTCCTAATTAACACTTACAAGGGTTATTAATTTTTTTTTTTTTTGAAAACTAGGATTATTAAACTATTAATTTTTTTTTGAGAAGTATTAAACTATTAATTAATAATATATTTAATATTAAAAAAATAAATATATTAATATAGAGAGAGAGTGCGGTGCGGTTTTCTTATTATAAAACTGCAAACTGCACTGCACCATGTGGTGCGGTGTGGTGCAGTGCATTGTTACTTGCGGTCGGTACGGTTATGCCATTTTGCGGGCGGTTTAGGTGTGGTTTTTGTGGTTTGTGCGGTTTGTGTAGTTTGGTGAATGCCCTAAGTATAATTATACTATTAGCTAGATGCTAAATGTATGAAACTTCTTTTGATTGATATTTTTATGATGTAACAAGCTACAACTTAATTAACAACCACACAAAACCATAACCAATAAAAATAAACTAAAATGTTTTTATCACCAATTAGGTTTTGTTTTTTTCCTTTGGCTTCACATTACCAACCGGTTAGAAATAGATTGACTTGAAACTAATTAATCAAGCTTTTTTTTTTTTTTTTTTTGGATAAGTAATTAATTAATTAATCAAGCTTTATTTAGCTAAAATATCACAAGCAAAAAGAGAGACAATTAAAGTTTGGACTATGACACAAATTTCGAGCTATAACTTGTGGCCACTATGGGGCTTGAGACCACTCGTTTACTTGCACTATCCACCCAACGAAGATAACCGAAAGCTAACTCCTCTTTCAGCTTTTGTGGACCTTCAATACTCAGCTTGAAACTTTGCTTCTCATTCTTGTTTTTGAACACCAATTTCTCTGGCGTGACACTGACTTTAATTTCTTTAATGGGTGTCACACTTGCAACATAGGTTGATTGTCTCTCTCCAACATTGGTCACTGTTCTATGAAATTCTCGTACACTTTTAAAACTAGAATTGGAGCCCTTGGCATTGAAAAATGCAACGAAAGATGGGTAGTTAAGGTCCAAGGACTTGTTGGAACAATTATTTGAAGCTGATTTGGTGATGATTTGGATTTGTTGATTGGTATACTTTAGACCACATAGAACATTCACATAATCTTGTGCATTCACATCGTATATTAGACCAGGGTCTAATGCCTTGTTGGGATTGATGTGTCCAGCTCCAAAGGCAAAAGGACTGGCTGGATGGTTATCATCACCAAGGTCTGTGATTGGATTGAGTGTGTTGTCGAATGCATCCGATGTGGTCATCATGGCAGATCTAATGGCTGCAGGACTCCAATTAGGGTGTGCTGATTTCAATAGTGCTGCCACTCCTGCTGCTTGTGGGCAAGACATGGATGTACCAGACAATAAATTGAACTTACTATATAGAAAGGAACTGCCCTCATTGGCAGCTGGGATTTTTGGTGGCCATGAGGCTAAGACTGATGAACCAGGAGCCATTATGTCAGGCTTCAGCACAAATGGGCAGCTTATAGATGGCCCTTTAGAACTGTAGCTACTAACTCTTGGTGATGGTTTGATACCAAGAGTTGTCTTTTTGAACTCAAGGCTTGCTTTTGGGTTGGACTTGCTGGTTTTGATGTAGTCTTTGACAGTTTCTCCATTCTTCATGTTCAAGAAAATTGCTGGAGATGAGGTTTGGATGTAGGACTCCAAGTCAGTAACGTTGGTTATAAAGACCGCAGCTACCACTTTTGCATCGTAAGCATTTTGAACTTGGTAAGACAATGAGCCTTTCTTATCTTGGCACACAACAATCTTGTACCCAACTTTCTGCAATCCCTTGAGATTGTCACAAGCATCAAAGAAAACGATTGGGATTTTATTGGAAGATGAATTCCATTTCCCAATATACAAAGATGAGCCCAAGAGTTGAACTCCATTGCCAAGAGTAACAACTCCATTATAGTCACGGTCCATGGTACCAGCAGCAACGGTTAAAACCCATGGTATGCCATTGTGTAAGGTCCCAAGAAGAGGCCCTCGATTTCCTGCTGAAGTGGACACAAACACACCCTTTTTCAAGGCTCCAAATGTGGCTATGGCAATTGGGTCAGTATGCAATGGTACACCATCTATGCCGAATGACAAGGATATGACATCTACACCATCCAAAATTGCTTGATCAATGGCAGCCATAATATCAGATGAATAACGACCCTCATCCCACAAGACCTTGTACATGGCCACTCTGGCTTTTGGAGCTATGCCTCTCGCAGTTCCTGTGGCATAGCCAAAATATGATGCACCTTGCACATAATTCCCAGCAGCCGTGCTTGAAGTGTGGGTCCCATGACCATCTGTGTCTCGTGTGGAATTTTTAATGGTATTGGTCACGTTGGGGTATTTGGCAATTAGACCTTTGTTAAAGAACCTTGCACCAATTAGCTTCTTGTTGCAAAAAGATGTGTTGAATTTGGTGTCAAATTCACATTGACCCTTCCACCTTGAAGGAACTTCGGACATGCCCTTGTCATTGTAACTTTCACTTTCTGGCCAAATTCCTGAATCCACCACTCCAATTATGACATCTTGGCCATAGTCTGTCACTGGCCATAAGCCCGAGTTGCCACTAAGGCCAAGAAAGTCAGGTGAGTGAGTTGTGTCAGCCTTCACAGGCAAGTCCTTGATTGAAGAAACAAAACCTGGAGAGCTTTTTAAGGCCTCAAGCTCAGAAAGTGATAGACTTGCTGCAAAACCATCTATAACGTGAGTGTAGCAATAGATAAGTTTAGAAGTGGAGGTAGAAAATGTATTGGTGGTGCTAAGTTTAGAAGTTTCTAATGCAGAGGTTAGAGTGGACAAGTACCACTCTTGGTGGCTACCAAAGTCTTTGGGCTTCTCTGATACATCCATGTGAATGATATAATTATCAGATTCTGCTAAGGTGGAGACAAGGTGAGAGATTGAGAAAAAGATAAGGCACACATAGTAGGGAATATGAGAAACCATGATCTATGGGGTTTGGTTTTAGAGCACAATAGCAAAGTTGGAGTGTGGGTACTGGGTTTTAAGCATGCAATATGTGAAACACAGAGTTAGAGAGAGAGGTGTTGAAACTTGAAAGAAGACAAAATGTAAAGAAGTGTGTGTGGAAGAAAATAGAGATAAGGGAGAATTAAAGAAGACAAAAGGGGAAGAAAATGTGGCTGAGAATAAAACAGAAAAAAAAAAAAAAAAAAAATCAGATCCTCTAAATTTTCTAGGGTACTCTACCAGTAGATTTCCTTAAATGCTAATCACTCTTTAATGATCTAATGGTCAAGATTCTGTCATGTCAGCATTCCACTAACAATATTCTTAAAATAATAAAATAATATTGCAAACAAAACAATTAAGATTATTGTTAGTGGAATGCTGACATGGCAGAATTTAGACTATTAAATCATTAAAGAATGGTTAAGATTTAAGGAAATATTTAATGGTTTAGATTCTGCCATGTCAGCATTCCACTAACAATAATCTTAATTGTTTTGTTTGCAACATTATTTTATTATTTTAAGAATATTGTTAATAAAATGCTGATATGGCAGAATCTTGACCATTAAATCATTAAAGAGTGGTTAAGATTTAAGGAAATCTACTGGTTGAGTACCCTAAGAAATCTAGAGGATCTGAATCCAAAAAAAAAGTGTTGGGTTGGTTATACGTGTGGTGTGGGGCAAGGGCAGGAACAAATCTTCTTCTTCTTCTTCTTCTTCTTCTTCTTCTTTTATTTTTATTTTTTTTTTAAGTAAGCTTATTAAAAAAAAAAAATTATATTAGAGTAATGTTATCTCTAAAGTATTTTTACAACAAATTCTAGTTAACAATATTTTTACAATAAATTTTAGTTAACAATAAATTTTATTATTATTATTATTAAGTAGTTTTTTTTTTTGGAGTAAGTATTATTAAGTAGTTGATTTAAGTATGAAATAAACTCCCTTATATATATATTGTCTTTTTTGGTAATTTAAACTCAAATTGCCACTTTTATAAGTACTAGCCAAACACTCAGTTTTTTCAAATAGTACTTTTTAACAGCTTTTACCAAACACCTAGTTTTTTAAAAAAACCTAGTTTTATAACGCACTCTTTGATACCCTCACTTTTTCAAAAAACCTAGTTTCAAAAAGCTGAATCAAACTCACCATAGAGTCGAGTATGAGAACCCCGTGATACTCACTCTCTAACTACTTGTATAACTAAAATATTAGTAGGGGACCTTGGCCTCCACTACGATTTAAACCCCAATGTTGTTATGGATTTTTTTTTTCTCTCTCTAATGATTCAATAGTTTGAGGAGTGGAATTTGAACTATTAACGTATCTCTTTGCAATACTAAAAAAATGACAATTGAATTACAAGATACTTGGCATGGAATTTGACTTTTAAGGATTTCTTATTTCGCCGATATAAACCACAATTGCTCATCCAAAATTCTCTGTTGAAAAAATATGAACCTAGCGAGCCACCATGAGATGCTACTAATTCCATACGTGGAAGACACACTTTCTCCAAATAACAAGTCTCTTGTCCTCGTGAGCAACATCTTAGCAAAAACTAAATACTACATTACAGCAAAAAAGACTTGTCTAAGATTTCAAAATAACAACAATAATAATAATAGTTATGAAATATTACTACCCTTTTTTTTTCTTTTTCTTTTCTTGAGAATTCAATAGCTAGGGGGTGGATTTGAACCCTAGACGTCTCCATTAGAAACACACTAGGAGATGCCATTCAAGCTACAAGGCTATTGGCAATATTACCCAGTTTTCGATGAGTCCTAACTCAAATGATACCTCCTCCTCTAACAATTGTAAGTAGAGAATGAGATCATAGGTTCAAAACTCACTATCTTCATGTGTAATTTACCAATAAAAAGAAGCTACCATTATCCGGTCAACAAATTTCACCTTCCATAAATTAAGTTGATGTTATTCATAAAATTACGAACAGTTGTATGAAATTCAAGTTAAAAAGCATAGTAGCTTGGTAGTATTGGTGTAATAAAGAGTAAATATTTCCATGACAAAATGGAAATTTAGACATCCCCTACAATCTAGGGCAGAATTTTCCTCCAAATTGATCTAGAGGAAAGAAAATGGAAAATTATTTTCCACTAATCATGTAACATTTTTTTTTTTTGAATAACTTAATTGACCACCACAGATAATCATCTTATTGACCACATAACACAATAGGTTGGACGAAATTCCTTTAAAACGGTTTGAATGTTTGTTCTCCAATCCAATCTACTATTGTATTGTACAAAGTCCCAACCATTCAAATATGACCTTAAAATTGGCACCTCGCGGGTCTCCATTGTAATTATGGAATTATCCATAGTAGTTAGACCCCACATATAAGTACAGTTGAAGTTGAAGTTGAAGTTGTGAAGCAAATTAGAATTAGATTCAGAAGTAGAGTAACCTGAAGATTAGAGAACTTTCCAAGCAAGTCAGAGCCAGTAGCCATTAGCTGATTACGAGACCAGTTTTCCCATTCCACCAATTCCTCATCTTCTCCTTTACCACCCACTTTCTTCAATGCCAATGGACATTTTGCCATTTCCTTCAAAGGCCTATTATTCCAAATTCAATCACACAATTAGACAGACTCAAAAGTTTGATCTTTTGTCATTCAAATTTCAAAAAGTTGCAATTTTTTTCACTGACTCACCCAGTCAGGTTGCACTGAGTGAAGGCGAGGAACGCGGCGACGGCAATACTGACCACGAGTAACGCTCTATAAGCCTTGTCCTCATCATCTTCAGGTTCTGAAACAAGGAAGGACTCGACGCGACGAAGCAACTCGGAGTAGACTCGGTCGGCGAAGGAGGAGGACTCGTCATAGGAGAGTTGTCTAAGGACGAGCGCAGCGGCATCAGAGGATAGGGCGCGGAGATAGTCGCCGAACTCGATTGAAGAGAGGAGGTCGTTGAGGAGTGAAGAGTGAGTTTGATGATGATCGGACGGCTGCAGTTAAGGAGGCGGCGGTGGTGGAGAGTCAGACGGCGGAGATGAAGTGAAGGTGCAACGTAGGAGACAGAGCTCGTACCCGCGAAGGAGCACCGCTCGTTCCGTTTTGGGTTGTTGCGACATTGTCTGTCTGAGACTGAGAGGTTTTGGAGTTTGTCTTGAGGGTTTTAGACTTAAACAGTTCGGCCAATTTTCACATTTGTGGCATCCAATCTACTATTGTATTGTAAAAAGTCCCAACCATTCAAATATGACCTTAAAATTGGCACCTCGCGGGTCTCTATTGTAATTATGGAATTATCCATAGTAGGTAGACCCCACATATAAGTACAGTTGAAGTTGAAGTTGAAGTTGTGAAGCAAATTAGAATTAGATTCAGAAGTAGAGTAACCTGAAGATTAGAGAACTTTCCAAGCAAGTCAGAGCCAGCAGCCATTAGCTGATTACGAGCCCAATTTTCCCATTCCACCAATTCCTCATCTTCTCATTTACCACCCACTTTCTTCAATGCCAATAGACATTTTGCCATTTCCTTCAAAGGCCTATTATTCCAAATTCAATCACACAATTAGACAGATTCAAAAGTTTGATCTTTTGTCATTCAAATTTCAAAAGGTTGCAATTTTTTTCATTGACTCACCTAGTCATGTTGCACTGAGTGAAGGCGAGGAACGCGGCAATGGCAATATTGACCATGAGTAACGCTCTATAAGCCTTGTCCTCGTCGTCTTCGGGTTTTGAAATAAGGAAGGACTCGACACGACGAAGCAACTCGGAGTAGACTCGGTCGGCGGAGGAGGACTTGTCATAGGAGAGTTGTTTGAGGACGAGCGCAGCGGCGTCGGAGGATAGGGCGCGGAGATAGTCGCCAGACTTGATTGAAGAAAGGAGGTCGTTGAGGAGTGAAGAGTGAGTTTGATGATGATCGGATGGCTGCGGTTGAGGAGGCGGCGGTGGTGGAGAGTCGGACAGCGGAGATGAAGTGAGGGTGCAGCGTAGGAGACGGAGCTCGTACCCGTGGAGGAGCACCGCTCATTCCGTTTCGGGTTGTTGCGACATTGTCTGCCTGAGATTGAAAGGTTTTGGAGTTTGTCTTGAGGGTTTTAGACTTATACACTTCAACCAATTTTCACATGCTTGGCATCCATCTTAACATCATCTCATGAGTCATGACTTGTGGGGTACAAAATTTTAATAAGATAGCACTGCCATGTGTCATGTCTACAGCCGAAGAGTCCAGTATAGTTCCGAGGAGACCATCCCCTCGGACAATGAGGCTAAGGTGGCGAGCTGCAGCCACATCAATGGCACATCATCGAGAAGAACTCCAAGGAGGGGGGCCAAACCTGTCGCGTTTGCAGGAATGGGAGCTACCACCACATTAATTGCATCCCACCAAACCCTCTGACCGCATTTATGTGGAGAAGACCCCTGATCAGTGCTATCTTGGTCGCCGCAACTCACAGAGAGCACTCAAGTAGTGGACTCATGATCAACAAATGGAGGGCCAAGATTAATGGAGAAAGGCTATATAATGTAAAGGATCCTCCGGGGAAAGGGGGAAAGGAAAATAGGGGGAAGAAGACATTGGTCATTGGTCATGTCTGGCTCCTCGGACCACATACCTTTGGTAAATTAATATTCTTGGCTATTTGCTTAAGTGTTAAATAGAACATTGGTTATGCCTGGCCCTTCAGACCACATGTCCTGGGTAAATTAATACTCTCCATCACTTGTTTGAATATTAAATAGAACCTTGGTCATGCTTGGCTCCTCGGACCACATATCTTGGGTAAATTAATATTCTTGGCTATTTGCTTAACTATTAAACAGAACCCTGGTTATGCCTGGTCCCTCGGACCACATGCCTTGTGTAAATTAATACTCTCCATCACTTGTTTGAATATTAAACAGAACCTTGGTCATGCTTGGCTCCTCGGACCACATACCTTGGGTAAATTAATATTCTTGGCTATTTGCTTAAGTGTTAAACAGAGACTTGGTTATTTGCCTGGCTCCTCAAACCACAAGCCTTGAGTAAAATAACACTCCGTAATTTCACCAAGGATGGGACCTTGGCATATGCATCACCAAGAGGAGACGAGGACTCACCTGAGGTTTTGGTCAAAAGGCTCTGAAGGTATACTCATAGGGTACTCCTAAAATAAGAGACCTCAAACGTCCCCTTTT
Source organism: Quercus tomentella (assembly GCA_028535165.1). NCBI lineage: Eukaryota > Viridiplantae > Streptophyta > Magnoliopsida > Fagales > Fagaceae > Quercus > Quercus tomentella. The sequence continues at coordinate 41,478,686 of JAPQVY010000001.1, read as the reverse complement.
TTCTACCAAGTGTTTTGCTTATTTCTGAGGACTTAAACATTCCTGTTGATTATGCAATTTTTAGTGCCAACACATAGTTATTCTCCTTACTATTTACATGGGTTTGATTTATTTGAATTAACAACAATGCATCATTGTTAGCCTTTTGGCAAGACATGGGTTTTCACCCTTAGAAGCCTCATTAACCTGACCCCTCAGCAAAAGGCATAACATCCATCATAGCTACTTAGATGCAAATATTGTAAAGGAAAGGAAAAAAGAATGACAAAGTTTCACTTGCCACAAAATAAAAATCGGTATCTATTCATTGTTCAAGAGAGGAGGTACATTTTGAACAGGGCAAACTGCCACAACAAAAGAAAACTACATAACAAAAGAAAATTATGTGACAAAAGAAAAAGACAACATCAAAAGAGAGAAGTCCTAAACTAGGCCTTGGCTGGAGAAAGGTCCCCTTTGCTACCTGGCTGGGAGGTAGGGGGGGTCAAACTCCTTGGAATCAGCTTCCTTCGCCTTGGAGGCAGCATCTTTAGCCTTGGGAGTAGCATCATTGACCTTAGAAGCAACCTCTAAGCCCTTGGCCTTTGGCAGGGGCTTGGCCTCCTTACCTTTGCCTTTGTCCTCTAGCCGAGAACTACCCTAGCTTGCCCCCTTGCCCTTGGCCATCTCCACCTCCTGGCCTTGGTCCTCAATCTTGCTAGGCCCTTTGGAGACCTCGAAAGGAGGGAGAGAGACCTGGGTGGTAGAGGGCGGCTCAGAGGCAATTGTCGTCGGGGCAGCGTCCACTTCAGGGCCTAGAAGCGCTACTGAAGCTTCACGGATGTTTAGAGGATAGTAGATGTTCTCAGCTCTTCGCCATTCCGAGGCGGCAAGGACGCCTGCCAGGTTGAGTGCCTCTATCCACACTTCCTGACAGTACTCCTTGTAGACCTTAGATAGCTTCTCCGCCAAGCGGGCCTCGGTCTCCTACAGCCCGAGGTTGTAAGATTTCTGCTCCAAGGCCTTCGCGGCTTCTTTGGCCGTCCAAGCAGCTTCCTTAGCCTTCCCTAATTCTACCTTCAGATCCAGGACCTGCTGTTTCACTGTGGCTAGCTCTATCTCAGTATGATAGAGCTTTTTGCACTGCTCCTTAGCTTGGTCCTAGGTGTTCTTCAGGCCGGCCTTAGCGCTCTTCTGTGCCCTCTCCTCAGCGGTCAGCTTTGTAGTGAGATCTTGGTTCTTCTGCTCCGCGGCACCCAAGGCCTTGCTGGTCTAGGCGCGGAGGTTGGCCTCGACCCTGGCCTCATTCCTAGCATCCTTCACCCATTCCTCGGCCACAAAAACCTCCTGGATGGCCTGCACAGAAACAATAGAGGAACACGTTATTGAGTAAGAGAAAGGTGGCCTAGCATGATGCCAGTAAGACATGCCAAGAAACTTGCCAAGGCCAGATCCCTCTTTAAGGACAAAAAGAGGTCTGGCTGCCTTACATTCTTCAGCGTAGACATATCCCTCAGCAGTAAGAGGAGCTGCTCTAGGGCTTCGGCGAGATAGTAGGCATTCCCTTACTGGAACTCCTTGATGTTGGAGTTCCATGGTATGGCAACCCCATCCAGCTCCACTCAAGGGTCCCATGCTGGGTTCTGAAAGGGCATCTCGGCCACGGTCTGGTCCTTCCTGCTCTCAGGTCCCTCAAGAGTTTTGCGTACTCCTAATGTAGCCAAATCATGATCTTCTCATTTTTATTTTTTTTTTAAAATGGAAATAATATAGTTCATGATAAGGATTTGGCATTTAACAAATCTCAAAAGTTTTTCTATGATAAAATAGATTTTTAAATGGTGTGGCTTCATATATATCTTGAAAGTCGTAAAAATTAAATTAAAAAAAAAAAAAATAGAACCTCTTCACTACGAGGCAAATGGGGAGAATATTTTTTTTCGTGCACTAATTTAAGGGTAGGAGTTATGTCCATGCAGATGCTAATATTCTATAAGGAATGCTGAAGCAGCATCCATCACAAAAAGGGGACATACCAACTTCCACATTGACATTCTACCCAAAAGCACAATCAATGTGGAATTGACACTGAAAATGGGGTTTTTACGAGACAAGCATACAAGATAACCCAACATGGCCGGCATGAGAATGTTATTAACCAATTGAGTAACCAGGTAATGACTTTATTAGTTATTTTCACTGATGGCATAAACCCTTTTTTGCTTCTTTTCTTTCCTTTTTTTACCTCTTTTTTAACTTTATTAATTTTCTTTGCAACAATATATAAATCCAATCCAATGCTGACCTAGTGATTGATGATTATTCACATAAAATATGCTATTCTAATCATATGATTAAATTGTTGAGACAAAAGGAAAAAAATGAATCATGATTCTATGTCCAAGTCTCAATTGAAAATGTGAAGGAAGACTTTAGAAGATTGATAATTTTATATTTGAAATGGAATGAGATATGATTAGCCACACAGTCCAGAAGTGAGATAGGAATCATCAATCATGATGTACAAGTACAACACTAGCACTGCTATGTAATATGTATTTTCTTACTTAAGACAAGCTTTGTAATAAGAAGTGGAAGTGGCATGCATGTTGGACAAGGCTGGAAGAACTTAGTCAGTTCACCTCTGCATTTGGATTGGGCAAACCTACCAAACCATGCATCATATGGGCCATGCTTAAATTTGGGCCCGGATTAAAGTCCTTTTGGACTCCCATGGGCTAAAACCAAATCCCAGCCCATAAAGAATTTGTACACATCTAGCCTTAGTTTCTGCTAACCTAGTCCTTTTTTTTTTTTTAATTGATCTGTGGGGAGACCCCAATCCTTTTTTAACCAAATCATTTGATATAAACAGCTACCCACCTATGGTAGATGGAGTGTCCTTTAACTCAATGGCGAGAGGCAACGGACTCTCATTGTTGTATGGCTTCCAGGAAGAGTATCTAAGTCTCTCACCTAACTAGTTTAATGCCTATTCTTAGGGGATGGCTAACCTCTCCCACCTAGCCCATTTTACCTTACCTAATTACCTTCAACAACTTTCCCCTAAGATCTAAACTCAAAGGAACAAAAAACAAAAACAAAAACAAAATAAATAAACGTCAATGCAACTCTCCCACAATATTGATTGAACACAAATCTTTCCTTCAAAAATAAGAAGAAAATGAATCACATAATGAAGTATACGTACGTCCTAAGAATTCACTATATATATATATATATATATATATATATATATTTGTTTTCGTGAAAATTCAAAATTGTTGGTACTATTTCTTGACAAAACGATTGATTAAAAGAAAAACCATTGTTAGTGTCATGGATGTACCCTGACCTAAATGAAGTCCTTTCCTTGAAGTAACCCATGCATAAGTAGAGATTAGATAATCAAAAAGATGGCTTATTGCTTCTCACAACTTTTACATGGAGGACAATGAATCGTTATTAAGAACTATCCCTTCTCTAAACAAAGAGCTCTCCAAAGGAGGGGAATAAGAAAACTATGTATAGAATGAAATAGAGAATTGTAAATTTATAGTAAGAGAAGGGAAATAAGAAAAGCCAAAAATAAAAGAAGATAAAAGGGATAGAGGAAAAGTAATATTAAGATAGTAGTGGAGAGATGAAAAGGTAAAATGGAGAGAAAATTGGAGAAAATATAACATTAAGTTGGGAAATTAATAAGAAAAAAAAAAAAAAAAAAGAGAGAGAGAGAGAGAGAGAGAGATTGTTGGTACTATTTCTTGACAGAACAATTGATTAAAAGAAAAACCATTGTTAGTGTCATGGATGTACCCTGACCTAAATGAAGACCTTTCCTTGAAGTAACCCATGCATAAGTAGAGATTAGATAATAAAAAAGATGGCTTATTGCTTCTCACAACTTTTACATGGAGGACAATGAATCGTTATTAAGAACTATCCCTTCTCTAAACAAAGAACTCTCCAAAGGAGGGGAATAAGAAAACTATGTATAGAATGAAATAGAGAATTGTAAATTTATAGTAAGAGAAGGGAAATAAGAAAAGCCAAAAATAAAAGAAGATAAAAGGGATAGAGGAAACGTAATATTAAGATAGTAGTGGAGAGATGAAAAGGTAAAATGGAGAGAAAATTGGAGAAAATATAACATTAAGTTGGGAAATTAATAAGAAAAAAAAATCAAAAAAAAAGAAAAAAAGAAAAAAAGAAAAAAAAAAAAAAAGAGATTGTTGGAAATGGGTGGATGATATGATCGCTGATATGGCTCAACAAAAGCATAGCAATAATAAATGCTAAGTTTCAGTTTATATATATATATATAGATTCTAACCTATTAATTATAGGTTTCTTAGTTCAACCTTTAATTAATTTTTTTCTATATAATTCACATGCATTGCCGTTTAATTTTTTTCTATATAATTCACATGCATTGCCGTTTCCTAAATATTTATATTTCAATGGATCTTCTGAGATAGCTAATGTATCCAACTTACAAAATACCTGTGCAATTCTTTTCCATTTGAATATATTTCATTCATTTCCAATCCCCCATATATTATTCAAACTCAACACTGGAAATGCAATAGCTGAAGGTTGATGTGGTGGTAGAATTATGATGGTGCTGGTAGACAGTAAGATGTTTATTCTGGTAGCAACAATATTGACAACTAAGTAATCCATCTTTCTCCTTTCTATTAGTAAAAGACATCCCAATCTGGCCTATCAAGGTAAAAACAATTTTTTTTAATTAAAAAAAAATCTTAGGAAAAGCACATCTCATAAATTAAATAGTCAGGTGGTTTCAGAACCACACTTTTTTACAATTATTTTAAATTTCATTTAATTTCCTAGGGACTATTATCGAAGTACAGCTGCTGTCCATTATCAAACACTTAAATATAGATACAACAATGGCTGGTTTCTCAAAAAAAAAAAAGATACAACAATGGCTGAACTCCACGATTTCTTCTTCTTCTTCTTCTCTTCCCCCACCCCCGGGGCTGGTAAAGCTAAGAGATACACAGAAGTGATCAATCCGATGGTCAGCCGTTTAATTCATGAGTAAAATCAATTGTAGGCGTTCATCCATTCATCTACTCTTCTCCTTGGGAAGCAAAGAATCAATTATGATATAAAATTTTTTGCTATATCATGTAGTATTCTTTGCCACCCTACAAACATCCATCAAAAAGGCTTGCATTCTAAACTCCAATATCCCTGCAAATAAAAAGAGGACAAAGTGCAAAATCAGGAAAGGACCCATCCCCGTACATCAACCATGCATGAAACAATTTTTTTTTTAATCAGTAAATTATACATGTACTCGGTGGGCCTCAAACCTACAACCTTAACCTCCACTTTGCTCTTACAAGGAGGGGTGTCATTTGAACTAGAGTTCAATGTCACCCATGCACGTAACATAGTTATTTCTTTGCATTAAATTCGATAACACAAAGAGGCCACGTCAAATTTTTAGATCATATCAAGAAACATGATTATTATAACAACCAAGACTTGGTCCAAAAAATTTGGGGTCAATGATGGATCTTTTTTTCTAGGGGAAAAAAAAGCCAACTTACTGAAGCAACATTTTCTCTTATTTATATAACTTTAAGCTATCATGGTAACTATGGAAGGTAATTCATCATAAAGATAAGCATCTGTGCCGCTTTAAGACAAAAGACAGGAAGAAGCTGCCACTATCAAAAAGTTTCATGTTCATACCTTGGACAATGGTATGAACCAAGATGTTGTAACAGTAGGTCCAACCTTGTGTTAAGAAGGTAAATAACATATCCAAGGGGCATCATCAAATAATTTTAGGTAGGCACAGGACTGGATTGGAGCTTCATCTTCACTTCATCAAGGCAAGCCTGAAGACCTCTAAATTCTTCTGTGTCTGAGAAGCTCTCCGCCTGTGATTTCATAAATGAATCTTATAAATCCAACTTTACAAAATGATTGACAAATTAATAGGCGATCTGACCTACATATTGTCATGCAAAAATGGTTACACCAGCATAGCAGCTAAGCTAATTTTGAGTTCTACACACAATTTAGTAAGATAAAAAGAAATATAGAACATAGTGTTCCAAAGTAAGGTTTTCTTGCTTAGAGCCTTGTAACTCAATTGGCACCTCTTGATGTTTCCAACGGAGACATCCTGGGTTCAAATTTCCCATCCACCATCGTAATTATCAAATTAACACACACACACACATATATATATGAAAAGGTGTTCTCAAACATCAAAATATAAACATCTTGCCTGTTTAATTATGTTCTTTAGATGCATTTCAGCTGCAAGGAGTTCCCGACGGCTACCAGTAGATGAAGAAATTTCCATGTACACCTTGCAAAGGTCCAAGGAGGCTTGGGCAAAACTTTTAAAACGATCTCTATCTTTCCATAAATCAGATCCCTGAGAGAGAGAGAGAATAATGTGTTAATAATGTGATTATAGCTTTCTCGTCTAAAGTAAAATTTGATGCAGAGAAAGGAAACTATAATATCCACCACCAATCAAAGGGAAAAAAAAAAAACATACCGAGCCCCTTACTGGCAATCACAGAAAGCATCTCATGGCCAAAATAAGAGTTTCATGCACAGAAATTCTCGTTGACATGAACCAGAGTTTAAGCTAATTCCCTAGTGGGGAATTTGTCTATGTGTGCTTGTGGTGGGTTTAGAATTTGGAGAATTTATGGATCTAGGCTTTAGAGTTATTGAAGAAAGGGCTATCGGGTAAAAAGGAATTAAAAGCTGGCTTGATGAGTTGTTTAATGGCTATTTGGTAGAATTACATTTGGGGTTTTGGGGTTTTGATAGGTAAAAAAAGGGATTTGAATTGTGGTTGTAAGGAAGAAGGAAGAAAATAAATTTAATGGTATTTAGGATTGTATGAACAGAACCAAAAGAAAGAGAAGGGAAAAAGATGAGAGAAATGAAGAACATCACACAAAAGTCAAGATGCGTTAATGCTCAAAAACACTCAATATTTTTATTATCAACTCCATCCATCTTCAAGTACATTGAGCACAAATGTATATAAGGACTCTTTGTTGTACTAGAAGTAATAAGACTCCATTGACTAGTAAACTAAAAATCTGATAAAAGACTAACTTGGAATTATATATATATATATATATATATAAACATAAAACCTAAGAAATTCTACATTCAAATAAACCATCAATATACCCTTAATCCCCAAAGATATTAGAAATTATAAATTTGCATTTGAATACAAAATTGATTGTAACTTATTATATAAAAAGCCAAATTAAGACTATTTTAACCCTAGGACACATAAAACAAGAACTTTAAAATGTCATGACTTTTACTTCAATTGGACTTCACGTGTGGGTCCCATAACATAAATCTTGAATATTTGTTAGCATTCTCCCCCAGCTAGGAAAAACTCAGCTTTGAGTTTTAGTGTTGAAGTATAACAACCTTTGAACTTGAAACTTGCACCAAATCTTCAATCACCTTCGAAAGCATTAAGAATAATGATTTGTTTTGCCCACTATCACACTAAATTCATTTGGAATGATAAAATCAATGACTAGAGGACTTCTCAACTTACAGTCCTAGAATTGACATATAGCAATAATATCAATATCTTCCTCAGTCTTGACTTTACCATGATCAACCTTATGCTCAACTTGTTCCATTGCGGTCTCCATTATCCTTGCAAGGTATTCCTTTGGTTGTTCTTGGAATTGGAAATGTGAATTGAAAGGCTGGATTTTGCTCTTCAATATAACATATTGATGCATTGAACCAACACTTGATTGAGGTTTCTGTGATAGCAAATTGGTATAGCCATATCCATCAATTTTCAAAGGGATGATGGGTACAATGTTTGCAGACAAGGTGGGGACAAACATGGGTTAACTTAGAATATCTAAGTTCTTAATCAACTACTGTTCTAGCAAGTTATTTTGTCAAATAGCAACTGTCAGATTACTCAGTTTCTTGCATGGAACACTCCCTTTCACAGAACTGGTTTAAATCCTTCTTTGTTTCGTAATAGTATTGAGGAGTCCTAAACTTGGACTCTAATTCTGCATTAGTCAGCATTATCTTGGATGAGAAGATTTGTCAAGTGGTTGGGGAGGAAAATTACAGCAAAGAACTTGTGGTAGGAACCTGGCTTTGGTATCTTTGATACCAAATTGCCATAGGGCAAATTGGGGATTTGTCTGCATGTACTTGTGGCAGGTTTAGTGCTAGGAGAATTTTATTAATCTAGAGTTTAGAATTGTTTAAAAAAGGATTATATGATTATGGTATGATATGATTAGACTTTTTCTTACATCTATTTGAGATAAGTATGTAGGGTTTTAAGGTTTTGATAGTTAAAGAAACGGCTTAAACAATACCACAAGAAAGAGAAGAGAATGGGAGAACATATGAAGGTCAACATCACTCAATGCTCAAAACACCCGATATTTTTATAAATCAACTCCATCCATTTTCAAGTACATTGAGAACAAATAAATATACTGATTCTTTATTGGACTAGAGTAGTATTAAGACTCCTAGTTTGACTTAGTAAACTGAAAATCAGAAAAAAGACTAAATTGGACTCTAAAAACATAAAACCTTTAATACTTAGGACATCCTAGAAAATTCTAGACTCAACTAAACTACCAAAATGCCCTTATTTCATAGGGATTGCCAAAATTACAATTTTGCACTTGAATCCAAATGTTTTTTAAGGTGGCTGGGACAATTAAAAAATATTTTAACCTAAGACACAGATAACTTGACCTTTAAAATCACGACTTTTATTTCAATTGGACTTCACAAGTGCGTTCCATAAACAAATCTCGAAAAAGGTGAATTTCAGAAGTAGTAACAAACAATCTCTTCCATGGATGCATCAGTCTCCTCTATACTTAACATATAGAAGGCAAGAAAGAAAAGCTCTATGGGATCATAGTCTAGTTCACTGTAACCAAAGATCCAAGCCAAAACCCTATTTGATGCACAATTAACAAACTCCCACAGAATCATACCACAAATCTTCCCCCCACAGGATGATTCTAGTTTGCCACAGGTGGTACGATGACAATATTTTAGGGGTCATTAATCTGAGTTTGACATGAGCATTATGAATTTAAGTTTGGCACAATAGAAACAATGATCGGAGCATGACACATAACTGACATAAGACTGGCAATGTTTTAATAAAAACCTATCTAGTACATCAAAAAAAATAAAGAAATATCAAATATATTAACCAAAACAATTTAAGACTTCATAATTCAAAATTATATTATTAAAAGAAGTACATGATATAGGCGCCTGTGGTGCTCCTTTCTCATAACTCTATAAATCTAGGAAATGTCCTTCACAAATTATTTGATAAGACTAAATAGATAATCTGTTCATTTATTCCTCTTTAAATGTATAGCATACTAAGAACAGTTTTCAGAAAGGGCACACTAACCGAAACGGGGAAAAACAGTGAATTGCACTAAAATTAATCAAACAAAGCTTCTTCTTTTTTCCATCAGAAAAAGGATGTACTAGTCATTGCCAGTGATACCTGATATGATCTAACTTGCTTTAAGAGGGCTTCAGAGCACATTGTCAAATCTCCTTTGATTTTGTGCCACCTTGCATATAAGCCCCAGATATCTGCTCTACCGTCATTTCGAACCATCTATATCAGAAAGAGAAATACTCAATTAAAAATATATAATGAGAAGCTGTGCTGATCCTAGTTACAAGAACCACAAGAATGAAACCAATGGATCACCACAAGAAAAAAACCAAAGTTTTTTTTATTAAAATCCCAAAACATATAGAATCAGTTATTGAACAAGGTTTTTTTTTTTTTTTTAGGTAATAAAACTTTAATTGAATAAAATGAATATCGTGTTCATGATGATGAACACTCTAGACATGAAAAAATACAAAAAGCTCAAGAGCTAAAGCTAACATATTGTAGGAAAGCAGAAATTGAAATACATTGTGTAAAACCCCAAATATGAGCTTAATCAGTTATTGAACAAGTAACACTCCATTTGTTTTTATGGAAAGAATACAATTTCTACAAAAATTAATTGGTTTCCTGAGTTTGGTCAAAACCTTGGAAATGATCTGAAAAACAATGTGTTGTTTGGGTCACACAAAAATCATTAATATTTTAGTTCCCAAGGGAGCACTACAAGAACAAAACCAAATATTTTTTTTCATAAAAAAATCCCAAAAATTATAAAATAAGTTATTGAACAAGTTACGCTCCATTTGTTTCGATAAATAGAAATACAATTTCTAGAAAAATTACTTGGTTTCCAGTGTTTGGTCACAACCCTGTAAATGATCCAAAAACATTTTGCAATGCTTGGCTTGTACAGAAAATCGTTAATATTTCAGTTTCCATATAATTACAGAAACAAACACTTTCATTCACAACATGAATATTGTTTAGAGCAACTAGAAAATCAACCTTTTATCATGTACACATTTACTAGTTCACAAACATAAAAGTCATAACAACAAATAAAGCTAATAATAATTATTCTCTACATATTTACAACTTTCTTATGGAAATCATTTTAAAAACAAATAAATTTCCCAAACCCATTTTTATTTCTCTTTTTCCCCCCTTACCCACCTATTATTATCCTTTTCCGCCCATTCATCCCTCCTTATCTTCTCTCTTTTCCTTTCTCGTCTCTCTTTCTTTAAAATCACATGTTCACCCCACCATATCTTCTCTCTTTTCTATTTCTTTCTCCTCCTTTTTTTTTTTTTTTTTTTTTCTAACCTTTTTCTCTTTCACTACCTACTGTACATCCTTATCTCTCTTTTTTTCTTTCTTCTTTTTTTTTTTTTTCTTTTTTTTTCCCTTCTCTCTCTCGTTCACTTCTCACCAATTACATCTCTCTTTCTTTTTCTTTTTCTTTTTTGACCTCCTTTCCTAGGGAGCATCATCATAGGATGACAGTGATGTGAAGGAATGAGTGATGGGTGCCATGGTTTTAGCCAGTGAATGTAACAGGGTGGGTGTGGAGAGGAGATGTGGCACTTGCAGACAGGCAGCTGTGGGTTAGAATTGTTACTGTTGGTGTGAGGTGCGTCTAAGTTTCCATGACTCAAGTTAGCCCAAAAAAATGTTTTCCACCTTCGAAAAGAGGAAACATTTACCACCCTAAACAGCTCATTTTCTGTTGACCACGGAAAATAATTTCCATTGACTTTCATAGTGCGCCATATCAACACCAGAAAATAAAGAAATTTCCACCAAAACAAATGGAATGTTAGATTACAAATAGAATAGCCACAGCACAAATAAGCATAGATCAATAGCTATATGCACTAATATGCGTTCATTTTAGCATGGCAATGATCAATTGGTGCACTGACTTGATTCAAGAATGGCCACATATGCATCATGTGCCTATACATTTAGAAGAAAAACAAAACAAAAACTCCAAAATACATGACAGTAAACACAAATGCAAGTAGGCAGAGAGAGGACTACACAATTGGTACTGAAGAAAAAGCAAGACCAGATGATAATCATGAAAGTATTTGAATACCCGCTGTAGAACTTTCCCAAGAATCTCCAAATGCTCAGTTTCCCTTGACCTTCTCTCCACTGACTCTACATTTGTTGACTCATTAAGACGGTCTATTTGAGAATCAACCGGACATTCTTGATCAGTAAAATTATCGTCATTGGTCATCACAGGAGATCCAGAATGATCAGTTGAAGCCCTTCTTTCCACCACTATCATAATCCTCTTTAATAATTCAATGTCAATTCTTTTATTACTAGTCATGTCCGAAACCTTCTGCATAGCTTCCAGAGCCTAAAAGAGCCAATATATAAATGAAAAACAAGGACATATAGACAATTAGAATGATGCCACCATAAAATATAAAAAATAAAAAATAAAATAAATCTATATCGACTTCATGGCCTAAACAAGCATTTTCACATGTAACAACTATGCAAAGGACGGTTAAATATGAAAAAAGGCCCAACAATTGAAAGGCCTAAGCTAGTCCATCTGATAGAAAGTGAGAAAATTGTATTGAAGATGAAGCCTTTAATTATTGGTTTTCCATCAAACCACATTCCAACATCATAGAATTTTATATCTTTTTAAAGAATAGTTAAATCCTTTTTTCCCAAAGTCAAGCAGACTTGTAACTATGCCCAGTCATGTTATTTTAATATAACAACCAAGCCTTATTCCCAAAATATTTTGACTAGTGATCTTCAACAAACTAGGAAAGGTCAGCCACATGAATTCTTCTGTCACTTGATTCTATCCAAAGTCATACTCTCTATTACCTCTTTAATTGATGTCATTTTGTACTACTACTAATGTTATTTTAGGTTTTCCTCTACCTATTTTTTTTTCATTCCCACAACTTGAATCAACTCAATCTTTCTCATTGGTATATTAATCGTTCTTCTTTATACATGACTAAACCATCTCATGCAACTCTTCCTCATCTTCTCATCACTAAGGGTCACCCCTATCTTTCAGTTAATTTCCTCATATCAAATCCTAATTATAATATTATCATTTCAGCTATAAACATGTTACTTTTTAATATTCCAACATTCAATACTATAGAGTACAAATGGTCGTATAACAGTCTACTCCCGATATGTTTCTCCACTTCATCCACCTTGCACTCATATGATTCACATCCTCTTCAATTGCTTCATCCATTCATCTTTGTTTCTTCTTTTACTAAATTTATATTATATGTACTCTATTTTAGTCCTACTTAGCCAAAAGGCTATAGAGTGCAAACCATCTCTTCAAATTTCTAACTTAACATTAACTTCACATACAATTTCATTTACTAAAACTATATCATGTGCAAAAAGCATACACCAATGAACTTCATCTTGAATCAATTTAGTGAGCTCATCCATCAATTTACTCCATATCTCTAGCATCCATGAACTCTTTCAAAACCCCCTACTATCTTTTCCAAAAAGACCATTTAGGTGGTCTCCCATTGAAAATCTTTCTTCATTTGGTAACCCTTAAATCAATTCATTTATTTCCTCCCAAATTCTTTGCTTGATGGAGTTATTTCTATTACTTATCAGAGGGAGATAGCTTCCGGGTAAGCAATATTAACTGCCACCGAACTAACAACATCAGGTTGAACATATAAATTCGGATAAACATAATTCGCAAACCTAGCATAATTGTTTAAAAGGGTCATCTCAAGCAGAGAGGGTGGTTGTAGTTTAAGGATGTAGACCATTCAAAAAAAGAGCTTGAGCTAAGCTGCGAGAATGAAACATAGGTCAGGTTTGTATACTTAACTAGCACAATGTTTCAGTGTGCCAACTAGAATCCTTCATATTATGGCCTGACAAAGTACCCCCTTGTTAAGGGCTGTATCACATGAAGCCTCCAAAGGAAGACTTAGAAGAATGCACTACTTTGCTAAAAGAAAGCACTTACCTGATCAATATTGCCCACATCCAAAGCAACATGACAGTAATTCTCCCACAACTGCCAGCTATCTCGCCTGTCACCAAGTCACGTTTGGTCACCACATATTCATATGTTTGCAAATCCAAAAATTAGAAATGTGCTGTGCGCGCATGAGTGTGTGCAGAAACATCATTATAATAAAGGGAAGAAAGACGAAACTTGAACTTAAGAGCTTCTTTAAATGCAATGAAAGACTCTTTGTTCCTCTTGTTGATCATATGCCTGCATAATTGGTAAGTTGCAAAAATTTATCCTCTAAAAAAAATATAAAGGCATGCATATAATTTATTAAAGCCAGTCAGAGGAATTAAACGACAAACAAGTATTCACAATATTAATTCTTGAATCACAACTAATCACGAATGACTTTCAGTTATGAAAAAATATAAAATGACTAAAATTAGTCTTCATTCAAAACATAACCTTTAGTATTTCATGTTGTTAAGAGGAAGTGAGGGACACAAATTAACATGTAATGCAAAGCACATATAAAATGACTTGCCAGTATCTCAAGGTAAAACAATTGCATATAATAATTTGCCACAAAGGAGACTGTGTTTCAACAAAAACAAATAATCAGCTTATTTTCTATAAATGAACGGAAACAACCCTCATTTCCTTGCTTCCACCATCTGAAAGCCTTGAAACAAAACCTTTGTTCCTGATACCTATGGTATTCTTGTTTCCATCACATCTCTAAAAATCCTAATGAAGCCCCTACAGAATTGACTCAACTTATGGCTTAAACACATGGTTCAAACTAAATTTATTATTTTTTGATAAGTAACTGAATTCATTATTGCACTGGTAAAATGTTCAACCGTGAAAAAAAAATAAGACAATTACTTTATCAAGAAAGTAATGAAATAAAAGACAACCAAGGCAAAATGAGATTTTAGAGCAGGATATTTATATTATCCACCCCACAGTGTCTTAAATCCTAACCACCAAATGCTAGATTCCAATCTAAGAGCAGACACTGAACCAACTAATCTGGAAAGAAAGGTTTGGTGTCAGGATTTTAGAGGCTATGTGGTGGATAAAACTAAGAATCCAGCTCTTAGCAATTTCAGCAATTTAGATTTTATATACAATTTAAAAATATTTGTTGAAAACTATATGCATTTAATAAATCTTTTGAAACAAAGACAAAAATAAGACAAATAATTAGGAGGAAGCCCCCATGAAAAAAATAAAAGGTAAGTTACCTCGATCTCTCGTGAGGTTTTTTGACATTACAATAACCCCCCTTCCTGTTTTATAAGCTAGACTATGCACTAGCAAGTATACTATCCTTTTGAGTAAAAGAAGGCAAAAAAAGAGTACTGTTTCATCTTTAGATAATAAAAATCCTGTTATTGACACCATTGACCCTTTTGTTGTGACAGCAAAGGCCATTGTAATATTCCAAACAAGGGAGGGAGTCCATTATAATTGTCAAAAAACTAATGATAATTTTCAAAAAAAAAAAAAAAAAAAAAGCTTTCTGATTGAAGTAGGAAATTTTATGTAAAAGTTCAATAAAAGATATTAGCACTGTATTGAGATGAGAAAACAAAAGGCAGTATATTTCAGGATGGAAATAATGCAAGATGACTCATAGCAAAGGGTGCATACAAACAAGCAATATTGTTCCAAGCCTCCCCGTTATCAGGATCAAGTTGAACAGCACGAGTAAATCCATCCAGAGCCTTCTGAACATCTCTAGCCTGTAACAATTATTCAGCAAATGATTCAAAAATTTCTGATAAATTGAAGAATTCAATGCAAGGAAAAATCCCTTAAATAGGGAATTTAACACAATGCAGATCACATAAGTCACCTTCAAAGCAGCAGCCCCAAGGGCAAACCAACCATCTGGATACAAAGAATTCAAGGCCATCGCAGATTCCCTGAAACATAATAATCACAACAAAATTGTTGTAAAACCAAATCAGCCATTAAGTACACATATTATCATCGGTACTAAATAACAGAAATAATATAGTAGAAGCCACTAGAGGAAAATTACCAAAGGATTTTAGATGTCTGATAGTCCCCTCTATTGTATGCACTACGAGCAAGGGATCGCTGGCAACCAGACTTGATAATATTAACATAAAGTCCACATAAAAAGCATACTGATAAAAGGTTGATGGCAAGAAATGGAATCACCTTAGCTCTAGCTGACTTATCATTTGAAACTTCCAGGGCTTTATGGTAGCAAGCATCATCATTTGTAACATCACCCAATGAACACCTAGGAATCATTTTTAAGCAAGTAAGATATATTTTGCAAATCCAAAGATAAATTTTAAGCAAGTGAGATAATTTTAATAAATAAAGGTCACAACATGCTATTTCAGTTTTAGCATTATTTGGGTCATGCAAATAGCAACTGCTAAAGAAAATGTTAAGCAACAATAATCAACACCACTATAAGAATAATTTAGACCCCTCTTGATTGAAATAAGTTTTAGAAGTAATTACCAATAAGATTCCAATACCACCCGTGTTTTCCTATTTATTCTCTCATCACCTAAAATAATGCATTCAGAAAATACCACTCTTAAAGAACTCTGAAGAAGTCTTTTACAGATAAGCTGATATGGATGCAGTGAACAAGAATATATAAAACTGACACAAACAAGAAAGCAAGCTGATGTTTCTATGAATAACCAAGTAATAAGCAAATGGACCAACCTTCTTGCTTATGATACACATATTTTAAGAATAAGCCTAACACATTTTTTTTCCTTACAGAATCTCAAATATATGCACTTTTTAAAAATTACATAATGAGACAGGCAAAGCTTTGCTTTTGGGCACTTTCAGACCCAAATAAAAGACAACCCTTGGTAGATAACCTGCATTTTTTTTACTTATTAATCCCTTAAATACCTTCTTCCATAACTCACTTCCCAAATTTAAAAACTAAAAAGGCAAAAAACAAAAAACAAAAAAAAAAAGCATCTAACTTACATAAAAACATCTAGAATGTAGATAATCTATAATTATTCAAACCACTCCTTTCAGCCCACCTCTGCCCTAAAAAAATATATATTGTTATTGCTTATTCAGTAGTTTTTAATGAACGTTTCCAATTTTTCAGGCACATGCTTGCATGTGCATCATAGCTAGGGATACAAAAAGATTAGAAAGAGAGAGAGATATAGTCAAATTGTAAAACAAATTGATCCAATAATCTAACTGAGACCAAAAACATCTAAAATATGGATAATCTATAATTATTCAAACTACCACTCCTTTCAGCCCACCTCCACCCCAAAAAAATAAATATTGTTATCAATTTTTAACAAACGTTTCCAATTTTTATGCACATGCTTGCATGTGCATCATAGCTAGGGATACTAAAAGATTAGAAAGAGAGAGAGATATAGTCAAAATGTAAAACAACTTGATCCAATAATCTAATTGAGACCCTTATAAGATATTTAGGGTGAGCTTGGTTCGGCTTTTTGAAACTGGACTTTTGAAAAAGTGGGGTTTTCAAAAAGTGCGGTATGAAATTGGGCTTTTTGAAAAAATTGAATGTTTGGTAAAAATTGTTAAAAAGTGCTTTTTGAAAAAGTTGAGTGTTTGGCTAGCACTTATAAAAGTGGTGGTTTGAGTGGTAAATTACCAAAAAAGGACAAAATGTGTGTATATATATATATAAAGGAGTTTATTTCATACTTAGTATCAACTTCTTCTTATTATTAATAATAATAATAATAATAATTACTTCATGTTAATAATAAATGACTCTCTTAATAAAAGATTTTGTAAAAAAGTATTTGGCTTTAGCATTTCTCTTTTCAAAAAGTGTTATGTCCACAACATTTTCACAATAAATTTTCACAATATTGTGAATTGAAATTACTCAAATATATTCTATACTTTTAATATATTTATTGGCAGCTTGCCCCACACCCAACCCAACCCAACCCATTTCCCTTTTCTTTTTTTCCTTCCGTTTTTCCTCAGCCACAAGAGCCAACCTTGCACCTTTTGTAACGTCCCAGCTCAATTCAAGAGTAAAGAAAAAAAAAAAAAAAAAAAAAGGTCAGATATTTTAAGGAGCCACACGTGTGACCCCACCTACCCCACTCCCCTCAACCACACATCTCACAAGAATCCTCACTCTCTTGGCCGGCCAGTCATTTGCTTCTTTCCCTTTTTTTTTTTTCTTTTTTTTTTTCGTTTTCTCTCCATACAACAAACACTCCTCTCTATCACTCTCTCATCTCCTTCCACGGTACCCACTCCATAGCACCACCTCCACCAGCATTTTCCGACAAGGATCATCGGAAAACTCCATAGGAAAAAGGTAAGGCTCACTCATCTCTGAAGGAGTTTATTTCAGATCGGGAAGATTCACCTAAGGTAATTTCTCTTAATTTCACCAAAAATCTTCAATACCTCTCTCTCTTTGTAACCCCAAAACCAAATGGGAATTGAAGTTAGATTGATGCATCAGAACTCCTCCTCGTTACTCAACCTCAGCCATATCGGAAGATTTAGATCGGGTTGTTGAGAGTGAGATTGGCAGTGGAGGTTCCAACATATTGTAGCTATTATTTTTTGTGTTTGTCTTTTCAGTTTTCAGTGTATTTTGTGGTTAGTAAGATGAGGGTAATTTGGGTCATTCCTTGCATTTCCAACAGTAATATTGATCAAAAACGCTTTTGCATTTGCAAAAGCTTAAGAAGCCTGTCCGCACATTTTGGATGAATTCTTTGCATTTCAAAACGCAGCATTTTTGAGAAATCACGTTTTGAAACATTACCAAACGCCTGATTTATTTTTTTAGTTTCAAAAAGCATTTTTTGCCGTCTAAAAGCTAAAACAAACAGGCACTTAGATGGCTAGGAAACCTTCAAGATGATGCCAACACCACATTAACACTTGTGCAAGTGATTAGCCATCAAGGCTTTTTAGCACTTTGTCTTTTTTGAATTAATTTCATCTGAGACATTCACCAGAAATTATTTGCATAATTTAACTTTAAAAACATGTATATACCATAACTGCAAGAATGAAAGAAGTCAAATAACTGAATACAAGTTTTCATGTTGTAGGCAAAAGTACAACATCACCATATGAAGTTAACAAATACCATGTCCTCTATGATATTAGCAGGCATGTAAATATGATTTGATACAACAAGCTTTGCAAAACAAGCACAATATTATTTAGAAAAGGCCCAACATGTGTCAATATATATAATTAAATAGTCTTCCTTTTTAACATTTTTGTGTCATAAATGTAGTTCATTTCAGTCAAAACAGATCAGAAAGAACTCATCTTTGAGCTTATTAGTTGTCCATTTTAAATCAGGATATATATCAAAAAGAATATTTGCTTCCAAAATTACATGCCAGTGGAAATTTCAAACTTCAATTGCATTAGCTGAGGTAGAAAATTAATTCAACTAAAAGGAGAAAGAAAGGAAAAGACACATAACTTACATACCATAACCTGGGGTCATTAGGCATTTCAGATAGTCGTTTCTTGATGAGTTCAACAGCTGCTGCTTTCTTCTCCAATAAGCTGATTTACATATTCAGTCTCACATGAGACTCCCAGCAACAAAGTATGAAAAATACACTAATGAAGGAAATTGACTTAGATAAAGGGCTGTCAAGTATGAACATACCGGTAGCAAAATATAAGATTATCCCATAACTCTAAATCCTCAAAAATTTTAACTGCCTCGCCAATTAAATGACAGCGCACTAAAAGTTCACCATATTCCCTAAAATTGATAAGAAAAAAAAATCAAGAGAAGTTAACCGTGCATACAAATCTAGCAAGAAAAGAGCTTTTAGTATGAAATATTACACAGAAGAATAGATCTGCTCAATAGAAAAATGATTTTTTTTTTCTGTGGGGGGGGGGGGGTGTGTTATAGTGTATAAAGACAATGAAAGTGAATTTGTACTTTCGCAAGGCAGGAATAGTAGGGATATAAACCCCAAAACAAAAAGGAATTCGTTGTGCCACTCCTGGAGAAGGCTCACTGACACTCTGGACCTGTAACAGTGCAGAATCTTTTTGTGAGATTTATAATAACAGAATGATAAATAAATGAGGACTATTTATATACTGGAGCTAAAAAACTAGATTGCCTCATAGGATGAACTTCCCCCAAAAAAAAAAGACTATCGGGAAGCTAGAAAGGAGGAGATCAAAGCAATCAATCAACCCTCAGAACACATGAAATCAACAAAAACACTAGATATCTGTAAGTAGTAACATTTTTTATTAAGTCAACACCTAATTAACCAACAAGGTAGAAATTAATGAGCAATGACCTAAAAATATATAGTTCTGAAAAGATGCTTCAATGAGCTTCCCTTATTATGAGCTTTTATGTGCACTCCCTTATCTCGTGTGAATCCCGCATGCATACACTTAGCTTACTGATCATGAGTTGCATAGTACACACCAATATAAATTATAGAAAAGTCCCTGTCCAAATAATAAATAATATCTTATCTTTAAACCCTCTATGGGCAATAAGGATCAGAGTTTCGCATGCTAGTTGCACAATTTTTTTTCCTTTTTTTTTTCTTTTTTAAGGACTGGTTGCTCACTTTTAGAGAAACACAAAAATAGTTTGACAGATATAAACACAGCAATGGTGAAACTTTCTTGATGCTTATGCCATTGAACAGTTGCATGAAAAATTAAGACCAGGCTTTGGTAAGACAAACCCCTTGCAATTTATTTTTTTTTTATAAGTTAAAATTGGTATCAAAACTTCCGTTGTTTTTTTTTTTTGATAAGTACAATTTATGAAATATAGTTAAGTGTAAGGGACAACATTGCTGACGTTAATGGTAAAAATGGCTAACTCTGACTGCGAAATACCAATAACATAAACAGCATAATCCACACTGCTAATTGACAAAAAATAAAGCATGTTGAGCATATAGGAAGGACTTATTTGAATAGATCCAACATCATATTTACTTGGCCTCATGCTTACTCAGGTAGCATTGAGTGGGTGCAGACTCTGGTGAGTACAAAGTCAGTATATACATACACATGTACATACCCACACCCTTGTATCTACATATGTTTGCACACACACTCACACACACACTCTCTCTCTCTCTCTCTCTTCCAGGGTTACAGTATTAAATTAAGGAAGAACAAGAACTACATTATCAGAGATTACAGAAGTCTATGAAGCAGAAGCAACTAAAAAGGGGCAAGCCATAAAAAGCAAAAGCTGTGAGATGATTTGTAAGGCCTGAAATAACAAAACTGCGAGATTTCAAGTAGTAGCAAAGAAGCTCATCATGAATTGCAATGAAGGAAAACATGCAACTTGTTGGTGGATCCTCATATGACTCCAATACATAAAGCCTTGACACCATAATCTGGGACAGCAAACCAGGTAGCTGAGTATCTAAAAAGTTCAGGGAAATCAGATGGCCTATTTATCTTAGAAAGTTTCTTCTTTTTTTCTTTGTTAATAGTATATGGGATTACTAGCTTTGCCATGGGTGTCTTTGCTCTTTAATATTTCTTCCCTACCAAAAGAAATGAAAACTTGCACAGGAAACCTATAAATTTAAAGAGCAGGCAGCAGTTCAAAAATTTGGAAGGAAAAAGTATTCAGTTGGAAAAACAACTGGATATCCTGAAGAAAATATAGATAACATGATAACAATGATGCACCTCATACCAGTTTATCCATCATCAGTAATGCACGCTCCTTTGTGCGACTGCGAGTCGATTCCCATCGAATACGTAAGATGTCACAGAAACACCGTATCTGAAAGGGGGAAAATTTTAAACAAGTCATGCAGGAATCAAAATTCAATAGAAATGCAAGATGACCTTGGTTATCTATAAGACATTAACACCCAGATGACCTTGGTTAAAACACGCATCCCTATATGGAGCATTAGGTAAATTAATCTCATGGCAAGTCCCATAACCAACTGTTACTGCTCAAACCCCTATAGTATAAGAATGCCCCAACTAATTATAATGAAGTCTTGACCAAATTTCAAATTTCTTATACTTGATTGTGGTACCCATTTTAATGGCTTATCAATGACTTTTATCAGAAGATTCAACATTTAACAGATTTATCATTGAAGAAATAAATGGTCTCATTTATAAAAATATTAAATGCAATGTGAGTAAATACATATTGCAGTAATTATCTACTTACAATGAAGTATGACAACTGCTGAGAATCAATCGCCTCTATATATGGAGCCATATCCCATCCTGAAACAGAAATAGGGCTGTTGAATAACCAAAAGAGGAGGGCCTCAACTCAGAAAACGACTTTATAATATAATTAAAATAACAGCAATGGGGAAAAGGAACTCTAGTAAAGGAGATCCTTGCCATATAGATAAGAAACATATATACTTATCAAAAAAAAGATAATAAACAAATATGTCAGGACCATGATAGAAGCAGAAACTGTTGTGCTGATTGGTTTGAGCATTACAGTGGCAGATAGAACTTTAACTGCTTAAACCCAGTGGTGAACAGCTTTGAAGTAAATCTCTAAGCAGGAAAGGCGTGATGGATCATGTTTCAATGTAATTTCAGATCTATTTATTTGCTGCAGGCTTTCATTGTTCATTTTTAACTTAAAATTCTCTTTTCTTGGATCTCCTCTCTCTATAAGCTTCTTCAATGCTTGATTGATCATTTTTTTTAATTAAGGAGGAAAAAAAAAAGTAGACATATTGAATGATGTAGTAAAATATATATATATATATATATATAAGATACTAATGGGCAAGTGAACTACTAACAATGTCTTCTTCTTTTTTTAATTCTAAAACTCTTATTAACTAGATTTTTTTTTTTTTTGTTAAAAATATGTGTTCAAAAATTGAAAGCCATTTTTAGGAGAACCCACAGGCAGTTCAGCCTCCATTCCCCAAACTGTTCAAAGACAAAAATCAATTTTTTTGCCCTTTCTAAAAATCTAAGTCGGTCTGGTTTATTAATACAATCTTTCATATCAGTTAAGGAATAATTTGAAATAATACAGCATGCATTTTGAAAATACAGTAAAAGTATAGTTTATTTTGCGTTGATCATGTCAACCATGATGCAGCAGATACTAGTACCAGAAGTTTGTGTCTAGAACTCACCTTGCATTTCACCGTGTGGAGTGCTCTTTTCAATAAGAAGGCATCGGGCCAGAATCACTGCCTGTTGGATCCCCCTCAAAGGGGCTGTAGCAGGACCACCATTTTGAATGCCTTGCAATCTACTTCCTTCATCATTATCCACTAACAATTTTGGGGTCATCAATATGTCAGAGGTTTCAGGTTGATGTAGATGCAAATTATCTTCTCCAACACTAGACTTGTGGGCCTGGATACCAGAGCTTTCTAAGGGGCAATTACTGATATAGTTGGATGAGCTTGTGTTGGTAACAAGTACACTCTGTGCCTTAGGTTGTACCTATATCCAAGAATGATCTGTAAAGCTAAGAAGAAAGCATCTCTGGCAAAGTTCAACTATGTGTACTTCAATTACCTGATGTACAGTACGGAAGCCAAGAATCCCAGTAACAGAAAGCTGAAGCCCAGCTGCCACTTCAGCTGACTCAAAATGTTGCCTGATATGACATAGGTACCTCAGCAAATAAAGAGAAGCTAGGAGTAATCAAAAACCCAAATCCCATTTCAAGATAGCCAAGTATACCTAGGGTAATAATCCCTCCACATTAAACTCATAATGATGTTCTAACAACTGGAAGCACATCTTCAGAGAGAAATTGGGGATTGCATGCAGTCTCCAATACAAACTTATATGGCATACAAATAAATTTCCCATTTATCAACTAATAATACAAGTCACAGGATAAGTAAAGCGTTTAAATTTAAAGACAAGGGTTCCTTAACAAGAAGATTAAAAAAAGTCTTCTGTATTATCTTACAATATAAATATCGTGCAAACATTATTTCAAGTTAAAATAAACATGGCTCCAGTTACTTTTTTGGGCCTTTTTTAATAAACCACAAATTAGTTCATCAAAGAAAATAGCTTCCCCTATTGAAATTTACCTGCAAGAATCAACTCTTCCATAGTTGTATTCCATTATCCCAGCTTCTAAATGAACCATCGAGATGATTGCTAAAGCATCTTCATTGTGTAAACTTGAACCAAAATAACTCGTTACTTTTTCCAAAGTGTCAAAGTGATGTAGAGTCTCGCCCACATAGACATGCAATAAATCAAACAAGGAAGATGACCGCTCATCCAAAATTCTCTGTTGAAGAAATATGAACCTAGCGAGCCACCATGAGATGCTACTAATTCCATACGTGGAAGACACACTTTCTCCAAATAACAAGTCTCTTGTCCTCGTGAGCAACATCTTAGCAAAAACTAAATACTACATTATAGCAAAAAAGACTTGTCTAAGATTTCAAAATAACAACAATAATAATAATAGTTATGAAATATTACTACCCTTTTTTTTTCTTTTTCTTTTCTTGAGAATTCAATAGCTAGGGGGTGGATTTGAATCATAGATGTCTTTGTTAGAAACACACTAGGAGATGCCAATCAAGCTATAAGGCTATTGGCAATACTACTACCCAATTTCCGATGAGTCCTAGCTCAAATGATACCTCCTCCTCTAACAATTGTAAGTAGAGAATGAGATCATAGGTTCAAAAACTCACTATCTTCATGTGTAATTTACCAATAAAAAGAAGTTACCATTATCCGGTCAACAGATTTCACCTTCCATAAATTAAGTTGATGTTATTCATAAAATTACGAACGGTTGTATGAAATTCAAGTTAAAAAGCACAGTAGCTTGGTAGTATTGGTGTAACAAAGAGTAAATATTTCCATGACAAAATGGAAATTTAGACATCCCCTACAATCTAGGGCAGAATTTTCCTCCAAATTGATCTGGAGGAAAGAAAATGGAAAATTATTTTCCACTAATCATGTAACTTTTTTTTTTTTTTGAATAACTTAATTGACCACCACAGATAATCATCTTATTGACCACATAACGCAATAGGTTGGACGAGATTCCTTTAAAACAGTTTGAATGTTTGTTCTCCAATCCAATCTACTATTGCATTGTACAAAGTCCCAACCATTCAAATATGACCTTAAAATTGGCACCTTGCGGGTCTCCAACAGAGATGTTCAAGATTCAAATCCCCCCTTCTCCATTGTTATTATGGAATTATCCATAGCAGGTAGACCCCCCTTATAAGTACAGTTTGAAGTTGAAGTTTTGAAGCAAATTAAAAATTAGATTCAGAAGTAGAGTAACCTGAAGATTAGAGAACTTTCCAAGCAAGTCAGAGCCAGCAGCCATTAGCTGATTACGAGCCCAGTTTTCCCATTCCACCAATTCCTCATCTTCTCCTTTACCACCCACTTTCTTCAATGCCAATGGACATTTTGCCATTTCCTTCAAAGGCCTATTATTCCAAATTCAATCACACAATTAGACAGACTCAAAAGTTCGATCTTTTGTCATTCAAAATTTCAAAAAGTTGCAATTTTTTTCACTGACTCACCCAGTCATGTTGCACTGAGTGAAGGCGAGGAACGCGGCGACGGCGATGCTGACCACGAGCAACGCTCTATAAGCCTTGTCCTCGTCGTCTTCGGGTTCTGAAACAAGGAAGGACTCGACGCGACGGAGCAACTCGGAGTAGGCTCGGTCGGCGGAGGATGAGGAGGAGGACTCGTCATCGGCGAGTTGTCGGAGGACGAGTGCGGCGGCGTCGGAGGATAGGGCGCGGAGATAGTCGCCGGCCTCGATTGAAGAGAGGAGGTCGTTGAGGAGTGAAGAGTGAGTTCGATGATGATCGGACGGCTGCGGTTGAGGAGGAGGCGGTGGAGAATCGGACGGCGGAGATGAAGTGAGGGTGCAGCGTAGGAGACGGAGCTCGTACCAGCGGAGGAGCACCGCTCGTTCCGTTTCGGGTTGTTGTGACATTGTCTGAGACTGAGAGGTTTTGCAGTTTGTGTTGAGGGTTTTAAGCTTTAAAGTTTGGGACGGGCTCCTCTCCCGTTTTAATATGGATGAATGCCACGTGGAAACAAAACAATCCAAAGGCTAAAAAATAAGCCATGAAATTCTCTCTCTTCTTTCTCCACTCTCCTGTTACTTTCACCGGTTCTCTCTCTCTGAACGGACCAAACCTGTGCATCATAAGCATCAAAACAAAAGGGACAAAGGATGTGAGTTCTGTGCAACCCAAAGGAGAAAAAAAAAAGCCACGAAACAAGTCCAATTTTTTATTTGATAATTTTTCATATAGAGCTTAGTCGGCACCAAGATCAGAGCTTG
Organism: Quercus tomentella; assembly: GCA_028535165.1. Taxonomy (NCBI): domain Eukaryota; kingdom Viridiplantae; phylum Streptophyta; class Magnoliopsida; order Fagales; family Fagaceae; genus Quercus; species Quercus tomentella. The sequence goes on along the minus strand of JAPQVY010000001.1, from coordinate 41,452,904 downwards.
CTGGCTGGAGAAAATCGGTGCTTGAGGAGACCAAAAATACTGCTGTGGAAGGTGGGTGTGGGCCACAAGTTATCCCTCCTTTGAACATATTTTGCAATGGGCTGGAAGCCCTTTAATATTTGGGCCTGCCAACGCCAAATCAGGCCCATGAGTATCACCATCTAATTAACCATTTTAGTGTAGGCCCATTTACCAATGAGGTTTCTGACGCTAAACTCATGTCAGGCACAGAAGCAGCATCAATGGAGAGCGGCGCGTGGCCCCACGCGCTCGTGAAGATGTCTCCCCAACACCTTCGCCGCCGTCAGAATTTCCGTCGCCATTGGCGTATCTGTCCTCGGCGCCGCCTGGTATCTCCTCTTACTCTATTTTCTATCATCATATTTTATTTTTAACTTTTTTTTTTTAATTATAGAATATCTTTTTCTAAAGTTTCTGAGAAACCTAATTTTGTAATTATGTTGGATTCTTAGGGGCATTTATATAACCGGAAGCAGTTTGATCGGTGCTGCAATCAAAGCTCCCCATATTACTTCCAACTTCCAAGTTCCAAGAATTTAATTAGGTACCATTGCCTCTTCTTCTTCTACTTTTTTTTTTTTTTTAATTTATATTTTTCCATAATTAATTTAAATCTAAATACTTTTAACAAAATTTAGTGTTTATATTATATGTTTATTTTAGCTTTTGGGTTTTTTATTTATTTTTTAAAATTTTTTAATGATCATTTTAGCTTTTGGGTTTTGATTAAATTTGATTTTGAACTTGATAACACACTTTAGTTGCGAAATTTCTCTGTCTTGATTATTTTAATTAATCTAGATATAAATCAGTAATTTTTTTTTATAATATATAAATCAGTAATTTTAAGTGCATATTATGTAAATTTTTAGTTCAATAGATTGATAAATTAGTGACTATCCCAAAAGTGTAAGTTGTTAGAAAATGTTGAATTAAACACTTAACCAATATTCTAACACTCTTACTCACACGGAATAGAGCAGAGACAGGTTTGAACTTATGATGGCTTGTTCTAATACCATGATAAATTTTCAATTGTCTCAAAAGCTTAAAAAATAGGTTGTACCCAATGTATAAAACTCTCACTTTTGTAGGGTCCTAGAGAGGTCATGGTAGGTAGCCTTACCCTCAATTTGTTTTTGGAGAGGTTGATTTCCAAACTTGAACATGCGACTTCTCATTTTTGGTGGAAGGCACTTGCCATCGCACAAAGATCCGAAAGCTTAAACTAATAGAAAATTGTAAATTTAATAACTTTACCAATATTAACATAGATAAATGAGAAATGATAAGATGCTTAACATATGCCAAGAATCTTGTACTTTTTTTTAGAAGAAGAATTTTATACGTTATTGGCATTACTTGGTCTCCCTTGTGAGGAGAACTAGGTTTCAAACCCCTTTTCTACTTGTTTTAATAATTTTATATATATATATATATAAAGATTAGATACATAAAATATGTCTAAATAATAAACTATTTAACAAACTCTTAGTTTCATAGAGAGTTTGTAGTTAAGAGAGAGGGAGAGAAATAATAAAGAAAGTAAAGAAGTATCCACTGGATTGGATATGTATCAGATATGGATATGGCTACTCATTTGTAGTATCAGTGCTTCCTAGATTATTATGCTAGAATTGAAATTGTTAGTAAATGTGTATTGTATTTGTGTATTATGAAGAACATGAACTTACTCGTTAACCTAGTATTCACTGCTTTAGTGATGCAGGAAAAATTTTGTAAACCTGTTTACACGTGGTTTAAAAAGTCATTAGGATTTGTGGTTTTAGAAGAAAGGGTTAGGGCTCAAAATTGATTAGAGTTTGATAAGATAGGGAAAAAGAACAAGACTATTTCTTGAAGCAAATAAGAAGTTAAAAAATTACAGATATAGTTTTGTTTAGGAATCAAAAGCTGGTTTGATGACTTTTTGGTAGAAAAAGTCCCCAGGGTTTTAGAGTTGTGATTGGTAAGGAGAAGAGTTTGACTAAGGGTTGTATGGAAGAAGGGAAAGGGAACACTTAATTGTGCTCAGGTGCCATTACGACAAGAGAAGAAGGAAAGGGAGGAGAAAGGAGGAATACAAATATTTTTAGCCTTTATGTTTTAATTTGGAGGGGGGCTTCTAGCATTCTTTCAAACTATGCTAGAAAACAGTTTCCATTTTCACCAACTAATTCATGTATAGGAACCGCATGGGACAACATGCATCACAGAGTAAGAATGAACTTTGATTGTATGTGTATGCAAGAGAGAGAGAGAGAGAGAGAGAGTAAATGTACAAGCTAGCATATAGACTTCTCTAGCTCATTATTAGTTGGAGTAGATAAACGCCGTAAATATGCTTCTATATAAGCAATTTTATCTCTGATGAAATGAGAGACCCCAGTTTGCGTTTGTAGGTTTTTTTTTTTGGGTAACTGGGTTTCTGCTTTGAAGTATCATATATTATGGTCTAATCATCCCCACAATGTTAAATTTTAACACCAGGCTGCAAATGATCTGCATATCTTAATACTTTTGTTGATATCTTGATGTATCAGAAAATTAAAAAATGAAGATACTTTTGATCATACCTTGAATTAGGTCCAACAAAGCACTTTTTCTGTTTGCACTTATAATGTACAGCTACTTTTTATTTTGGGGTACAAACCTGTTATACCTCTTATGTATTGATGGCTCCAAATTTTTTCCCCCAGTGTTATCTTTTGTGAAGCTGTTGCAATTTATGGCTTTATTGTGGCAATTATTCTACAAACAAAGTGAGTGTTCCAAAATCACAGATTTATGCACCTGAGTCTCTTAGAGCAGGATATGCGATCTTTGCCTCTGGGATTATCGTGGGCTTTTTAAACCTTGTCTGCGGGTTCAAATCTCTTTTCTTTTACTCTTAGATCCTCCAATGGAGTTCTCCTAACTAACGCTCAAATTTTTTTCCCTTGCTCTTACAATTGTGCAGATTCATCTTTTGACAACATGTTATGTGTGAGAATCATTGGAAGCAGTTGCGCAGTTGTGCTTTGTCTGATGCTCAAAACTCCTCTCTTTTTGTAAAGATTCTTGTTATTGAAATCTTTGGTAGTGCACTTGGGTTGTTTGGAGTGATTGTGGGAATTATTATGTCAGCTCAAGCCACATGGCCTGCAAAAACAGTGTAATTTTCTACTCTAAATGGAACATTAGGAATTGGTTATGACACAGTATCATAAATATGCTCTGTATTCTTTCATCCGTTATTAATAGGATGTTAATAGTTTGTGCGGAGATAGTTTGTATTCAATCTAAACAATGTGTATCATTGTGTTGTCTTTGTGGGCTATTTTATTGAATCTTTTCCATGAAAATCATGTTAGACTTTTTTCCATTCTAGATGTGTAGCTAGTTTACCCGTGGAGAGATAGGATGAATATAAATTAGGGTGTTCATAGGCTGCACCAGCCAGTTTTAGGACCTTTGGCACGCTGCATCGGTCCCTTAGTTTTTGGAAAATTGCCTCCCTTAGTTTTTGGAAAATTGCCTAGCGATTGCCACATCACGTCTCTTGGTAGCCAACTTTTCAATACGATGGTATGATACACTTTGTGCCACAAACTACTAGAGCAAACCAATGTCTGTGTTTAAAGCTTTTATTATGATATTCAAAGGGCAAAAATCATAAATCCTCTTGGGGAAGCCAATAGCTTAACTCAACCGTGATGATCAGATGCACGAGTTCTGATTTGCCTCCTTAAAGATTATTGATAGAATATTAAAGATAGATACAGAAAACAATTGCATAAATTAATCAGTATTTTAAAGTTGCAGGGAACTAGCTACCATGAATATAAATTAGGGTGTTCATAGGCTGCACCAGCCGGTTTTTAGGACCTTTGGCACACTGCATTGATCTCTCTACTCCCCCTCCCTCCTCCCCTCAATCCAAACTGGCCATTAGTTTTTAGAAAAATGCCTAGCGATCACCACATCATGATTGTTGGTAGCCAACTTTTCGATGGGATGGTTCCTATAGATTGGTTGGCAGTTTTGTCGTTTTCTTAACAACCAATAATGTGTATCATTGAATATTTAAAGGACAGAATTTTTCTCCATACTGATTTGGAGGACAGTTACTTCAACTGCTATCTAATGACACTAGTAAATAATTTGTTGCAACGTTTTCCATGAACTACTAGAGCAAACCAATGTCTGTGTCTGAAGCTTGATAAGATATTCAAAGGGCAAAAGCATGAATGGGGACTTGGGGGAGCCAATAGCTTAACTCAACCATGATGATCAGATGCACGAGTTCTGGTTTACCACTTAAAGATTATCAATAGAATATTAACATAGATACAGAGAGCAACAGCATAAATTATTCAGTGTTTTAAAGTTGCAGGGAACTAGCTACTATGATGCCATGAAATGTCGACATAATAGACTCATAAAATTGAATGATGCGTTGCCTTTTGTGTTGATTAATGTGGATTGCTTTAACAGAGAAGCTTAAATTTTACAGACACTTCACTGTAGTGAATTTTATATTGCAACATATGTAGATGAAAATATAGTGAATTGCTCTATATGATGCCTAGCTCCACCTTTGATTTAAGAATGGTGGTTTAAATGACTCTGTAATAAATAACGTAAAGTTGTGTTATCCCATTTCCTCCCATTGCATGGTGACACGATGATACGATACACTTTGTTCAGTGGTAGGAAGTCATATGAGGGAATAACTCATTTTCATGGTGCCTCGTCAGTCATGACTTTATTATGGCTTTTTGGCCACTATAGAAGTTTCCTATGAAAATTTCTTGTTGCGTCTTAGGCTGAAATTTTTGAGCAAAATGAGTATAAAAAAAAATGATAAGAAATTAATGCTACTTTGAGGCATGTATAAACACAAATTTTAAGGTATTCAAACTGATAATTGCCGCTAGGATTCCATATAATTCACCTCCAGAATAAAACAAAATCATCAATTATAGATAATAATTCTGAAATTCCCTTATAAGAGAATCTCTTACGAATTACTTATTTGATTGGTATAACAAGAAGATCAAAATTGTAAAATTTCTTGGTACAAGTCCATTTAAAACACAAACTCACTTCCTTATCACAAGCTACACATTAGATTTTTAACATAAAATTGTCTTCTGATGTTTTATTTTAGGGGGGCAGTGTTTGTTCCAACTGTATGGCTATCGATTTGAGAGTGAGCATTTCATTGAAACAACTGTATCCAAATCTACCTCCAATGACCTGTTTTGACAAGACCAACATAGGTTAACGGCTTTTCAATAAGCTTCTTTAGTTAGTAATGCTGAAGCTGTGAAGAACTCCTACGAGGTTTTTGGACTAAGTAAAAGCTAAAAGTACTTTTGGCTTTTCCTTGGCGACCCTTCTCCATTGTGGCTTGGACCAATTTGTAGTTGGTTATGGTTTTTTACTAAGAAAAAATTTCTTTAATCACATTGTGCCATCCTATGAGTGGACACTATGGTAATGAATGGACATCTACAAACTTAGCAAGAAAAAAGTAGCCATCTACAAGGAAAGACAGGCATATAAATTATCGTGGAGGGAGTGTCTTGGAGAGGACTAAGTTTTTCCTTAGGAACTCTTAATTTTTTCAGTATCTTCATGGACTATCAACAAGAGATTTTGGTGGGAAAAGTTTGTGAGCTCTATGATGAAATTTCAAGCTTAGAAAACCTCAATCCCTCAAAGCATGTTAACACCCTTTTCACTCAACTTGTACTCACTTGTACATCACCATGTCCTATAGATGTTACCAAGCTATGCAAAAGAGTTCTTGAAATCAGGTCTAAGCTGATTAAACTTTGTGGGAAGGCTGAGGGACTTTTAGAAAGCCATTTTTCTACCTTCATTGCATCCCATGACAACCCACTTAACCATATCAGCCTCTTTCCTTACTATTCCAATTACCTCAAACTCGGCCATTTAGAATTCGACATGCTCATCAAGCATTGCAATCAAGTACCCACAAAAGTTGCATTTGTGGGCTCTGGTCCCCTCCCTCTCACCGCGATAGTCTTGGCCTCTTGTCACCTTAGGACTACATGCTTTCATAACTATGATATTGACCCTTTAGCAAATTCCAAAGCACTCAACTTGGTTTCATCGGATCCTGACTTGTCAAAGAGAATGTTTTTCCACACTGCTGATGTTATGGAAGTGACAAATGGCTTAAAGGAATATGAAGTTGTCTTCTTGGCAGCACTAGTAGGCATGGAAAAGGAGGAAAAGGCTCAAGCAATTGATCACTTAGCTAAGCACATGGCTCCCGGAGCTATTCTATTACTCAGGAGTGCGCATGGAGCTCGTGCATTCCTCTACCCTGTCATTGATCCCTGTGATCTTCAAGGATTTGATGTTCTATCAGTTTTTCATCCAACGGATGAGGTCATAAATTCAGTAATTATTGCGCGTAAATATTAGTCTACTATATTTACTGGCAAATAATCTGAAATCCAAGGTTTTTAATCCCTTAAACCATGTAAAACAAAAGAAGAATTGACTATTGATTATGAGCAGCTGTATGAATCCTCAGCTTGTGTAAGACTTGATAAGCTTACGTAGGCTTAATAAAAAATCACTCTACATGGCTATTTTGCACCCTCCTATTTTGAATTTGTAGCCCATAACAGATAGTGAAGAGACCTTGGGAAAGTTCACATACATATAAGTGCTAGCTGTTTCAGTTTGACTGATTGAGCTGGCTTTCTCAATATTATAATTTCACTATTCTGGAATTTAATTCTTCTACTTGTGAAACTATTCTCTTTTATGGCTTCAAGAGAGGATTTTGTTTTTCTTTTAGTGTTATTGTTGATTTTAATATGATTACTATAACTATTATTATCATTATCTTGATTAGAATGTGTTTCACCTGCCAAGAAAAGGAGAAAAAGCATTTGAATTGTCAAAAATTTGGCTGTTTTAGTTCATTTGGGAACACTGTGGAGGGACACTTAAAATAAATTATGGGGGTCATTAGTCATTACATAAAGAGATTCACAGTAAATACTGCAAAATACTTTTCTAGGCTTTGTCTGGGTGGAACTTCAAAGCTGAAAGAGAAAGAAATGGCCTTCCCTTCTCTACCCAACAATTAGGCATTTTCCGTTTGTATCAAGGGTGCAGAAGCTCCCATAAGGAGAAGCAATTTTTTTTTCCCCAAAAGTCCTTCTCGATAAAAAGATGACATGCTAAACTTTTTTTCCCCATCATACCAAATCTTGTAAACAAAATTCTTCAAGCATCAATCTCCATGTACCTGAAAATTTCTCTCACCCTCAGTTGCAACAATATTTTGTATCTCCTGACCCAAGAAAACATCCTCCACTTTTATCTCAAAAGCTTAAACACAATTCTAATTCAGAACCTCCTACTCTTATACCATGATAAACTACTACTTGTCCAAAAAGGTTAAGCTGTTACGAAACTGTAAATTTAATCATTTAACAATTATTCTAACAATATGTTGAGTGCTTCATTAAAACAATCTAAGAAAGTTGGTGAATTATTATCAGCTTCAACTTCAACTTTGACAAGCACCATGACACATGGATTGAGATCTCTAAGCATTCTTATTAGATATTTGAAGCAAGGAGGCTGCAGAATTGGGGAATGGACAGCAATAACTTCGCCAGCCTCTGACTTGAAGATATCTTTCTTGACACGTAATTTTTCTTTCTTTGGATCCTTTCTTCTTGACCCTCTTCAAAAAGGAATGGCAGAATAGAAAACGCAAAATTCGCCACCTAAACGATGGAAACTAGCATATTTTGATGGAAAGCCACGCAAGAGTCCTAGAAAGCCTTAACCTAATCCTAAATACATGGCTATCCTTGGAGATAAGAATAACATTAGCTCCTCCTGCTATCGAATTCCATTAAAAGAAGGGGCTGCACCAGTCAATGTGAGACCTTACTGCTATGCTCATTTCCAAAAGAATGAAATTGAGCAGCAAGTGAAGGAAATGTTAGCCACAGGATTGATCCGTCCAAGCAACAATCCATTTTCTTCACCCATCTTATTAGTAAAGAAGAAAGATGGGTCTTAGCGGTTTTGTACTGATTATCGTGCTCTAAATACGGTGAGAATCAAAGATCGATTTCCAATTCCGACAGTGGATGATATGCTGGATGAGCTTCATGGTGCAACGTATTTTACAAAGTTGGACCTTCGTGCAGGTTACCATCAGATTCGTGTTCATCCCGAAGACATTCATAAAACAGCCTTCCGCACTCACAGTGGTCATTATGAATATCTGGTGATGCGTTTTGGGCTTTGTAATGCCCCATCCACTTTTCAAGCTACCATGAATTCCATATTCCAGCCATACTTACGGAAGATCTTGCTGGTTTTCTTTGATGACATATTGATTTATAGCAAAGGGTGGGAGGAGCATGTAGCACAACTTCAGAAGGTTCTTGAGGTCCTCAACAGCCATTAGTTCTTTATTAAGCCATCCAAATGTGTATTTGGAGCTCGTGAAGTTGAATATTTGGGTCATGTGATCTCACAAGAGGGTGTGTGTGTGGACAATCGGAAAATTGAAGCCATGCAAAGTTGGCCCAGGTCACGAAATGTCACAGAGCTACGTGGGTTTCTTGGTCTCACCGGGTATTACCGCAAGTTCGTACGACATTATGGACTTACTGCAGCACCATTGACTGACTTGTTGAAGAAAGGGAACTTTGGTTGGAATTCAAAGGCAAATGAGGCATTTGATTGTCACCGTATTTAGAGCACGATAATCAGTACAAAACCGCCAAGACCCATCTTTCTTCTTTACTAATAAGATGGGTGAAGAAAATGGACTGTTGCTTGGACGGATCAATCCTATAGCTAACATTTCCTTCACTTGCCGCTCAATTTCATTCTTTTGGAAATGAGCATAGCGGTAAGGTCTCACATTGACTGGTGCAGTCCCTTTTTTTAATGGAATCCGATGGTCAAATTCTCTAGAAGGAGGTAGTGTTCTAGGTTCTTCCAACACCTAATGAAATTCTTGAAGTAAGGGCTGTAACTCTGCTGGAACAGTAGAACCTCCAACATGGTCTTCACCCTTCTGCATGATAGCAAATAACTCACCACCATCTTGCACATCTCATTCCAACCTTTGCATTGCCACCTCCTGAATGGGGTTAACAGAGGAGGATTTGATGACATATAACACACCCTCCCATAGGAATTTCATCATCATTTTCTTCCAATCACACTCTACTGGTCCTAACAACTCCAACTATTGTATACCTAATACCAAATCTGGTCCATTGAGTGGTAAAGAATATAAAGTACTGGAAAATTTAAATCCTTGGATAGTAATGGAAACTTGCTCATACCTTTCTTTACAGACTAGGCTTTCTCCATTTGCAACCTTCACATTGAACTCTGTAATGGGCGTGACAGTCAATCCAAGTGAATGGGTCAGCTTTTGATCCACGAAGTTATGAGTTGACCCACTGTCAATAAGGACAACCAACTCTCTCTTCCCAATCCTAGCCTTGACTCGCATGGTTTGAGGGCTTAAGCAACCTACAATTGCATGTAGGGAAATGAGCGGAGCTTCTTCATCATAGTCCTCATGATCCTCCATAACTCCTTCCTCCAGCTTGTTAAAGGACTCCTCCATGAATTCTTGTTGTGGACAGACTTCAATAAGGAAGGCTTGTGAGGCTGCACAGCGATGCCCCGGTGTGTATTTCTCATTGCAACTAAAACATAGCCCTTTCTCTCTTCATTTTTGCATTTCTTCCCAAGAAATTTTTCTGGTGCCTCCAGATCCAATACCTCCAATCCCAGTTGCTTGCCCCACTGATCCAATTGTGTTAGAAGAAATGGTCTTCTGTATTGACTTGGTTGTCGAGCTTGTTTGTGGGTTGCCAACCTTGTTTTGTTGTCGTTGCTTGTTCATGCTCTCATCCTTGATTCTAGCCAACTCTATGGCCTCAGAGAGTGTTTTTTGGTTTGAACATTCGAATTTTTGAAGCAATGTCTTCCTTCAATCCACCCATAAATGCCCCTACCAATGCCTTTTGTGGCCAACCATCAACATGATTAGCAAGCCTTTCAAACTCCCGTTGGTACTCTCCTAAGTGTCCCATTTTGACATATTCGAGACAAAGCTTCATCAAAGTCATCTGCCTCGGTTGGCCCAAATCGGACCAACAACTCCTTTTTGAATTTTTCCCAAGTAACCACCTTGTTCTCCTCACGGTACACTTTCTTTAGCCACTGCCACCATTGATTTGCTTCCCCTTCCAGATAAAAAGCAGCCAAGACCACTTTACGTTCTTCTCGTGTTCCTTGGTAGTGAAAATATTGCATCATGCGATCAAGCCATACTGTTGGACCATCTCCTGAGTACCGTGGAAAGTCCAGCTTGGTAGGCCAAGGTTAATCATTCACTGCACTTCTAACCCCAGATGTTTGGGAAAGTCTTTCCCCACTATGTGTTGACGACTCTGGTTCCTCTGGCTTCTAAGATGAATGAGAAGCTGATTTGTCCCGAGATTGAGACAACAGCTCCTTGAGTTCACGTACAGATGAGCCCAGATCTTGAGACTCAATCGTCATCTTCTGCACACTCTTCTTCAGCTCTTGCATGTCTGACTCCAGTTTTTCAATTCGATCCTTGTTGGTGGCCATGCTCTGATACCAAGTTGATGGAAACAAAGATGGAATTGATAAATGACTTCCCCTAAGTGGAAGACAAACCATAAAACAATTCTAAATTCATCAATGATCAGCCTACTGCCTACATCGTTTATTTAAATCAACTACTTCAACATTTAAACTAAGGATAAGATAAATTAAAGATAAAGATAAGAAGCAATTTGAATTCAAACTCCTAAGATTTCTACATCAGCTCCTCTTGCACAGCAGCAAGACTCTTGTTATTCTTATCTCCAAGAATAGCCAAGTATTTAGGATTAGGTTGAGGCTTTCTAGGACTCTTGTGTGGCTTTCCATCAAGAGGGTGCGCATGGACAATCGAAAAATTGAAGCCATGCAAAGCTGGCACAGGCCACGAAACGTCACAAAGCTATGTGGGTTTCTTGGTCTCACTGGGTATTACCACAAGTTCGTACGACATTATGGACTTACTGCAGCACCATTGACTGACTTGTTGAAGAAAGGGAACTTTGGTTGGAATTCAAAGGCAGATGAGGCATTTGAGAAACTCAAACATGCCATGGTGACTACTCCGGTGTTGGCTCTACCGAATTTCACTGATGTATTTATTGTTGAAACAGATGCCTCTGACTATGAGATTGGGGCTATGTTAAGTCAAAAGGGATGACCCATTGCTTATTTGAGCAAGGCATTGGGTCCATCTAAACGGGCATGGTCGATTTATTCTAAGGAGGTGCTGGAAATTATGGAGGCAGTCAAGTTGTGGCGACCTTACTTGTTGGGGAGAAAATTTCAGATATGGACTGATCAAAAAAGCTTGAAGTTCCTATTGGAACAGAGAGTGGTTACACCAGAACAACAGAAATGGGTAGCAAAGTTAGTGGGATTCAACTATGAAATTAAGTATCGGCCCGGTAAAACCAACGCAGCAACAGATTCATTATCAAGGTTGACCGATGGACCGCTACTTGTTGCTATTATTGAGTGCTATGGAGCAAGCCAGCCACAGTTTGATATTTGGGAGGAAATCAAGCAAGCCAACACTGAAGAACCATACTTAATAAAACAACTTCGTATGTTGCAAGAAGCACAAGAGACCATGCAGCACCACAAGCAGCAAGCGGGAATCTTATTCTACAAAAATCGAGCGGTGATTACACCAACATCTTCACTAAAACAAGTGCTCTTAAAGGAATTTCATGATTCAAAAATGGCGGGTCATTCTGGAGTGTTAAGAACCTATAGAAGATTGTCACAAAATTTCTATTTGGAAGCCATGAAGCAGGATGTTCGGGTTTATGTGGCAGCATGTGACGTGTGCCAAAGAAACAAGAGTGATTCACGTTTGCCTTTCGGCCTACTCCAACCCTTGCCGATTCCATCTTAAGTATGGGAAGATATTAGTATGGACTTCATTGATGGCCTACCTATTTCTGCAGGAAAAACTTCCATTATGGTGGTAGTTGATCGCCTAACAAAGTACACTCATTTCTTTGCTCTAAGCCATCCCTATTTAGCAAGTAAGATAGCTAATGTGTTTGTCTCCGGGGTGGTGAAGTTACATGGAATTCCTCGATCTATTGTCAGTGACAAAGATCCCATTTTTATGAGTTCTTTCTGGCGAGAGTTCTTTAAGCTACATGGTACACAGTTGAAAACTAGCTCAGCTTATCACCCCCAAACCGATGGGCAAACTGAAGTGATAAACCGCTGCCTTGAGCAATACCTCCGGTGTTATGCGAGTCAGAGTCCAAAGAAGTGGGAGCAATTTTTAGCTTGGGCAGAGTATTGGTACAATACAACTTATCATCACTTTACCGGCACCACTCCCTTTCAAGCACTCTATGGTCGACCCCCATCGGTATTGGTCAATTATTTAGTTGAATCATCTCCAGTGAATGAGGTTGATCAGAGTTTGATTGACTGAGACCAGCTATTGAAGGAGCTAAAGGGGAATTTGCAACGAGCAAATAATAGGATGAAGCAATATGCAGATGCCAAGCGTAGGGAAGAACAATTCCTAGTTGGTGATTGGGTGTACCTTAAGCTTCAACCATATCGGCAGCATAGTATTTTTCGAAGAGCACATCAGAAGCTGGCAAGCAAGTATTTTGGGCCATTTCAAGTCACGGCTAAGGTAGGAGCTGCAGCATATCGTTTAGCATTACCTGTGGACTCTAAGATCCATCCAGTGTTTCATGTGTCATTGTTGAAGAGGAAGGTGGGCGATACCAGCAATGTCACCAGCATTTTGCCTCCATACTCTAAGGAGCACGGGCCTATGTTAGAACCTCTATGCATTCTGGACTACAAGTGGGTGAAGTGAGGAACTAAGCTGTACATAGAAGCATTGGTGCAATGGAAAAATATGGCAGCTGAAGATGCAACCTGGGAGGACGTTGAACAACTCCAGCAGCAATTTCCAATTATTAACCTTGGGGACAAGGTTCCACTTCAAGGGGGGGTGAGTGATGGAAAGCCACGCAAGAGTCCTAGAAAGCCTCAACCTAATCCTAAATACCTAGTTATTCTTGGAGATAAGAATAACAAGAGTCCTATTGCTATGCAGGAGGAGCTGATGTAGAAATCTTAGGAGTTTGAATTCAAATTGCTTCTTATCTTTATCTTTAATTTATCTTATCCTTAGTTTGAATGTTGAAGTAGTTGATTATTTAAATAAACGATGTAGGCAGTAGGCTAATCATTGATGAATTTAGAATTGTCTTGTGGTTTGTCTTCCACCCAGAGGAAGTCATTTATCAATTCCATCTTTGTTTCCATTATATTTACCTTGGTGTTATATCACATCATGGAGAGACATAAACTTATAGCATTAAACAAGAAAGAGTTCTAACAGTTTTGAACATGATACAAACGATTCCCATAGCAGTCCTCTCTCTCTCTCTCTCTCTCTCTCTCTCTCTCTCTCTATATATATATATATATATATATATATATATATAAAACTTCCAACCACAATAAGACAATGAAATCTAGAGGCTATCAACTAATTGTGAGAGGAAGACTTTCATAAGTTATATCGTTCTTTTGATAACTATAATAAGGATTTTAACTAAATTAGTAATTGAATATGAAAAATTCTTAGCAAAAAGAAAACAAAAAATGAAGACCAAAGACAAAACACTAAACATAGAAAATTTGCTCTCTCTCTTCTGGCCACGGGGGAAAAAGGGACCTCTTGCTAGGAATACCAGCCAGTACTGAAACACTGATTAAATATAAAAATGGAAAACAAAAAGCAAGAAACATCACAGGCAGAACCGCAGAAGGATGTACAAACAAGGAGTTTTTCATGTAGCAGCAGCAGCAGCAGAAGTTCATGAAAGGCAAACACACTCAGATATGATAAATGAGCATATGTCTTATACAAATTAACCATTTTAATGTTCTATTGGAGCTATCAAAAGTGTTAATTAAACAAAGATAACATTTAGGACTATATGTTTACAAAATACTTTTTTTTTTTTTTTTTGGCTTTTGGATAAATATAAGAAGGAAATATTCTTGATGAAAAAAGATAGTATGAGACAGTCAAGTTGGATTCTCCAGATGGAAATCCTTTCCCTGGACAAATAAAGGAGACTGAATATCTCCATTAAGCTGTAAATTGTTCATTGAGGCACGACTTAGGGTGCAATTGACGGAGTGGCTGGTCCATGGTTGACTTGGAGAGAATGTAGCTAGGTAGGTAGAGTTCCTTTTGGAGAGTAAATGCCTGTGAGCCAGGAATATACTAGAGCAATCCACTCCACAGATGTTAAAAACAAAGACATGACTATGGTGGTTGCATTTTCACCCATCTTTTAGTCATTATCAACACTCATAAAAAAATGATGTAAGGAAAAGGAATTTACAACTTAATATCACCTCCATAAACAATCTTCAAAGAAAAAGGGGGAAAAGAAAAAAAAAATTATACTCACACAAGTTCAAGAGAGTAATGCAATTATCATAGGCATGTGTGATTATCACCACGACATGCACCTTGCATTGTTTAGTTAAATTAAAATAGGATTGTCAACAATGGTATACGAGATGATCACAATCAATAAAAAAATATTTCCTAGAAAGTGGTAAGATAGGAAAGATTCTAATCCACTAATTTCACTCCCTTTCTACTATGGTCAAACAAATTTCCACACAGAAAGAAAACAAATTGGTGTACCCTTCCATCCAATAATCAGGGATTTTGCATTCATATCAAGCGTGCAAAAACTATTACAATCAAATTTCTGAACCACCAGGTTTGCTTGGTACAAGGATGACATGCTCAATTCTGTCTCCGCCAATCCATACTCGGCAAAAAATGCTCTCCAGACATCATTCTTTACATTTCGAAACTTCCTTTCCTCTCCCTCAGCTGCCAATATATTCATAATTGCCTCACCAAAGTATTCTGATTCTAAAATCATTCTGTGTGATTCATTCTCTTTCATAAAAGTTTCTAGGCAATCAAAGTAAGCAGTGTAGAAGAATAGAGCTTCAACGAAACGGCTCACAAAAGCAGGTGAATTGTGGTTTGCCTCAGCTTCAGTGACCACAGTATACATGGATTGATACGTCTGACCACTTCCATTATACATTCCAGCCGATTCTGCTGTGAAATCATGCTATGCAGTGAGTAGTGACAGAATACAGCAACTGTTTCATTAGCATCTAGCTCAAAAAGATCTTCTTTGAGATCTAGCATGTCTGATACTATTAGTACCTTGAAAGAAAAGGTTAAGTTCATGGTCTGAGCAACACTTGCCAACTGCTTACCTGTTTCCTCAATTAAATGTTTTGAAGTAGTTCCAACAGCAGTTATCTTGAGAAGCTCAAGAGGGCATTCAGATCGAGTTGCAAGAGCTTGCATAAAGATCGTCCATTGCACCCCAGACCGGATACTAAAATCAATTATGTGGATCTTCCTCGCCTCAGCTACGTTTTCTACAATGGCTTGAATTCCAGCAAATTGTGGAACCTGGGAAAAGGGAGTTCTTTCATAAAATGTAAGTTTGGCGGGGTTTGGTCTCATCAATGCCTCATGAAGATCAAAAGACTTTCCCAAGCCCTTCAATGTGATTCTTCCTGTTTCTCAATCAATCCTCCTTCGAAGAGTTTTAGAAAAATAGTAAACCAAACGCTGAACGGGGTTCCCTGTATTGGAAGAACACTGATCACACCGGTTGAGCAACTTGCTCGCACGGTCAAACTGTTGACAGGCTACTTTCTCGGCAGCAGTAAAAAGGGATTCAGCAAGCTCCACATCTTTGGCCTCTTCATTGGACAGGCCATAGAAGGAAAAACCAAAAGGATGGCTAAGTATGGACAAACCATCAGCAGTTTGGGAAAAGGAGTGGATGAACTTTTCTCCAGCTTTCCTCATGATTTCCTCAGTTGACAATTTCTGGCCTTCCACCTTTGCACATGGCATGTAATTGCTTGGCTCAATCATTCTGTCCCCGTTCAACCATTTGAACCCATTTCCATAGTTGTTAAGGAGTTCAAGTGTGGCCAAAGAGAAAGCATATGGCTTTTCCTTCTGGAATTCAATATCTGGAAGAGTTGGGAATCCACCAAGCTTTGCAATTTCATCTTGACATGTTTGAAGTGGTGGAGACACAATATCGAACTGCATATCATCAACAGGCCCATAATCTGAAAACGATTCATGTTGCTGTGCTTGTCTTTGATACTCTGAGAAAAGGAATCCTTCCTCTGCTGATTCCCCTTGATAGAAACCAAAGTCAGAACAAAGGGAATCAATACCCCAGGACTCTACATAATCTTCTGCTCCATTAAAATTAAAGTGTTTCACACTATTCACTTCTTTCTTACTCTCCCAACCTTTATCAGAAGAACTAAAGTTGTCTTCAATTTCGTTAAAGCCAAACTCTTCAAAAGCAAACACCGTGTTTGCCATCTAAAAATGGAGATAATTCAAAATCTGGGATTTCAAATTCTCAATTGTAGACTTGTAGTTAGTAGATGGTACACAGTACTAGACTACTAGTTTTATACTGAACAATTCTAGAAATACACAAACAGAAAAATTCTTGATTTAATTATTTTAAATTCCTTATCTTAAAAAAAATTTAAAAAAAAAAAAAAAAAAATCCAATCATAGTATCTTACATTTGACAAATTCTTACACCCTCGATCATCAGTGGCATTGATGTTGATGTGTTGATGTTGTCAAGGTGGCCTGCAGAGTGGCACGCAATAATTTGATTATATGAATGCCATTTGGATATACATATAAAGCTCCATTAACAAGGACAAAACTCAGCTATAGTGTTATATCTTAGGTTTCTATTTGAGTTCAATCATGCAATTGTATCGACTAATACAACAAAAATAGTGACATGTTTCCTAAGGAAATTAACTATATGGTTCATTGGTTAATGCAACCACACAATTGAATTTAATTGAGGAACCTTCAGGTATAGGGGCGGAGCCATGTGCATGGCCTCTCAAAATTTTGAAATTTTCCTATAAATAAATAAATATAATTATTTTAATGTTTTCAAAATTTAGCCTACAAAAATAAGAGTTGCCCCCCTCCAAATATTTGAAATTTTTTTTTTTGAGAATCTCCAAATATTTGAATTGGTTTAATAGTTATAGAGATATAACTTTATTTTTCTCAATTTTTTTTTATTGTAAAATGTGCTCTTATATTTGTTAAATATTTGATGAAGTTTAGCATCAAACATATTTAGATCTATCTTTTTCAACTTGTTATGTGGTGACTAACAAATCATTGACTCATTAAAAAAAATTGTCATTAAAACTACACATGAAATGTCTTTTTAGTTGCTACATAATGAGTTAGAGCAAGATAGCTTTAAATATGTTTGAAACATAACTTATTCTTCCAAGTTTTAGATCATTCATGTTTTTGAAATTTCAATAGTTCGATTGAAAGATTTTTTTACTTACCTTAGTATAAAATTTGATAACTTGTATTGAAAATGAAACTTTTTAAAAATTTCACAATGAAAATGGTAAAAATGAATTTTATTTTATGAAAGATCACCATCAAACATAATTTTGCTTGAAAATTCTAAGCTTTTTTTGTTTGTTTGTTGGGTGTGTGTATATATATGTATGAGGTTGTTTTGATAAATATATTAGTGCCGCAACTTGGCCTCTCCCAAACAAAAAATTCTGCCTCCGCCCCTATTCAAGTACAGCACACAAGTAACTGTGCATAAGTATTATTCCAAAACAATTAGTTGCGTATAGATTTATAAATAAAATTGTGTCAGATTTAAACAAGAGAGTTGAAAACCAATTAGTATGTTTTGTCTTCCTAAGCAAGTAGAAACAATCAAACAAAGGTATTTCTCCTAAGAAGTTCAGCCAACAAAGGAGCAAGGACAAGAAGAACATAGAATTGTAATTAAACAAGCAACCAAGATAATGTAATAGACAAAAATATGTCATATGTAGAACAAGAACAATTCGTACTCGAAAATGTACGAGGAAGGAAGACATTCCTGGGAACTTACAATGCGGCCTGCACTTTATATGGTATTCTTTAAAGAAGCTTAGAGTGCTTTGAGAGCGACAGGTTTTCCATACTGTTTGTCTCATAGTCTGTATTTTACATTGTTTATTCAGTTCTACTTATACTGTACAGTAACATAGAGTCAGCTATGAGAGAGCTGAACTTGCAACATGACCTACCTTAGCTTGTGTTCATTTTTGCTAGTTTTCTTTTATCTGTTTTGGTTGTTCAATTGGTTACTCTAATTTTATTTTCGTTAATTATTTATTGTTACAAATGTTAAATTATGCACTACCGAACTTACTTAACAGAAATCGTGTTTTGAAAACATGATTTTTGTTATAATTCTAGAATGGTGAAAATCACATTCATAATTATAATTACAACTGAAGTTGTACGATTGTAATGGTGTGTTCTGTAAACATAGTATGTAATTATCATTATTCTTTTGTTTTTATTTGGTTGTTTTTTGTTTAACTATTCTCATGGCAGGAAAAAATAGGGAAAAATTCATTAAAAACCACCCCTTCAACCATTTCAGGCCATGCTACTCCGTTAAGGCCCATTTTCAAAGTCCACACCAGTCTCGCATAAACAAAACCAAACTCCAGCCCATATAGGCGGTTGCTTTATTCTATTTTAGTGGTGGGCCTTGATTTCAAATCTGTTAAGCTTTCTCCATCTGATCAGTTGAACGAGCCAGCATTATAAATCCTCGAAGACTTGTTTAAAAATGATTCTCATTCTTTTAAATGTTTTGTTTTTTTGAGAAGGAAATGTTTTGTTTTCATCTTATATATTATTAAGTTTGTGTCGAAAAGGTATATGTGAGTAATTTTAAGGGAAAAGTGGGTGTGTACCACCTCCCCATTTACACAAAATCATACCACAAATTAAATTGGAGTGTACCAACTCCCCCACCTACAGAGAATAATTCTGGGTCTCAGCCACATATAGCAATTAGGCTTTTTCTGGTGATCCATGAAGTTTGGGCCACCTCCGTTATTCCCTTGGTCAGCCAAGTTTGGCCTCTCATGTAGTTTATTTAAAATTTCACTCTAATTTCATATTTATTAATTTAACCCTTGTTCAGACTTTTTTTTTCAACCTTAGAGAATCACATATTCCAAAAATCAGTAATAAATTTCAATTTATTTGGCATTGTTATTACAAAGTTTAAGGGAATTTTCTCCAAAAAAAAAAAATTAAGGGAATTGTCATTTTTGCAAAATTAGAGATTTTTTTTTTTTTTTAATGCCAAGTGTACTTTTTTTTTATATATTAAATTTCTTTCAGTATCTTCTCAACCAGGAAAAAAACCCACAAACTTTCAGTACAGTCTTTGTCTAAACTACTTGTGGTATAGGTTTTTTTTTAATAAAATAATAGTAGAGGCAATTTTTTTATTAAAAAAATGGTATAAATTTTAATAAATTATACTAAGTGTAACTTGAACCTATTATATATATATATATATAGTTTTGATGGTTTTTCTCTTATAACATGTAGTGCTAGAGAGAAAACACCATTCTCAATAAAAACACCAATAAAATCAATAGAGTTCAAATTTGGCAAGGATGAGGTGTAACATCCTATCATACATAATAACATTTCAATAAACTCCAAATTGAGTTAAATTTTCAGATGAGTATTAGAATTAATTGAGTGTGGTTGTGTATATTTTTAATACGTGATATGATTATGTGACATGTTAGGATTGGAGAGTGTAAAACTTGGGTCTTACACAATGTCTTATTGAATTTAATATCTAATCCATAATAGATAAAGCCTAATATTGCATATAGTGATAAAATAATAACTAAAAAAAGAAAAAGAAAAAGAGGAGAATTTGTGTGTAAGTTTTGTTCTAAACAAAATCAAACTCCAGCCCATATAGGCGGTTTCTTATTTCTATTTTAGTGGTGAGCCGTGATTTAAAATCTGTTCAACTTTCTCCATCTGATCAGTTGAACCAGCCAGCATTATGAATCCTCAGGTACTTGTTTTTCCTATCCAAAAAAAAAAAAAAAAAAAAAAAAAAGGTACTTGTTTTGAAATAATCCTCATCCTTTTAAATATTTTGTTTTAAACCTTATATTATAAAGTTTGTGTTAAAAAGGTCTACGTCAATAATTGTTATTTTGATTTTTCTCTATTTTCAAATAGACATAAAATAAACCCAAAAAGTATTTGAATAGCTAATTCCTCCTCTCCTTTGCTGTTATAAAAATCCCTAGATTTCGCTAAACAATCTCAACAAAAAATTAAAGCAAGAATTAAATGTGAGGACCTTTTTGCCCCAAACATAAAGTAGGACTAATTATCTATAAAACATAAAGTAGGACTAAAATGAATCATTCCGAAGAATATGAACCATTTTGAAACATGAAGCAAATGTTGAGGACTAAATGTGTAATTAACCCAAAACTTAATCATAAACAACAACAATAATAATAACCAAAATTTAATCCAAAATTTTTGGAGTTGGTTATAAATCTTCATACGACTAATTAGAGTTAATCACATGTATTCTTTTTCATTATTATATTCTATCTGAAATCATAGTCCAGCAGTAATATGGAAACATAAACAATGATAAAATAAATGATAAAGAAGAAAACAACAAAATAGATATATTCAAAATAAGTTAAAACGGAATAAGGAATATGAAAACAGGAACTAGTAAAATCTTACTTGAATAAAAACTTCTGTCTTTGACAAAACTTGAAAACAAACTTTTGTCTTTGTTACAAGATTACAAAATAAAATCTGTTTGAAAGGTTACAATAGAGGGAGGATTACAAGAGTCTTTCTAAGAGAGAGAGAGAGAGGGTTATCTTCTTTCTGGACTTTGAACCTAAAACTTATGAAATTTTGGACCTAACTTCTGTCTTCGGAGTCTGTCTTTTTATAGATGAAATAAACCATGGTATGTCTTCAAAAGTAACCTGAGTAAGTAAAGTTAACTCAAGTTAATCTATTGGTGGAAACTTGTGGAACCTTGTAGAAATAACTTTTACTATTCATAAACAGTATTCTGTTTGGGAATTTGTTAGGGTACCATTCACGCGTGCTGATGAATAGTAATTTGTCAAAAGTAATTTCTAATCTTTCTGGATCTGTCGTCTTATTCTATCATATTTCATAAGGATCTTGAGAGTCTTGGAATATTTTTGGGTGAGTCCTGTAATTTGGAGAGGCAGACTCTATCATTGTGTCATCTTCATCATCCGAAATTTGTGACGCAGCTTTAAGTAATTGCTTCTTAAGCTGTCTTCTGTCTGAGACGGAGGCAAACTGGCATTGGACTTGACTATTTTCTAGAAGGAAATTAGAAGTTTTTGTCTGGGAAGGAGATGATTTTTTCTACAGTTCTTGGCAGATGTGATCAAAATTAAACTTGTTCCACCATTTTAATTTAAACTTTCTGGTGAGCATGGGGAAAGGATACTGGGGATGCTTTTCTATCTTGAATTCCCATCTAATAATCCATTGAAGGTCTGGAAACCTGTAATAAAACTGTAAGAGATGTGGAAAATTCTTAAGGTTCAGTATGCCTAGTTCTTTCTTGAAAGTCTCATAAGCTTTCAGAAGATCAGGAGGGAGAATCATAGCTTCAGGACCATGAGAATTCCACCAGTCAATGAACCATCTTGGAATCATTATATCTTTCTTTCTATCTATACATATCAAAGCGGAAAAACCAAGTATGTTTGTAAATATTGTTTTGGAATAGAAGGAACCTATCCCAGGCTTCTATATAGTCGTAATAATTATAAAACTGGGGGTTAAAGGGTTGGGAAAAATTCTTAGTAATCCAGGGTGGTACTTTCCATTGGGAGGGGATGAGGATCTGTTTTATGACTACTTTAGAGTAGCCAATTCTATCTGGGTCTTGGGAGCAAGGCATATGAGTTACTAGGATTGAGTTTGTATCAACCAAAATAAACTCATAAAATTTCTGGGTTTTTAATGTTTCTGTCTTTGGATGTTCCCATCCTGGTGGTATGAGCTATTTGATTAGGGAGAGAGTATTTGTTATGTGCTAGTATTCTGGTTCAATCCATAAAATAAAGTTCCAGGAATTTTTCGGGAGTTCAATACTATGGTCTTCTTTCGGGGCTTTGGCTTCCTGAGAGGTGGAGGATCTATACTTTGGTTGATTAGAGGGAGAAGCTAAAGGGGGAAAAGAGGATGCAGCTATGTTAAATGGTTTTTTTAAGGGAGGAGTTAAGGGTGAAGCATATGTCTGTTTGGTTGTTGGAGTGTGGCTTGGAGAGAGTGGGTCAAAGGGGTTTGGGCTGCATGTCAATGGGGATCTTTCTTGGGATCTGTTTGAAGAGAGTACAGGTGATGTGCAAGAAGGGCAAGGGAGGAATCTGCTGGGGGGAATAGGAGTAGCAGCATAGGATTGTCTGGTTTTGGGTTTTAGGGAGTTACTCTTGATGGTTTTTAGACCCCTTAAAACACAATTGGATTAACCTAGGTAATTAGCCAAGTTGTTACTTAGTCCAATTTAACAAATATTAGGTTATCACAATCAAAACAATCATATCATGCAAAGCAGCGGAAAATAAATAAGACAATGATATGATCACCCAGGAAACCAAACCGATAAAAACCTAGAGAGGATTTAACTTAGCTATCCTCAAGGTAAACTTGAATCCACTATCTTGAAAGAATCGAAGTTCATACAATAAGACTTACAAGCCCCCACGCTCGACTTCTTATTGCTACCAACCAGTAGAACTTACTAACACGACCACGTGCAAGCTCCGAATCCACGGACTCCTTCTTTCTTGGATTCACCACCAGATACAAGCACACCCGCTTGTGTTTTCTTTAAGCTTCAATGGTAGCAACCGAGTTGATCATCAAGGTGTAGATAAATCTTCTCCTTGAAAACCCTAAGTTTGTGTAAAGGAAAGCTCCTCTAGATCTCACAAGAGATTTACACAAATTGCAATATGAGCAACGCTAAAATGTGGCTAGGGTTTGCCTTTTATACTTAGGACAAATTAGAAAACCCTAAAACGTTTTAAACAACTAGGGCTGAGTTGGAATTCTGCAGAAAAAAACATTAGGCTCGATCGATCGAGCTAAATTGAAATGCATTAATCTTTTCTGCATTAGCTCGATTCCAACTTTACATAAATACACAACTTTGAGCAAGACTAAAATACTTCTAAACACATTGTTTTGATCATGGTTTGCCAACAATACACATTAGAGTTCTAAATACATAAATACCTAAGTCTTTAGAACCTAACAACTTTTATTAGAGGGGGAACTCATCTTCCCTGTAGGAATTCACAGGTTAGGAAATCAGGAATTGAATTAGTTTCTCCTTTAATATATTCAATATCAAATTCAAAGACACTTAATATAGCCTGCCATCTAACACAACTCTATTTAGAGACAAGATTTTGGACATCTTTCTGTAAAACTTCTTTAGCACTTTTGCAATCAACTCGAATTAAAAACTTTTGATTAAAAAGATCATCTTGAAATTTTGAAACATATAATATGATAGATAAAATTTCTTTCTTAATAGTACTGTAATTCTACTGGGTAGCGAACCAAGAACCAGAATGGAATCTAACAATCTATTCTTTAGCCTTATTTTTTGCTACTTGTTTCAGAATTCCACCATAACCTATGTTAGAAGCATCTGCTTCAATAATTTTAAAAGTATTGGGTGAAGGAATAACAATACAAGGGAGTTGCTTAACATATTTTTTAATCTGTTGGATTATCATAGTATGTTTGTCTGTCCATGGAGGAGGATTCTTTTCTAGCCTTTTATACAGGGGTCTACATATCTTTCTTAATGCTTGAAAATAGTCTGAAACATAATTTAGACTACCAAGAAATCTCTGTAACTGATTTTTATCTTTTATTTCAACTGAGAATTTATCTGCAAATTGAATGGCTCTGTCAATGGGGCTTAGGGTTCCTTTATAAATGTTATGACCTAAAAATTGGATCTTATCTTGAAATAAATTTATCTTAGTGATTGAGACAACTAATCCATTATGTTTAATTATTTTGACAAATATATCTAAATGTTTCCAATGGTCTTTGATTGATTTGGAAAAAATTAAGACAACATCTATATAAACAATTGAGAAATTTGTAAAAGGTGTAAATATGTCATTCATTATATTTTGAAATTCACTAGGTGCATTTTTTAAACCAAAAGGCATGACATTCCATTCATAATGACCAAAAGGAACTGTAAAAGCAGTTTTATATTTGTCTTTCTCATCTATTTGTATCTGCCAAAATCCACTTTTCATATCAAATTTGGAAAATATGGTTGCATCATGAAGTCTGTCAAGTAAATCTTTCTTATTGGGAATGGGATATCTTATCCATTGTAAGGCTGTATTTAAAGGTTTATAATTTATAACTAATCTTGGAATTCCTTGTTACAATTCTGCCTGTTTATTAACATAAAAAGCAGCGCAGCTCCAAGGAGACTTGCTCTTTCTGATTAAACCTTTAATTAAAAGATCTTCAATTTCTTTCTTACAGTGTTCTAATAATTCATTGTTCATTTGTATTGGCCTAGCTTTAGTAGGTATCTGTCTTTCATTAAAATCTTTTTCATAAGGTAATTGTACTATATGTCGGTGCCTATGCCAAAAAGCAGTAGGGAGATTAGAACAAATTTCTATCTCAATTTGTTGTCTGAATAATTTTATTTTATGATTCAATATGGGGTCTGCCAATTGATTAGCAATTCTTTCATATATTACTTCTGTCTTTAAAGATAATAAATGTCTATTTTTCCTGTCAATTCTTTCTTTGTCAATTTCTTTTATTATGGAAGTATTATTGAGTAAACAAATTTCTTTCGAGATAGGCGGTAAAATTAATCTAAAAAGTATGTCTTTTCCTAACACATTAATTTTAATTCCTTCATCTGTTCTTAAGAAGGGGTAAAGTAAAGCCATAAAAGGATTTCCTAAAATAACTTTAGAAGAAAGGTCTTTAATTAAAACAAAAACAATTTCAAAACATATTCCATCATTACATATGTGAACATTAGGTATTTTATAATTAATTATCAGCTTTTCTCCATTAGCCTAAGTTAATCTTTCAGATGATTTTTCATAATATTTTAAAGGTATTAATCCTTCTTGTATATAATTCATGTTAGCTCCAGAATCTATCAAAGCAACTTCTGTCAAAGAGAATTCTTTATTAATTATTAGAGTGACTTCTGTATGCCATTTTTGAAAAATAACTCTATCAATTAAACTCAGAATATTATGTTTATTATGATCAATTTCTTAATCATGTGAAATTTCTTTTTTCTAAAGGGGGATCTGTCATTATTATGTCTGTTGTAGGAAAACCTGTCAAATTTACTATTTCAGCAATATTTTGTTCATTTATGTCTGTGGAATTATCCTCTTTAATTTCTTGTTTTACCATTTTTGCCGTTGTCATTAAATCTTGTAAAGTTATTGGTTTTATATCTGCTGCATCATATTTCTTTTTTGTCTTTCTTTTCTTATCTTTTTCTTCTTTTCCACATTCTGTAACATGATATCCATATTTTCTACACTTAATACAAGTAACAGGTATGTCTATAGAATCTTTCAATTTTAGTAAATAGTCTTTTTTGTCTTTTAAATGATTAGGTAGGTTGTCTATCAATTTCATTGTTATGTCTTTTTGTTTTCTCTTTCTATTATTGATTAAGTCTATTAGACGGTCTTTTTGTCTTTCATCTTCAATTTCTTTCATTATTATACCTTTTTTTTTCTTTCTATATCTATCATATCATCTTTTTTCCATATTGTTTGTATTGAACTAGTTTCTTTATTAGCTATCTTTAGAGTACTATTGTTTTGTCTTTCCATTCTTTCTATCATTTCCTTTACTATTCCCTAGCTTTAGTAGGTATACTTCTTTCATTAAAATCTTTTTCATAAGGTAATTGTACTATATGTCGGTGCCTATGTCACAAAGTAGTAGGGATATTAGAACAAATTTCTGTCTTAATCTGTTGTCTGAATGATTTTATTTTATGATTCAATATGGGGTTTGCCAATTGATTAGCAATTTTTTCATATATTATTTCTATCTTTAAAGATAATAAATGTCTCTTTTTCCTGTCAATTCTTTCTTTGTCAGTTTCTTTTATTATGGAAGTATTATTGAGAAAACAAATTTCTTTCAGGATAGGCAGTAAAATGAATCTAAAAAGTAGGGATATTAGAACAAATTTCTATCTTAATCTGTTGTCTAAATGATTTTATTTTATGATTCAATATGGGGTTTGCCAATTGATTAGCAATTTTTTCATATATTATTTCTGTCTTTAAAGATAATAAATGTCTCTTTTTCCTGTAAATTCTTTCTTTGTCAGTTTCTTTTATTATGGAAGTATTATTGAGTAAACAAATTTCTTTCGGGATAGGCAGTAAAATGAATCTAAAAAAGTATGTCTTTTCCTAACACATTAGTTTTAATCCCTTCATTTGTTGTTAAGAAGTGGTAAAGTAAAGCTATAAAAGGATTTCCTAAAATAACTTTAGAAGAAAGGTCTTTAATTAGAACAAAAACAGTTTCAAAACATATTCCATCATTACATATGTGAACATTAGGTATTTTATAATTAGTTTTCAGCTTTTCTCCATTAGCCTGAGTTAATCTTTTAGATGATTTTTCATAATATTTTAAAGGTATTAATCCTTCTTGTATACAATTGTGAGGGTCCTTTTCGGACGGTGCCTAGGCCCAAGTAGGAACGAGGATCTCGGGCCTTTTAGTTGTTGTTTTAAGGGATTGGGCTTGGTTCATCGCAGCTAAATGGATTGATTACGAACCAGATGGTGCACAGAACAGGAATCCTACAACACATACATACTAGCAAACAAGAAATATATGCATTGAAAATCACAAAGACAGATGTATTACACATTAAAGAGGATAATTCCACAGACATAAATGAACAAAATATTGCTGAAATAGTAAATTTGACAGGTTTTCCTACAACAGACATAATAATGACAGATCCCCCTTTAGAAAAAAGAAATTTCACATGATTAAGAAATTGATCATAATAAACATAATATTCTGAGTTTAATTGATAGAGTTATTTTTCAAAAATGGCATACAGAAGTCACTCTAATAATTAATGTCTGTGGAAAATCACAGAGAAAGACACAAAGTAAATGTAAGGGGTCCTTAAGATACTGTGTAATACATCATGCTTACTAGGACGTATCACAAGGTCCAAATAAGTTCAAAAATCACAGACTTAGATGGCTCTTCAGTCTTCTATGACTTGCAAAGTTTGAATCCCTTTGAATCCAAGTGTGTTCTCTAGTGGCTATTTGAGGATACCGGGCGGTATTTCCTTCTTTTTTCTTACTTTCTTTTAATTCTAACAGAGTTTTCTCAATGATTCTGCTCTAATTCATTGTTGCTGAATGTCCTTCACTATTGGCTGCTTCCTTTTTTTATAGTGTCATCCCAGGGTTCCGGGGTACCACTGATTCCCCTCATTTGCTCTCCTAGATACTAGAACTAATGTTGTGCTAGTAACATTGGTGGCTGGTCCCTTCCTTATTTCTCATAATTTTCTCCTTTTGGTGCTTCTTCACCAAAAGTCTCCTGCTAACTTTCCATTCCGGGGTGTCCTTAAAGAGCTGACCTTTGGTCCTTCTTCCTTCAAGGCCTCTCACCTTTTTCAGTCTCAGCTTTTGGCTGCCTTTCCCTTTGTCATTTTTCCCAAGTGAGCTGATTCCTTCCTGCCAGGTTGAAAGCTTCCCAGCCACTTCCCTTCATGGTTCTTTTTTCTGGGTTCCCCAAGGTACCAGCCCATTGTTCATGAATTGTTGGTTCCTAAGCTTTCTAATTCCTTTTTGCATCATTGGGCGGCTAATAGAGACATATCTATTCTTGTTCCTTGTGTTTCTTGGCATCCCCTTTGAACTGTCTTAATCCAACTCTAGCTTTGCTGCATGTCCTGTGGATCCCGAGCTCTTGGCAGTCCCCATGTATCCCGGCCCAGTTCTCACTATTGGGCTCCCTAGTGATTTTTTGACCTTGGCGGGCGTGGCTTTTCTTCTTCCCTTCATTTCATGGATTCTAAACCTTATCCATTCGTGGGGTTTGGGTTCCTTTTTAAAACCTTAATGGATTTTGGGCCTATCATCCTTTTTCTTTATTGTGGACTCAAGCATTTTATGGGGTTCAATTCTCTGTGCCATTTTAGGCCTTGGTGCAACTTCATGACTTTTTAGACCCCAACAACAATTCATGTCAACTCCAGAATCCATCAAAGCAACTTCTATCAAAGAGAATTCTTTATTAATTATTAGAGTGACTTCTGTATGCCATTTTGAAAAATAACTCTGTCAATTAAACTCAGAATATTATGTTTATTATGATCAATTTCTTGATCGTGTGAAATTTTTTTTTTTCTAAAGGGGGATCTGTCATTATTATGTTTGTTGTAGGAAAACCTGTCAAGTTTACTATTTCAGCAATATTTTGCTCATTTATGTTTGTGGAATTATCCTTTTTAATTTCTTTAATTTCTGGTTGTATATCTACTCCATCTTGTTTCTTTTTTGTCTTTCTTTTCTTATCTTTTTCTTTCTTAGCTTTTTCTTCTTTTCCACATTTCGTAACATGATGTCCATATTTTCTACACTTAATACAAGTAATAGGTATGTCTATAGAATCTTTCAATTTTAGTAAATAGTCTTTTTTGTCTTTGTAATGATTAGGTAGGTTGTCTATCAATTTCATTATTATGTCTTCTTGTTTTCTCTTTCTATTATTGATACCATTGACTACCCAGGAGAGAGCACAGCAATAATATGGAAGCATAAACAATGATAAAATTGATGATAAAGAAGAAAACAGCAAAATAGATATATTCAAAATAAGTTAAAACGGAATATGGAATATAAAAACAAAAACTAGTAAAATCTTGAATAAAAACTTCTGTCTTTGATAAAACTTGAAAGCAAACTTCTGTCTTTGTTACAAGATTACAAAATAAAATCTGTCTAAAAGGTTACAAGATTATGTCTATCTGAAGGGAAGGGTTACAAGATTACAAAATAGAGGGAGGATTACAACCCTTCCCTTTAGACAGACATAATCTTGTAACCTTTCAAACAGATTTTATTTTGTAATCTTGTAGCAGAGACAGAAGTTTGTTTTCAAGTTTTATCAAAGACAGAAGTTTTTATTCAAGTAAGATTTTACCAGTTTTTGTTTTCATATTCCATATTTCGTTTTAACATATTTTGAATATATCTATTTTGCTGTTTTCTTCTTTATAATCTATTTTATCATTGTTTATGCTTCCATATTACTGTTGTGCTCTCTCCTAGGTATTTAATGGTATCAAAGCCATGGATGATAGATGTATGAGTTTTATTTCTTTACAATTAAGAAGTTACTAGGAACATATATTACTACTATAGCCACTACTTGCTCCTTGATAGCATTGGTTAGCCTCAAACTTGTTGGCAAACCATAGTTTCACATTGGTCAGCCCATTTTGTTAGCCAACGGATAGGCGTTGTTTGGGTGGTCCTACAATGGAGTTTCCCGAGGAGGTGGTCCCGATAGCAAGGATACCAGTGGTTAGTAATAGTTCCATCAGTAATTATTGATTGCTTGGAAGTAGAATGAATATGTTTAGTAGCTCATCATCTGTTGCTAGTTCACACTTAGGTCAGACACACACTGATAAGAACATGGATAATGATAGAATAGTTAATTCTAAGGAATATAGCATGAAAGATATAGATAGAAACTTGTTAGAATGGAATATACCAATAGAAAGAGTTGATAAAATCCACTGAAAGACTTCATTTTCTAAAATATCATTCTTGATAGATTACACTATAAAAACTGTTGAAAGAACTTACTCTTTATTTAATGAATATGAAACAATCTAGTTATTCTCGATAGATTCAATCAACAGACATAGAGAAAAATATGTCTTTTTACATATTGGATTAGTTCAGATGGCTATAAAACCTTTAACAAGAGAAGCTTTAAATACAAGTGTTCTACTTTGTTTGAGGGATGATAGACATCTAAGATTTAATGATTCACTCTTAGGTATGATGGAAACAAGTTTACATAATGGACTAGTATACTTTAATTGTTATCCTAATTTTGCTTTAAGTTTATCTAACAGAAACATATTGGATGCTTTAACCTTGAATATAAAGAGAGATGGTTATTATATGAAAGAAGGTTCAGAACCTTTAGCTATCATTTATAGGATTTACTATAAATTAATGAAAACGTCTCTTGACCCTCAATCTATGGTAGAATCATCTCCCATAGGACACACTCTCCTTCTTCAAGCCTCAACCCCAAACAGTAGGCTTTGTGTACCTCGACAAATACAATGGAAAGACATAAACCTTCCTGAACGGTGGCAACTAGATGCCATTGCCCCCTTACCAAAGATAGAAAACACAGAACCAAATTTTATAGCTCAAAAGATAGATGATACAGTTATTATTTCTTTCAATAATGATAGACAAACTGAGAACCTTATTAGATCTAGTAGTTCTTTAGGCAGGAAGACTCCTATGATGTTTAACCCTAGAAGCTCATTTTCCTCTAAGACACCTTTCTTTGATTTTAGGCCCTTACCTCCCTAGAATCTTCCCTAAGTTATACACCTTCCTCCTATAAACACTAGAAGAACCCCAACCCAGACATAAACAGCTTATTACCTGATAGAAACTACACAACCAACTCCTAATGTTCACCAAGCCCTTTATGAGCCCTAACCACAACCCGACTCTCCTACCCAAACCGAAATATTAGGACTCATAAATCATGACAGAAGTATTAATGTTTTATCCAAGGAATTTGTTTTAGATAAAGGACTACTAAAATATTACTACTTAAAACCTGAAAACATTAACAGAAAAAACCATTTTTTTGAAGAATATAATGAACAAGAAAGAAATAATTTAAGAACCAAATATTATTAAATGGTGACGGATCTGCAGACACACTTTAGTTTCTTTGACTTTTTAGACTATCATAATAAAAAAATAAGTGTAATAGAAAAAACTTTATCATGGACAAAGACAGAAAACCATGAAAAGGTGTACCAAACTTATCCACCCTTTGAATCAGTCATTCTGAACCAAATCTGTGGAATCCAAGTTTTGGCAACTCCTATCAAAAGATCTAGTCTAAGTGATGATAATAAAAATTTAGATAACATAATTCAACATAATAATTACACCAATATCTATCTAAAATCAATCGGCCAAAAGCTACAAGATATAGAAGATAGATTAACACTCCTTTCCACTTCCATAAAAAAGGAAAATGAATCTCTAACCCCTTTATTTATTCCCCATGAAATACCCCCTCACCTTAGATCACCTTTCAAGAAACCCATGACAAAAAAAGCAAGCAGTTTACTTAGTGAAATATCTAAGAAGCTAGATTTAATAAAATTGGAATCACAAAAAGACATAGAATCACTAAAAAACAAAGATATAAAGATAAACACAATAGAAAGAACTGAGTCTTCAGAGGATGAAGAATCAGAAGATAATCAACTGACAGACCTGACAAATTCGTCAGACATAGATAATTTAGAATCCCAATTTACAGATAAATTACAAATTAATAAATTAACCTTAGGATCTTCATCACAAGATCATAAAAAAGGAAGAACTGATGAAATATACCCCATAAAGAATTGGTATCCTAAACCTACTCCTCTTGATTTGCAATTTGAAGAAAGACATAATTTTGTTAACTCATCTTATTCATTAGATTTGATTTATGAATGGAATATTAATGGGATGTCAGATTATGAAATAATAAATCTTTTATATGAAATTACTTTACTCACCAATGTTTATAAGAATAATGGGAAATTAGATCATTAGATAGCTCACTTAATTGTCACCTGTTTTACTGGCTAGTTGAAAGGCTGGTGGGATCACTATTTAAATAATGATGACAGAAATAAAATATTGACAGCTGTTAAAAGAGAAACGGATGGAAGTGTTATAATGACGAACATGCAGCCTTCACAAGATGCAGTTAATACTTTAATTTTCACCATAACTAAACATTTTGTTAGAGAACCTAATCAATATAAAGAAAGAGCTTTAGATGTATTAATCAATTTAAGATGTCCACAACTTTCAGACTTTAGAGGGTATAAAGACGTTTTTATTTCAAAAGTTATAAGTTTTTATTTCAAAAGTTCTAAGTAGAAATGACTGCCAACAATCTTACTAGAAAGAAAAATTTATTGCAAGTTTACCTTATTTCTTTGCTCAAAAAGTTAGACTTGACATACCTAATAATGACGGAACTATCGACTATCCTAGCTTGACTTATGGTGACATAATATCCTCAATCAATAAAATAGGTCTATGACTGTGTAATGATCTAAGACTAAAAAATCAAATAGAGAAAGAAAAAAGATATGCTAAAAAGGAGCTTGGAGCTTTTTGTGAGCAATATGGCTTTGATTCATTAATTGCTCCCTTTAGGAAAAGAAGAAAAGAAAAGAAATATGTTGATAGACATAAAAACAATTGTAGAAGATATAATAAAAATAGGAAAGAAGAATCTAAAAGAAAGAAACATGATAGACATAGAGAAAATGACATTGTCTGTTTCAAATGTGGTAAAAAAGGACATACTAGTAAATATTGTAACTTTCAAAGAAGGATAAATGAACTTGACATATCAGGAAAGTTAAAGAATAAATTAATGAGTATATTAGAATTAACAAATAGTGATGAAACAAATAATGAAATTCACCAAATTGATCATTGTGATATCACTTCATCATCGATAGATATTTCTTCAAATAATGAAAAGGTTAAATTATGTAATTGCAATAATCCTAATAATTGTTATTGTAAAAGAAAACTAAAAATAAGCGTTTTCACAAAACAAGAAGATATAATAATGGATTTAATAGACAGACTTCTGGATTTACAATCCAAGAAAGATTATTTGTCTAAACTAAAAGAATATTTAACTCAAACTGACAGATTTGAAATAGATTTGAAAGATTATAAGACAACCTATAATTTTGCAGAAATTACTAACAGATTTAAACCCAGTAAACCTATAATAGTGACAAATTTACAGATAGATATTAATAATCTAAGACAAGAATTGAAAGAATTAAAATTAGAAAATTTCATTCTAAAGGACATGATTGAGCAGATAGCAACACAAGTAATTAGTATAAAGGATAGAATTAAATATTGTAATGAACCCTTGACAGACTCCTTTCTCCCCGACAGACATGATTATATTGATAAAAGTTCTTATAAAGATGAATTTTTAAATATAATTGATAGAATGATATTCCAGAAATGGTATACTGAAATAACTCTGGTTGTTCATAAAGAATTTTCGTTAACGGTTGTTGCACTTATTGATTCAGGTGCTGACATGAATTGCATACAAGAAGGATTAATACCTTCTAAATATTATGAATCAACGACAGACAGATTAACTCAGACTAATGGTGATAGACTTAAAATAAGTAATAAATTGACAAAGACATACATATATAATAACAAAATTAATTTTAGAACACCTTTCTTCTTAATAGACAAGTTGTCATCCAAAGTTATTTTAGGAAATCCTTTTTTGGCCTTACTTTATCCTTTTTCTACGACAGACAATGGAATATGTACTAATATTTTGGAAAATATTCTTTAAGTTCATCCTACCTCCAATTCCCAAGGACATTCATTTACTGAAAGAAATTTCCATATTTAAAGACATCAGGATTGACAAAATTGAGCTAGTAACAGATGGTATTGAGATTACTATAAATCCAAAGGAAGATGATACTATAGACTCTACCCAGTAGCAGCACTAATACTATACTAAGTATATTCTCCTTTTAAAAGAAATATTTTCCTCTTTTCAAAGTAGTTTATTTTAAAGATCTTATGCTTTCCGTATTCAAAAGATTTTATGTTCAACCTAACAAAGCCCTTCTCAGAAATATATGAGTCCTTCTCCCTCTCCCTCTTAGAATAGACAGCCTTCTGTAAGCATTTCTTTAATAGTATTTGTTCAATAGTTGCTTGAAAGCCTTCTGCTAAGGCGTACTTGCACTATATCAATTTGTTAATTTTAAAATTAACGGTCAATTGCTTGGCAAGCAAGATAGCCATCCTAAGGCTAAAATCCCAGACCGAATATTGCCAAACAGAAATCTTCAAAGATTTTAGACAAAGCATGAAGGCATCTCAATAGAGACAATATCCCTTCAAAATACAAGGTTAGTAATAACGGTGTATTCAAGTAGTGATTATCAGAAAGACCCAACTAACAAACAAAATGACAGAATAAGCGACCACCAGACAGACATGAGAAAGAAAATTATGACAGATTACTATTCATTAATACGCTTCCAGGCACTTCAAACAGATTATCCAGACAGATCCAGAAAGATCAGAAATTACTTTTGACAGATTACTATTCATCAGCACATGTGAATAGTACCCTGACAGAATCCCAGGCAGACTACTGTTCACTAGCATAAGAGCCCTGATAGATTCCCAGATAGACTACTGCTCATCAATAGTCAGAATGATAGCTCTCTCAGACAGGCCCTCCAAAGACAATTATGACAGACCACTATTCACTAGCATGCATAAATTGTAATACCCCAATTTTGTTTTTGTGATTATCACTATACCTTGTCAATTTTAATATAGAGTTGATGTACGATATGTGTGTGCACAATAAGATGGGAGTAGACAATTTTGTGGTGCTACAAATAGGTGAGAAAATTAAAGTTTTAGTGTATGCGATTTAGTGAGGCAATTAAAATAAATAAATAAAAAGGAAAAGAGGAAGATGTTTTATGGGCTTCTTGCAAAATAAAGGGACAAGTTCAAGTGGGTTTTAAACTCCAGCCCACTACCCCACCAAGCCCACATCTCTTATGTGTTAAAATATAAGATGGAGGAAAAGATAAACTAGGGTTTTCAGAGAAAGGGTTTTATCAAAGAGGCTAAGAGGTTTTTCCTTGGAGTTTAGAAGAGATACATTTGAAGAGGCAACCAATTGTTCCAGGTATGATTTTCTCACTGTTAGAAACAAAGAATTAAAGGTTTAGAATTTTATTATGGAAATGTTAGTGGTGTGTAGATTGTTAAAAGGGGTATTTTCCTAGAATACGATTTACATTACTAAGTTAGTTGCCTACGGTTTGTATTCAAGAACAAAAGTCATGGTTTTAAATCTCAATTCATGAAGATGGCTTTTTACGTTTTCATTAGGATAGATATATTAAATCCAAAGCTTGCCACACCATGTATTCATGAACGAAGGTTATATATATATATATATATATATAGGCATTATTCACGAAGAGATCCGATTGTTATACTCCTAAGTTTATGGTAGTTTTGTATTTAATATTGGTTACCTGTTGAAATCGAGGACCTTGGGTCTAACAAAGCATGATATATATATATATATATATATATGATTAAATCTTTAATAGTCAGTACATGATCTCATTAAGTTGCCTACAGACTTCAAGATTATAACTTTTAATTTTAAAGGTGGCTCTATATCCTTACGCTTTCAATGGGAATGTTAAATCTAAGGTCTAGAATATTTCAGCTACTGCTTCTCTAATGGTAATATGAGATTTGACTCAATGCAAGGAAGCATTATTGGCCTAGAATATCAATTGTGGTTATAGAAATTTGTTTGAACTCCTTTAGTACAGATTAGTTTTGGGGATATATTGTTGCGGTGGGACTTTGATAAGGAATAATAAATTGCTTAATTCAATGGTATATATGAAAGTAGTTTTCATACCTGATTTTTGTAGGATAGTAGGAAAGAAAAGGTTTGTAAGGATTAGATTTCATGCTTACTAATTAAAGCATTCTTTTCTTTAGAGCTTACGGAAGATTAAAGTGTTCAACTGTGTTCAGAAGTATTAGCAAGAGAGGTAAGTAATTATGCATAATATGCACAAGTTTTGTCATTTAGGTTCTTAGATGTCAAGGTTTTTCAAAAGTCATATTTTTAAGTTAAAGTTTCCTAAAGTTTATTGAAAGCATTTTTATATCATTAAAAGAGAAATTTCGAATTTTAATTAATGTTTTGAATGTCCGAATCTCATTTAAAAGATGATTTCTAAACTAAACTCTTTTTAGAAAATAATTGAGTTTCAATGTAAGTTTCCAAAATGGTGTTTGTTCTTTAAATTTGTTAAAACCAAGTGATTTCAAGGTTATATTCCTATTCTCCAAATGGTATTTAAAATGTTTCTTTTAGCAAATTTAATTTTCATATTTACTCAAGAATTGTAATATATTTACATAAACTCCTCAGTCGCTATTCGTTTCCCAAGAGAGTCAAGCATCCTTTGATTTATATTCTATTCAATATTGTGATCTTTGATATGCCTCTGTATTTGAAAAGAAATTGTTAATATCAAGTAAATTATTTTATTTTGTATAAACTTTGCTTTGTGATATGTGACTTAAAATAAGTGTTTTTAGAATTGATTAGATATATCAGATATGTGTGTAAATCCGCTCATAGGATTGTATGTGAGAATATGTGTTGATCCCTCACCAACAGGGGTTAGATGTTGGTATCCGCTCACAGGATTGTATGTGAGAATATGTGATGTGTATATGTGACACTGTGCTCTGATCAATTATCTGTATATGTTTTCGAATAACTTTAAGATTTGATTATTTATATGTGTTTAGTGGTTCTTTATATGTTTGGAAAACTATATCGAATATTTTGAGTGAAATTGTGAAATCAAACTCGTGCTTTGCTTGACTCTATTCTGTTGTATATTGTGTATAATTGCTTACTGGATGTGTGACTCACCCCATCAATTACAATTTTCAGATTAAAGTTTAGTTGGGGGAACAGAACCTTTGGATTGCTTCGTAAGGTGCAAGGTAGAGCGTGGGAGTTTTAGGCAACGTTAGTATTACTTGAAGCCTTAAAGGATTTTAGTTACCCTTAATTTGTAATTCATGTTTTTGTTATGGTGGAGATTAATTTTCCATTTGTGGAGTTTAGATTTTTATAAGAGATTTTTTAAAAGTACTGTTTCTTTGGAGTATTGAATTATTTTGGATTAATTATGCTTGATAAGTCATGTAAGATTAGCAAGTTAGTCATGTATCTAAATTCATGTTCCATGGATTTGGGTCGTGACATAAATAGTACCCTGATAGATTCCCAGGCAGACTACTGTTCATCAATAATAGTTTCTACAATACTCTACAAATCTCCACCGACAGATTAACTTGAGTTAACTTTTAACTTAGGTTACTTTTGAAGACATACCATGGTTTATTTCATTTATAAAAAGACAGACTCTAAAGACAGAAGTCAGGTCCAAAATTTCATAAGTTTTAGGTTCAAAGTCCAGAAAGAAGATAGCCCTCTCTCTCTCTCTTAGAAAGACTCTTGTAATCCTCCCTCTCTTTTGTAATCTTGTAACTATTCCCTTCAGACAGATTTTATTTTGTAATCTTGTAACAAAGACAGATGTTTGTTTTCAAGTTTTATCAAAGACAAAAGTTTTTATTCAAGTAAGATTTTACTAGTTTCTGTTTTCATATTCCATATTCCGTTTTAACCTATTTTGAATATATCTATTTTGTTGTTTTCTTCTTTATCATCTATTTTATCATCGTTTATGCTTCCATATTACCGCTGTGATCTCTCCTGGGTAGTCAATGGTATCAATAATAGAAAGAGAAAACAAAAAGATATAATAATGAAATCGAAAGACAACCTACCTAATCATTACAAAGACAAAAAAGACTATTTACTAAAATTGAAAGATTCTATAGACATACCTATTGCTTGTATTAAGTGTAGAAAATATGGACATCATGTTACGGAATGTAGAAAAGAAGAAAAAGCTAAGAAAGAAAAAGATAAGAAAAGAAAGACAAAAAAGAAACAAGATGGAGTAGATATAAAACCAGAAATTAAAGAGGAAAATTCCACTGACATAAATGAACAAAATATTGTTGAAATAGTAAACTTGATAGGTTTTACTACAACAAACATAATAATGACAGATCCCCCTTTAGAAAAAGAAATTTCACATGATCAAGAAATTGATCATAATAAACATAATATTTTGAGTTTAATTGATAGAGTTATTTTTCAAAAATGGCATACAGAAGTCACTCTAGTAATTAATAAAGAATTCTCTTTGACAAAAGTTGCTTTAATAGATTCTGGAGTTAACATGAATTGTATACAAGAAGGATTAATATCTTTAAAATATTATAAAAAATCATCTGAAAGATTAACTCAGGCTAATGGAGAAAAGCTGATAATTAATTATAAAATACCTAATGTTCATATATGTAATGATGGAATATGTTTTGAAACTGTTTTTGTTTTAATTAAAGACCTTTCTTCTAAATTTATTTTAGAAAATCCCTTTATGGTTTTACTTTACCCTTTCTTAACAACAGATGAAGGAATTAAAACTAATGTGTTAGGAAAAGACATACTTTTTAGATTCAATTTACCGCCTATCCCAAAAGAAATTTGTTTACTCAATAATACTTCCATAATAAAAGAAATTGACAAAGAAAGAATTGACAAGAAAAACAGACATTTATTATCTTTAAAGACGGAAATAATATATGAAAGAATTGCTAATCAATTGATAGACCCCATATTGAATCATAAAATAAAATTATTCTGACAACAGATTGAGACAGAAATTTGTTCTAATCTCCCTATTGCTTTTTGGCATAGGCACTGACATATAGTACAATTACCTTATGAAAAAGATTTTAATGAAAGAAGTTTACCTACAAAAGCTAGGGAATAGAAAAGGAAATGATAGAAAGAATGGAAGACAACGATAGTCCTCTAAAGATAGCTAATAAAGAAACTAGTTCAATACAAATAATACGGAAAAAAGATGATATGATAGATATAGAAAGAGAAAAATGTATAATAATGAAAGAAATTGAAGAAGAAAGACAAAAAGACAGTCTAATAGACTTAGTCAATAATAGAAAGAGAAAACGAAAAAGATATAATAATGAAATTGATAGACAACCTACCTAATCATTTAAAAGACAAAAAAGACTATTTACTAAAATTGAAAGATTTTATAGACATACCTATTGCTTGTATTAAGTGTAGAAAATATGGACATCATGTTACAGAATGTGGAAAAGAAGAAAAAACTAAGAAAGAAAAGATAAGAAAAGAAAGACAAAAAAGAAACAAGATGGAGTAGATATAAAACTAGTAATTCTACAAGATTTAATAATAGAGGCAAAAATGGTAAAACAAGAAATTAAAGAAATTAAAGAGGATAATTCCACAAACATAAATGAACAAAATATTGCTGAAATAGTAAACTTGACAGGTTTTCCTACAACAGACATAATAATGATAGATCCCCCTTCGGAAAAAGAAATTTCACATGATCAAGAAATTGATCATAATAAACTTAATAAAGAAAGAATCTGTAGAACAGAAGACATTTGTCATCTCTAAAGACAGAAAAATCACTTGTTAACCAATTGACAGATAATGTCATAAAGAAGTTTAAACAGGATATAGAGACAAAGATTTATTCTTATTCTCCCACTGCTTTTTTGCATAGGCACCGACATATGGTCCAAACACCTTATGAAAAAGAATTTAGTGGAAAAGATATAAAAGATGGAACTATGCTTACAATTTCTTTTAGTCAATATGAATGGATTGACAGTTTGACAGATATACCAAGCAAGATTGTGATAAATAACATACTCATACTTTTTACAATAATTTCAAATATTCATACAAAAGATGTTTTAATCCAAGAAGTTTTGACAGTCTCCCCTTTACTAATTATTAAAGAAAACAATAATTGTGATAATTTCTTGAACAAAGACAGAATTAATTTCTTAAATTTAACTGACAAAGTTAATCACAAGTCCTTAATATATTCTCCCCAGACTAATATGGTGATTGATGAAAGATTATATAGAGAAGCATTATTTGGCATATTCTCGCAGAATGAGAGATATGGTAAAATATACAAAACAGACAGAATCATGATAGATTTTGTGAACTTTTGAATTCTAGTCACCCTGACATTGAAAGACTTTATTCTGACTACTCTTATACCAGTACCGACTACTCTTATACCACTACCCAGCGAAAGAGCAACGGTGTTGAGAAAGAAGTTTGTTCTACTATATTATACATTTTAAAGTTTAAAAATAATTTTCTTATAAAACATTTCAAAGGAATTTTACCGAAAGATATTGACAGAAAAATTTTTAAAATAAATTTTAAAGAGGCTTTGCAAAGATATGTTTATTTTCAAAATATTGTTTCCAGACCTAATGATGTACCAACTAATCCTTTTATCAAAAGCCAATTGTAGACTAATATGGATAAAAGACCTTCTAGAAAAGAAAAGAGCATGGCACCAGCGGTGCAACCCAAACAAATCCGAAAAGCTTCAACAAAGATTTTGAATAAGCATGAAGGCATCTCAATTGAGACAACATCCCTTCAAGATACATTGCTGGTAGAGGCAATGTATTCATGTGGTGAAAAAAGTGAAATCCTACAAGAAGTGCTCCGCACTGATCTTACTTTTCAGAATGGAGAATTTACAAACCTTCCTTTTCATATTAAATTACATCTTGATAATTTCCAAGCAGCCTTCACCCTCAAACAAAAACCCTTATTCCAAAAGACCCTTAAGGCTTTGGAATTACATCTTGTTAGCACCAGTGCATTTATTGAAGCACTTGGTAGTTAACTCCTTGGCAAGGAGGATGGAGATTCAAACTCTATAAAGACAGAACCACAGTCTTTAAAAAGCTATCTTATGGGAATAAGCGTTTCAAAGCTCCACCCTAAGATTAAGCAAAAAACGAGACTTGCCATTAGAACCTTACCCCTTGAAATTCAACAAAATATACTAACTCATAAATCCATGACCAGTACCCATGACAGATGGATGTCTTACTTTAAAATTTTAGTCTCTACAGTATTTATCAGAACAGAAGACATGACAGATGCCATATGGCTATCTCATAAGGCCACTTCGTATGAAAGTTTCAGAGAAGCAGAAAGAGTTTATGACAGAAATCATCCCTATCTGGGATTGCTTATTAACACTGAGACAGAGGATCTAGTGATTTGTGATCCTTTATGGTTGTCTAAAATGCTAGAAGCAGGATTTATCAGCGAGTTAATCCTAACTTCTGGAATTCAAATTAGTTTATTTCCTAAAGTCATCCAAGAAGCAGTTGCACAAATTGGAGGACTTAATTATATGAAGCTTACTATCTGGAGCACCCTCCCAGCATGGGATACTAGTTACTATATGGAAGCTCGGCCAGCACACATTTTGGTCCTCATAAGTGATTTTAGTTGTAGCCTTGACTATAACTGGTATGCAGGAGACACATATCTATCACTTGATGACCCATATGCTCTGGCACAAGAATGGTCTAATTTCATGAGTAATAAGATTTATGAAGTACAGAAAGAATTAGATCACGACTTCCACCTATATGGCTACACCAATAGGATAGATGTATATGGTCCAAGACCTTCAGCAAGGAGGCTCATTGGGAAAAGGAAAATTACTAGAGACCCCAGAATAATGACAAAGAATCATGCCCCCACTTATCTTCCTATTTCATACTGCGTTCTATGTGGCAATTATGGAGTACTCCATGAGCATGAGCAGTATGAAGATGACTCTAATCCGCTAGATTATGGTAACTATGCAGATACAGACTAGAATGACAGAACGATAGCTCTCTCAGACAGACCCTCCTAAGATAATTATGATAGACCACTATTCACCAACATCCATGAATAGCTTCCAGACAGATTCAGACGGATTACTGTTCATCAATAATAGTTTCTACAATATTCTACAAGTTTCCACCAACAGATTAACTTGAGTTAACTTTACTTACTTAGGTTAATTTTGGAGACATACCATAGGTCATCTCATCTATAAAAAGACAGACTCCGAAGACAGAACTCAGGTCCAAAAATTTCAGGTCCAAAATTTCATAAGTTTTAGGTTCCAAGTCCAGAAAGAAGATAGCCATCTCTCTCTCTTAGAAAGACTCTTGTAATCCTCTCTCTATTTTGTAATCTTGTAACCCTTCCCTTCAGACAGATATAATCTTGTAACCTTTCAGACAGATTTTATTTTGTAATCTTGTAACAAAGACAGAAGTTTGTTTTCAAGTTTTATCAAAGACAAAAGTTTTTATTCAAGTAAGATTTTACTAGTTTCTGTTTCCATATTCCATATTCCGTTTTAACCTATTTTGAATATATTTATTTTGTTGTTTTCTTCTTTATCATCTATTTTATCATTGTTTATGCTTCCATATTACTATTGTACTAAAATGAATCATTCCGAAGAATATGAACCATTTTGAAACATGAGGCAAATGTTGAGGACTAAATGTGTAATTAACCCAAGACTTAATCATAAACAACAACAATAATAATAACCAAAATTTAATCCCAAAATTTTGGAGTTGGTTATAAATCTTCATACGACTAATTAGAGTTAATCACATGTATTCTTTTTCATTATTATATTCTATCTGAAATCATAGTCTCTATTATATATCTCTTTTTTTTTTTTTTTTTGATAAGTATTATATATCTCTTTTTTTTTTGGTTTGTTGAGTTATTATTTTCACAATTTACTACTTTTATTAATATCATTTGTAATTCTCTACCTTTTTTTGTCCATTCAATTTGAAACTCACCATTCCTCACTTGTACATTAATTGCTTTCTTTTGCATATTATCAAACATATTAGGATTTTTATTGTTGGCTAATTCTATGACAAATTTACTTGTAATTTTTGGGGTTTTGTAATTGTAATATGTGTTGTGGTAATGGGGGTTGAAAGTTGAAGTTTTTGTTTGTTGTGCAAGATTGAAGACCTTGGTCGAGTGAGAATTAGATAGAAACTCTCAGCAAACACTCACGAGGCCTTCTTAAAGAATAATTTCCAAGATTTGCTTTATTAAGGTTTGTATAGCTACCTCAAGCCTAAACCCTCCTTCTATAAAACTCTTATTACAACACTATTTTTGAGAACAGGAAGAACCACTGAAAAATGAAGAAAAACCTTGAGAGCTTTGTTTTTTTTGTTTTCCCTTCTTTCTTTTTCTTTCTTCTAACCATTTCAGATTGAAACTTTTTTTGAGAGATTGAGTATTCCAAACACAAAAATCACCTTACTTCTGTTGGAGATTAGGCAAAAGAAAAGAGTTCAAGTACTTAGTTTGACTACGCATATAGGAAGTCGAGTATCGTTTGTACTGCAACAACATTTAAGTTAATTTGGTGATTTAGGAATGGCACTAGAGTGTTTTTACCTATTGGTTTTCACTTCGTGAATATATGATTGTCTTCTTCTTCTTCTTCTTCATTTTTTTTTTTTTTTTTTTTTTTTTTTTTTTTGAGGGGGAATATATGATTGTCTTTGTGTGCGTGTTTTTGCAATTTATTTGCTTTATTGTTTATCCACGAT
Source organism: Quercus tomentella (assembly GCA_028535165.1). NCBI lineage: Eukaryota > Viridiplantae > Streptophyta > Magnoliopsida > Fagales > Fagaceae > Quercus > Quercus tomentella. The sequence goes on along the minus strand of JAPQVY010000001.1, from coordinate 41,409,140 downwards.
TATTACTTTGTTTGGATCATGACTAAATAAATACTCGGTTTAAGTTTTGATTAATTAATATTGGTAGTAAGCCATTGTAGGGTTTGAACAACGTTTTTCAAAACAAGATCAAGCAACTCTTTCTCATCTTTTCATTAACAAGAGTTATTTTCTATCTTTAAGTTCCCTCATTTCTTCAAAGTAACTCAATCAATGAGTCTTAAAATCCTAATCATTCATTAGAAAAAAAGATTCAAATTTTCTCACATCATCAATATATATTAAATAGAAACTAACATAACACTCATTCATATTTATTTAAAGGGAATTGTTTATTAAACACACGTTGTTACACACACTTTTTTTGAATTAAATCACAAGTTGAAGACACAATTTCACACACTTTTTTGAACTGAAATTGTGAGTTTAAGACACAATTTCAAGTGGAACCATATCTTCAACTTACGGTTTTAGTTCAAAAAAAGTGTGTAATAGGGTGTGTGTAACATATTTTATCCTTATTTAAATGTTGTTGACATGTGGCTTACGTGATGGAATTACTTGTTACCAAAATCAAAATATCTATTGAAACAAAAAGTTTCACAACTTTGTTATAATTGTTAAGATGTTATGTTTTAATTACCGTACAATGATCGATCACAATTCGTCAGTTCAAGTTTTGAAACAAGGCTTTTTTTTTTTGCTAACTTACCTCCAACTATGAGATAAATTTTAATTTCATCATTCAACTATTAATTATGTCAATTTAGTTCTTTAGTAGTTGTTGTATCAATTTAGTTTTTAACTTTCAAAATCAATTCCATTTCACCGTTATATCTCAATTTCATTTAAATTTTAACAAAATTAACATATGTAGTAGATGAAGCACACGTCAATATGGTTTCCCTTGATAGGGTAGCAAATGTTGGTTTATATTTCTTTTTTCTTTTTCTTTTTTTTGATGGGAATGTTGGTTTATATTTCAGTTATATATATTCATGCCTTTTCTATCTGAACGGATAAAAAAAAAGGTTATTGTAAAAAAATTTCAAAATCAAGTCAATTTATTATTTTTTTTTTTATGAAGAGAAAATTTTATGATGACATTAACATTTTTTTTTTTTTGATCAGACATTAACATGTTTTAAAATTGTTATTATTATTTTATTTTTAGTGGAACTTGATTTTAATAGTCTTTTTTTTTTTTTGATGGGTTGATTTTAATAGTTAAAGAGACTATAAAGTGATAGATACCGAATCGAAGTGGAGGACTAAAAAGAGTCAAGACGAAATTAGTACTATTAAGTATTACTTATATATATACTGTAATTTTCATATATATTTTTTTCTTTACCAGAGCGGCAGAACCTAGTCCAATAAAACACCGACACGTAAGCAAACGCGGTTGGGATGATGTGTCAGCTCCAGAGCCAATGTCCTCTCACTCGGGTCTCAATCTTAACCATGAATAAAAAAGCACCATCCTCTCTCTATCTCTCTCTCAAAAATTGACAAATTCTTTCTTTGTGTATTTATGCAAATACGCTTGTTGAATCGGACGGCGGTGGTGGATTGATCAGATCAGATCTAATGGCGGAGGACAAGTACAATCTCAAGAACCCGGCGGTGAAGCGTATTCTACAGGAGGTCAAAGAGCTGCAATCTAATCCTTCCGATGATTTCATGAGTCTACCTCTCGAGGTATAAACTTTCCCCTTTTTTTTTTTGAATTTCTAATTCGATTAATCTAATTTTTTCTGATATATATATAGCTCTAATGGATTCGAATCGTTTTGAATTTATTGTTAGGTTTTCAGAGTAGTAGTGCTTTTTTAGATCTGTGCTTTAATTTCAATAATAATATAACTGAATTTAAATGATTGAAAATTTTTTTTTCCTGGTTTTTTTAAATATCTAATTATGAGCTGTAGTGCGCTAATTGAGAATGTGATTTTTATTTTTTATTTCTTATATTATGTTTGAGAATTTGATTTGATTTATGAGAAAGATGAAAAATAATCGTTTAGTAGAGTATTAAATGCGTCTTAACAATACTGGTTAATGTAATCAGTTGGGTTTAAGGTTTAATTTGTTCTACTTATGTTGTTTATTAGTAGAAATTTAAGGTTTTGATGTTTTCTTTTTGTTTTTGTTTTGTTTTCTTTCTTTTTTTTTTTTTTTTTTTTTTTTTTTTTTTTTTTCAGGAGAATATATTTGAGTGGCAATTTGCAATTAGAGGACCTGGGGAAACTGAATTCGAGGGAGGAATCTATCATGGACGGATCCAGTTGCCGTCTGAATATCCATTCAAGCCTCCTTCATTTATGTTGTTGACAGTAAGATTTCAGTCTCTCTGTTTGAACTAATTCTGTCATGTTACTATCTTCTTTTTGATCACGCAATTCATTCATTTAATCTCCATTCTTTTCAGCCGAATGGTCGTTTTGAAACCCAGACCAAGATTTGCTTAAGCATATCGAATCATCATCCCGAGCACTGGCAGCCGTCATGGAGTGGTAAATTTCATTCTTCTAGAGGCGTGTTTGATGTTTGTGTTAAATTATGACCAGAAGTTTAGTACAAGATTGGGAAACACTACTGTTGATTATGTTTGCTGTATGTATATACGCTTGTGTGTATGTTACAAATATGCTAAATATCTTTAGGAAATTTCTTCTTCTAAGTTCTAACCTTTGTTTTTTGGAATATGTCCTAAGCTTGTGCTGTTGGCAGTATGGGGCAGAGTGGGGCAGGGAATTTTAGCCATCCCTACCTTGTGGACTGTGATTGGCATGACATTGGAGTTGGGTTGCCTAGCCCATGACAACATTAAATATTAATCTACTTATAAGCTTTTCTAGGACAAATATATGTTTGTGATGTTGCCTTGACACTTGTCTTGTTCTTCTTGTTTCCACCTTTTAATTTTTTTTTTTTATAATTTTTGACAAATTCATATGAGAAGACTAGGCTTTGGGGTGGACACGGTATTAGATGAACAACAGCTAAAATTTGATCAATACTTAGTTTGCTTGATTGGAATTCATCTGGCAATTTATAAAATGTCAAACCCTTACATTTTCATCATTTTTGCAGCCTATCTTTACCTTAATGATTAATGATGACTGATGTTCTCATACTCGTCACTCAGTCAAAAATGACTAATAATGAGTTTTTCATTACTTGAAAATTGAGCATTCTGGCTATCCTTTCTCACCTGGCTAATGCTGTTGCTGTTGGCAGTGCGGACTGCACTAGTTGCACTTATTGCATTCATGCCCACCAACCCAAATGGAGCACTGGGCTCACTGGACTACAAGAAGGAAGAGAGGCGAACTCTGGCCATCAAATCTCGTGAAGCACCCCCAAAATTTGGGACCCCTGAACGTCAGAAGCTAATTGACGAGGTAAAGTGCGGCTTAAATTGTCCTCCCAGCTTAGGATTTATTTATTTATTTTGTATAGAAGATATATATGGTCAAATCCTGTTCTAATAATATTTTAAATACCACAGATTCATGAATGTATGCTAAGCAAGGCACCCCCTGTTCCTCAAGTCAATTCTTCACAGGCTCCCGAAGAACAACCTACAAACATAGATGGTGAAGCTCAGGTGAATTTGCAAAATGCTGGGGCCATACCCACTGGAGAGGTCCAAAATCCACCCGTAGCTGTAGGGGACAGGATTGTTGAAGAAGTGCATGAGGTCCCTGTAAATACTGATACCAGCCCTGCTAATGTTAGGGCATCAAGGGAGGTTCCATCCAGTGGCCTGGCTGATCAGCTGCTGCAAAAGCCGGAAAACAGGGCTCATAAAGCAGCTGATGATCGCTTGTTTACATTGGCTGCTGTTGGACTTACCATTGCAATTGTTGTTCTTTTGCTGAAAAAGTTTTTGAAATCTGGCGGACATGGTGCACTGTTCATGGACGGCTCTTAGATATGTAGATGATGTAAGCTGGCATTACAATTCAAGATAAATGCAGTATAGTTATTGGAATATATATCGCTATTTAAGGTTTTCATCTAAGTTCGAAGAGTTTGTAATATATATTATGATCTTCTTGACAATATTCCCAGTTACTGTAACTAATAAAATGGATATGCAACCCATTTGAAATTGCAAGCATGATCATCTTGTGGTGTCTGTGTTCTGAGCTATTTTATGCAGCCAAAAGCCAAAAGCCAATAGACGATTATATGAAATTTCGACTCTGTTAGTTAAATTTATACCGCTGCTAAGTAGGAATATAATTGAATGACCTTTGCATTGTTTCTAAGTTCTGTGCTACTATATACGCCACATTGTGCCTGATTGTTGGAATATGTAACATTAATTGGCTGTTAGGCTATGTTTGGTTGGGATGATTATTGAAAGGATGGACAATTTGGGAGAGAAAAGTGGGGTGAAAATGGAAGTGGAGGGTGTTTGGTTGGGAGTGGAAAATAGGGGAGAAATTTATTCTTTGTTTAATGTAATAAGGACATAAGAGTAGATTTATATTAACTTCATTTTCTATTTTCTCATTTTTCTTTTCAATCAAACAAATGAGTTTTCCATTTCTTTACTTTTCCATCCTCTCAACCAAATACAAATGAGAGAACTAATTATCTTCTATCTTTCCACTTTTCTATCCATTCCCTATTTTTTATTCTCCCACTTCTCTACCATTTCAACCAAATAGACCCTTAAAGTCATATGTTGAAGCTGTGTTCCCTAAAATGTTGTACAACATGCCCGTAGAAGTTTGATTAACAGTGAGAATACAATGAGGATTGTTGAATAATATGATTGTAGAAGTTTGATTAACAGTGAGAATATAATGAAGATTATTGTACAGTATGCTCTAACGAGGTTTAATATTGCATAAGGTGTCTTCCCAGCTCTTATGTTTTTTTTTTTTTATTATTTATAATTATGTTCAAATCCTGTTTTAATGATATTTTAAGTACCAAATACTCATGAATATATGCTAAGCAAGGCACACCATGTTCCTCAAGTCAGCTCCTCATAGGCTCCTAAAGAAAACAACCTACATGGCGAAGCTGTACAACTCCCTAAAATGGCACAATGCAAATATGCAACCAAAGCAAATACTAGGAAATATCACTGGTAAGCTTTAAGGATGTCAAATTAAATACGTGCATCAAAGGATAGGTTCAATGGTAGCCCAAAAGTTAAAAATATGTGGGATTTTGAATGAGAGGATTTTTACCAAATCAGTTCCAAAACCATTTGTTGCATTACTTTTCACGTCTCTACAAAACAAACTCTTCAAAATTAAAGGACCTTTACACTACATCATATATCATACTCCCAAAAAGTTACAGAATACCATAGAATTGTCCACTAAGATGGAGCAACCCAAATGCGAAGATTATGCAATTTAGATCCTTTGTTTGCCAATTCAATTGCTAACGAGTTGGCCTCCTCATAAACATCATAAACCACAATATCCATGTTACGAAACAAATCAAAAATTTCGAGTAAGTCTTCACGAATCTTCATTGGAGGCTCAATGCCATTCTTACTAACCCATCGAGTAACACTAGGATCGTTCCCCTCCACGACCAACCTTTTCACAGGAGGCATATATTGCAAACATCTCAATCCTTGCCGCAAACCCTCCACACTTGCAACTGTTGTGTCTGCTTCACCAAGATTACCACTATAAACAACCATACGGTCTTCAAACTCATTCCGAAAGATGCCACCAAAACCTGCAGGACTGTTCTTATCATGACCCTTTCCACTGAAATTTAGCTTTATCCAACCAGTGTGTGGTGGTTGCCACAAGCAACGGTGCCTACGAGGCATTCGGTAGTCTATATCCCAACATTCCTCAAAGTCATCATTCCACAAGAAAGTTTCGGAGAAATAGAACTCGCCACAACTGAAAATTTAAGAAAAAAGTAATTGATTGATCATTTTCATTTCGATGGTTCTAACCCCTGTGGTAAAATTAAAAACAAGCGAGGAATACCTTTAATCGACAAATCAAGTACTGTTCAAAAGATCTCTTTTAGAAAAGATAAATTAAAGAAAACATTTGGGTTTACCAAACGGGAGAAACTTACTTTCTAAGATGTATGTAGTCACATTGTTTCTTAAGAAATTTATTCTTCATTGTATCTTGTTTCCTCTGTATCTCTTTTGAAAATTGACCTTTATCATGAACAAACATAAACATGAGAATTAAAGATAGAAAAATAATATGTCCACAATATTATGGTCTATAAGATGTCCAAACTCATTTATTGTAGACCCATATAACAATCACTTGTAGAGCAATTAAAATAATTTCAATCCTAACTACAATCTTAGGTTAGCTATCCCTATTCATTTTAATAAGCAATTTTATATTGTAAACATGTTGTCATTCAAGGGTTAGACTTTCTGCCATAGACGTTAATTTTACTGTACTTCCATTTTCTCTCCACCTTTTCTGTCCTCACCATCCCAACAAAAATTCTAATACTAATAAAATGTAATAATGCATCAGGAAAAAGTGAAATAGATTAATTGTAATTACCTGGTAGTAAAGTTTCCATGTCAAGTTCAGGTTCTACATTGAAAAAGGTCCAAAATAAATTGGTAAATACCCAGTCAGCTTTTTTATTTTCAGGTCCACAGATCTTAAATTCTGACATATACTTCTTAATGAAGTCGAAGTGTTGTTGACCAGGACATACGCACAGTAAAATCATAGTATTAATCTGAGAAGGACACCAGTTTGCGTCCAACACATTACTTATATGACGCCTCTCGGCATAAGGCATATAGAACAACGTTGGTTTCTTAACTTCCCTTCGACACTGCTCATTAACTGAGAGAACCTTGCATCCTAGCTCCTCCATAACCAAACAATCACAAGGAGAAAACATTGGATCAAACACTTCTATTTCTCCAATCCAGCTAGGAAAGTCATTCTTCAATAAGAGCGCTATAGCAAGTTGATATTGTGAATGATAACTATACTCAATACTACCAAGAGCATAAATCACCATCAAAACGTGCGAATGTGATCCTAAAACACGTTTAAGGTTGCTTTGAATATCTGGGTCGTTTCTCAACTGATCAGTTATCTTGCTGTAAAATTCTGATTCCGCAACTTCTTTCATCGTGTTATGCATCTCGGCTAAAAGTCTACTAGCTTCATCTTCGGTGCTTATATCCCCTATTTGTGTTTCACAAGTTAAAGATTGGAATTTTTTAGCTTCCTGGGATGCCAAGATTGCAACAATGTCAAGCTTTAGATTGAAATATCGAACCCTGCATGGAGGGAAATCAGACGCTTCCATATTTCTGAACAACATGCATTCCTCCACAGACATATCGTGGTTAATATCTTGAGCCACGGTTGTGGTTGTGGATGTCTCAAAATCAATGGTCTCCATGCCCTGTGTGTAAGACTAAATTAATTTATTAATTAATTTGGTGACCCACTTTATAAGGCACATGTGATAAGTTAGAGGTTTAATGGGATATAAAAACATATCTATTAGTATCTTATTTGATTGATCAATTAGAGAAGTGGTTTCCTAACGTGACTCTAACTTTGATGGTGAAGTGGAGATTAAAGTAAACTAGAAAATTAGTCCTCTCTACTCATGAAGGTATTTAGTTTTCACATTATAGTTTACAGGGAATTATTAATATTCATTGGATCTTAAGAGAATTGCATCAATGGATCCAGATAAGTCTCATGACTATTTTATTGTGTTTTATATCAATGTGAAATCCATGATAGTTATAGATCTTAAGTTAAAATAGTTGTTGAATGCTTAACAATATAAAGAATTTTAAGTTTACACAATGGAGCAAAGAACATGATCTATAAGACTCAGAAATAGAATTTGGAGTAAATTAGCAAACAATGCAATATATTAGTAGCACACACAACAATCCACATGCATGCAAAATTACTTACCCTTTGGATTATATACTAGTCTGATTTTGGTCTATGCCTCTCTATGTCACTCACACGGCACCTTCTCCTATAGAACTGAGAGAATACAGAACTCAATATATCCTTTTAAAGGTATTTGATACTTATTTGGTATCAAATGAAACCATGTAAGTGGTATCAAAATCCAATAAATGTGAGACATGTTAGCAAAAACTAACTACCCCACTAATAAATGAAAGATTTGTGCTATTGTGTAGTTATTTTTATACACGTCTTTCATGAACTCAAAACTCATCTAAATCACTTCATTTGAATTAAGAACTAAACAAACTAGATCTTAGGAAAAACTTGTGGCTTATGGGACTAAGACTAAGAGCATTTGCATCAGGCTAGTCCTTTTTTTTTTTTTTTTTTTTTTTTTTTTGTTATAAAGACTTACAATACTTAAACCTTCAAAAGGACCTAACTCTTGAAGGCTTAAGCAAAGCTTTTAAACTCACACACACAACTGAAACTAAACGATGATGAAAGATATGTGATATGTGCTAAATCTAAATCACTTTATTTGAATTAAGAACTAAACAAACTAGATCTTAGGAAAAACTTGTGGCTTATGGGACTAAGACTAAGAGCATTTGCATTAGGATAGTCCTTATGCTAAAAATTTAGCTAAAGACACACAAAAAGCTTATACATTAGACTCAATAAACTAAAAAAAAAAATAACATTGTACAACACCACGCCACATCTAATGAGCATTGTTCCTTCCCAAAACTAAACCTTTTTTATTTATTTATTCTTTTCTCTCACTCACTCGCTCTCTCTCATAGCAAGCCATAGATCAGACCACCTTTGACCACCACACAATCTGACCGTCGACGACTCTCTCAAGATTCTCTACATGCTTGAGCCATATGCAATTCCCTCTTTCTTTTAACATCATCCAGTGATTTGGTGGTGTGAGCTTGAAAGTGGGTTTCATTGGTCTGGGTTCTGTGGGTTTGCAGTGCTAGGTTTTATGGGTTTCATTGGATTTGTGATTTTTCTGATTGAATTGGGTTTTGTGATTTTGTGATTTCACTGGCTTTTGTGATTTTGTTTGTTGTGAATGATGGTGATTGGCAAGGAATGGTGGTGCAAGTGGTTTGGGTAGTGTGTGTGTGGGGGGGGGGGGGGGGGGGTTCCATTTTTAACAAAAATGAATGCAACCACTCCAATTTCCTATAAGCATATGCAACATATTAAAATTAGGCACACATAATGCCAAAAGAGACATGCATGGTGATACATGTTCTGTACATTAAGCCTAAATTAGCCACATGGCTGGCCATGCAAAGATCTTCATTATAAAAGGGGGAGAGACCATTTGGAAAAGGGGACAGACTCTCTCTCTCTCTCTCTCTCTCTCTCACACACACACACACACACACATTTTCTCCTTCTTTTTAATTCTCTTAGAGCTCTAACCCTTTGAGGGATTATTTCCTTTTAGCCGAGGTGACCTTCCGGAGTACTCCCTTAAACCTTCCTAGGTACTCCCTCTGACTTGGTCGAGGTGCATTGGGCCGAGGACTCCCTTTGATCGAGATGACCTTCTGGCGTACTCCCTCAAACCTTCCTCAATACTCCCTCTACCTTGGCTGAGGTGCATTGGGCTAAGGACTCCCTTTGGCTGAGGAGACCTTCTAGAGCACTTTCTCAGACCTTAACAGGTACTCCCTCTAACTTGGCCGAGGTGCATTGGGCCAAGGATTCCCTTTGGCCGAGTTGACCTTCCGAGGCACTCTCTCAAACCTTCCCAGGTACTCTCTCTGACTTGGCCGAGGTGCATTGGACCAAGGACTCCCTTTGACAGGTATACATTCTTTGATTTTACTAGGTATACACTCTAACCTTTTAAGGTATCTGTATGGGCTAGATTTGAGTCCCTAGCCCAGACGATGGATGGACCTAGGCCCAAAAAGCCCAAAACAATGAATTTGTAGAGAGTGGGTTGGAAAACTGGGTTAAAATAAGTTGGGAAACAAATAAAGTAAACGCGATTGACAAGAACAGGAAAGTAGATTGAAGTAATCCAAAGAAAATCGTCCTCGGCACGATCTGAGGAAGTTAGTCCTTATATATTTCTCACAAGTTTGATTACAAAGTTGGTTCCTGATTGCTACAGTGTATCTCTCTTGATTTCTCGATCTTTTCTCCATGGAGGGTCTCTTCTATTATATAGTTCTCCTTAGACAATCTTGGCCCTTCACTTGTTGATCATCCAAGCCACCATTTGAGTGCTTGTCCCATCGGACACCCTCTCAGTCCTTCTATGCGTTGGGGTAGCCAATGTAACACTATTCACGGGTCTTCTCCACATTAATGCAGCCAGAAGTTAGCTGCAAAGCATTCAATGTGGTGGTAGTAGCTTTCTCTTTAGATATTTTAGGACTTCTCCCTATCTTGTGTTCCTATAGTGCTTATCCGTATCAACAGAATGTTCCTAGGATGTTCCCCTAGATGGCAGACCACCTCTACGAACCTCGGCCTTGGTTAGCCGAGGAGGCATAGTCCTTGGCCCAATCTCCTGGGTAGTTATGATCTAAACTGACTTCTTCATTTACTAACATAAGCTCCCTTGACAATGCCTACCCTTCTTGGTCAACCTTTAGTCCTCAACTTGGGCCCTAGGCCCATTATATGCATAGATAATGAGTTCCTGGGCCCAATACCCCTACAGTATCTTTTACCAATGACATCCTCATGATGTACTCAGTTTCAGCAAAGCTTCCTTCAAATAAAAAATTTATTGTAAGAAAGTCAATAGTACCATATTTTTACCCACTATAGGCAGTGATGTTGAAAGTGTGTTATGGACCTATGGTGTGTTGCTGCCAAAAGGGTGGGGAGGAGAAAAAAATTATATTTATTTTTAGAAAGATAAAAAATAATATTTAAATAGAGTAGAGAAATAAATATTTAGAGTGATTTATATGTCCATTTGTTAAAATAACAATAATGAAGTTTTTGGAGTTATTTTATCTAAAATGTTGGAGACTGATATTAATGCTTTAAGACTCTCATTTGCCTCAAAAATCTCAAGACCCAGACCAACAATGATATGCTCAACTCAACAATTCTTTATCAATGTGTCCAGATAGCAAGATTTGGTCGGATTTGGGTTTGAGTGATTAAAATTAATACTTTGATTTAAACCTTGAAAGATTTAAACATTGAAATCCTTGCATTTGAAATAACATCTTAGCCCATTGAATTTTAGAAATTGTAGTCACACTCCAAAATAACTTGAACAACCTAAACTAATGAAGTGACTAAAATACCTTAAGTTTCTAAAATGACCAAAATATCTTTAAAACCCAAAAAATGACTTAAATACCCCCAAACCTCTAAAATAACAAAAATACCTCCCCAAATTTCCAAAATGCCTTATATTCGCGAATTTTTTGAGCATGTCACTTGTCAACCACTGGAGGGGTGGCTTTATTAGACCAAAGCTTGTTTTTATGAGTCAAGCTCGAAACTCAACAATGTCTACTAGTGTACTTTATGCATGAAACAAAGCCCAAAGTCCAAGTAATGGAGTATGGTTAGTAAAGGAACTTCAACTTTTATTTAGCAATAAGGTTATTATCATAATAATTAGATTTTGTGACAAGTTAAAACAAAATAATTTATATTAAGTGATGAGATCAATGGAAGGATGTATGTCTAACATTAAAGAAAATTAAATAAAAAAGAAGAAAAAAAAAGTTGTATGTGTTCAATGCTAAAGCATCATTGAAGCCATATATGTCTAGTGGTAAGATTATGAGATAGCCATGTATCATCTATCATGTCTTCTGTTCTGATAAATGTTGTAGAGACTAATACTTTAAAAAGATACATCCATTGGTCATAAGAACTGGTTATGGCTTTATGAGTTAGTATATTCTGTTGGATTTCAGGAGGTAAAGTGTTGTGAAATTTTAAAGTACTTGCAAGTGTACGAACCGTACCGAAGTATAGTTTGACAAGAACGAGGTCGAACCCATAGGGACTTGAATGAACGTAAGAAAATTAAATCAAATCTTAACCAAATTAAGCCTAATCTAGTTTAATAAAAATTGGTTGTTTTGAAATTAAATAAACTAAGCAAATAATAAAATTAAGCAAATAGTTAAACTAAGCAAAAGATATAAAGCAATAAAAAGATCTAAACAATCAAGGGAAAGGAATTAAGGTTTTGGAATCCGCCTTGTAAGTCATATCAGCATATATTTATGATCATTAATTTTCCCAACCACTGCATGATAATCTAGAAATCAATCTTGCTATCATGGAAAATATTCTCATTAAAATCCTTATTTTAAAAATCAAAAGCATGTTCTTCTTTGCTTCTTAAGTATAAAACCAAATCATCAATTGTATCCATAGCCAAACAAATCACAAGATATATCCAATTCTAAAAATCAAATCATAAATTGTATCCATTGATAGACAAATCACAAACGATATCCAATTTTATAATCAAGAATTAATAAACCAAGCATTCAATTAATTAAGAAAAATCCTAAATCATGAGAAAAACATGATTGAACTCATATCTAGAATCCCATCTTAGTCAATTGATATGAAGCAAGAACAATTTAAATCATTAAAGAACAACTATTGTGGGAAAAATCATATCACATAAATATTACTAATAATCCTTAACAAGGTTTCATCCTCAACCCTAATTATAAATTTAGCTACTCATAGTAATTGAAAGAAAAAACGAAAATAAAATACTAAACATTAAACTAGACAAATAAAATAAAACTAACTGTCATGGAAGAGGTAGCCGCAGCTCTCTATACATTCAGCCCTCAGCCCTAGCACTAGCCTCCCTAAATTTTTCCCTAAAGAGCCTTTAAATAGGTCAAGGAATCCTATTACAAGTTGAATTCCCATTTGGAGAAAATCCCAGATTTTTAGGCTTCACTTAACCGACGATTTTGGCCCATTTAACGTCTGAATTCGGACTTTTGAAAAACTATAAAGTTGTAGCCCTTTAAGTTAACTTTCCAGCCCAACTTGAATTATCTCAATTGGACTTTTGAGCCGAAAGTTATGCCAAAAATACTAACTGATGTGCAGTCTGGAATCCTAATCCGAATTGGACTTGGATTTGGTGCAAATTTCCTTTGATTCCCTGCTCCGATTGGACTTAAATTTAATTGGGTTGGTCTTCTTTAACTTCGTCATGGCCCTTGTAAAAGTAAAGTCCATTAGCTTTCTTCTTTGCACAAATCCACTTATTTAATTCCATTCTCCTACAAAAAAAAAGAAAAAGAAAAAAACAAATTCATGCAATAAGATTCAATTAAGCACAAAATTGATTATTCAGCATTATTCCAAAACCAAATATAAAATGCATGAATTAACTCAAAATGAGTATGATAATGCTTTCTAACAATGATATAAATATGCAAAATTAAGCTATTATCAATGCACATCATAAAGTTCTAATGCCAAGTGTAACACCCCGACCCAATTTAATAATTAAACTATATGTTTAAGTGGTTAAGTATTATTAATATTTTAAGCCACTTACTTACTAAAATTAATATAAGAGTATTTAATAAACATATTATTTTATAATGCCATTGAATAAGGATTGTAGAGTATAAATAATTGAAATGGCTTTTTGTATTATAAATATATACTTAGTATGTGCAAAACTATATTAAGTGGTTAAGTTATGAGATATATATATATATATATATATATATATATATATATATATATATATAGTTGTTGGTGTTTCAACTATGCATGATGCATGAGATATTATAGTTGTAATTTCACTTACACATGCAACCAATGGAAATCCAACACATCATGCCAAAGTACCATGCAATGAACAAACTCCACCTCATCTCTTCTTTGATTTTCTCAAAGAAAAGAGAAGACTTAAAAAGCTCTCTCTCCCTCCCACAAATCCACGGATCCATGTATCAAAAGAAAGATAAGTCTTCATCTTATCTCTTCTTTGACTTTTAAATGTAACTAGAATTTCCATGAAACTCCCATGCTCTCATTTTTCCACGGGTCCACACAAAAATCTGAAATTCTCACCTATTTTGCTCTCTTTTTCTCTTAAGGAAAGTTCTAGGAAGCTACCTTGAGTCTTCTCTTGAGTCCAAGGGTTCACACACCAAAATAAAGAAAATTCTCTCAACTCTTCTCTCACTTTCATTCCCACGGGTCCTAAACCAAAAGAAAGAAAATTCTCTCAAGCTCTCTCTCCCACTTATAATTTTGGGTCCAGCCACTAGGAAATGGGGAAATCCTTCCATGCAAGAGTGATTCCATTTCTTCTTGGAACCAGAAATTTGGTAAGGGTCTAACTACTCTCACGTTAGAATCCATAATTTCTTCATGGAATCTTTAGTATTGGTATTTGTGGTTTGTGAAATTGGGAAACTTGTAAGTCTATATATATATATATATATATATATTGTTTTAAGAAGCTTGGAAATTGTGTTGGTGATTTGTTGAAGGTAGATTAGGGTTTTTCCTAACTAATGATTTTATATGATTAAGGAAGTAAGAAAAGTTAGGATGAGTATTTTTATGCTGCTGCTGGGATTTTTGGTTGTGTTATTTTGCTCTAAATGGTTAAATGACTAAGTATAAGTTTTTTATAACATGTCTAATGAGTGTATAAAAATCCCCATATGAAAATACCATTGTTTGATAATTGTTTGTGAATTTAAGAGAAAAACGTGCAAAGCTGTCACTGTGACAGATTCTGTGTTCATGCATGGTAAATTATGTATTAAATTGAATATAGTGAATTTGGAAGCTAGGGATATTTCCTATGGAATCTAAGACACATATGATTATTATGGAAGTGGTCTCACAGAATTTGGATGAATATAAAAATAATGATTTAATTTATAATTTGCATGAAATTCTGTCAGGACAGATTTGAGTATGCTGTCTTGCGTGATTTTTAGTAAATCATGAGTTTATGATTTGACTCCGAAATTTTTATGGTATATAATGAACATAGAGGGGAGTAGTTATATAAAATTTCATGACAATTGGATGTGTTTGGACAGCCCGTTTGTATTTTACAAATGGGGCATATGCTGCTGGAATAGAACAGTGAACAGTAAGGGACATGCCTAACTTTGAGGATTTAATTCTCAAGTTAGGGTGAATGTTTTGAGCTATAATTTAATATGCTCATCCTTTGGTATGTTAGAATCATATATAAATTTTATGTATTGGTTTCCCTATGATTTAGTACATCATGTTGTCTGATGAATGTATTTTGTATTTGTAGGAACCTCTTTGAGGGTTAGTACTCAAAGGAGGAGTTCTAAACCATGTGACAGTTGTATTTATGATGCTGTTTTGTCTGACATGTTGTATGTTACCATATGAATGTATATGGTTACATGACCATGCTTAAAGGATTCTATGTTATGCATGCATTATTGCCCTAAGCGCAAAGCATCTTTTGAAATGAAGTTGGCTTTTCTAAAGATATGAGAATGATGGCTTTCTTTGATTTGGTAAATTATTTGTTAATGTGTGCATAATATGTTTGTGGGAACCTCGTTGAGGTGGGATTAGGACTTCCTTGATTCTAAGAGATAGGCTTTGAGATGAATGTGAAGTTGATGATAAGGAATTATAGATAGTAATAAGCTTTGATATTTAGTTTAGGTGTTACCAGTATCTAAGTCAAAGCTCCTTCGACTGTAGGCTCTCGGTTCCTCTGCTTTCAGGTAAGGGATAAGTTATATGGGCATTTGGTAAGTCATGAGGTTATTTTAAAGTATATTATGCATTAAAATGTTTTTGATTAGAGATATGGCATATAAGCATTATTCTGAGAAAGATATGTTCGTGAGTTCTCGAAACCCTATGTATATGATTTAAGCATATTGATACTATTATTGATTCCACGAACATGATGTTTAAAGAAAAGAATGGAAATGCTATTATTATGAAATGTTATGGAGAATAAGAAATTTCAGTATGATGTAAAGTATGAAATGTTTTCGGGTTACGTCCTCTGGTGATCTGAACTCTGCTAGTAGGGGTTAATTACTAGCTTTCCATGGAAAATGTTATATGATTGGCCATTAAGTGGGACTGGCTCTGCTGTACCCGCCCCTTGTTGGTTACGGCCAACTTGTGGGGGAAGCCAACCTACCCCCATGGTTGGAAGTTATGTATTATGATGTGATCCCAGGAATACCTGGCATTGTGGGGAATGCTGGATGCCTAGCACCGTGGTGCTAGAAGCCTCCCAAATAAGTACAGACTTATCAGATATGGACTAACCAATATGATATGAGCAGCTATGTTATGTTATTAATCATGAGAGAATTATTTTGTTTAAAATGAATTATGAAAAGTCAAAAGCTCTCATGAAAATAAGAAGTTTCTGATGAAAGGAAAGCTGTTCATTAAAGATAAAAGTTCTGAAGTTCTGTTATGCTATAAAGATAAAGATTCTGATGAAAGTACAAGTTATGTTTAAAAGTTATCAGATATTTGTTTTATGAAACGTTAAGTTTTATGACCATGAAAGATATAGCATTTTATGAGAATGAGTTTATAAAGAAAAGTTTTCTTATTAGTCAAGATGTTTCTAATTTAATACAAAGTTGCCAATTATCTGATTTAAGTTAAAATAATTATTTTGTAATAAGAATATATATGTGGTGACTTTGTAAGAAATTAAATAAGCTTAATCCGAAAGGTTTTGGTAATATTAAACCGATAAGAAAAAGGAGAACAATTATTTTATATGAAGAGCGTATAAGCTATTATTATGAATAGTACAAAAAATACTATGCATGAAAAGATGTTCTCCTATTCGAATATTCATAGAATGAAATGATTTGATTTACATGCATCCTTATTGAATTCTCATATATCTTACCTTTACTGAGCTGTGTAGCTCACCCCTTCCACTCTTTCAGTTAACAGGTTTTATTTTGGAGCAGAGGGAGCTTTAGTCGAGTTTGGAAGGAGCTAGTTTTAGTTTGTAATGTATAGATCCTAAATTAGCAATTTGATGTTAGGATTTATAGCATTGTTTATTTTAAGATCTAATGAAAGTGTATACCTTAAAATATTAAGAGATGTATTATGTGAAATTTCGAATTTGAACAACTGGTGATTTATGTTATTCTTTGAAGTACAGTGTAGATGCTCTGAATGTCAAGTGAAAGGTTATATAATTTAAGTAAAGAAACAAGGATTTAAAGAAAGAGGAAAGCTTTTGTAAAAGTTTTGAAAAAGTTAAGTTGGTTCTTGTTAATATCAGGTTTAGGCTTGATATTAGCATGCCGGTCATGGTCACAAATCCGGGTATCGGGTTTGGGGCGTGACACCAAGTCCCCTTTTTTGTTGAATCTTACGGTGGAGCTTTGAAAAGCTTGTTCCCATAATATAGCTTTTTAGAGACTGTGATTCTGTCTTTGTGGAGCTTGAATCTCCATCCTCCTTGCCAAGGAGTTGACAATAGAGTGCTTTAATAAATGCACTTGTACTAACAAGATGTAATTCCAAAGCCTTAAGGGTCTGTTGGAATAAAGGTTTCTGTCTAAGGGTGAAAGCTGCTTGAAGATTATTAAGAAGTAATTTAATATGAAAAGGAAGGTCTGTAAATTCTCTATTCTGAAAAGTGAGATCAGTGCGGAGCACTTCTTGCAGAATTTCACTTTTTTCACCACATGAATACATTGCCTCTGCCAACAATGTATCTTGAAGGGATATTGTCTCAATTGAAACACCTTCATGCATATCCGAAATCTTTACTAAAGGCTTTCAGATTTGTTTGGGTTGCACTGCTGGTGCCTTGCCCTTTCCTTTCATGTCTGCCTTGGAGGGTCTTTTATTCATAGCGGTCTGCAATTGGGTTTTGGGAAAAGGATTATGTTTTGAAATATCATTTTGAAGATAAATATTTTCTTGCAAAGCTTCTTTCAAATTCATTTTTAAAATCCTCTTGCCAATGTCTTTCTGTAAAATTCCTTTATAATGTTTTATAAGAAAATTATTTTTAAAATGTAAAGCATATATGATAGAACAAACTTTTTTCTCTACACTTTTGTGCTGTCGCTGAGTAGTGGTATAAGAGTAATCCTGACAAAGTCTGTCAGTGTCAGTGTCTGGAATTTAAAAACTTTGCAAAATCTGCCATAATTTTATCTGTTTTGTATGTCTTACTATATGTCTCACTCTGCGAGAATATGTGAAATAGAGCTTCTCCATAAAGTCTTTTATCAATCACTATAATAGTTTGGGGAAAATCTATTAGGGACTTATAATTAACTTTATTTGTCAAGAAATTAAATCTGTCTTTGTTCAAGAAATTATCACAATTAATATGTTCTTTAATGATTAGAAGAGGAGAATCTGTCAAGATTTCTTTTATTAGGACATCTGTCATATTAGTATTTGAGATTATTGTAAAAAGTATAAGTATGTTATTAATTATAACCTTGATAGGTATATCTATCAAATCGTCAGTCCATGCATATTGATTAAAAGAGATTGCAATCATATTTCCATCTTTTATGCCTTTTCTACTAATTTCTTTTTCATAAGGTGTTTGGACTATATGCCAGTGTCTATGCAAAAAATAATTGGAGAATAAGAACAAATCTCTGTCTCTATATCTTGTTTAAATTTCTGTGTCATTATCTGTCAATTGGTCATCAAGTGATATTTATGTCTTTAGAGATGACAAACTTCTTTCAGTTCTATAGATAGTGGCATTATTGAGAGAATAAATTTCTTTTGGGATAAGGGGTAAGATGAAATTAAAAAGTACATTAGTTACATTAGTTTTAATTCCTTCGCCTGTTTCTAAAAAGGGGTAAAGCAAGTCTATAAAGGAATTTCTTAAAACAACTTTGGAAGAAAGGTTTTTAACAGCATCAAAACGTATACCGTCATTACAAATGTGAATCTTTCATAATTTTTTAAAGTTATTAGTCCTTCTTGTATATAATTCATGTCAGCACTTGAGTCTATCAAAGCAACTTCTATCAAAGAAAACTCTTTATTAATTACTTTGTCAACTAAAATCAAGAAATTCTGTCTATTGTTGTCATTGTCCAAAATATCTTTTTCTAATGAAGGGGGGTCTATCATGGGTTTAGAAAATTCTTTCAAATTTATTATTTCTGCAATATTTTGTTCATTTATATTTGTGGAATTATCCTCTTTTATTTCTTGTTTTACCATTTTTGCTTCTGTCATTAAGTCTTGTAGAGTTACAGGTTTTATATCTACTCCATCTTGTTTCTTTTTTGTCTTTTCTTTCTTAGCTTTTTCTTTCTTTCCACATTTCGTAACATGGTGTCCATAATTTCTACACTTAATACAGGCAATAGGTATGTCTATAGAATGTTTTAATTTTAGGAAATAGTCTTTTTTATCTTTTAGGTGATTGGGTAGATTATCTATCAATTTCATTATTATGTCTTTTAGTTTCCTTTTTCTTTTATTGACTTTAAGTGGGTTAGTTGATTTTAGTTCTGTCTTTCTCTTAACTTGGTCTATCTCTTTTTGATGAACATCAAATATTTTCATTAATTCATCTATTATATCTTTCTCAAATTCTAATTTACTGATTTGTTTAACAATTTTATTATGTCTACCACATTGTTTTTTGGTATGTCCATATTCTTTACATTTATGACAAATAGTATTGTTAATATGTCTGTCATTTTTCTCATTATCTGATGTCTTAGTAGTATTTAAAACTGTTATGTCTCTTTTTCTGTCTAGATCTAAAGGTGTATTTAAAATTTCTATCTTTTTAATTAATTCTGCCAAACTATCATTTTGGGTATATATCATGGATCTTTCAATTGATTTTAGTCTTTCATCAATTTTTTCTTTTAAACTATTATTTTTCTTGGAATTATTCTTTTTTTCTTCTTTGTTGACTACTTTTACTTTTACGACACTATAACTATTATGTTCTTCCTTTTCTTTTAGACTATTAGTATTTTTCCCTCCTTTGTTGACTATTTCTCTTGATTTTAGTCTTTCTTCTTCTTTTGTATGTTACTTATACTTTTTACTCATCTATATTTATATATTACTAAAAGCTGAAGCGTAGCGTTTAATGCTACTGCTCTCACATTGCGCCACATCATTTTAAAAAAAAATATAATTTGTCCTACAATTTTAAAATGGTTCTTACAATTTTCAACCCTATAAATCACAACCCTATAAATGCAACCCACTACTTATTTATTTACTTCCACTATCACCCTATAATAAATCCAGTCCACTACTTATTTATTTACTTCCACTATCACCTTATAATAAATCTGCATAATTAATCTAGCCCACCTCTTATTTATTTAGTTCCACTATCAAGCCCAACAACCTAAAGCCTTTTCAGTTTAGCTTAAAGGAAAATAAATAAATAAAAAACGTTGAAGCCTTCAGGGTTTTGCTTGACTAAATAGAAACGTGAGGAGATAGAGAGTTTGAAGATTGTAACATGGAGGGAACCTTAAAGGGGAAAAAAAAAGTTGAAGCCTTCAGGTATTGCGTGAGAAAACAGAGAGTTTGAAAGCTACCCACCTTCCTGCTCTATCGTTTCGCAGTAATGGCTGTCTATCCGATTTCCTTCCTTCCTGTCTTCCTTTCCACACGGTGTATAAATACTGACAGAACTTGCCTTCTTCGGTTGAGGTATCTCTACATCTCAGTTCTTTTTTGCCCCATTATTTTGCTTTATGGTTTCTGTTTCCCTTATTAGATTTTGTTATAATTCTATGTGATTCCAACTACTTAGTGTGACTCTGATTTCTTAGTATAGTGTTGTGGTGTTTGCTTCCACTGTCTACTTCAATATCATGATTGTATAACATGGATTGGGTTTTAGAATCAAAGCAAATTGTTTTCCTGGTGTTTCAATTTTTTGCAGTAATTTTTTTGCATAATTGTGTTTATTGTGGTCTTTGGTTTAGACTTGGTTTGATATTCATGGTTTTAATTTTAAGTCACTGTGCAAGTGTTTTTATTTTGTGATAAGATTGTGTTTTTTAATCGAGATTTATAAGGCTGCTATGGTGTGGCTGATTGTTTACGACATCTTTTTCAAGGTGTTGAATTTTTGATTGCTGGGTTTTTTAATTAGATCTCTACCTCTTTTGGGTCTGTTGAATTTGAGTTTTTTGATTGCTAGGTTTTTAATTCTATTTGCTTCTGCTGTTTTTCAACAATTGATATCAGAGCGTACTTCAATATCATGATTGTATGACATGGATTGGGTTTTAGAATCAAAGCAAATTGTTTTCCTGGTGTTTCAATTTTTGCGGTAATTTTTCTGCATAATTGTGTTTATCATGGTCTTTGGTTTAGACATGGTTTGATATTCATGGTTTCAATTTTAAGTCACTGTGCAAGTGTTTTATTTTGTGCTAAGATTGGGTTTTTTAGTCGAGATCTATAAGGCCTAAATCTCTCTCCCCACCTAAGATGTATCAGTTTCAACTTCCCATTAAATATGTAATTAACTTGACATACGTCTGGAAAGTTGATGCATCTCATTAAAATACGTCTTTCAAGAAAAGCAAAACATTATAGTAAACATTTTATGCATCCTATTAATCTAGGTGGTTCTTACTTGCAAGTTTCAACTAACCATTAAATATGTAATTAACTTGAAAGACGTATTGTAAAATGTTTCTCTTATTTAGTTCATTAGTTAATTACATACTTCAAAAAATTAGTTCTTTAGTTCAAATTAGTTAAAAAATTTGTTCTTTAGTTCAAATTAGTTTTTTTTTTTTTTTTTTAAAAAAAAAAAGCTGAGCAAATTAGTTCTTTAGTTCAAACATTATATAAACTAGTCGCATACCCGCGCATTGCGAGAATGGTCTCATTAAATATTTTATTAAAACTATAATTTTAGTTATTAACAATTGGTTTTTTATTAGTTTTTAAGTTAATAAAAACCTTAAATGTACCTTTTTTTTTACTTTTATACACGCACACACACGCGCGCACACACACACACACACACACACATATATATATATACATATATATATATATATATATATATATATATATATATATATAGTGAATCTTTACACATACTTTTAAGAAAACTCTATATATTCCACATTTTTGGATGCATAAAATTATAGACTACTATTCCATAATGATAGTGGCTAATTAATTTTATATATTTTTTTTAGTGATCTCATTTGTAACGCTTCTTACCATTATCATGTATTTACTAACCGATGATTTGCATAACAAAGATGATAAATGAGAGGTAGCATTGTTCAGATTTTCTAAAGTAATAGTGTATGAAAATTATATATATATATATATATATATATATATATATATATATATATATATATATATTATATAAATAAGGTTAAATGAAATGTCAAAAAATGGATTTTTAAATTTTCTAACTTTATTTCTTATGTAATTTCTACTACTATCAAAGAACATCTCTTTTTTGGTTATGATTAATATGGTTTTTATATTTAGAGTTTGATTAGTTTTAAATTTAAATTTAGTACAATGATTTTATTTAATTGTTGATTTAATTTTTTAAGTGAATTTAACGGTTTATGTTACTACATTGTAAAGTTTTTAATGTTCTTCACATAATAATCTCTATTTTATTTTTTACTTCTCCTTACAACCTCTTTGTTTTCCAATCAACGATTACTAATTGACGTTTGGTTTTTTTTCTTTATCTACTCTTTATTACTTTGTATTGGTTTTTTTCTATACCATCTCTCTCTCTCTCCATTGGCAACCTATCGTTTTCCAAAATTTGATGATGATTGGTTTTTTTTTTTTTTTTTTTAATTTAGTGTTTCTAACTTGATTTTTTTTGTATTTCATTCTTCTTTTGATGCATTGGGTGTGAGAATGAGTGTTTCCCTAGCATTACTCCACTTAATGTGGACAATTTTATTTATTTAATTTAGACAAAATATTATATTTTAAATTTTTTAAAATAAAAAAGGAGTGGAAATATAAATAATTTAATGATATATATGGGGATGTGGCTGAATTTAAATGTTAAATAAATGATATGAGAAAAAAAATACATACCAATAAACACTAACTTATCCAAATAATTCTATGTAATATAATAATAGTACATTCTTATATACTATTTTTAATTATTTATAATGCAATATGATAATATTTAACAATCAAATAAGTCATTAAAAAAAAAAAAAAAAAAAAAACTTAACACGCAAAACTAAATCCCATCAACCAAAATAGAGTTCTAAAGAATATAAAACTTTATCAAGCTAAAATAGAGATGCAAGAAATATAAAAATAAAAATCCACCAAAAAATTGAGGGAGAAAGAGTGGGAGTGGGAAATAACCACTTTTTTGTGAGAGAAAATTATGTAAAGAATGGAAGAGTGAATGACAAATTTATACTAAAAGGATGATAATAAAAAGAAACAAAATGAAGGAAGATAAAAGTAAAGAGGAAGAGTGATATCATGGGTAGAATGTTTGGGGAGATGAAAAGGTAAAGAGAAGGAGAAAGGTTGGAGAAAGTGTAAATGTTAAAAAAAAATGAGTACAATTTGATGAGCACAATTTTCTTTTATTTGAATTTAAGTAAAATATTACATTTAAAAAAAAAAAAACAAAAAGAGAGAGAAAATATAAATAATTTAATGATAAAGAGGATGTGGTTGAATTTTAATATTGAGTAAAATAGAAGAGAAAAAAAAAAAGAAGAAAAATTAAAAGATGTAACAATAAACACTAGATTATCCAAATTATGCAATGTAATGGAATACTATTATATTTTTATCTACTATCTTTAATTTTTTATAATGTAATCGGATAAAATTTATTAATCAAAGAGCAAAATAATAATACTAATAACTTAAAACACAAAACTATACGTATCAACCTAAATTAGAGTTCTTAAAAACACAAAAATTTATCAACCTAAAGCGGAGATGCAACAAAAAATAAAAATCCACCAAAACATTGAGAGAGAGAGAGAAAGAGAGAGAGAACCTTTTTGTTAGAGAAAAGTATGCAAAGAATGGAAAAGATTGACAAATTTATAGTAAGAGGGAAGGGGTAAGAAGAGACAAATAAAGGAAGATGAAGGGAAAGATGAATAACAATATTAAAGTAGAGGGTAGTGGGGAGATGAAAAGGTAAGGGAAAAAGAAAGGTTGAAGAAAGTGTAAATATTTAAAAAATAAGAGAATGTAAAAAAAATTATAGGAAAATTGGAAATAAAAAAGAAATATATATAGATGTTAAAACCAACAAAGATGAATATGTAGAGTCAATAATCTATTTTATATATATATATATATATATATATATATATATATATATATATATATATTGTAAAAAAAATAGGAATAAATAATAATTATGTGACGAATGACGTGGCGATGAGGTGGCGCAACAAGAGCTCAGCAGCAATAAATTCAACGCTTCAGCTTTTAGTAATATATAGATATAGTTTATGTCCTTAGTTCTTTTTTGAGCAATACATCTTCCACATATTTTCAATACGTCTTTCCCATTTAATATCTGAAGTTGAAAGTATGTAATTAATTTATGAAAAAATATTATTAATTAATTTTATAGATCTATTTCATGTGAAAATGATATATTTTTAATGGCAATTTTTTTAATGAAATTGGAAGAAAGGCCTAAATTGCAGGCAATTTTTTATTTGTAGTATCTCGATAGGGGATATGTAACTTTTAAATTTGACAATTTTTAGACTACTATTGCATACCGTTCAATTAGAGGCATTTGTAAAAATGTTCAAGCCCAAGCTAGTGATAATTGAATGATTACTCTTTACATTACTCTGATCAAATAAGCTGCATTTACTCAAGAACTTCTCCATTATTAGATTTGGTCACATGTATTTATGGTTTCTGTTTCCCTCATTGGGTTTCCATAATACTTTTTCTATGTCTTTTTATTTTTATACTTTTCTTGGGAATTATATACAATTGAAAAGTTGTTTGACAACATTGCAAATGATCAAACGACAATGAAACTTGATCATAGCACAACAGTAAGCTGTCAACAATTACAAACTTACCATTATTTGCAAAATCAAACATTGTGTTTTAATCCATAGACTGTGTTTTAGGAACCACCACAAAAGGATGAAATCAAGAAAAGTCCAAAACAGACTTCCGACAACAAAACATTTGAAGTTATTGATACAAAACCATCCCCACACACAAATAATGATCCAAGTGATCCACCCACAAATAATGCTGATACCACAACAGTAAGCTTTCTATTGCTATATTTATTTGCAAATTCATTCAAAAAAAATATCTACAATATAATTTAATAAACATATTTTGGTGTAGGAAACATTGGAGAATTATGAAATCAAGAAAAAAGTAGATCAAACTTCAGACAAAAACACATTTCAAGTTCTTGATACAAAACCATTAACAAACGCAAATAATGATGCAAGTGGATCAAAACAAGAAAACAATGATGATGCCATCCCATGAATGAGTTCTGGCCTCTAATGTTGAAGATGCGGAACCAAATGACGATAACATGTTCCTTTAAGATCTGATCAATCATTGAAAATCTACAAAACAAAAGTCATCAAAGAAGAAGAAGCTTCAAAGACGCAAATGATATTGGAATTTTATATTTTCCTACCTATATGAACTCATTTCAGAGTTATATTATTTCTTCATATTGTGTCAAAAAAAATCAAATCAAATACTTTCCTTCATTAATAATAAAAGCTTTTTGGAAAATCAAATTGTTATCCAATTAAGTATTAGCACTGATAAAATCAATACCAGCTAGCAACTATAGCTACTTCTATTTCATGAAATATACTCATTTAAGTTTAATTACAAACTTCATTATTTGACAATCAAAACATCATCTTTTAATTTAACATCTAAATTAAACCACATCCTCCAAATCTATTAAAATATATATATCTTTTTTTCTCTCATCTTTTAATTTTTTTTATTTATAAAAAACGTGTTGAAATACAAACAATGTTGTATTTAAAAAAAAAAAAATTAAATCTAATTCATTTAGGTGGATTTCATTTGATTTAGGAACCTAAATATACTACCATCAACTACTGTGACAAAATCTTACCCATTACCACACATATACTGCTTTCAATAATTGATTCATTAGTAATTTTTAATATCAAATTTTATATATGAATGTCATTAGAAAAATAAAAGGACCTCTTTATGTTGCTCAATAGTGCTGTAACTTAACAGCCAAAAACAATATTTTATTTTACCTTTAAACATAATTTACAAATTTTTATTGTATAGACTCTTCAACATCCTCTGTTTTCGATTATCTAATAAATTAGTTCATGAAAGTATATTACCTTTGCATTTATTTCAAAACCTACACCACCCCAATCCGAATCAAACATGAAGCTTTCAAATCATTTGCCTCTCACAACCAAATACTTCAATTATTTATGACAATTTCCCATTTTTAAAAATATAATGAACCTATCATCTCTTCTCCATAATATTCTAATATTCTTACAATTAAAATCATACAAATATTTTATTGTTATTGTGGGGGCCTGTCAATCAGCGGGCCCATTAAGGTCAGGATCGTTGGGCTTGTGGCCCATCCGAGGATGTGCATCCTTCCGAGGAGGCCATGTCAGGTCACAAGGTAATTGCCGAAGGGGGGGGATGGTCAATATCACGAAGGTAGAGTTCTATGTTCGTCCGAGGACGCTATATTCCTCGGCAGTACGTGTTCGAGGACGAACAGGACGCACCCTTGTTACAACCAGACCCCAAAATTACGTCACCACTGAAGATAAGGATAACAGACTACGGGTCTAAGAGAAAAGGAAAACAAATATCTGTAACTACAGCTGCCTCCGCATTAACTACCTCTCAACCAACTCTCTGGCCGCATTAATGTGGAGGTGATACCTGAACAGTAGGGAGGCAGCCTTACAGCTGCCCACAGGAAGTTACAGGAGGCGCTAGATGGGACAGAAAGAAATCCTCCGAACCTAACCTACACGTATGCGGTGAGGATGGAGTACAAAGGGTGGTATATAAATTGAAAGAGGAACACGAAGGAGGGGATCGGAAGATAACAAAGAGAAAAAGAACGAAAAGAGAGAAAGGAACGGTATCGATCAAAAAAAAAACCAAAGGATCTTGTGGTGCCAGTTTTTAGCTTAAAAACGAGAGGTTAACCTAGTTCTTTACACCCACGCTCTACAAATCATATTGTGAGGGCCTATTTACGTGCGAACCCAGTATCGTTCTTGGGTCGCTCCAAATCGTGTCCTTACAGTTATCAACTAAAATTATTTAAAAAATCTATATTACGTCATCCTGTTTAAACATAATTTATATGAATCTATTAAAAAATGGTGGCAAGTATATCTTTCATTGTAAAAAGGCAAAGGTTGAAGAGGATGAAGATTGAACAATTCAAACAACTCCTGCACTAATGAACATCACTCACACACTACTTCAAGGTCTGTCTTCAAGTAGCCACATGTTTATGTTATTACACCATATCATGGGACAAGATATAAATCTAAAAAACAAACTGGCAATCACCAAAATTAATAACTTTGTCTTAAGTAACTGATGTGGACATTAATCAATTTGCAACTATTTACATGTATTTAATAATATAATTTTTGGGTCCCTGTTGTATAGATATTGTCATAGGAACGTTATAGGTTGTGCTATTTAGCATATACAAATTATTAGGATAGGATACATATCTTAGTGTCTTTTGTCCTATTCTGTAGAGATTTCTTTTACCTATCTCTATTCATTTGGATGCCTCTCTTTCAGTTACTTCTACCAAAATTCAATACCTGCTCAATAGATATCCAACGGTTGTAAGTGAACTTTTGTTGCTTGATATTCTCCTTATTCAAATAGTCAAGAAAATGAATAAACTTCTCCCATTCTCTTCTCTGATTTAAAGAATAGAAAATCAACTCACAGGTGGCAGGGTAATACTTTCTTAATTACTTCATGATTTGCCTAAATGAAGTTTCACATTTCTTCTAATTGGGAAGTAGTTGCTTTGTCATAATGGTATGAGCATACTATACCTTTTCAGACGGTAATTTAACTTAGTTGGTATTTTTGTTTTTTTCCTAAATTTTTAGTATTACATATACAAATTTTAGAAGTCATAATTTTTCTAGAATGAAATTTAACTTTTTAAATATGGGGATACAAAATAAATTGAACTTGAACCAAATTGTAGGCATGAAAAGTATGTTTAAAGGAAAATAAATGTTTCTCAATTTTATAATATAGTATTAAAATATGTATTTTTTTGGCACATTAATTTCTTAATATGTGTTATTTGTTTTAAAAAACAGCGGCAAGCGATTCAATCGGCTAACCAAAAAAACAAAAGTTCTTCAGCACATCAATCTAACTAGACCGTTTCAAAATCCTTTATTCCTTCAAAAAGATGAAGAAAAGCTCATTCATCAATGCTTTGGGGTTGGAAACAAACAAGCACTATTTTGGGGCGAAGCTCACAAATATTTTGTGCAAGGTAAAACTAAAGCAGGAAAAGAAATCCTTCTTCAAGCAAACAAAGAAGGGAACAAAAAATGCAAAATATGGACTCACAATTGCACTCTTATGTGAATCAAATGAGGAAGGAATCCAACTACTATTATCAATTCTAAATCAACAAGATGGGAAACAATTGCTACAAAACTATTGACAAATCTTTCAATATACAACTTTTGGAACAAAAACATTTTGCATCCCAAAAACCCAAGCATGCAAGAAAAATAGAGTAGGTCATTGGGATCGTGACTACCCTTACCCTTATGGAAACGAAGAATTACATGTAACATGCAAAATGTGCTCAATTGACTTGGAAATGTACAAATTAGCAAACCGAGTATGGTAGAAATTATGTTCCAAAAAACTAATTCAACAATAAAATTTCATCTTTCTATTTCAAATATTAATTGTTAGGACATATGTGGTTCACATGTTAAGAACATATGTCATGATTTTATGTAATTGGCTAATCCTTTGACAAAACGCACTTTACTTGTAATTGGGTAGTTCTAGGATGTGTTCAAATACTTCAAGAAACAAAGTTTCAAGATCAAGTGTTGAAGTCATCAAGTCTGTCCAAGAAACAAGCTGAGAAGTGCAAATTCATTAAAGCTCGACAGCTGCATCTATCGAGGTTTAAGAAAGCTGTTTAGCCCGTGGCTCGACACCTGCTCGACAGCTTATCTGTCGAGATTTAAGAAATTCAGAATTCTGATATGATTTCTTGGAATCCGTGATTATGTGTTTAGGTCTTCTTTTCTTCTAACCCTAAACATATAAAATGATTATTTTAAGGGCCGTCAAGTAGTTCACAAGTTGCACAAGTATTGAGCAAACTCTGTTCAAGCAAATTGTGACCGGAGACGAAGTTCTTGCCCTAGTTCATCTCTTTCTCTTGAAGAAGCTGCTGTGTATGTGCATCGTAGGGTTTTGTAACCAAGCATCTTCTTGATCTTCATCGTGTGGATGAACTGAAGAACTTTGCAGCCAACAACCTTCTTAGTTGGTGATTGAAGTCGCGTACTGGGATTCGCACAATTGGTTAGTCACGTACTTGGGAGTCGTGCATCGAAAGGGGAACTGTCACTACAAAACAAGTCCAATTGGGTATTGGGGTAAGGGTTCAACTGTAGGTTGGTAAAGTACTTGGGATTCCTTTACTTGTAACCGCTTGTTGTGATAATAGTGAAGTTTCGGGAGTGGTAACCTGAAAATCACCCGGTGGGGTTTTTGCCGTTAGGTTTTTCCCATTCGTAAACAAATTACCGTGTCATTTATTTTCCGCTGCATATTTAGTTTATTGGTGATTTGTTTGTGCTACCACGCGTTTTGCATGTTAATTTGATTAATTAATAACTTGGCTAATTAATCAATTATTTTAATCACAATGGGTCAATTCGTTTTTGGCCTATCACTAATCTCTAATAATACAAAATAAATTTCATCACCAAAACATCCAATCACCATAAAAGAAATTATTACGCGTAACGCGCAGGTCCGCAACTAATACTTCTTATTGTGGAATGTCATGTAGACTACCGCATATTTATTTATTTTTGTATATCAAGCTACCACAAATTTCCACAGGAGTAATGATATTTTTACACTCTCTTTCTTTCTTTCTTATATTCGCTATTATGTTTTAAAATGTTGATATTTTCGCATTGGATATTGATATGTAAACTAGAATAAAGGGATATCCTGAAGTTTGTGAAAATCCTGTGTGTGATTTGGTCCAAAAAAATCGCCCAGAATAAGGCACTTCAAGTCGGCACCAAAACCTCTCTCTCTCATTCTTTCAAACCTCGTGATGAATCATCTGGTGTACTTCGTGGAAACTTCACATATTGCCCTGCATTTTATTTTCCATGGAGTGTTAAACTAGTTAAATTGTCGTTCTGAACAACAAAAATTAAGTACCTAACCCGGCAACCTGGACAAGTAGAGTGGATTCATATACATGATACATCGGAAAAATATATTCAAAGATCACGAATGAAGTAAAATTCTCTTTTCCACGTGAAGGGTTGATATCATGGGTAACACGCAAGCAATTACGCTTGTTGACCAATACGAACACTTAAGGCTCTCCGACTCTACCTTTTTTTTTTTTTTTTTTTCTTAGGTGTTCTCGTTCTGAAAAACAAAAATTAAGTACCTAACCCGGCAACCTGGACAAGTAGAGAGGATTCATATACATGATACATCGGAAAAATATATTCAAAGATCACGAATGAAGTAAAATTCTCTTTTCCACGTGAAGGGTTGATATTATGGGTAACACGCAAGCAATTACGCTTGTTGACCAATACGAACACTTAAGGCTCTCCGACTCTACCTTCTTTTTTTTTTTCTTAGGTGTTCTCGTTCTGAACAACAAAAATTAAGTACCTAACCCGGAAACCTGGACAAGTAGAGAGGATTCATATACATGACACATCGGAAAAATATATTCAAAGATCACGAATGAAGTAAAATTCTCTTTTCCACGTGAAGGGTTGATATCATGAGTAAGACGCAAGCAATTACGCTTGTTGACCAATACGAACACTTAAGGCTCTCCGACTCTACCTTCTTTTTTATTTTCTTTTCTTAGGTGTCATTTTTTCAAGCATCAAGAAGTTTGAAATGGACTTTTCTATCTGTTTCCATCTCCTCTCTCACCTATAAATAATAGGCCACAATCCGGTAGTTTGTCACTCACTACTACTACATTGTTAGACAAAAGTTGTTGATTCTTACTCAGAGCCATATCTCAAAAAAGAAACAATATTATTGAAGATATGGCTGTGAGTAAGAATCAACAACTTTTGTCTAAGATTGCAAACAATGATCGTCATGGTGAGAATTCTCCTTACTTTGATGGGTGGAAGGCATATGATAACAACCCATATATATCACCCTATTGATAATCGTGAAGGAGTCATCCAGATGGGTCTCGCAGAAAATCAGGTTTGATGGATAATTTTATACTTAATTTTGCTTTTATCTCGCATAAGCCTCTTTTACACGAGTGGAGCACACGTTGGGATAGAGGAATTTTATTCTTCCTCATTAAAAATGCACATTAATTAACATCCAGAGTTATATATGTATGTATTTCAGCTTTGCTTTGATTTGATTCAAAAGTGGATTAGGAGAAATCCTAAAGCTTCCATTTGCACCGCTGAAGGAGTTCACGAATTCAAGAATATTGCTATCTTCCAGGACTATCATGGCTTCAAGGAGTTTAGACAAGTATGAATTTATTGTTTGTAGAATGATTAAAGTATTGGGGTTAGGAAAATTAGATAAAATAGAGAAATGTGGACGTAGAGCTGGCATATATATATATATATATATATACACACACATATTTGATATATTTTTGACAATTAGAAGAAAATGTGTGAATTATTTGCAGGCTGTAGCAAACTTTATGGGTAAAGCAAGAGGTGGTAGGGTTACATTTGATCCAAGCCGCATAGTCATAGTGGTGGAGCTACTGGAGCAAACGAGACAGTCATGTTTTGCCTGGCCAATCCTGGCGATGCTTTCCTTGTACCCTCACCATGTTATCCAGCGTAACTCTCTCTCTCTCTCTCTCTCTCTCTCTCTCTCTCTCTCTCTCTCTCTCTTGTTTTCTTTACTAATTAAAACACAAGAAAATTAAAGGTGTTCGATCACTGTTGTTTTGAGTCCTATATATAGCAGATGAAAGCATAAAAAGCTTTCCTCCTATAAACACGGGAATATTGACATATGTCAATTCTAAAACACGTGTCAATATCGTACTTCTCCCCGTGTGTGAATTATTAAAAAAAATAAAGGTTGAAAAATAAGTTAATACTCCAATTTAATTATGCGACTCTGTTTTCTGTGTTTCTAAACCAGACTTTGCTTAATCTTAGTTTGTTGGGCTCACTTTATTCCTTATATACAACTGTAAGAGTTTAGGGTAGTGTAAAGAACATCACCAGAAAGATGAATTCAAAAGAATCCAAGTCATGGTCATGACCTCGTGGAAGTCAATGGTTTGATTCTATAAGTTGGGTCAAAGTACATGCCAAGTCAGATATTAGTTATTAATACACACGAAGTAATAAACTAGATTATTAAGTCAAAAAGAAGGAGTTTTTATTTATACTTAACTCCATATATTAATTTGTGTAAACTTAGCTAGTGGACCCTAGCTATTGACCTATAAGCCCTGTAATTGAAACAACCTGCTGGTCATCACCTAATTCAAATCAAAAGCAGAGCGCTGATTTCCCATTTATATGAATCCTCTTTACTTGTCCAGGTTTCCACGTGAAGGGTTGATATCAAACCTGATTTTCTGCGAGACCCATCTGGATGACTCCTTCACGATTATCAATAGGGTGATATGGGTTGTTGTCATATGCCTTCCACCCATCAAAGTAAGGAGAATTCTCACCATGACGATCATTGGTTGCAATCTTAGACAAAAGTTGTTGATTCTTACTCAGAGCCATATCTTCAATAATGTTGTTTCTTTTTTGAGATTCCAATATTATTGTTTCTTATAGCTCACTTGCTATAGCCCTATGAATAATATGGATATTGTCTAACAATGTAGTAGTAGTGAGTGACAAACTGCCAAATTGTGGCTATTATGTATAGGTGAGAGAGGAGATGGAAACAGATAGGAAAATATCATTACTCCTGTGGAAATTTGGGGTAGCTTGATATACAAAAATAAATAAATATGCGGTAGTCTACATGACATTCCATAATAACCAAAAGATTGTATTTTCTTGTTCACTTTTCTATGAAATCCATATTTATAATGCAGAATACACAAAAGTCAATGATAATTTACATTGTGATTATATATATATATTTATTGATTGCTCCAATTCCATGAGTTTCTTAAACAATCAATATATTGATTTATTAATCAACCTTATAATTTTTCCCGATAATCTTCAACAACAGAAGATCAAATCAAGAAATTGTGTGGCTAGAAAAACCTGGTAAGCCAAACAATAATAGTTGTACGTACATTCTCTTTTTCTCTGGGCTAATTTTTAACATCAGAAGATCAAATCTAGATATTGTGTGGTGCAGAAAAATCTGCTATTAAGCCAAACAATTAACCTGATGACAGAATAAGTGATGCTTTAAGTGTTCAAGGACCCCACAATCTTGCATTCCCCAATTTCAATTTCAATGTTTTTCTCATTGCATCCGCATCCGCTATTTTTTCTTTTCCTAGCTACTTATTATTACAGTAAAGGCTTTATTGCTTTTTACGAACAATGCAATTCCCATTTTGTTGGACCGTCAACATTACATGACAAATGAACATTGGACAATGGACGGCACGGTAACATGGTTCATTTCTGCCACAGAAGAATTTTTGTTTGGAGCAGTACTGTACTGTACTGTAGTACTATGAATTAATTTAATGATCCACGTTTGCTTGTTCACGCGGTAGATATCTTTGAATAGCAACGATAAACGTGGTTGTCATGTCACACTCTCATTTCTAAGTTTCCTCTAAGGTCTATGTATATATATATGTGCCTAATTATTTCACATTCAAATGACTCATAGAGTAGCAAGCAAGCACATTACAGGTTAATAATGTGGAACATGAACAAAAAACTTGTGAATCTTCTTATTTTCCTTGATTTCATAAGCATCCAAATTATAATTACTAGCAAGGAAATTTTATACTTCTAGCCTTAATTTTGAATGGTTTCACTTGAGATAGAACAAATTGATTTCATACACCTACTATTGTAAAGTTTACCCCTTTATTTTATTTCTTTGTTACTATTATTCTCTACTTTACATGGGCAACTTTAGTTTATTGCATCACACAACACCTACCTCTAATACTATCCACATATCATGGACTTGATCTCCCCGTCTGTCAATTCTTTAATATGTAGGTCATCCCTTATGTGTATTACAACTAAGGGATGACCTAATTAAGTCATTGTTCTCTAATTATAAGTCATTGTTATTTATTTTTTTATTTTTTTTTACTCTAAGTCATTCTTTAATGGCCTGTTTGGAAGTTTAGAGAGGGAGGAGAGTAGAGGGGAGTAAAGGGGAGGAGAGTAGTGGGGAGGAGAGTAGAGGGGAATGATTATCCTCTACCTTATTTGGATGTTTTTAAAATTAATAAGGGGAAGGTAGTAATTAGCCCTTCCTCTTGTGTGGATGTTTTAAAAATTATGATAGAAAGGAGAGGAAATGATTTAAATAAACAAATTTACCCCTATTTGAAAATAAACTTGCAACATTGGTGTATAATTAATTTGTTAGATTAAATAATTATTTAATCAACATTCTCATTCCATAGGAATTTCTGAGTTTTCTTTGTTAATTAATTTTCTCAGAAAACAAACAAAGATTAGTAGTGTAGAATTTCTCTCTCTATTTCTTTGTTGCTCTCTCTGAGTTTGTTACGATGCCGAGCCGATATCTAGGAGCTCTGACCCAGGACTGGGAGCCAGTGGTGCTTCACAAGAAGTCAAGAACAGAGTGAGAATGGCGCAGAAGAACTATCTAGTGGAGGTGGAGAAAGCAAAGGAAGCTAAAGATGGAAGGCCATCCATGGGACCTGTGTACCAGAGTTTGTTTGCCAAAGATGGATTTCCGGCGCCGATTCAAGGAATGGACAGTTGCTGGGACGTGTTTCAGTACGTCTCTCTCTGTTTGTTTGCTCGGAAAATCCGGGAAAATACAAACGAATATTAGAAGGAAAAGAGTCTTTTGTAATTTTCTCTCTTTATTATTATTATTATTATTTTGGTTTTAAAACTACACGGAACGAAACAGACAAATCGTTTTCGCAACAAAAAGTTGACTGCATGTTTCTCATAACAAAAAGTTATTTTATTTTTAATAATTTACTGTGGTTTCAGAACTTGATTACGAATTGGATTTATTGCACTATTTTCATTTTTTCATTCAGCTTAAATTTTCTCATGAAACAAACAAAGATTAATTATATAAACGATTTATAATTTTGTTAATTTAGAAAGGGTAAATTAGAGAATTCATTTAGTCAATAATTTACCTACTCTACTCTCCCTCCAAATCTCTCCAATTTGGGGGAATTAAAAATGAGGGATTAGAGGTATTCCAAACCCTTCCAAATCCCTCCAAACCCCTCTCCCTCATTCCTTAAAAAACTTCCAAACAAGGTAATTGAATTACTCTCTCTCCCTCTACTCTACTCTCCCTCATTTTTTAAACATCCAAACAGGCCATTAAAGCTACAGCAATGAAGTGTGAAACTTTCAACGCTAATTAACTCAATTTTTTTCCTCCAAAAAAAAAAAAAAAAAAAACTTAAATTTATACTCCCATATTTGACAATAACCTTAAAGTTCGAATAAAAGCATATTTTTTTAAACGAAGTCCTTCATATAACTCATAGGCTAAAGAGAAGTGTCCAACTTTACAAGATTGGGTTTGGTAAAAAGTTCAAAATTTCTAAGAGTAAGATTACGAAGGGATAATATAATTAATATATCTACATATATACTAAATGTGAGGTTGCACTCACACTTCCTTCAAAATTAATATACTAAATGTTGTTGTTATTATTCTTATTATTATTATTATATGAGTTTTATTTCTTTGCAATTAAGAAGTTACTAAGAACTTTCTCAAAAAAAAAGAAGTTACTAGGAATCCAAATCTTCTGTCCCACTTTTCCTGCTCCACTCTATACTCTACCAATAAAAGCTTGCCACGTGTTAACATAATTAATTAAATACTATCATTAATTAATAATGCATTATTAATTAATGATAGTATTTAATTAATTATGTTAACACGTGGCAAGCTTTTATTGGTGGAGTATAGAGTGGAGCAAGAAAAGTGAGACAAAAGATTTGGACTCCTTATATTACTACAAAGCCACTACTTGCTCCTTGATAGCGTTGGTCAGCCTCAGACTCGTTGGCAAACCATAGTTTCGCGTTGGTCAGCCCATTTTGTTAGCCGACGAACAGGCGTTGTTTGGGTGGTCCCACAATGGTGTTTCCCGAGGAGGTGGTCCTGATAGCAAGGACACCAGTGGTTAGTAATAGTTCCACCAGTAATTATTAATTGCTTAGAAGTAGAATGAATATGTTTAGTCGCTCATCATCTGTTGCTAGGGCACACTTAGGTCAGGCACACACTAATCTGAACATGGAAAATGATAGAATAGTTAATTCTGAGGAATATAACATGAAAGATATAGACAGAAATTTGTTAGAATGGAATAAATGGAATATACCGACAGAAAGAACTGATAAAATCTACAGACAGACTTCTTTTTCTAAATTATCTTTCCTGATAGACTACACTATAAAAACCGTTGAAAGAACTTGCTCTTTATTTAATGAATATGAAACAATTCAGTTATTTTCAATAGACTCAATTAATTGACATAGAGAAAAATATGCATTTTTACATGTTGGTTTGGTCCAGGTAGTTGTAAAACCATTAACAAGAAAAGCTTTAAATATAAATGTTTTACTATGTTTAAGAAATGACAGACATTTAAGATTTAATGATTCACTCCTTGGAATGATGGAAACAAGTTTACACAATGGACTATTATACTTTAATTGTTACCCTAATTTTGCTTTAAGCTTATCTGAGAGAAATATTATGGATGCTTTAACCTTGAATATAAAGACAGATGGTTACTATATGAAAGAAGGCTCAGAACCTTTAGCTATTATTTATAGGATTTATTATAAACTTATGAAGACTACCTTAGACCCTTAATCCATGGTTGAACCTTCCCTCAAAGGACATACTCTCCTTCTCCAAGCCTCAACCCCAAATAGTAGACTTCTTGTCCCCCAACAGATATAATGGAAAGATATAAACCTTCCTGAACGATGGCAACTAGAGGCCATTGCTCCCACACCAAAGATAGAAAACACAGAGCCAGATTTCATAGCCCAAAAGACAGATGGTACAATTATTATTTCTTTCAATAATAATGACAGGCAAACTTATAGCCTTATTAGACCTAGTAATTCCTCAAGAAGAAAGACTCCTATGATGTTTACCCCTAGAAGCTCCTTCTCTAGGACATCTTTCTCTGATTCTAGACCTTTACCTCCTCAGAATCTTCCTCTAGTTATACACCTTCCTCCCATAAACACTAAAAGAACTCCAGCCCAAACAGAGACAGCCTATTATCCGGCAGAAACCACACAACTAACCCCTAATGTTCACCAAGCCCTTTATCAGCCCCAACCTCAACCTGATTCTCCTACCCACACAAATATATTAGGATTTACAGATCATGATAGACAAATTATGTTTTATCTAAAGAATTTGTTTTAGATAAAGAATTACTAAAACATGATTATTTAAAACTGAAAACATTGACAGAAAAAACCAGTTTTTTGAAGAATATAATGAACAAGAAATGAATAATTTAAGAACTAAATATTATGAAATGGTGACAGACTTGCAGACACACTTTAGTTTCTCTGATTTTTTGGATTATCATAACAAAAAGATAAATGTAATAGAAAAAACACTATCATGGACGAAGACAGAAAATCATGAAAAGGTGTACCAAACTTATCCACCCTTTGAGTCAATTATATTGAATCAAAGTTGTGGAGTCCAGGTGTTGGCTACTCCTATCAAAAGACCTAGTCCAAGTGATGATAATAAGAACCTAGACAATAAAAAATTAGAATCTTTAGAAAATATTGAAAGATCCACTATTTATACTAAAATAGAAAATAAAAATGATAGTTTTTTGGACCTCTACGAAAGAATGAAAGATTTAAATTCACCTTTAGAAAAAGAAAGACAATTTGAACCTCATCATAGATCACCTTTACTTAAGACTATGACAAATAATTCATACAATGAAAAAAATAGTGCAATAGAAAACTGGCATATAAAGGATGATAGAAAATTAAAAGCAATCGATAGACCTTTACCTATAATATATAAAGGCACACATTAAGCCATTCATTTTTAGAAACATTTTTTCGGGAATTGAAAAGGTATTGACAACTTTTTCAATTCCCAAGAAAATGTTTCCAAAAATAGATAGCTTAATGTGTGCCCATATATAAAAACAAAGAAAAGGACATTGAGAAAGATGATTTAAAAAACAAGGATTTAAGGCCACTCGTGACAATAAAGAAAGATTGTATAGAAATAATGCAACAAAATAATGACATAGAAAAACAAAATAAGAAAGTTGACATAGTAATGGAAAGAACACGTATCAGTACATTAGGAACAATGCAAAAGAAGAAGCTAGAAATAATGGATGAAGACAAAGAAGACAATGAAAAAAGAATAATAAAGAAAGACATAGTAAGAGATTTTGAAAGACAAAATGCTAATACCCTAAAAGAAACTCTACGTAAAGAGCTAAATATAGAAAGAGACATAGACCAAGACAAAGCAAAAGAAATGATTGAAAGACAAAATAGTGAAAAACTATGTAGAAAGTTCGACACGAAAGAAGAGGTAGGGAAAGTTATAAGAAAAGACATGCTAAAACCAAAAGAAAATAGTACTCTTGAAGAATCTCTATGAAGGAAGCTAGAAGTAGAAGAAGAGATAGAACAAGAGAGACTAAAACCAAGAGAAATAGTCAACAAAGGAAGGAAAAATAATAATAATGATAGTCTAAAAGAAAAGGAAAATAGTGATAGTGTAGTAAAAGCAAAGTAGTCAACAATGGATGGAAAATTGATAATAATGATAGTCTAAAAGAAAAAATTAATGAAAAACTAAAATCAATTGAAAGATCCATAATATATACCCAAAATGATAGTTTGGCAGAATTAACTAAAAAGATAGATGATAGGCCAAGAATGTATTGACCCCTCGTGATAGATTAACCAATTAATTAGCCAAGTTGATTAATTAATCAGATTAACATACAATATGCATGGTAGTACAAACAAATCACCAATTAACTAAAGTGCAACGAAAATTAAATTGACACGGTGATTTGTTTACGAATGGGGAAAACCTACACGGCAAAAACCCCACCAGGTGATTTTAAGGTCACCACTCTCGAGAATCCACTATTATCAAAACAAGCGATTACAAGTAAAGGAATCCCAGTACCTTATACCAACCTACAGTTGAACCCTTACCCCAATACCCAATTGGACTTGTTCCGTAGTGACAATCTCTCCTTTTCAATGCACGGCTCCCAGTACGTGACTAACCAATAAATACGCGGATCCCAGTACGCAACTTGAACACTAACTTGAGAAAGATGTTGGCTGCAAAGTTCTTCAATTTATCACACGATGAAATTCAAGAAGCTCCTTGGTCACAAAACCCTACGGTGTACAAATATAGCAGTTTCTTCAAGAGAAAGATGAACTAGGGCAAATTCTGTCTCCGATCACAATTTGCATGAACAAGACTTTGCTTCACACTTGTGCAACTTGTGTAACCTTTGACGACCCTTAAAATAATCCTTATATATGTTTAGGATTGTGAAAAAAGAAAACTTAAAAACATATTCGCGGATTGGATGAACTGAGTTTCATAAATCTCGATAGATAGCCGTCTATCGAGCTAGCTATCGAGCCATGGGCTGAAACAGCTTTTAAACCTTGATAGATGCTAGCTGTCGAGCTTTAAAATTCAGTACTTCTTCACCTTTTTTTTTGGACAGACTTGCATAGCTTTAACACTTGAACTTGAAACCTTGTTCCTTGAAGTATTAAACACATCCTAGATTTACTCAATTACAAGTAAAGTGCGTTTTGTCAAAGGATTAGCTAATTACATAAAATATTGACATGTTCCTAACATTGAATCACATATGTCCTAACAATAGAGATTTTAAATATACCCTTATATATAGACAGAAAAAGAGCTCTAACAATTTTAAATACTACTGAGACATCAGATAATGAGAACAATGACAAACACACTAGAGATACTATTTTTCATAAATGTAAAGAATATGGACATACAAAAAAACAATGTGATAGACATAATAAAATTGTTATACAAATTAGTAAATTAGAATTTGAGAAAGAGATAATAGATGAATTAATGGGAATATTTAATGTGCATCAAAAAGAAATAAATCAAGATAAGAAAAAGACAGAACTAAAATTAACTAACCCACTTAAAGTCAATAAAAGAAAAAGGAAACAAAAAGACATTAATGAAATTGATAGATAATCTACCCAATCACCTAAAAGATAAAAAGACTATTTACTAAAATTGAAGGATTCTATAGACATACCTATTGCTTGTATTAAGTGTAGGAAATATGGACACCATGTTACGGAATGTGGAAAGAAAGAAAAAGCAAAGATAGAAAAAGACAAGAAAGAAGAGATAAGAAAGAAACAAGATGGAGTAGATAGAGATATAAAACCTGTAACTCTACAAATCTTAATGACAGAAGCAAAAATGGTAAAACAAGAAATTAAAGAAGATAATTCGACAGACATAGATGAACAAAATATTGTAGAAATAATAAATTTAAAAGAATTATCTAAACCTATGGTAGATTCCCCTTCATTAGCAAAAGATGCTCACAATAGACAGAATTTCTTGAGTTTAATTGACAGATTTCAAAAATGGCATACAAAAATCACTTTAGCATTTTCTTTGACAGAAATTGCTTTAATAGACTTTCATACCGACATGAATAGTATACAAGAAAGATTAATACATTCCAAATATTATGGAAAATCTACTGAAAGATTAATTCAGGCCAATGGAGAAAAGTTAATTAATCATAAATTATCTAATGTTTGCATTTATAATGATGGTATATGTTTTGAAGATGTTAAAGACCTTTCTTCCAAAGTAATTTTAAGAAATTCCTTTATGGTCTTGATTTACCCCTTTTTAGAGACAGATGAAGGAATTAAAACTAATGTAACCAATGTACCTTTTAATTTCATCTTACCCTTTATCCCAAAAGAAATTTATTCCCTCAACAATATCACTATCCTAAAAGATATTAATAAAGTAAGAATCTATAGAACTGAAAGAAGTTTGTCATCTTTAAAGACAGAAATATCACTAGATGACCAATTGATAGATAATGATATAAAGAAATCTAAACAAGATATAGAGACAAGGATTTGTTCTTATTCTCCCATTTCTTTTTTGCATAGGCACCAACATATAGTCCAAACACCTTGTGAAAAAGAATTTAGTGGAAAAGACAAAGAGATAAAAGATGGAACTATGCTTACTGACAGTCTGACAGATGTACCAAACAAAATTATAATAAATGATATATTTACACCCTTTATAGTATCCTCAAATGCTTATATAACAAATTCTTTATTAAAAGAAGTCTTGATAAATACCCTTTTACTAATCATTAAAGAAAACATTAATTGTGGTAATTTCTTGAACAAAGATAGATTTAATTTCTTAAGGGTTATTTATAAGTCCTTGACAGATTTTCCTATTATAATCATTGATGAAAGACTTTATGGAGAAGCTTTATTCTCTCAGAATGAGATGTATAGTAATACATACATGGATAGAATCATAGTAGAAAATTTTTTGAATTCCACTCACTCTAACAGACTTCATCATGACTGCTTTAATACCACTACTACTCAGCAAGAGCACAAAGGTGCATGGGGAAAAGTTTGTTTTATTATATATACTTAAAATTTTAAAAAGGATTTTCTTATAAAGCATTTTAAAGAAATTTCACAGAAAGACATTGGTAAAAGATTTTAAAAATGAATTTGAATGAAGCTTTGCATGAAAATATTTATTTTCAAAATA
Source organism: Quercus tomentella (assembly GCA_028535165.1). Classification (NCBI taxonomy): domain Eukaryota; kingdom Viridiplantae; phylum Streptophyta; class Magnoliopsida; order Fagales; family Fagaceae; genus Quercus; species Quercus tomentella. Next base: position 41,366,907 of record JAPQVY010000001.1, on the reverse strand, counting down.
ATATTTCAAGACATAATCTTTTTCCCAAAACCCAGTTGCAGACTACTATGAGTAAAAGAACCTCCCAAATAGACATGAAAGGAAAGGGCAAGGCACCAGCGGTGAAACCCAAACAATTCCGAAAGCCTTCAGTGAAGATTTTGGATAAGCATGAAGGTGTCTCGATAGAGACAATATCCCTTCAGGATACGTTGCTAGCAGAGGCAATGTATTCATGTGGTGGAAAAAGTGAAATTCTGCAAGAAGTGCTCCACACTGATCTCATTTTTCAGGACGGAGAATTTACAAACCTTCCTTTTCATATTAAATTACTTCTTGATAATCTTCAAGTAGCTTTCACCCTCATATAGAAACCTTTATTCCAAAAGACCCTTAAGGCCTTGGAATTACATCTTGTTAGCACCAGTGCATTTATTGAAGCACTTGGTTGTCAACTCCCTGGCAAGGAGGATGGAGATTCAAGCTCCACAAAGACAGAATTACAGTCTCTAAAAAGCTATCTTATGGGAATAAGCTTTTCAAAGCTCCACCCTAAGATTCAGCAAAAAACGAGACTTGCTATTAGAACCTTACCCCTTGAAATCCAACAAAATATACTAACTCATAAAGCCAAAACAAGTTCTTATGACAGATGGATGTATCTTTTTAAAGTATTAGTCTCTACAGCATTTATCAGAACAGAAGACATAACAGATGACACATGGCTATCTCATAAAGGTAAATGGTATGAAAGCTTTGGAGAAACAGAAAGAGTTTATGAAGGAACAGGAGACATACAATCCCTATCCGGGATTACTTATCAACACGGAGACAGAGGATCTAGTAATTTGTGATCCTTTATGATTATCTGAAATGCTAGAAGCGGGGTTTATTAGCAAATTAATCATAACTTCTGGAATTCAGATAAGTTTATTTCCCAAAGTCATCAAAGAAGTAGCCGCACAGATTGGAGGTCTTAATTATATGAGGATTACTATCTGGAGTACTCTTCCAGCTTGGGACATTAGTTATTATATGGAAGCTCGGCCAGCACACATTTTGGTCCTTATTCATGATTGGGGATGTATCCCTGAATACAACTGGTATACAAGAGATACTTATTTATCACTTGATGATCCAGATGCTCTGGCTCAAGAATGGTCTAATTTCATGAGTAACAAGATTTATGAAGTACAAAAAGAATTAGACTGAGGCTTCCACTTATATCGCCACACCAACAGGATAGCCGTGTATGGTCCAAGACCTTCAGTAAGAAGGCTTTTTGGAAAAAGAAAGATTGCCAAGGATCCCAGACTAATGACGACAAAGGATTGTGTTCCTATTTATCTTACTATTTCATACTGCGTTCTATGTAATAATTATGGAGTGATCCATGAGCATGAGCAGTATGAGGACAACTCCGATCCGCTAGATTATGATAACTTCGCGGATACAGATTGATAGAAAGACAGATATGCCAAGTAAGACAGAATGCTCTCCAGGACAGACAACTGGTCAAACAACAATGACAGATCACTATTCACTAGCGACAGAACACTATTCACCAACATGCGTGAATAGCCTCCAGACAGATCCAATAAAATTCAAACAGATACAGACAGATGTTCATAAGTCACTACTATTTACTAACAGATCACTGTGACAGAAACCGACAGATTCCCAAACAGACTACTATTCATGAATAGTAAAACTTTTACTATTCAAAGTTTTACCGACAAATTAACTTGAGTTAATTTCACTTACTCAGGTTACTTTTGAAGACTTACCATGGTTTATTTCATCTATAAAAAGGATAGCCTTTGAAAACAGAAGACAGGTTCAAAAAATTAAGGTTCAATTCTCAGGTTCAAAGCTTAAGTCTAAGATAGCTTTCTCTCTCCCTCAGAAAGATTTTTGTAATCCTTCCTCTCTTGTAACCTTGTAATCCTTCCCTTCAGACAGATATAATCTTGTAACCTTTTATAGATTTTACTTTGTAATCTTGTAACTCTTCAGATAGAGTTTATTTTCAAAGCTTGTAACAAAGACAGCGATTTGTTTTCAAGTTTATCAAAGACAGAAGTTTTTATTCAAGTAAGATTTTACTAGTTGCTATTTTCATATTCCATACTTCGTTTTAACTTATTTTGAATATATCTATTTTGCTATTTTCTTCTTTATCATCTATTTCATCATTGTTTATACTTCCATATTACTGATATGCTCTCTCCTGGGTAGTAAATGGATAATATTATTATTATTATTATTTTTTTGGGTGAAAAAACTTCTAGTAAGATTACAATGAAGTAACCTGCATTCAATCACTTAGCAAACATCAAATAACCAAATTCCCCCAAACTCTAAAATGGTTAACACACCCCCAAAATCACCAAAAAAAAATAAAAAGCCAAAAATAACTTTGAATATCCCAAATGAATAAAATACCTTAGACTCTCTAAAATGAAAAAAATACTCCCAAACTTCTAAAATGACCAATAACCCTTAAAAACTCCAAGACATACTTGCAAAAATAAAGGGATTTTTTTTTTTTTTTGGCAAAATAACACCATTTTTCAAACGATTTCGTTAGTTAGAATGGTTTCCAAACTATTTGGAAAACTAACATCTCAAGTCTTTTAGACTCAATTTTACTGTAGCAACTCAAGCACAAGAGACTACTCGAGTTCTATGTTTTGGCCACACTAATGTGGAATTTTAATTCACATGGAACTTGAGTTCCTTACTGAATTCCTTTCATTCCCTCAACTTCAGTTCTTACCTTTAACCAACTCCAGCAAAACCTTTCTCATAGTTCCGATCTGATCCAAGCAACTCCAGCAAATCCCAAGTCCGATCCAATCCGAGCAAAATCTCCACCACCTCATACCAATCTGATCAAAACCTTACTCACAAACCCAAACCTAACACCTAGTACCGATCAAAGCCAATTGGAACTTTGCAAACTCAAACCTAACAAACACGCCACCACTTCATACCGATTAGAACTCACAAACCCAAAACTAACAATCGTGCCACCACCTCATCCTAATCAGAACCTGCAAACTGAAACCCAACAAATGCTATTCATCCTAATCGGAGGTGAGTTTCGGTGGAGAACAAGAGATATGGAACAAAACAGAGTGAGAGAACCACCTTGGTGATGAGCTTTAGCCTTGGAGGCCCAATTTGAGCTTTGATCTAGAGAAAAAACTAGAGAGAAGTCAGGTTTTTTTTCTTTTTCTTTTTTCTTTTTTTCTTTTAAGGAACTTTAGTCTATGAGACTCGAGTTTCACGTGGATTAAAATTCCACATCAGCATGCCAGAACATGGAACTCGAGTCTCTTAGGCTCAAGTTGCTACAGTGAACTTGAGTCTAAGAGATTTGAGATGTTGGTTTTTTAAATAGTTTAGAAACGTTGATAACTAATGAAATTGTTTGAAAATTTGTGTTATTTTGCAAAAAAATCCAAAATAAGGTTCCAACTTCCCTGAGATCTTAAGACTTCTTTCTTTTATGCTCATCGTGATTCCATGAGATTTTCCTTTATACGATAATTTTACATTTTAATTAAGAGGAAAATGAGCTCAAAAGATACAAATAGATAATCGAAAATGCCAAAGCAACCTATCAATATCTGAGAGAAAAGGGGAATCATGCTTTAGAGATTCTATTAATTAGTGTAAGAATATACAAGCCATTAGTGCTTTCCTTTCCATGTTATTGAAGGTTTGACTATCAATTTTCAGAAAATCATCCACCATGAAAGCAAAATCATCTACAATGAGAAATCAACAACTTGATGCAAAAAGGAAGAAAACTGAGCAGGGACAAGGTGTGTTAGCCAAAATTAATTAGAATACAGTGATCAAATTAGATTTTTTCAGTTTAGTCAAGGAATTGAGAGTGTCTTATATTAAGCCTAACTTCTTAATTGGGAGGTAGCATTGGAGAATAATAGCATTTGTTTGAGCAATCTGGTGGAACTATTTATCAATGAGCTGCTATCTTTGATCAAAGTTCTGAGCACTCAATCAGAAAGATTCATTATTTTTCTAGGCATTGTTGTAGGAAAAAAACATGTTTGTATCACATACAAAACATATGCAGCGGAAAATTAATGAATCTACTTCATTCGCAATTGATAACATGTACTATGTAAATTTCAAAATATAAGAACAAGAGAGTGTACCTTGGTGCAGTGAAATTCAAAACCAAAGATTAGAAGTACTTGGGAACACTTTTAATCTTCACTCCAATTCCACTTATGCCCAAGAAGTGTGATCTCTCAATCAGTTTATATGTTTGTGTTCAAGGGAGAATAAGAGAGTGTCCAACACTCACATATGAACCATTTTCATTCTCTCTTTTTTAAAATTTTGTATGTTTCTCTCCTTATAACTGATTATCTAATTGAGCTAGCCTTTTGGGCTTTTCCAATTGGACTTTAGTATGTGGCTTGGAGTGGGATCAAAAGGGAACAAATAAGACTCTAGCTCCAATGGGTCTTGGGCTTTTCTGTCAACTCTTGACAAGTCCAAAGTTACCATTAATTATATTTAATACCAATATATAAATATAATTGCACTCTAGGCCTTATTAATAAATTATATCCCAAGACTTTATTGTACATGCAACCCCTTCATAAAATATTCGTAGTAATACAAAGTCATGAATATAGACTGCCACTTTAAAGATTACTACATCTTAATCCTTGAGTACCCGGTTTAATCCTTTAAGTTATTCATCATCTATTTATAAAATCCAATTTCACAAATATATACTTTAGTAACTCTTTACTAAAGTAGTTAGGCTTAACATTCTGAATAACCAAACCCATTAAACTTATCTCAATGGAATATTTTATATCTCTGTTAAAAGATTATGAATTCCATCTTGAGAATATATGTTCCATCAACACTAAATATGGCTACCCAATATACTGAGGTTTTGATCGTGACTTTAGATCTTACTTCTGATATATCAAAGCAACCTACACTTCATGATCAGGTCCATTATTCTCTCAGGATTAAGAGTTCATGTAAATAGATGCCATGAGATTTATTATTCATTTGACAGTCGTTAGGAGAATAATAAATCTCACAGCGATCCAGTTCAATATGTCTTAACTCTTAAAACATATCAACATATCAACTAGAAGTCTCCACTTCCATGATCAAGACAAATCATCTTAGTTGATATGTTATAGTCTTCGCAGATGAAATGCCCAATTTCATCACCGACTATGAACTAAAATTCCGAGTTTACAAAGAACTTATGATTTATATCTTCTGTGACTAAATCACATACTATGCATCTCATGGACCATATGATAATGTCCAAATATTCATGTTACCATTATTTTAGATAATAATAAAACAACTTTATTAATCACAACATTAAGTCATACATAATATCATACATAGCATCATACAATAAGATTTAAGGGCACTAATCCTAAAAATTGTGATATTGAAATATCTTCTACAATTATGCTCTTAATCAAGTGAGGGATTGAGAAATTTGCTTTCTGGCACTCTGGCTAAAAAATCTGGTATGATTGTTATTGTCAAATTCTTTCTTGTTTGGACCTATCTAATGTTTCATCATGTCAATTAAATTTTCAAAGTATGTTTTTCCTTAAAAAAAATAAAATAAAATAAAAAGAAAGAAGGTTCAAACTTCAAAGTATGTTTTAGTAACATGCTTTCAAAGTATGTTGTAGTATTTCCTCAAAAAAAAAAAAAAAAAAAAAAGTATGTTGTAGTAATTAAAGACTTTTTTTTTTTAAACGACTTGTAAACCTTCTCTTATCTATATATATTTAAAAATTAAAACATAGCATTTATTGTTACTATACTCCGATTAAGTCACCTCATCCGCCACATCATTAGTCTTTTTCATATTTATTTTTTAAATTTATTTTTTTTACAATATTAACTATATAAATATATTGACTTTACAAATTCATTTTAGGCGATTTTAACTTTACATATTCATCTACTTTAATTTTGATGTTATAACTAAATAATAAATCAATGGAAAATAAAAACAAAAGTGTTATCTACATATATTCCTCTTAGACGGTTTTAAATTTCAATATTATTTTGCCATTTTATCTTCCTTTATTTTGGCTTTTCTTATTCTCATCCTCATACTATAAATTTGTCACTCTCTTCCATTCTATGCATATTTTTCCTATACAAAAAGGCTCTCTCTCTCTCTCAAATTTTTTTTTTTTCATTTTTTTTGGATTTATTATTATTTTTCTTGCATTTCTACCTTAGATTGATGAATATTCATGTTTTTTTAGAATTCTACATTTGATTGTTGATAAAAAAATGTATTCATAGGCCTTGCTTAATCATTGATGGTAGAAAAAGATACAACCTAATAGCTACCCGTAGGAGGATCTCCAAATACAGGTTTGTACTCTCACTGTCCTATTATTGACTAATTCATATGCGTTCTTTGATGCAAATATTTTCTTTTTTATCATTTTATTTACAACACTAAAATTCTTTTAATGAATGGTGTTTGTTGTTGTTTATTTACAACACTAATTCATATGTGTTGTTGTCAGGTTTTAACTTATTTGGAAAACTACAGGATAGTTTGAACAAGCTGATTAAGAACAGTTAGCTTAGTTGAAGACAATGACCTTTGTGCAATTTCATTTCACTAGTTAAAAATATTCTTTTAACAAATTAGTAGTAAATTGTTATGTATTTTTTATCTATATATTATATTTAAAAGCTGAAACGTAGTATTTATTGTTGCTATACTTCTGTTAAGCCACCTCATCCGCCACATTATTAGTCTTTTCATATTTATTTATTAAATTTAATTCTTTTACAATATTAACTATATAAATATATTGACTTTACAAATTCATTTTAGGCGGTTTTAGCTTTACAAATTCATTTTAGGCGGTTTTAACTTTACATATTCATCTACTTTAATTTTGATGTTATAACTAAATAATAAATCAATGGAAAATCAAAACAAAAGTGTTGTCTACATATATTCCTCTTAGACGGTTTTAAATTTAAATATTATTTTGCCATTTTATCTTCCTTTATTTTGGCTTTTCTTATTCTCATCCTCATACTATAAATTTGTCACTCTCTTCGATTCTATGCATATTTTTCCTATACAAAAAAAGGTTTTCTCTCTCTCTCTCTCTCTCTCTCTCTCTCTCAATTTTTTTTTCATTTTTTTTGTATTTATTATTATATTTCTTGCATTTCTACCTTAAATTGATGAATATTCGTGTTTTTTAGAATTCTAATTTTGATTGTCTATAAAAAATGTATTCACAAATCTTGCCTAATCATTGATGGTAGAAAAGATGCAATCTGATAGCTACCCGTAGGAGGATCTCCAAAAACAGGTTTGTACTCTCACTGTCCCATTATTGACTAATTCATATGCTGTGATTGTCGTTATAATAAATGAAAATATGATTATGATTTACATTACTATTTAATACATTATTCCAGATTGAAATATATATATATATATATATATTAATAAGACTACTTTAAAAATATTATCACATGCAACGTGCAAGATCTGCGACTAGTAATTATAAAAGTGCTTGTAGCAGGTACGGTTAATTCCACATCCTTTTCTTAGGTTGAACGACCTGTAGCTCTCTGTCTCTCTCTCTCTCTCTCTCTAAAACCAAACAAGTGGTACATATTCCAAACTCTGGTAAAGAAAATATGAATTACAACATAATGAAGTGCAATGAGCTCAGAATGAAAACCGATTACAATTCTTAATCCATATTGAGAGGGGAAAAAAAACTTTTTATATTTATCATCTAATTCATTGAGTCAAAAGCTTTGAAGCACCGACGCGGTTGAGAGAGTGCTGCACTGGAGTCCGACGTGGGGTGCAGCGTTTGACGCGACTGCCCGCATGTCAGTGCCGCGTCTGAGCTTTTTTTTTTTTTTTTTTTCTCGGATTCGCGCCGACTCAGCTTCGATTCGCGTCGAACCAAGCCGATTCGACCAGAATCGGGCCATATCGGCCAGCAACCGAAACAGGTCGAAATTGGCTTTGAATCATGCCGAAACAGCCAAAATCGGCTTTGAATGAGGCCCAAACATCCTAAATCTATCCTACCTCAATTTTATTCTGAATATTTATTGCTTCTTTTGTGTTTTCTTTTTTGTTTTGTGTTTCTTGCCTTCTTCTTTCTTTGTTTTGTGAATCAAGGTCATAGTAATGTGTTTTTTAAGAATATTTTAATAGTAAAAATATATAGAAAATATAAATAAAAATATTTTTAACAATTTTTTAATCGCCACACCCCGCCGCACCCGCACCCTACTTTTTCAAAAATTGCTGAGTCTTGCACCCGCACCCACACCCGAATCTGGAAACGCACCCGTGCTTCATAGGTCAGAAGATAGTTGGAAATCAAAAGAAAAATTAGAGGAAAATAAAAACAGAAAAGTTAGCAAGTTTCATAAAAAATACTTTTTCTAATTAATTTTGAAACAGTGCTAATTGACCAAACAATTCAAAAAATAGTATTATTGGGAAAAAGAAATGGCCCATTTGGGAAAAGGGATGTTGAATCCAAATTTAGAGGTTTTTACGGTTCCATCTGTTGACATAGACATTGAACAACCAGATTGTCAAGGCAAAAATCAGTTTGGATTTATTATACATCCACAACATTTTCACAACAAATGATAGGTTGTTACTGGTTATTATTAGTGGGCAAAATGGTAATTTCAGTTAGAGAATTATGGGATATTAGTGAGGCATGTGTGCAAATGGTACCATCTATATTTCATTATTTTAGCCCCAAAATAGTAGATTTTTTATTAATTTTTTTTCAATATCTCAATAATTATGCTTGTGACAAATTTTTAATAGCAGTGGAAGGGAAGGTGGGTTCAAATCATAGGCATAAGGCAATACTAAGGTTGACATTATTACTAAGCTATCACTTGAATCCATGATAATTTTATAATCTTTAGTACTCTTTAATGTTTTATTTTATAGACAGAATAAATGAAAAACAATAAGAATGTAGTGATCTAATCATGCGTTTACAGATTTGGAAATCGCATGATATTGTGACTAATATAAATAGACTTGTTTTATGCCAACTAAAAAATGTAAACATCACTTTGGTAATTAAAAAAAAAAAAAAAAAAAAAAACTTGTTTTAGGCCCTTTTGTAATTGTCCTCTGGTTATATAATGTATTATAAACCTGGTTTAATACACTAATATTACTATTTTCGTTTGTGTTCTAATAAATATTACTGTTTACTAAAAAAAAATACAAATATCGTTATTATCAATTTATTTATTTTATTTTTTAAATTTCATTCATTTATATCGTGCCTTATTTTATAAACTAACTATTGGTAACTTTGTTTTGGTATGTCATTTTTTGACAAAATTAGTAAAAAAAATTTCATATAATCAGGATTTTAAAATAGGAGTAACTTTCTCTTCCCCATATGAAGTTTTTAATAGATAAGACTTCTTTATTGGAGAAATAAAAACTTCATTATAATGAGTCACACAGTCCTCTAGGTAAATTTACATTCTACGTTTGAGTATTTTGCTTCATGTTATACTTGATCATTAATTGATTGGTATCCAAAATGTACAAGATTGGAACTTCCCCAAAATGTTTTAAGGAAATCATGCAGGGTTTTATGTGAACCCCATTTTGCCAAAACTCATATTAAGCATTTACATGCTCTTGCCACTTATGGGTATGAGGAAAAATAAGGTAACATGATTTTAACTATTACAATACTGAGAGAATGGACCAGGTATTTTTTTTTTTTTTTTTTTCGTTGAGAATTTTATGATTGGATTTATTTTGCTTTAAAGAAAACAAAGGAAGATGAGGGGAATGAGGGTTAACAAAGGGTGATAGAATTTTCGCGTTTAGTTAGCAATAGATGAGGTGAGAGCTTTGTTGGATTTTAATAAATTTGGTAAGCTTTAATTGGACAATTAAGTCATTTTGCAAAAATTGTACCCTAGTAATGTGATTCCACAATTTGTTTCATTATTAACGTGACAAAGTATTATTGGAATAATATCACTTTCATATAAATCTACTACTAACATCACTTTTATTAGCACTATGAAGCGAAAAAAGTCTAATAAGGATAATAAGAAATCATATCACAAAAAGAAAGAAAGAATGAAGGAAAGAAATGGAAGCTTGATGACCTAAACATCATCCACATGCAGGATTTCCAAGATATAACTTTTGTACGAGCTACATCAATATTCATATCCAAAGTTTTAACTAGTTTTTATTTACATTAATGCCCTTCCCTTCCCCTTAAAAATTAGTTCTCAAAAAATACTTTGGTAGACTATATTCAGAGTGTATCACTTCTAAATGATGAATTTCACCTGCCTAATCCAACCTTCACCCGACAAACAACAATGTGATAAATTAAGAAAAAGAACGACATTAGCAGGCAATTAGAGGTTGCATCTTTTGGTGTATTGCCCTGTAACAGTGGAGACTGCAGAGGGGAAGCTTTGACTTGGAATCCCGATACTTGTATGAATTTGTGCAATTTGGAGCTGCACATTTTTCTCGTGGGGGAGGATAACTGAAACTCCACACAATAATAACCCGTCAAACAATCAAGTAATGACGTAGGTCAAGTACAAGAAGAAAAATACGATATATGTATATACACACACAGTTGAATGTGTGTGTGAGAAGAAAGAAAAAAGGGAAGATAATAATAATAAAGCAAACTTGTACCTGCAGGGCACAGGATCAAATATACTTGGCAGACCAATATCTTCAGAAAATGTAACAATTGTCCCAGTAGGACCAATGACCCATCTGACAGTGTTTGATGCAAGTGATACGGTGCTGGCAGCCCTTTCCTGCATGACATAATGTATTAATACCTGAATGTGTAAGGTCAACAGGCATTACATTTTTTTTGGTGTGTGTGTGGGGGGGGGGGGGGGGGGGGGTGTTGGTGGTGTTATTAAAATGAAGGATGTTCATCAATTCTTAGAACCTGTGCTAATTCATCTCGCTGCCTTTTCATCTTCTCTTCCTTCTTTTTTCTTCCAGAATCTTGCCCAAGTATTTTTCTAATTGCCTCAGCCTAAAACACAAAGAAAGTTAGGTTGGTTCCTTCATTTATTGCCAAGAGCCAAATAAAGCATGACCTGATGAGCAAACCTCAGCCTCCCTTGCAGCCCTCTCTGATTGCATTTTACGCCTCTGTGCAGCCTCAGATCTCTTCAATTGCTGTTCTACTTCAGAGAGTTTCTCCTTTTTCCCTGTCCACAACCAACCAATGATGAGATTATTTAGATTGACAATATGCAGATACATTGGCATTTAGATAAGTATGTGCTTGTGTTATCATTACAATTTCAATTCATCAATGGTACTTGATGCAGAAAAGTACTTAATAATGAAAATGTAACAACAATAGCATGACAAACATAAATGCTCACTTTTAGATGAAGCACCATTTGGGAGGTCAGTAAGACCCACATCAGATCCAAATACATCTTTGCCAGATTGAAGTGCACGGTTACGTGTAGTGGGAATTGATACATTTCTTCCTTCAACAAATAAATCAAGGGTTTCCCTTTTTGACTTTTTTGCTTTATATTCAAGTTCATCATCCAAGCTTTTGTCTTTATCTTCTTCCACATAATCTTTATCCTTATATACCTTTTCTAATCTAGACCTTTTTCTGCCATCTTTTACTGATCTTGGTGATCCATAATATTCCACATCAACACCATACATGCCATCAGCCAATTGACCACTCTCCTCATCTTCATAATCTTCAGAAATTCTTGAAGCACTCAGTCGCCCAAGATATTGGATTTCCTCATCATCGTCATTATCATCAACTCCTAAATCCAAGACACGTCTTTTAGGAACCCGCTTACTCTTACGAACAGGCTCATAAATCACAGAAAGACTTCCCTCAGATGTCCTTCCCCTTGAATTATATTCCTCTCCAAAACTAGAACCAGTATTGGAAAAGTCCTTCCACTTGACTTTAAGGTTATTCCCCTTGTCCGAAGGATAGACACGATTACTATCTAAATCATCCTGCACCAATCAGATTATAAGCTCTTTTAGCTTATTTAAGAATCTATTGCATTAGAATATCCTATAAACACAATAAAAATCCTAATAAATATTGCATGATGGGGAAAACAAAGTCCTGCATAATGGAGGGAAGAGGTCATATAAGGGATAAAACAAGGTCAAATAAGGAAGGGGGTGATGAAAAGGTAATCAACCTGAGACCAGATCGAGTTAAATGGTTTCAAAAGCCTAAATAAATGAATCCATTAAATCACTTCAATGACTAATATAGTAACTACTGGACTAAAAAAGTAGAAATGCCCTCAATAAGTCTCTTATATCTGTAGTAGTACTTACTAGGGACCAGGTCTCAAGTGGGAAAAGAAGGGGGGAGGGGGGGAAGGATTGGACTAGATTAGCAGACATGATAAGTTACCCTGATCAGCAGCATAGAATGAGAAGAATTTGGGGTTGGAATGATTAACAAGGATCAACACAACATACCTGTGGAAGAAACTTCTGGAGGGGCTTATGGCCATCAGAACTGTGAGAAATTTTTGTGATGGAAGAATCACCAATAAAGTCGTTGCTAGACTTGCTGTGAATTGTACGAGTAACACCACCAACTTTGAGCTTTAGTCTCTTCAGCTTGTTTCCAGTTCCTAATTTATCAGAAGCAATTATTGTATCTCCAAAATTCTTATATTCATTGTGTCTTCCACTGCTAGATGGTTGTGCAAATGAAGGTAAAAGATAAAATTTCTGTTGAAATGCCTGTGAGTCAGGGTGAGGTCTGCGAGATACACTACTCCTCTTCTTTTTCACAGTGCTACCAACAACAGCAAACTTAGGCCCACCAAAGGTTTCCATTCATACTAAAAATTTGCAGCGCCCTTATGGTGATTTCACTGCTACAAAAGATATAACATTAGTCAAGGAAGATCAGCAGCACTCAATAACAACAGCATGAGACCCAATGACAATATGCACAATGGGAATGTCAAAAGTAAATATATAATGAACAGTCCAAGAACCAAGAAATAAGCCTTACCAAACATTATCAAATAAGGTGTAAAACAAAAAATAAGAAAGAAACTATCCTAAATACTACATCAAACATTCATTAGAATGAAAACTAGTAATAGTTATACTCCATTTTGTCAGTGGGAAAACCAAGGAAAAGAAAAGAAAGGGGGGTGGGGGAAGCAAAAGTTTTAAATTTGATATCCTAAATACTAACATAACATGCCCGTGCAATGTAGGATCGATAAAAAAAATCATGTGTAAACTAAATAATTTTCTTTATATACATTTTAAGTGGGGGAGAGGATTTCAAACACTGGTGACTGGACGTAAACATCATTGGATAAACTAAAGAATACATTTCAATAATAAAATTCTAATCCCATGCCAAAGCTTATTGTAAGATGTGTAACAGATATGTTAGCCACTTGGTGCAGACAACGGTTGCAGCACCTAATTTTTATTATATAGTATATGATATGTTATATGAGTCACATACCAAATATAATTCAAACTAAATTGCGCCGCCTAAATTTGATCATGCTCACTTAAGTGAAGGTTTCAGTCATCACGATCAAGAAAGAGAAAAAATCATTAATAAACACAAAAACTAATAGGATTTAACAATAGGACTAACAACTTCAAGAACAAGTGCACCAGAGAATATGCATACATACATATACACACCAACTATGGCTCAACTGGCACTTCCTTCTCCATTAATATGGGATGGAGGGTGAGGTGGTGGGTTCAAGATCTACTGGGCGTGCATAACTTACAAATTAAAAAGAACAATAAATCTGAACTACAAAAAGCACAAATTATATAACAAAGTAGCAACTAATAATAAAAACTTAATAGATACCTATCAATGAAAAGTGAATACAATATTACAATGTAGAATGTTCAGAAATATCTGACCTTAATATGAAACTTAATCAATGTGATGTTTTACCAATAAATAGGGAGGAAAAAAAGAGAGAGTAGAAATTGAAGAAAAATATCATTTTGAAGCCAAATTATCTCATATGAGCCTCAAACAACTATTGGGTAACGCAAATTTTTAGTATTTTTCACTTGGACACAATCACACGTAGAAGAAACATAAACTTTCATAACTTTTTTTTTTTCCTCTTCTTTTGGTTTTTCCCTGTTTTCTCAGCAGCCAAACTGAAAATAAAGGCTGCATTTTAACGCAAACAAACACCCTTACTTTAAGCTTATGGAAAAGAAAAAAATTTCCCAGAAAAAAGTTTCCCTCGTAACAAACAATGCTTAAGAAACAAAAATTAAGTGACAAATTAAGTGAAAGAAAGCAAGGAGCTTACGCTGAGGAACAACGCTAGGTGGCCAGTAAAAGAAGTCTCCAGAAGCAAAGAAAGAAGCAAGCTTTGGAGACTGAAAGAGGGTTCTGAAAACTTTTTCTTTTTTATTTTATTTTCTTAATTTTAGGGTATGAGTTTTTCTTTTTTGCAATTCTGAGAGTGAGACTCATTTTGGCTTGGTATTGGTAAAGCCGTAAAGGTCTTGAAGTCCCAGACCATTTATCTGCTCCATTACTCTCCATATTTTGGGGTCTCCAACCATTATTTTATTTTATTTTTTTCCATGAGTTATATGTATATATGGATAAGAGAGAATGCTAGATACAGTAGATTGCAGTACAAGCCCCAAGCCCAAAGATGGAATACCAAAAAAACAAAAATCTAGCGGCAAAAAATATTTGTAGTTTTTTTTTTTATTTTTTTGTTTTACAACTATTAACGTATGTGACCTATTTTTAATGATACATAAGAAAAGTGGTATTAGTAATAAGTTCATGTAAAAGTAATATGGCTTAAATCACGACTTACAATTTTATTAGCAAAAAAAAAAAAAAAAATCACAACTTACCATCTCTTTTTTAGATGCCAACACAACTTACCATCTTAATAACTCATTAATAAGTTTTTGAAAAATATGTATATCTCTTACATTGCTCTCAACGGGACTTGGGACTTTGACTGGACCACACCACCAATAAAGGGATAAGCATCATCTCTATTGCAAAATTGTCCATTTTATGGTTAAGATTTAGTTTTCGTCTAAGACAATTTTACTCCTCCAAATAAAAAATGCACGCTAGTTTTAAATTATTATTTATTATTTATACCTTGAATTCTTGAAAACTAATCTTAGCCATGAAAGGGATTGTCTTCCTCACAAAGACAAATGAAGAGAATTTCAAGGTAGAGTCTAAATGGGATTCCCTTTTAACTGCATTTCTTTTATTTGAGACAATTTGCATTTGATTTTGACGTTCAATTTGGTTTGGGGGGACTCAAGCTTGATAAAGAGAGCCAATAAGTTACTTCTTAAATTTCTTTCATTTTTTTCTCCATAATTTATCATATGATATGCTCTTCTTCTTCTTCTTCTTCTTTTAAGATAGATTAATATGATATGTCTATGCAATAGTCTTACATGCACATCACATGCTTACTAAATTGGGTATAAAATAAATCCTATTTTGGCATATGAATCAATACAAGTTCTTAGTTGTCCTATGATTTTGTAAGAGTAATGACGTTTGAGATATGATGTATATCGTAGGAGGAACAAATCAACAAATTCATTCGAACTTCATAGGACTTCCATTTGTCCCAAATTAATAAAGCAGTGTCTTTGATACAAGAAATTAACAAATTAAGAATCATATGTTTCATCAAATGATTATACAAATATGTACCTTACAGCCAAACTTTCCCTATAGTCATATAGACAATAAAATATAATAGGGTACTAAAAGCTTCTTTTATTCCTACTACACATACATGAATCTCTCTTCTTTTTTCTTTTTTTATGGAACACTTAACATGAATCCTAACTGATCTCTCTCTTACAAAGAGGGACATGTACAACTAATTAACAACAACCAAGCTTCGTTAGCCCAAAAACAGAAACACCAAACCTTAATCCCCCAAAAAAAAATCACTTAATTAAGGAAGCGATGGCAAGGCAATTGCTAGCCATCTTTGTACCCTTGTCATCATAAGGGGATAATTCGGAAGTTTCTCCACTAAATTCATCCTCACAGGTCACAAAATCTGACAAAGCCGCACTAAGCATGGTATTGATTGTGCCAATGTCACGAGCTGGAATTGCATCCATTGCACTCTGAAGGTTATCTAAAGCATCATTGTACATTTCTGTACAGTCTTTGAAAATAGGGATATTGCCAGAATAAGTACTAGCCTTATGCACATTAGTGAGAACTAAAGCCGTGGCTATTGCATCCTTTACATGTTGAGTGCAAGCCTTGATTGCCATTTCAAGCACTGAAATGGGGTCAGTCTTGTCACTTAGAAATGGGGCTAGAGTGGAAAGGCAAAGAGCAGGATTGTCTGTGGAGTCGCATATTTTTTTTATGGCAGGATCCATTGATGCAGGTATTGACGGTGGGTTGCTATGTGGACTTGATATGAGAATATCTGGTTGGAGACTCTGAGAATTTGAGGATTCTGGAGAGGGATTGATAGTTTTTTGAGATGGAGTAAGGGTTGAGAATTGGTTTGAAGATGGAGGCATTGAATTTGGAGGCTCGGAAGTGGGATTTGGGACTGAGTTATGGCTTATTGGTGAATCTGATTGTGCCTGTAGGGAGGATGGTGCAGACTCTGATGGAGAATTCAAGGCGGGAGTTAGGGCTGTGATATGGCCAACTGGAGATGAAGAAGGAGTTTGATGTGGAGTATAATTTGGTGGGGTAGAGGGGTGAAGGTTTTCCTGCATTGGCATTGGGGAGGGTGGCAATGTTGGTGCAGACTCCGGTGGATTACTTAAGGCTCCCGATGGGGCCGATATATGGCTAATTGGGGGTGTAGAAGGACTTGGTTGTGGAGGAGAATTTGGTTGTGGAGAGGGTCCGAGAGACTGCATTAAGTTGCGTGGCACACATACGCCTTGTGCAGTGAAGAAGATGAGAGAAAACAAGAAGATGATGCATGGTATTTGATTGTTGTTAGGCTCCATTGTTTCTTAGTTTGTTGCTCATAGGAAGCTAGAAGAGAAGAAGAAATGGATTTGATGGGAAGGTGGACGAAGATTTAAAGTTAGGGAGTCAAATTGGTTGGTAATTATAGTTATCCGAAAAAATAGGATGACAGTGAGAAATACTAGCCGTTAGCATGGTTTCAAGGAGCCCTTGTGGTTTTAATTACTTCTATCTCAGATACAGAAATTTGGAAAGTTTGGGGGTTCTGTTTTTGTCATCTAAGCCTGCACCATAGCTATAAGCCTATAAATATATACTGTACCAGTGGTCATGGATTTACCCTTCCAAATTGGATTGGTGGCTGCAGGCTGGTATTCATTTTATTAAGTTTCCCTATTAGTATAATAATAATAGAATGGCATAAATGATAAAACATAGGGAGGGTGAAGATTCAATCTAGCCCTCCATAGGAATTTGAATGGTTATCTCATTTATTGCTAGTAAATGAAAGAGATTTATGGAATGTCATATGGTCAAAAGAATGGGCAGAAAATTATTGCGTACTCCCGGAGTACTATAAATGCGTACTCTCTCCTCTCACATGAATGGTAAGTCCCACTAATTAAATTCATGGTGGGACCCACCATTCCTATGAAAGGAGAGAGTACGCATTTATGGTACTCCGGGAGTACCTAATAATTTTCCAGAATGGGCTTGTTGATCAAAACCAAAATCATAATAGGAGTTGTTTTTTTTGGGGTGGGAATTAATTAGTGCGTTTTGGTATTTCCTTATTAATAGAGTCTCTTCAACTATTAAAGTGAACTAGAGCATTCACAATGAGCATTCACCATAGCTAGAAGCCTATAAATATATACTGTACCGGTGGTCATGGATTTACCCTTCCAAATTGGATTGGTGGCTGCCGGCTGGTATTCATTTTATTAAGTCTCCCTATTAGTATAATAATAATAGAATGGCATAAATGATAAAACATAGGGAGGGTGAAGATTCAAGCAAAGCTCATAGGAAAAGAATGGAAGCCACTTCATTAACGAGTTTCATGCTTTATGTATACATTGCTGCATCAAAATAGGCAATTAAAAAAAGTGACATAGCTAGAGTATTTGCTTAAGGGAAGGACAAAAAAGAATATTACCGAAATAGGTTACCCGAAATTCATTTCTACATTTACTTTAATGAGATTTTTATATATATTTAAATTACACATTACACCTTTTTAATTCTTCCTATTTTCAATTCACTTTTTCAAGTTTTATTATTTCAATCAGGTGATGGCAGAGTAATAAAGCTCCACCACGAATTTCGATCCATGGTGATTCCGATGGTTTGTGAGGCAGAGTGGGATGGAGATCTGGTTTGAACGAGAGAGGAGGGTTGGATTTTTATTTTTTATTTTATTTTAGATCTAGTATTGTGAGCTGGTATTGTGTGTGAGTGCTTGTATTCATTTTTTCATAAAATGCTAATGTGGCACTACCTTATTGGAGGTGTAAACTCTTGGTTTTATGCCAAGAGCGGGCCAAATGTAAACTCTTTTCAATATAATAGAATTTTGTCGCCAAAATAGGCATTAAGAAGAGTAATTCTAGAACCACACATTTTACCACAACTATCCTATGTTGTAGATTGTGATAATGTCACTTTTATATGGACCTATCACATTTTTTCCACCACTCATAATTTGTGATGTAAGAGACATGGCAAAATTGTGGCACAAAAGGATGTAGTCCTAATTTTTTTTTTTTTCTTAAAATAAGAAGACACAACATTTTTGGTAGCAAGAACTTGAAAATCAAAAATCAACTTCAACAAAGCGAAAATTAGACAGAAAGCCACAAGCTTTTGCATGTTCTAAAGGTTGTAAGATTCTCCCTTATTACCATTAAAGCTACTTGTTTTTTTTTTTTTTTTTTTTTTTTTGATAGGCATGAAAAAAAAATTATAAAAAAAAAAAAAACTTGCTCCGACTTTTTTGCACTAAACGAACAAAAGCACATCCAAAACGTTAACTAAATACTAGTGCATTGGTAATGCAAGAAATTATTGAACAGTTTGTTGCCATAAAATACAGGGAAAGTTAGAGAAAGAGAATAGCTCACACGGGATACAGTAGGATACACTCCAAACATATATATTGACTATGACGTTCAACCAACTTCAAAATGAACTAGGTGAAAGCAGGTTTATTTGGTACAACTCCATTCTAGATACCAAATGGACTAGGACTCAGGCTGGCAAAAGAAAACCAGTTCAAGTACAGTCAGCATTGCACTTGTTTCTTGAGCACATACAGCCAAATAGGTAATGGAACTAATGATGTTCATTATCCACATTCTTCACCACAGTTACGGGACAGGCACCATTGTTCACCACGTAGTTGCTGACACTGCCTAATATAGCCCTGAAAGGAAATCAAAATCAAAATCAAAATCAAAAATCAAAGCAAATCCAATCAAATCCCAAATCTGTTTGGCAACAACCTTTTTGTTTAAGATAGAGTTTTAGCTTATTTGCTTAGGTATAGCTTTTCAAAGCATCACTTCTAGGTACAACCATACTTTAAAAACCAACTTTTAGCAAAAAGCTACACCCAAATGCATTCCTCGATCAACTAACTAGTGCCACAGAAATTGTGCATTTGAACCCATACACTACACTTTAGCATATCCAATCCATTGAAAATCATTTTTCCTAAGAAACTTGGCCATTTACTTGACTATTATATGGTGATGCATGTTCTCTTCACTCAAAACAAATGGTCCATAAAATTTTGGTATCACTTGACTCTTATTTCAAAAAGGCTTTCTCTTTCACTACAGAAAAATGAATTAAATAGATTCAAAAGAGGATAATTGAGGAGGAAATTCCAAGTTGGTATCACATCATTGCATCAATAAGTCAATATGAACTTGATTACCAAGCACCACTGTCCACCCAATGAATGACATCCATGGACAGCATTATCAAAAGTTAAGATCCAAATAAACCTAACCAAATACGCAGTCAATTCCATGAACTAAAGCAAGTAATGGAATTTTACCTCTTAAGCTTGCCGAGCCCTCTGTTTCCTATAACAAGGCAGCTCAGAGGAATGTTATCAATTGCTTCGCATATTTTCTCGCGAGGATCTCCCCAGAGGATCTTCATGACTGCCACAATCTGCTTCCACCTCACAAAGTTAAAAATGATTGACAATTACAATTTACAATAACATCGAAAGCAGTAAGAGTTCACTCATATGAAGAAGACACATGCCTGTTTTTGCTTCACAACAGTGTTGACAATGTCCAGGGTCTCAGGGTCAGGCTTCACTCCATACTTTTTCATAATGATAGGATCAGAGAACTCGCTCACAGGGATCAAAGCTGCAAAATGGCAGTTAAACAAACAAATAAAAATCCATAAGCAACAAGGAAAGCATTGCATAAGGGACTTAGACCGTAAAAGGGCCGCCGGCACTGCTTAATGTGGGTTCAACTATAGCATGACCAGCCCCACCAGGTTCCCAATAGTATGAGTCAGTCGTAACTCGTACGGGTCTTGACCCCAACCAACATTACAGCTCCAACTCCAAGGGCTTGAACTCAGGACATTAACCCCAACCAAACCAAATGGGAGTAAGCCTTCATCATTGGACCACTCATGGTTTAAATACATTAAACCATCAAACTCTAAGCATGAAATACACGTCCATCCGCAGGTTTATTTAAGAACTAAAATCTCTTAAGAAGATAATTAGGCTACTGATAAAAACCCAAAATCAGTAAAAGAAACTGTTAGTTCAGCTAGTAAATTGTTGTGACGTTAATTTTAAGAAATCAAACAATTGAAGAATTTCTGACTTGAAGGCAGGTTTTTCCAGCATAGATCGTGGATAGTAATATATCAAAATCCATTTCCATTCATTGTTATAAAAAAAAATTACCAACAAAAAATCTATGTTCTGGTTCCATCACTAGCCTTTTTTTTTTTTAATGAAAAATAAGTACCAAACATTTTCTAATCTCTACCCTTCTGCTCCTTGAAAATGAAAAAATTCAATCATTACCAAAAAAAATAAAAATAAAACAAAAGGACGATGAAGAAATAATTAATAAATAAAAACAACAACAACAACAACAAAATCCACCTGTCTGTTGCTAACTTAAAAAATAAAAAAATAAAAAAATAAATAATTGTATTAACGATAGAACCCCTTTCTTAAAACAAATATATATATATATATATATATATATATATATATCTTTAGTTTATTACGAAAGTTAACAAGGTATTTCTTAACCTTCAAAGCTTTCATAATTTTTCTATTCATATCTGAGGATTCTGAGCTCTTAAAAGTTAAAACAAATAAACAAACAGAGAGACAAAGAAGCAGAGAGATCATAGAGAATTACGAGAACCAGTCGTTTCCCAGAGTTGCATCTCGCCCTCCTCGTAATGCCCTTCGGGGCGTACGGCAACGAGGATTAGGCTATCCCCATCACGGACAACGTTGTCCACAGCCCATTTCAGCGCCTTCAGGCTACATGCCGAGAAGTCCACGGCCACCCCAACTCTCCGATCAACCTGCTCCATCTCTCTCTTTCTTTCTGTTTCTGTAAACAAATATGTATGTGTGTGTATGAATATATGTAACTCTTTCTTGAAAGTTGAAATCAATATTGGGTGCTTGTCCGAAATGGACCGCGACTTAAAAAGCGGCAGAGAAACAGGGAAGACAAAGTGGCAAAGTTCACTTTTACTTTTTTTTTTCCTTTCTTTATTGCGCTTTCTCAATTGAGGTAAATTTGGCTTATATCTGGTAGATTTACAATTACAGCTCATCTGGCCATATGGGTGGGTCTAATGTCTGTGACAGTGATACATACCAAGAATTAAAGTAATCCTCTAATTACTAGCCTCACGCTTTTTATTTTTTATTTTATTTTTTTATAATTTTAGGTTTAGTCATAATTCTTCGTTGATGAAAAAAAAAAGAAATTTAATGAATAACAAAATACAATTTAAAGAAAAGGACATTTGAGAAGGGAAAAAAAAAACCATAAACGTTAGAATAGGGATTAAGGAAACTGAAAAATTCAATAAAAAAAAAACCGGTATGTCTTGTTGATAAAGTTTAAAAAAAAAAAAAAAAAGGTTCAAACATGGTGACATTTGTTTTTTTTTTAAGTAGAGTTGTTTTAAAGACATGGGTTAACGGGAGAGTAGTACAATTTTGTAGGCAAAGTTCTAGGTGAAATTAGAGATGTATTTTTATTATATTGTTCTCAAGATTTGTCGTGCTTAAATTTAGGGTGAAGAGGTATTTTCGAAATACATAAAAATTCAATTCAAGAAAGATATTTTATGGAAAAAATTTTGACCTTATTGACCTTATTCTTAAAACATTTGTAAGAGAAATCATTGATTACTGGATGGGGTATTTTTGACCTTCATAAATTTCTGGATAAAAAATGGAATCTTGTTATAGATGGTATAGATAACATTTACCACACATTTTTCATAACTATTCTATGTTACAAACCCAAATTAGCTGTTGGTCACTTTTACATGAACTCACTATTTTTTCTCAATCACTCACAATTTGTCAGATGAGAGTAATAGTAAAGTTGTAACACAAAAGGCTGTAATCCTTTTTTCTTTTTTTTTTGCAAGAATTATCTTGCACATGACATGAGATGCCAGACATATGATTATTGTTCATTTAATATTATTTCGATTTTGAGTTGAGTTTGATAAGTTTGAGTTTACCAGTGAATTAGATTTTATGTTAAAATTTGAACTTTTTTTCAAAAAAATAAGTTTAAGTTTGTTTACGAGTTAATTAATTAATTTGTTTTTTTTTTCTATATATAATAAACATCATGAGTACATTTTTTTTTTTTTTACTCTTTCACAATATACACTACTATTTAATAACTAAAGTATTGTAGAAATTTTATTATTTGAGTTAATTAGAAAGAATAATTTTTGCTTATGAACTTATAAAAATTAGATTTATCATCCTCTTGTAATGTTAAAAATTGTATATAATTTTATTATATAACATGGATTGTTTATATCATCAATAAATTACAAGTAATAATTTTCTTATCTTATGAACTTATTTACAAACTTACATAATCTAATCTATTTGTTTTTATTGAGCATAATCCAAGGTTAAGTCCTTCTAAAAAAAAATCAAATCTTAAGTCCATATAAATGCAATTAAACAGTTATAAATATAAATATATAAATATTATATATACATTAATCAAATCTCATACTCACAAGCTTCTTCACAAGCACATTATAATTGTTGAGCTTAACTTAAACACAGACTTGAGCTTGACTTATTAGTTAAATAAATAAACATAAATAAGTTTTTCCTCAAATCAAATCCAAACTATTAATGAAAAATTTGATCCATTTACATCACTAAATATGTGAAATATTTTCTCCTAAACTTCGTAATTATGTCCTTAGTTTGTGGTGTACTTTCAGGGACGGATCTAAGATTTCAAGTTAGGGAAGTTGGAGTATAAGCCAAAAAAAAAAAACTCCAAATAGGCATCCATATATTATTAACAAATTATCAACCAAGAAAAATACACAAAATCATTGTTTCTTACTACATTAAAATGCAATCATCTACCAAAAAAGACAAAAAAGACAAAATAATATTGTTTCTTAATATTGAGCTAGCTAGGAATTTTTTTTTTTTTTTTAAAGTTTTGTTTTTGTTAAGTTTTTGGATTGAGTAATTTCTAGTTGGACTGGGCTGGTTGGAGTGGAGGGAGGTTTAAGGTTTTGGAAGAGAGGGGCCCAACTCCAAAAATGAAAAATATAGCCTATAAAAGAAAATATCTTAGGGCCAAGATCTATCTTTATTTGTTTTTAATTTTTATGCTAAAACCTTATTCTTTCTCCATTGTGTCTGTGTGTGTTTTTTAACCAAAAAAAAGAAAGTAATATCTATGTTTTTTTTTTCCTTTAATTTTTATAGATAGGTAATGTCCATGTCAATTATTAGTAATCAATATTTTATCTTAATTGTTAGAATTTTTTTTATTTGTCAATTTTAACAAAAAAATGTTTATAATAAAGATTTAAATTTTATATTAAATTAAATAAAAATCCTGATGAGATGAACAAAATATTTATTAACAATAGTTCAATTTATAAAGGTTTCATATGGTCGAATAAAAATTTTGGATTTGAACCTTGAGACACTAAAATGAAATCCTTTGTTATCCGTAGTTGATTAGTTTTTGTTTTTGTTTTTATTTTTAAGAGAATGCTTTTAAGATATTGTGAGCGGATAGTTATGTGTGATGAGAAGTGGATGTGTAGGGAAGTGGTGTTTGTGACAAGTACAGTATGGTTTCTGTTTTTTTCTTTTTCTTTTTGATAACAAGGTTTCTTGGCTTTCAATAATGGATATACTCAAAGTTCAAAAAAAATAATGGATATACGACGCGACCGAACAATGCAAGTTGATATACTATAAGATTTCTTGGTTTTTGATTTTTGAGTAAATGCAACTATGCAAGTGGATATTAATTTGGAAGGATAGTCATTGGGTCGATTGTGGGTCCCAAGATGTGGATTGCTCGTGAAACTGCTGTGAGAGACGACGGTTTCAAAGTTTTCAATGTGCGTATGATGATTGCTTGGTCCACCTTTGAAATGATAGCTCAGAAGAATTTTCCTAGAAAGAGAGAGGATGTTGGAAGACATGGCTTACCACGTGAGAACGAGTTGATATTTCTGCAAAATAATAAGAAATTAAATGGGAAAGAAATGATTTTTCTTCAAAGTTCAAACCCTGATGGGAGGAATCTCATTTAATCGGATGGTTCATTGAATCATAAAGAAGAAATCTGAAGTTTTGAAGGATAATTAGTCAAGGATCATGAATCTATTTTCCCAGTTTACTTTTCTTGTCTCATTCTAGAATGAATTTTGTGATTTTTTATTAATTTTGAAAAGGTCTTGATTTTTTTTTTGAGAAAAAATGTCTTGATCTTGAAGTCATAAATAGAAAATGCCGTGGATTTATATGAATATGGTTGTAAGCCTAAGACAAATTATTGTTGGATTTCTTTGACAAATTGATTGACATATAACTTTTTTTATTTATTGTTTTTATTTATTTATTTTTTTTTTTTTTTTTTGGTTTCCCACAGTGTATCCTCAAATCTTTCAATCAGAGACTAATCACTGTTCATGCCGGGTCGGCCCACGAAGAAGTAAAGCACTGGCTCAGGGATTCTTTTCAAAGTGCAGGTAGCAGGACTCGAACTAGGGAGCACACCTAGTCGAGCCAAGTACAAATACTCTGAGACCAAGCACTGAACCGCTTGGCCAACCCCACTGGATTATTTATTGTTTTTATGCACTCATTGTTTATTTATTATTTACAAAAGGTTAATTATAACTTTATAATTTATAAGTATTGATGAGCACATGTGTAAGGAGCATTAACTACTTGGTTGTCATCAATGGAAAGAAACGAAAAGACAGCCGTATGTCATGAATGACAATAAAATCAACCCGCGTTACAAAAGGAAAAAGTATACCGTGTTTCAGTAATACCAATTTAATATCTCTTTTGG
Source organism: Quercus tomentella (assembly GCA_028535165.1). Lineage (NCBI taxonomy): Eukaryota > Viridiplantae > Streptophyta > Magnoliopsida > Fagales > Fagaceae > Quercus > Quercus tomentella. The sequence continues at coordinate 41,341,232 of JAPQVY010000001.1, read as the reverse complement.
TATTTCTTATTTAATAAATGAGTGACATTTGTTTTAAAAAATCACATTAGACTACTCCAATAAATTAATCACAATCTTCTATACTATCGGGAAGATAAATTAATCATTTATTAGAATAGTCTGATGTGGTTTTTTGAAACAGGTATCAATCATTTATTGGGTAGGAAATACCAAAACAGATGCTGAGTTGGTATTACCGTAATATGGTATACTTTCTCATTACAAAGGCCATAAAGAGCATATAAACCACTTATAAATTCCAAAAAGGTACAGACAGAATACTTTTACTAAAAAAACGCACCCACACTCCATTCATCATAATTCTAACTTAAGGCATCGGAGGGTCCTTAATAAGCATCATTTCGATATTATAATTGTCGGGGACGTTTTGCGATAAGGGCAAAAAATGCAAAAACGGCCCAAATCTCCCATTGGGTTCTTTAGAAGTGTTTGTTTATGGAGAATTAAACCCAAAATTCACAATGTATAAAAAACAAAGGCTAATGGTGCCTTGACAAGAGAAAATCAAAATGCTAACAACAAAAGTGCAAAAAAAGCATAAAAACATAACAGGTCTAAAACTTCGACCCACAGTCACACAGAAGAGGAAATTGAGGGAGGTTGTGAGGAAGAGAGGGAAGGTTCCCCTGTACTCATATTTCCATCCCCAAGCTTTGGAATTGTGAGATTATTGACTGGTTGAATGAGCTTTTGCTTTGAAGTTTCAGGTCTTTAGGTAGAACGTGGTTGGTTGTTTTTTTTAGTTGAAGAAAGACTCTTGTATTGAGCTTGGGGTGTTGCTCTCAGAGTAAAACGTCCTCCTTTGTTTTGAATATGATTGTGGAATTTATATTGAGTTTGGGGTGCTCTAAGTGACTGGTTTTTGGTCAATAGAAAAGGCTTTGGACCCCAAGGTGTTAAGCAAGTAGTAATTTTCAGGTTTGCTTTTGTTTGGATAAAAGGAAGGATTACTTTTATCATCATTAAGGGAAATACTTGACTAAACCCTCATTGGCTCCTCATTTTCAGTTGTTTCAGACCATTAGGAGGCTCAACTAGATGAGAGCTAGCAGCTGAAGTTGGCCAATGAGAGCTAACCATTTTTAAAGGAAAAAAAAGGTTCGGACAGAAACTTTGGGCCACAGTCACACAGAGCATAAAAGCTGTTTTGGGGTGGAAATTTTGGATACAAGTCCTCTTCCATGAGCCTGAGGTGCTACAAGTGTCCCTTGCCCACTTGGTAGCATGCATGGGCTAGGCTCATGCAAAAGGTCCGAAAGGAACCGACCCATACCCTCCAAACCACACTTCCTCAATTTCCCCAAAAAGTCGTATGGGCTTGGGCCATGCTTAAAAGAATAAAATAAAACATAATACATGAATTGGGCTTGTAAAAATGTGTCGCGAAAATGGGTATTAACAATAATTAAGGCCAAATTTCAAAACTCACATTCTAAGTCTCATTGTTTTTTATTTCAATTCTCTAAATTTGCGTTATCTCATTTCAGTCCTTTAAATTTCAAAACTTTCAAATTCAGTCTTCTGTTAAATAGACATCCACTGTTGCTGTTAAATTCTCAAAACTATATCGTTTTGCCCCTAATTTAATATTTATTTCTTAATTTATAAAAAATTAATTAATTAAAAAAACCAGAAATTAAAAATAAAAACAGTATAAAACGAAAACAATTGCCATACACAGTCAGTTCCCTCTGCAAATATCTCATTTTGTACCCCTTACAACTCGAGCCTACGTTCTTCAATGATAGCATTACTCTAAGGCCCAAGGTTAATTTTGGGCCCAATCTCGTGAAAATTGACTTGAGGAATTATTTATGGAAAAAATAAACTTATTTTTGGAAGAATAAACCTATTTTTGGAAAAGAAAAGCTACTAGAAACCCTAGGTGTGCGTACGCATACATACGTATGTGCACGCACACTCAAGCCATGCGTACATGTACTTATGGCATGCGCACGCATATCCCGATGCGCACGCAGCTAGGGTTCCAAGATTATATGAAAGGAAAGGAAAGCTTTTGCACATAAATTTGTGAGGAATGAATCTGACATCGTTTGGGAGCAGCCCCAAACCACTATTTTACCACTATATAAAGCCATAAAAGACACTTTTCCAAAGGAAGGAAAATATACGCAAGATTCACTAGAAAATAGTGAATCAAAGAGGGAGTTTTTCACAAAACATTCTCAAGTCAAGTTTTACTTGGTTGGGACTTGTTTTGGTCTTGGCTTTTGAGTTCTAAAGCTTACTAACTTGCTAGTTTTGCTATTAATTAGATTGACTGAGGAGAACGGTCAAATCAAGCTCTGAAGAGTTCTTGTGTTGAGATAACAGTTCTAACTTTGACTCTTCACTTTTCTTTGTTTTGTTGTTCGTCCATATGATATATATGCTTTAATATGTTTAGGTTTAGTTTTTGTTCATACCAAAAGCATATTAGGTTGTTAGTTTTCTTATTTCATTTAGTTTTTCTATTCTGGTTGCTGGGTTTGTGTTTCTGGGCATGTATGCGTGTGCATGCTTCATGAATGCATACGCATACTCAAAATGTGTGTACACATACAACTGGGATGCGCACACATACTCGTGTCCAAAAAACCTAATTTACTTTTCTTCGTTTGCTTTTTCTTTCTTTCACATATTTAGCCTCTGTTTAGTTCTGCTTCCAACGTTTTGAGTTTTGTTTTAAGTTATCTCTTAAGGTTTTAACGTGTTTTGCTTTATTTCATTACTTAGATCTTGATTAGGGTTCTTGATTGGGAATCACATGAACATGCACTTAAACTTGAACATGCATTAATGTATAGGTGTTGTGATGCAGTGAGGTAAGTAAGGTAAGTCATGCATAGATCACATGAACATGCATTCTACGTTTGAGTATTGAGTTGCTTAATATGCTTAATTGAATGCCATGAGTTTCGACACCTTTGCTTAAGTGTTTTGACATACTTGTTCAATCTACTTTGTGACGTTTACTGCCCTTGGTGATGTTTGTTAAATGCCATGATAGATGAATGCTAGATTTGGGGATGATATGTCATGTTTGTTTGCTCTAGATGCATGTTAGAGAGAGAGAGAGAGAGAGAGAGAGAGAGAGAGTTAGAATAACATATTAGAAAACCCTTTAATAAGATTAAGATTTGGAATACAATGAGTGGAGGCCGACCCACAAGTCAAGTGGAGTTGGGTGTCTAACACATTCTCATCCCCATACCTAAATTTCAAACATTTTCTCTAGTAAAGATTAGTCTTTCCACAAGGGCGCTATATCTATGGTTCCTAGACCTAATCTAGGTGGCGATTCCATTTACACCATATGCCATGATCCACTCTAAGCCAAGGCATATTTCTTGCGAGATCCCAAACTCGTCAAACCAGACCCTCCCCAGTAAAATAAAAATCCCTACTTGGTTGGGTAAGTTTAAAAAATTTTGGATTTTCAATTTCAGTTTGTTTGATTTAATTGTTTGCAAAACAATTTCCCATGTGAACCAAAAATATAATAGAATCCAAGTATTTTGGTGATGATTGAAATCAAACAAATTGAGTAAAGGCTGGAGATGCTGAAAGGCGGCCGGAGATGCTGAAGGGTGGCCAAAGAAGCCGAATGGTGGCCGGAGACGCTGAAAATAACTCCCTGGAGCCGCCGAAGTCGCTTTGTTTTCGAGTTTCCTAGAGAATCCAAAAATAGATCTCTCTCTCTCTCTCTCTCTCTCTCTCTCTCTCTCTCTCTCTCTCTCGGTTTCCTCTTCTCTCTTTCTCTCTCAGTCGGGTTAGGGTAGGGATTTTGGGAATGATGGGTTATTATTATTATTTTTTTTACAGGGGAGGGAGCCATGTATGGCAATTGTTTTTTTTTTTTTTTAAAAAAATTTCTAGACTATTTTTTAATTAACATTTGTATAAATTAAGAAATAAATAATAAAGTAAAAAAAATTAAATTAGGGGCAATATGACGTAGTTTTGGGAATTTAATGGCAACAATGAATGTCTACTTAACGGAAGACTAAATTGGAAAGTTTTGAAACTTAGAGGATTAAAATGAGACAACACAAACTTAGAGGACTGAAATGAAAAACAGTGAAACTTAGAGGGTAAGTTTTGGAATTTGGCCTATAATCAAAGTAGTTTATCCTATTTTACAGGTTGTGTTTGGTCTTCCAATTCACTTGGACGAATGATTTAATTGATCAAATATGATGTACCATATAAAAAATAAGGTTTCAAAAACTTTTTAAAACAAATATATTAAGTTTAAAATAAAAATACTGATAACAAACAAAAATCTTCAAACCACCAAATCAAAATTACTTACAACTGTGTTTGATTGAGTGAGAGTATAAAAGAAATTTGAGAGGAAATAGAAGATGAGTTGATACTTGATATTTTTCCTATTGGGTAAAGTGGGAAAGTGAAAAAAAAAAAAAAAAAATGATGAAGAGAGAGATGACATTCTATATGAACGCATAATTTTTAATCGAGAAAGTTTATAGACATAAAATTAAAAATAAAATTAAAAAACTTTCATACCTAACTGATGTGTCGAATTGTTAATGGAAGGTATTAAAAAAAAAAAAAAAAAAGAGGTAATGTTAGGGGTATTTTGTTTTACATTAATGGGTCGTACCCATTTAAACGTTGACCCAATTAGCCACATAGCCTAAGTGTGTGAATCAAATTAATTATTGGAATTCATTAGGCCATCGGCATGGACCAAGTTCATGGGTTGTAGCCTTGAACAATTGGTGAGCTTTCTTTTATGATTAATAGGTTCTTGTGGCCCCCTCTAAAGCTTATTTTAAGTGTTAATTTATATGGATAATGGGCCTTGATTTGAATGAGGTTTTTGGCTATAAATTTAGTTCTCAAAATTAGCAAAATTAGTAGTCCTTGTTTAATTTTTTTTTTCTGACCCAATATAACTAAATTTTAGTTGTTTATTTTCTATGAAATTGGACTAACATTGTGGGCTTTAAGCTTACTGGTTAGTCGTCCAACAAAAATGATTCTAACATTGTTGTAACAATTAAACAACTTCCTATTTCCTAAACAAATTAACAAAGAAAATGCTAGGATCACAACTTTTACCATAACTTGCTCACATGGCAAGTCATGAGTGGTGGATCCATTTAAGTTCACAATTCCACTACTCATGACATTCCACACAAGCTAGTTGTGGTCCTGGCATTACTCAACCAACAACCCACACTAAAACCTGTAACCAATAATCTTTTAACATATATACAACTAATATACTTGATTCACACCATCTCAGTTAAACTAATGCACTCGCCTTGCCGCTTAAGTAATATGGCATGTAGTGAATGGACGACATGCAATAGTGCAATAATGCAATCATCTTTTAACTGTTGGTCCTCTATACAATTTTGAAGACTTGTGTTGTTTTACAAATTAAAAAAATTATATATAATTACTCTCTCCGTCCCAAATTATTGGTCCTCTATTCTATTTTGGGATGTGCCAAAATGAAATCCTCTTTCTAAGATTAATAAATAAAAATTTTTATCTTATCGTTTACTTTATTTAAAAAGTTAATGTCATTTCTTAATAGTTTAAATTAAAGAGATTGGTTCTGGAAATTTGTATATTTTTAATTGAGAGGCAATGCATTAAATGATATTATCTTAAAATGTTCGATTTTCACCAACATCTTGGGACGAAAGGAGTACCGTTTACTTATATACAACATAACAATCACTTAATCAATTAAAGACTTGACATTTAATATAGGTGGAGCCTTCAACATTGACCGAAGATCCTAGGCCCATAGTTTAACGGGCCGAACCCCATCTACAATGGTTGGGTAGCCAAAAATATAAATTGATAAATCAGTGTAATTTAAGTAGACATGGCAAAACGGGCAGGTCGGGTCGGGTTCGGATCGGGTCAATCGGGTTTGCGGGTCAAACAGGTCACGGGTCATTTTTAAACGGGTCAATCAGGTTGCGGGTCGAGTTGACCCGTATTTTTCAAACTTTTTTTTTTTTCAATTACAAAAACAAATCAATGACAACCTGTTTAGAGATAATGAATAAAATCAATTAAGTAAATGAATTGCACTTAATGCCACTTGTTAATATTTTTCAAATTCTGACAGTTTTAAGCATGACAAAAATTATTTATAGTCATAAATTCATGATGAAAAAATCTTCAATGTTAATAGTTCACTGTCAAAATGCATATAATTACAAGTTCACATCTTCAAAAAGAGATAGATCTTAAAACAAACAAAACAAGTAAACCAGCAAAGTAGTAAGTTATCGGTCTTCTTAAAATAATAGTAAAATTAGATTATTTAGAAAGATAAACTAAACAAAAAAATATTTAAAAATAAACATAACATATTAAGTAAAGAAGAATAAGTAAATATTTTATAAGAATTACACCTTAATCTCAATCTACTTAACGTTGGTAGCAGATTCAGCACTGCAAATATTCATACTTGCAAATTGTAGCTCAAGTTGGCCAATTTCGTCAGCATCTTCATTTACAATACAATATTTTAAAATAACTTAATGTACCATGAAAGCAAATCAATAAAGAATTGAAATTATATAATTATGACTATAAAAAAATTAAATTACCTTCAAATCCATATAGTCAACTTTTAGTACATAACACTATTCATAAGGTACTTATTGCACCATTTATTAACCAAGCATATTTATTGATAGACATTAAAATTTTTTTAGGAAAGATAGACATTTAATAACTAAATTAGAAATAATTTATTGTAAGATATAGTAATGAGTGCCAAAACAAGCAAGTATATTTAGTGCTAGACAATTAACAAAGAACTCATTAACACAAAGCTTTTCCAGTTGTATAATGAGGATTCCACCTTCCATCATCTTTTCAATCTCAAATAAAAAATCAAGTAGCATTTAACTAGGGGTTATTGATTGCTCCAAAAAGTTTCAATTAGGATCTTTCATTTATTGAAAATGGTTTAAGCATTTAGGCCAAACATGTTACTGGCTCTTAGGTAAAATAGCAGCAATGACTCCTTTAAAGAAGTAATTCTGCTCAATAATAGACTAGTCTAATACCAATGGTCTTTTGTTTTCTCCTTCATTTGGTTGGTCTTGAACTAGTTCTAACACCACTAAAAAAAAAAAAAGAAAAAAAAAAAAGAGGAAGCCAAAAATGTGGTGGTGGTGGAGGGGGGGGGGGGGGGGGGCAAATTATGATTATCTCTAGAACAAAAACCATAACATATACACAATTACTTAAAACACATGAAACCTTTGAATTCTCATTCAAAGATTTATTTTATAGAACATATCAAAAGATTGAATCGTAAAAATTTAGATTTTCTTGTACATTGAAAAATAATTATTTTACCATTTTGTGAAGTTAAATGAGGGTTGAAAAATGGGGTGTCTACAAAAATTAAATTTTTTTTATTTTTTATTTAATAAAAGGAAAGAAAAAAAAAACCAAGCCAATATTGATGTCAATACTAATAGGTAAGGGGTTTGCTGTTGAGATGATTGACAATTCGTACATAGTGCGTTAATATGCTGTTTGTTGACTTAGAAGAAATACTTTAGTCAAAGGCTAAGAGAAGGATAAACACAAAACAATAAAGTTGGGCTATGATTATTTGATTCATTTTTCTAGTGCTCAAAAAAGATATTTGGTTACACTTGAAATGCATTTGCTTTCTTAATTATAACTAGAAATTGTCAATTGTACATTTACTAACTGTAAGGACTCAATTTGTAACGACCCCAAAATGATATTGGGTTCGCACGTTAAAGGCCCAAACAATAAATTTGTAGAGCGTGGGCTAAAAGGCTAGGCCTTGGCGAACGGACAACTGTTAGTCATGGTGTTTAGGATGATCGTATAGAGGTGAACTGTGTTTGCCGAAGAAGATTTTCTCCTCAGCATAGGCTGGGAGGCTCTGGCTCTTGGCCTTTTTTCCCCCTCTTTCTCTGGATTGCCTTCTTCTCCTTTTATACTAGCCTTTACCCTTCTCCTAACGTCCACGTGTAGGCTCAGCTTTCTGGGGCTGATACTTGTCCCATCAGCCCATACCCAAAGTGGTTGGGGGTGGTTGTAAAAGTTGAAAAGCATTGCTCTGTCAGGCGCAGAGTACTTAATTGTAGTAATGGTTGCTTTTCCCTTGTCCTTTGTCGTCACACTGTTCAGGGGTCATTTTCCCATCAATGCGGGGGTGTTTAGCTTTTCCATGAACTGTTCCTATACCGTTCTTGCCCTTTCCTCCAGGAGCGTTTTAGGATGCCGAGGACAGAGTCGCCCTTGGCTATATCCCTAAGCTGTTTGGGCTCTCATTGTGTGTCCTCGGCAATATCCCTCCTCGGCTCGGGCCTTGGGCCTTAACGTAAAGTGGGCCGGGGTCACAAGTTCTCTGGCCCCACACTAACCATATTCAAATATTAAATGATTGGTGGACATAATGAATGCTCCTTAATGTCTATCAAGCATATTTATTGATAGACATTAAATTTTTTTAATGAAAGATAGACATTTAATAACTAAATAAGAAATAATTTATTGTAAAATATAGTAATGAGTGCTAAAACAAGCAAGTATATTTACTGCTACATGATTAACAAAGAACTAATTAACACAAAAATTTTCCAATTGTATAATGAGGATTCCACCTTCCATCATCTTTTCACTCTCAAATCAAAAAGTAGTAGCATTTAATTACTAATTGCTCTAGCAAGTTTCAATTAGGGCATGTTTGGTAGACTGTAACGGTAATTATATAGGAGTAGGAATAGATATTACAAGGAATACAAAATGTTGCAATGTAATGCTTATTACTATTAATTTGTTTGGTGACAACACAATAATAGAACCTTGAAGACAATGGAATGAAAGCATTTTAAATCAAACTTAAGATAGTTTTTAGGAAATATCTTACTCATATAATTATATTTCCTAAAAAATAATATTTTTCAAATTTGAAAGAAAGGTTAGTTATTTTTTATAATTTTTTATTTTCATAATTGTTATGTGCATATGGAAAGTTTGTTTATTTAAAAATATATTAACTATAGAAATTAATACACCTACTAAAGAATAGCTATTACATCCCTTTTAGAGATGAATAATTATTCTTCATTTTAAAGAATAGCTATTCATAAGGAATGACTATTCCCTATAATAAAAATATAACCAAACTACTAAACAGTTAAACCATAGAAATAACTATTATATTACAGTGCCTATTACAAGATCTTTCATTTATTGAAAATGGTTTAAGCATTTAGGCCAAACATGTTACTGACTCTTAGGTAAAATAGCACCAATGACTTTGTTTGTTCGTTTAGACCCCTTAAACCAGATTTTTTAACCTAATTAGTTAACCAAGTTGATTATTAGGTTTATTATTTAGATCTAGGTTAAACTATAATAAATCATATCATGCAAAGCAGTGGAAAATAAATAACACCACAATATGATGACTTAGGAAAACCGATGAAACGAACCGTTTCAAGATAAAAACTAGGGAAGGATTTGACTTAGCTATCCTCAAGGTAAAGTAAATCCACTATAAGAGAATTGAAATTTGTACAATCAGATTTAATCCAAAATCTATTGCTACCTCCAGTAGTAACTTACTAACACAACCACGTGCAAACTCCGAATCCACGGACTCCTTCTTTCCTTGGATTTACTGCAACACAAGTATCCACGCTTGTGACTTTGAGATCCCACTCAAAAGTTTAGCAACACAAACTCTCCAGTTTGTGACTTCAAGACCACCCTTGAAGGTTTAGATCATCAGTAATTGTTGATCTTGTTGCAACAACTTTAGATCTACCGGATCTAATGATATGAGAATGATTTCCAATAGTGACTTTAAAAGAGGAAGGCCCAATACCTTTTAGATCTCACAAGAGCACCTCCAAAGTCTCAAAAAGCTCTAAAAACGTAGTTCGGGTTTTCCTTTATATACTATAAGTGTTTCACTTGAAACCCAAAACGTTTAAGCAGAGTTTGGGCTGAAATAGAATTTTGCAGAAATTTCATGTCTGCAATTTTTGATCAGTCGAATCTAATTTTTTATTGGTTGGATTTTACAGAATTTGAATTCTTTGATTTTGCGATCGGTCGGATATAATTTTCAATCGGTCGAGCAAGGCAGAGCCACACTTTCTTTTTCTGCAATCAACTGGACTTGAAACACCTTGAGCATTGTCTAATCAAACCTATAGATCTAGGAATCTATATCTAAACAAGTTTGTGCTCACAGTTTGCCAATTATTTAAAACTTTTAGAACCTAATAGACTCCTTTTAAGAAGGAATTATGCTCAATAATGGACTAGTCTAATACCCAGTGGTCTCTTTCGTTTTCTACTTCATTTGGCTGGTCTTGAACTACTTCTAACACCACTATATATATATATATATAAAAAAAATTATAAAAAAAAAAAAAAAGCCAGAAATGTGGGGGGGGGGGTAATTATAATTAAAAAAAAAAAAAAAAAAAAAAAAACCATAACATACACACAATTACTTGAAACCTCTTAATTCTCATTCAAGATTTATTTTATAGAACACATCGAAATATTGAATCGTAAAAATTAAGATTTTTTAGTACATTGAAAAATAATTATTTTACCATTTTGTGAAGTTAAATGAGGGTTGCAAAATGAGGTGTCTACAAAAAGAACAGTCTTTTTAAAAAAAAATTAAAAAATAAAAATAAAAAACCAAGCCAATATTGATGTCAAAGAGACTACCATTTCAATTAGGTCGCAAAATCCATAAATTTCCCCTTATAAAATCATCAATTTCATTTATTTAGATAAGTAAACATTTCACCACCATAATATTTATTTGCTCCAATCATGCAACTTCACTTGTTTTCTCGAACCCATATTATATAAGTAGAAACCATCATCTCGTGCCGTCCAAATGCAATGGTCCCCACCACATTTGGCTACAAGCTTATTATTTTGTATATACACATCAAAAGCAGCATGGAACTTTCCATTAAAAAAATAGCAGTAGAAATCTATGGTCTTAAAAAAAAAAAAAAGCAACGTCAAAAGAGAATTCCCACTCTCCATTGGGTTGAAGAGTTCTAAGACCTAAATCATCATCCGCAGATTTACAATGATAGGTAAGGGGTTTCTTGTTGAGATGGTTGACAATTCGTACATAATGTGTAAATATGCCATTTGTTGACTTAGAAGAAGTACTTGGCAAAAGGCTAAGAGAAGGATAAACACAAAACAATAAAATTGGGCTATGATCATTTGATTCATTTTTCTAGTGCTCAAAAAATATATTTAGTTACACTTGAAATGCATTTGCCTTCTTATTTATAACTAGAAATTGTCAATTGAACATTTACAAAGAATATTCCATTAAATGATTGGCAGACATAATGAAATGCAACTTAACTTTACATTTGGAAAATTGCACTGACCTCCCCAAAGGTTTATTAAAATTATACTAACCTCCCAATTATTGATACATTTTCATATTTTGGTTTTTTATTGAATTTGGATTAAAAAAACTTCCTTCTATTTTTAAACCCATATGGATAAGATTATGGGATTTTCATTTTTAAATGAGGATAAATGCATAAATACAAAAATTTTCTAAATTATATTTAAAATTCTTTTAATTGATTTAATGGTTTTAAGTTGCAAGAAATGTGATTGTAGTTTATTTTTTAAAATAGGGGTCTTTTTACAATCAGAAATACAAGGGAGGTCAATCTAATTTTAGTAAACATCAATGGTGGACACTGAATTTTTTATTTTTTATTTTTGGCATTCATTAACAATTTTCTTAACAAATGTGCTTTGTAATATCCAATATTAAATACCTTGCATATTAAATGTCTGAACACATTAAATGTATTTCTAAATTAAATTTTCAATATTTATATTCAAAATTTATTCCCATGGAGTCTAAATCTTCTGTACCACTCTCCCTACTCCACTCTATGCTCCACAAATAAAAATTTGACACATGTCTACCTATTAATTAAATGCTAATTTTTTGCCTTTTTATTTTCCAAATTTTCAGTTTCCTTAAAAAAATTAAAAAAAAACCAACACATGTTCACCGGCCACCATCACCGATCCAACCAGTAGAGTGAGAATAGTAATAAGGAAATCAATCAATTCCTTGCCTGCTTCAGCGAAGAGCACTTGGTGGTTGGACAAGGAATTGATTGATTAAATTTAAAAAAAAAAAAAGGTTTGTTAAAAAAATCAGATCTGTTTTTGTAAAGGGTAAAAAGCAAGATTTTATCAAGGAAAATCAGATATGTTTTGTGTAAAGTTTAAAAAAAAATTATAAAAAAAAAAAAAAAGAGATTCGATTTGTAAAAATCAGATCTGTTTTAGAAAGTTTAAAAAAAAATGAGATTTGATTTATGAAAATCAGATCTATTGTTTAAAAGTATAAAAAATATGATTTTGTTAAAAAAAAAAAATCAGATCTGTTTTTATAATGTAAAAAAAAAAAAAAAGAAGAGAGATTTAGTTTATAAAAAATTCAGATCTATTGTTGGAAACAAAATATATAAAAAATAAAAACTTTTGAAAGAGGACTCACTTTCATGAGTCAAAATTATTATGCATGCATCACATGTTAAAAAATAAATAAATAAATAACCAAACTCTTAATTCTTTCTTTGAAATTTCAAAATCTGCAATTTTGTGACAAAGAAAAATTTTCAGATCTATATTTAATGAAAATACAAAACAGTTTTGAGATTAAAAAAATTAGATTTGTATTTAATGCAAATACAGATCAGTTTTGAGAATAGAAAAAAATCAGATCAGTATTTAATAAAAATACAGATTGGTTTTAAGATTAAAAAAATTAGATATGTATTTAATGAAAATACAGATCATTTCTGTTTAGAGAAAAAAAAAAGTCAGATCTGAAAATACAGATCAGTTTTGTTTAGAGAAAAAAAGTCAGATCTGAATATACAGATTAGTTTTTTTTTTTTTTTTTTTTTTTTTAAAGCTTTGATAGTCATTAGCAGATTTTGAAATTTAAGAAAAAGAATTACAATAAACAATAATCTAAAGAACATGTCAAAGAAAATTCTAGCAAAGTATCTAAGCATGGCAATCATATATTAAAACAAGACACAATAAAGCATATTAATCACATTCATGAGACAAACAATAACATACTAATTAATGGAAAAAGAAAAGAAAAGAAAAACAGAATACCTATTACATGAGCGTGTTCTTCAAATGAATGAATATTTTAGAAATCAAAGAAGTTTGTTCACCTCTTTGAGGTCTAAAATACTTTACTTACAAAAAAGAAGTTTCGAAAGCAAAAGCCTCCAGAACGTCTTTAACGTGAGGGGAATTGAAAAGTCAAAAGAGAATAGCCCTTATTTCTAATTTGTTTCCCCTATTTATAGACATTGGGATGCTGAATGAGATCAAATATGAATTGGAACGCGTCTTTATTGCTAAAAACTCAAAAAATATAGGCTTTATCTTAATCAGGAAGTCCCCGGGCCAAGCCGAAAGTTTGGGCCAATTGGCACTTGGGAAGTGCCAATCGGCACTCCAAGAGTGCCGAATAGCCCTCTTGGGTGCCAGGTCCGCGTTTGAGGTTTGGTCCAATTTGAACTCCCTTTTTGAGGATTTTTGAGCCGGGAATTGTACCTAGAAGCATTTTCAATCCGTATTCTAAAAATTAATCCCCTTTTTCTTGATATTCAACTCTTTAAAGTGATAATTATCTTGTAGATAAATATTCCAAAAAAAGACTTGATTATCCACAACTTCTTTGTTATCTGATTATCCACTTTGTTCCCATGCGAGCGGGCCTATTTTTGACACTAACCAACAACCAATCGCAAAATTATTTAATTAATTTTAATTGTCTAACCAATCAAAATTAACTTAAATTAATCATGCGTGATCAATTCCACCCAAACAAAATGCATACAGACCGTGAAAACTTGATCTGTGATATCTTTCAATCCGACGGTTCAATTTGGAAATCGGATATACCGTCGCAACCGTTAGAATCTCAAAATCATTTTTATGATATGCAATGAATGAATTAATGCATGTAATGCAACTCTAAATTTTGGGTATATGAATGATCACTCTAGTCATCTTCCAAGATTAAATTATGGGTGCAAAATCGAGTGTCTACAGGATATATTGAATCTTGCAATATTAATACATTTTCATATTTTGGTTTGTTATTGAATTTAGATTTTTAAAAAAGTTCTTTTATTTTTACCCCCATATGGATAAGAAATGGGATTTTCATTTGTAAAGGAGGATAAATGCAGAAATACAAAACTTTTCTAAATTATATTTAAAATTCCTTTAATTGATTTAACAGTTTTAAGTTTCAAGTAATGTGATTGTAGTTTATTTTTAAAAACAGAGGTCTTTTTACAATTAGAAATAAAGCTGAGGTCAATGTAATTTTAGTAAACATCAATGGCATACATTTCAATTTTTTATTTTTGGCATTCATTAACAAAAGTCATAACAAATGTGCTTTGTAATATCCAATATTAAACACACTTGCATATTAAATCTCTTAAGACATTAGAAGTGATGGTGAACCAAAAATCGGACCATCTCCAATTCGTCCATAGAGTCGTTTAGGACCAAGAAGGTTAATTCAACATAGGAAGGCCAATCCTCCATGGGGAGGTCGTCCATGGGTATGAAAATCGTCCATTAGGGAAGCAGCTGGACGACCTCGCAACACTTAGAAAATTTTCAAAATAGATTTACACACAAAAGCTTGTGATTCGGACCATGTTCTGCCATTTAGAAGTATGAGCAAAATCCTTATTCAACGCTATAACTTCCCACTAAGTTCTTAACTTTTTATGGCAGTTGTAGAAGATAAGATTGAACCTTCTAACTTCTATAGCAGTTATAGGAGTTAAGTCTGAATACGGAAGTTACTAAACAAGTAACCACTCCAAAACTTACTATATAAGGACTCATCCACATCAAATAAAGGTAAGTTTCCACTATCCCTAAAGTTGGAATTCTTGAGTTCTAGAGAGTAAAACTAACTTGAGCATCGGAGGGTTCTTGATCGGTTCACCCCGGTTACCTTTGATCTTGTGTTTCTTTTTTTTTTAGGCCTTCCAAGCAACCACCAGCCCATTGAAGCCCGGAGTATTTAGCCTACTAATTGTCTTTGCATCATCAATTGGCGCTGTTTGTGGGAAAGATTAAATTTGTGATTTGCAATTTATCTTTCTAAAGACAAAAGGCTGTATGGTCCGGACAAGGTCAATGGCCACTTATCCAGGCCATTAGGAGAGTGGGAACGCTTCCAGCCATCCCAACCGCACTCACCAGTCAACACCTGTTATGCAATCGCCTTCCGTCCAGCAAATACGATCTATGGCAGCCGCCATGGCAGAGTTAACCCGTTAGAATCAAGAGTTGACTCGAGAGATCAACCAAAGAAGGTAGCGTAATGAAAGGTGTGTGGAAGGACAAACTCAGAGTCAAGAAGTTAGAGAATGAGAAAATGTTCACAAAGGTTACTGCTTCACGAAGGGTGCCACACTTGGAGAGGGAGATGGATCAAATGAAGAGAGTCATAGACTAGATGAGGGAGAATATGCGAAGGATGAATCACGTAGATGATTTAGTTCATCGAACTGATTCCCCTTTCATAGTTTCCATCAATAGTCACCCCCTACCTTCCAAGTTCAAGATACTTTCCTTGGATTCGTATGATGGAACACGCGACCCATGTGATCATATTGCGACCTTCAAGACCACAATGCACCTTTAAGGGGTTCCAGATGAGATAATGTGTAGGGCTTTCCCAACCACCCTTAAGGGGCCAGCACGAGTGTGATTCAGTAAAATACCTCTGAATACTGTTGGTTCTTTTGAGGAGTTGAGCAAGTTGTTCGTTAACAACTTTATCAGAGGACAAAGGCATAAACGCTCTTTGTCCAGCCTACTGACCATAGAGCAAGGAGAAAATGATAGCTTGCACTCCTTCATCACTCATTTCAACAGGGAAGCTTTGACGGTAGACGAGAAGGATGACAAGTTACTATTGACAGCCTTCTACAATGAAGTTAGTTCTGATTTATTCATCCACAAGCTTTATGATTAAGAGCCACAGACCATGGCTAAACTCGTCCATTCAGCCTAAAGCTTCATGAATGCAAAGGATGCAATCATTGCCAAGAAGAGGAAAAGAGCAAAGCGAATGGAAGCAGACCTCCCACACCATCCTGAACAAGGCCCTCGTCCAAAGAAGGCTCGAATGAGAGAGAAGAAGAATAGAGATATCAGGAAGGCAAATTCATCTTCAGGAAGGAGTCAACACTACACGCCCTTGAATGTTCCACTTAATCAAGTGCTTATGCAGATCAAGGATGACCCATCCTTGAAGTGGCCAGAGAAGATGAAGGAAGATCTTAACAAGTGCAATAAGAATAGATATTGCCGCTTTCACAGAGATCGCGGTCATTACACGGACGAGTGTTATGACTTGAAACAGTAGATAGAGAACCTTATCAGACAAGAAAAGTTAAGACATTTCGTTGGAAGAGATCATAAAGACGAGAAGTTGAAAGGAAAGGTAGAAGGGTCATCATGACCCCTACTTGGAGAAATAAGGGTTATTATAGGAGGAACTTCAACAAGGCAATCTTCCAAGTCAAGGAAGACGTATCTAAAGGTGGTACAAAACATCCAACTTTCTGGACGACTACCAAGGACAAGGGGGGCAAACGAGCAAGCCATTACATTCATAGACGAGGACGCTGAAAGAATCCATCACCCACATGATGATGCAATTATCATCACTTTGCTCATTGCGGATAATACAACTAAAGGGTGTTGGTAGATAATGGAAGTTTAGCAGACATCTTGTATTACCCCGCTTTCCAACAAATGAGGCTTGGACGAGATCAACTGCGTCCAGTATGTTCACCCTTGGTAGGATTTGGAGTAATGAAAGTGCAACCTGTAGGCATTATTACATTACCTGTAGTGGTGAGAGCATACCCACAACAAATAACCAAGGAAGTGAATTTCCTCGTGGTGGACTGTTTGTCTTCCTATAACGCCATCATTGGAAGACCAACTTTAAATAGTTGGAAGACAGTAACATCTACCTACCACCTATCAGTCAAATTCCCAACGGAGTATGGGATAGGGCAAGTGCAAGGAGATTAGTTAGCTGCTAGAGAATGCTACTTAGCCATGTTGGCTATAGATGAGCATGTGCAGACCATGAATATAGAGGAAAGAAGGGTTATAGAAGAGCCCACTAAAGTACTGGAAGACATCCCTTTGGAAGAGGGTAATCCCAAAAAGTTTACCAGAATTGGAATAAGTATGGAGGAAAAAATGAAGCAAGACCTTGTCCATTTTTTAAGGAAAAGCATTGATGTCTTTGCATGGAGTCATGAAAACATGTCAGGAATTGACCCAAGTGTTATTACTCATCGATTGAATGTGTATCCATCTTCCAAGCTTGTTCGTTAGAAGAAGAGAGTCTTTACTCCTAAGCGAGATAATGCTATCAAAGAAGAGGTCCAGAAGTTAACCACAGCAGAATTTATTCGGGAAGTCTATTACCCAGATTGGTTAGCTAACGTGGTGATGGTCAAGAAGGCAAATGGCAAGTATAGGATGTGTGTGGACTTCACTGATTTGAACAAAGCTTGCCCCAAGGATAGTTATCCTTTGCCATGCATTGATCAATTGGTAGATTCAATAGCAGGTCATCAATTGTTAAGTTTCATGGACGCCTTCTCAAGGTATAATCAGATAAAGATGGATGAAGCAGATCAAGAGAAGACGTCCTTCATTACCAGTCAAGGTTTATTTTATTATAAGGTGATGCCTTTTGGTTTAAAGAATGCAAGGGCAACTTATCAGAGGTTAGTCAATCACATGTTCCATCCAAAAATAGGACGGAATGTAGAAGTTTATGTGGACGATATGCTAGTGAATAGCTTGGACGAGAAGAAACATCTAGACGACCTGCAGGAGACCTTTGACACACTTAGACGATACAATATGAAGCTGAATCTAAGTAAGTGTGCCTTCAGGGTTTTGTCAGGGAAGTTTTTGGGATTCATGGTTTCATAGAGAGGAATTAAAGCGAATCCAAATAAGATTCAAACCATACTAAACATGAAACCACCAAAGAATGTTAAGGAAGTCCAGTCCCTCATTGGACGAGTTGCAGCTCTAAACAGGTTTGTTTCAAAACCTACAGATAAGCGTTTACCTTTTTTCAAAGTTCTCAGGAAGGCATTCAAATGGACGGACGAGTGCCAAAAGGCCTTTTAGGATCTTAAAGTCTATCTTACTACGGCTCCCCTACTAAGTCCATCCATACAAGGTGAAGAGTTATATTTATACTTAGCAGTGTCCCCACATGTGGTAAGTTCAACATTGATCAGGGAAGAAGGGAAGGTGCAGAAGCCTGTGTATTATACAAGCTAAGCGCTAAGGGGAGCAGAAGGACGATATCTGATGATGGAAAAGTTGGCTTTTGCATTAATAACGGCTTCTAGGAAGCTGAGGCATTACTTCCAGGCTCACGTCATCAATGTCATGATAGATCATCCGCTCAAGAAGGCGATGAACAAGTTGGAAGCTGCAGGAAGACTGATCCAATGGGCCATTGAGCTTAGTGAGTTTGACATTAGGTACCAACCAAGAAATGCAATAAAAGCTCAAGCTCTAGCAGATTTCATTATGGAATTCACTCCAAGTCATGGTAGTTTAGACGGGGTGGAAGACGTTAAAACATAGGTCGTCCATGTGGATAGGTCATCTACACTATATGCAAGAGGAATAGGAGTTGTGTTGCACTCTCCAGAAGAAGATAAGTTGAAGTATAAGGTTCGTCTACAGTATCAAACAGCCAACAATGAAGTTGAGTATGAAGCCCTTCTTAAAAGGCTAAAATTGGCTAAGTCTTTGGAGGCTGCATCAATAGTCATCCAGGAAGACTCTCAGTTGGTTATAGGTCAAGTGAATAGAACGTGTGAAGTTAAAGAAGAATGGATGAAAAAATATCTTAATAAGGTGAGACGCCTTGTTAAGAAATTTAAAGAAACTAGTTTCATTCAAGTCCCAAGGAAAGAAAACGTGGAGGCAGACGCCTTAGCGAAGGAAGCATCAGCAAATGGATCAGTGGACGAGTCTGATGAAGTCCAATACATGCCTAGTATAGATCTTCCAGAGATACAACAGATAGAATGTGAAGAAAGTTGGATGACCCCAATAGTCATCTATGTGAAAGATGGAAGGCTTCTAAAAGAAAGGGACGAGGCTAAAAAGCTAAGGATCAAATCAGCTAAATACGTCCTTATAGACGAGGTGCTATACAAAAGAGGCTTCTCTCAGCCTTACCTAAGGTGTTTAGCTCCAAATGAAACAAACTATGTATTGAGAGAAGTTCATGAGGGAGCATATAGCAACCATTCAGGAGCTAAAGCACTCGTCCACAAGGTCGTCCATGTAGGTTACTACTGGCCAACCATTCAAGCAAACGCTAAGGCTTATGTCAAGGTGTGCGACCAATGTCAGCGATTCAGTAACATCCCTAGACAACCCTCGACCTTACCCCAATGATGGCCCCATGGCCTTTTACGTAATGGGGATTGGATATTTTGGGCTTTTTTCCAATTGGAACCAAGCAGATGAAGTTTTTAATGGTAGGGATTGATTATTTCAAGAAATGGGTGGAAGTTGAACTCTTAGCAAAGATTACACAACAGAATGTCAAAAACTTCGTCTAGAAGAGCATTGTATGCAGGTTTGGGGTACCTAGGGTTCTAGTGTCTGACAATGGGCGACAATTTGATAACACACCTTTTAGAGATTTTTGCGAGCAACTTGGAATCAAGAATCATTATTCCTTACCCTCCCACCCGCAAGCAAATGGACAAGCAGAAGTAGCAAACCGATTCCTGCTAAAAATCATCAAAACTCGGCTTAAGGGGGCAAAGGGAGTATGGCCAGACGAGCTACCAGGTGTTCTATGGGCATACAGGACGACTGTGAGGACCCCCACAGGAGAAACTCCTTTCAAACTAGCCTATAGAAGTGAAGCAGTCATTCCTGTTGAAGTACACATGGCTAACCACAGGGAGATGAAGTATTAAGATGAGGACAATGAAGAACAACTTTGTCTCGATCTTATTGACGAGGTAAGGATGGATGCAAAACAGAGGACAGCAAGATACAAAAGTCTTATGGCTAGGCAGTATGATGCAATGGTGAAACCCAGGCGCTTCAACATTGAGGACCTCGTCCTTAAAAGAATCTCCTTGGCAACTAGAAACCCGGCTCATGGAAAGCTAGAGCCTAATTGAGAAAGACCTTATACGATTATCAACTACAAAAGGCAAGGATCATACTACTTGGAAGCCCTAGATGGACGGCAGCCAGAGCACCCTTGGAACATTAAGCATCTAAGAAGATACTATCAATGAAGGGTTAGCCTAAATGAGCATCACTATAGACGAGCATCATGGACGAAGTTGAAGTTATGTGTTGTTTCCCTCGTATTTACTTATGTTTATTACTACTACTGCATGTTTTTAAATATTTAATTCCCTAAAAGTGCATTAGTTTCTAACTTCTGCGCTATCTATGGACGAATTTGTGATGGACGAAGTCATGTACTTAGTCTATCTGTTTGTACATAAGTATTTCTAAATTCCCTAAGGCACTAGCTTCTAAGCATGTGCCATGCTTGTAGACGATGTTTATGTTATGTACATACAATTTGGATTTCCAATGTGTATAATGTTGTATGAATTTCCAATTCTTTGTGATTTCATTTGAACTAATCCACAAGAAGGCTAAAAACCCAAGATGAGTAGAATCTCTGGACGCAGGGATGTAATGTCCATAAGCTTTCCTTAAAATAAGGATAAAACAAAGAAAAATAAAACAAGGTATATTCGTCTAAACAGTGGACGAGGTAAAACCTAAGGTATATTCGTCTAAACAGTGGACGAGGTAAAACCTAAGGTATATTCATCTAATTAATAGATGAGGAAAAACGTGCATGTAAGAATATTTCGAAGTCCATGGATGAATTTAACCAGCCAGACAGTCCAATCTTTGGACAAGTAAATGCTAGCAACGTCTTGACCAAAGACGAGTAAAGGATCGTCCAACCTAAGGACGTAAGATGATGCCAGCTATAAGTCAAATACATGGACAAATAAAGCTAGCAAAAAAGATACCATTCATTGACGAGTCATACTTGTGAAATGTAAAGAATGGTAAAAGTGTTGAGCATGGAAAATTTATTTTAATATGGACGATGTAGATAAAAATTCGTTCATATAGTCAGGACGAGATAAAATGTTCTCATCAATAGACGGGCCACACTTAAAACCATAAAAATAATATGGACGATGTAAATAAAATTCGTTCACACAGCGTATAACATGTTCAACACCAAGTAAGAAATGAAAATAAAAGCAGACATTCATTCATAAAAATTAAAGGGTAGACAACCACCATCCAAAAACCCTTGAGTTTTAAAGCCAATGAAGGCAATTGTATTTGTTGCTCATCCATAAACTTGGGCAAGGGAATTGTACTTGAATGAATTTTAAAAAGAGTAAAGCCCAAAACAACGAGCATTTCCAATAAACTAAAAATAATAAAATTTTTCTAAAGGAAAAATTAATTTACTAGGATAAACCACTAGGGGCATCACCCCCAGACTTTGGATCGTCTTTGTTGACATCAGTGGCGTCCTGGGCGGGTTCAGTTGAAGCATCGTCCATCACATTTGTAAGATTGAATTTAATCAACCATTTTGTTGGCTTTATTCCGTGCCAATTTGCTTGTAATTCAGCATTTAGAAACCCTATATTTAGGTGGGAATCATATAAGGGTAGTGTGTGAGAGAGTGTGAAGAAAAGTTCAAAAGTGTGCACTCAGCAGGGCCTCGCGACTGGATCTCACGACTGGCTCGCAGCTGGCAAGTCGCCAAAGGAGGCACACGTGTGAAGCATGCAGAGGAGCTGAAGAGTCACGCTAGCTGGAGCACTACAGGACAAAACTTCCAGTCTAACCAAACAGTTAGCTCACGACTTAGACTAGCGACTCAGTCAAGTCGCCAGACCACTCTGTTTGGGAAAAATTGACATTTCGCTTTCCAAACACATACCAGTATAAATACCCCTTATACCCACGTATTGTAGAGAGATTCCAGAGAGAATTTTGAAAGAGAAACCCTAGAGAAAAATAAGATTGACTCATCCACAATTTTCATCCTTTGATTCTCCAAATTCCTCTACTCTCACCCTTTCCATTGTTACATCCTTGAGAGGTACATTTAGCCAAATCCTTTTCTCACCATTCCCATATCTGTGAGAAGGTTATTTTGGTGCTTGGAAGCAGTTAGGAAGGGACCAATTGATATTGGTTGATGCTATGGGCTATAGCAAAATCCGGTAAGCTAAAGAAGACAAAGGTTCGGCGTAACCTCGTTGGAGCAAGAAGCTTGGAGGGCTTAGGTACACTGGGTAGATTAGGCTTGGAGGGTCTTCTGCTATTCATGTATCTCAATTTCATTCTCTAGTGAATTATTGACCACTTAAAGGGCGGCGGAAAGGTTTTACGCCGAGGGCTTCGGTTTCCTCTTCGATAACACATCGCTGTGTTGTCTTTGTGTTTGCATCTCTCTTTCCTTAATCTTTGCCATTTAATTTCTGCTGTGGTTGTAATTTTATTTGGTTTAGATTGTTTTATAAATTCTGTTTTAGCTTATTTTCATATTCCGCACATACATTGTTTGATAATAAGCTTGAATTGGTAATTTGTAATTTGGGGGTCTAAACGTTCAAGGTGTTTTACACACTATTTGAATATTCAACATTGACATCCGCAGAGCTCGTTGGAAGCAGGGAACTCTCAATAGCAATGGGGATCATGAAGGAGTCAAAATCCATCTCAGGGTAGGCCTTTTTAGCATTAGCACGAAAGTCTTCATAGCTAGTAGCATAATGACGATCTAGACGAGTCTTGAACTCGGTTGAGCTCATGAAGGCTATGATAGCTTCCTTCTGAGCCTTTTCCATAGACGATGTAAACTCTTGAACCTTCACCTCGAGGTAAGTGATACGAGTTTCCTTCTCAATAGTTTGCCTTGAGCTCCTCCACTTCATTCTTTAGTTTTTGCTCAATTCCCTATAGACGATTGAGATCCTCAGTTAATTTGATCACCTCCCCCTTCTTTAGAAGAACCTCATTGCTCAGCTCCTTGTTCTTCTCCTTGGCTTCCTTAGCCTCAATGCAAAGCTCCTTAGCTTAGGTGGACACAGTGTAAAACTTAGACATGGCCTATGAATGGACGAAGGAGAGTTAGAAATTTTCCTTAAATCTTTTAGAAAATAAAAGGAAGATAATGAAAACCACATACGTTGAAGAGATCATGGATGGCAGAACGTTTAAAATCTCTCACTGACATGTTGTAACATGAGTTCACCTCATTGTCAGTAACGAGTCCTTTGAACATCTTCCAAGCATAACCTTCGTCCGATACCAAGTTAGAAGGACGTTTGCCTTTCTCTGAAGGGTGGGCCCTATAAGGAGCTTTGGCTGCAGGAGGAGTAAGGTCATCAAGGTGGACGAGTGGAGTAGTCTGGACGGATGGAGTGGTTTCGGATACCAAGTTCACTGTCGAGGCGTCCAGGTGTACCATCGCAAAAGGGAACTTTAGAACCTTGGGAGGAGGAGTCTTGCCAGACTTCTGTTTCTTTGAACCTCGACAAGTAGGAAGGTCACCAAGGTCCATAAAACTGGATATACCCTTCCTCTTTCCAGCCTAGACGCCAGGCTTCTGGGCGACCAGAGGAGTGACATCGTCCAAGACCTGTACATCCTCTTCACCCTCAGTACCACTTGCAACGCCTTTCCATTTATTTTCCTTCATAGTGGCCACCTCTATATTGAAGAGGACAAAGTTAGTTAAAAAAAAAATGATGGACGATACTTACTTTGATGTGTAGTTTCCTCGTGTGCAAGGTTCTAAGTAGTAGGCTCAGGACCAAGCCCCTAAGCAGCCAGGTGACTGAAAGTCACTAGATTGTGGAAGGACCTCTCAGGGAAGGCACATGCTTGGTCAATACGATCCAAATAAAATTTTTCCAAAACGTGAACGAGTAACAGCTGCACCAATACCAAAAAAGGTTAGACGAGTAAAAAAGTTAGATAAAATAAATAAAAGAAAGGAAGAAAGAAAGACATACCTTCAGGATGAAGACGACCTAAGGGGCTGGTAAAAGGAGGGAAGGGGGCACTATCTACATCAACTGGGACCCCAGCCCAATTTCTAGAAATAAAAAAGAATTCTTTCTTTCAAAGCTTGTCAGAAGAACTACGGCCCTTTATCAAACTAAATTGAGGGCCACTAGACAAGAACTGGTAAAAACCAGTAGATTACTTTATCTCTGAGGGCTTATAACAGTAAAGGAACTTGTCCACTGTGATTGGACGGTTCCCTTCCAATGCCTCACGCCATAGCACTTGCATGGCAACTATTGTCCCCCATTCGTTGAGATTGAGCTGGTTTGGTCCAATACCCAACCTATGGAAGAGGTCTCTACAAAAGGAGTTTAAGGGAAACCTAAGACCTGCTAGAAGGTAAGAGGTATATGCACCAAAACCAGAAAAAGGAGAACAACACCATTCTCCCTCTTTAGGACGATGTGCCCATGAAGGACGAGGTGCTCATCAATACTTATAAATTATAAAGAAGTTGTGAGGAAGCTGGCCTATCGTCCTTACATAAGCACATCGTGAGAGTATAAAAGAAGTTTGAGAGGAAATAGAAGATGGGTTGATAATTGATACTTGATATTTTCTCATTGGGTAAAGTGGGAAAGTGAAAAAAAAAAAAAAAAAACAAAAAAAAAAAAAAAGAAGAAGAGAGAGATGACATTCTGTATGAACCCCTCATTTTTAATCGAGAAAGTTTAGAGACACAAATATTGTTTTAAAAAAAACTTTCACACTCAATTGATGTGTCAGATTATTAGTGGTAGGTAAAAAAATGTAATATTAGGGGTGAGTCCAGATAATAAGTTAAGAATCAATAAAAGTTTGCTAACTTAATTATTTTTTTAAAAAAAATTGTGTTTGTAACATTGCTCTTCTTAATCTTTCATGTGAATTTTTTTTTACTATATAAGTGATTTCACAATCTTATTATTTAATATATTAAAGATAATTCAATTCAAGAATATAATAAAAAATTAATACAAGATTTTTTTTTTTCTCAAGACTTTTTTATAGCTCGTACAAAGATTTATAACAAAAAACATTTATCTTTTTTTTTCATCAACCCCTTTACAATTTTCATTCCTTTTACATTTATATCATCTTTACCAAACAGAATTGCATCTGGTCAAACATGTTTTATAAGGGGCTAGAGAGTCCATGAAAGCATGCAACTATTAACTTTTTTGTACGCTATCTGTTAAAATCCTGATTAAGTGTTACATAATGACGGATAATGCCAACTTGCAGTCCCATTGACAACTTTGGTGGATGGCTGAGGAGACTGGAGAGTTTCAAATCAATTTAAAAAGATGAATGGAATGTATATAATTGAGAAAAAAAAAAAAAAAAAGCAATTGTAACTCATTTTAAATAGATCATGATTTTTAATTCATACTGTCATTTGATTGAAAGGGTTTTCCGATTAGATATCATCATGTGAGAGAACAAAGAAGTTCAAAAAGAAATTTCATACCGATTGAAAGTACATTAGGTTGGATTTTATTTGAAATCTTCTCTCTTTTATAGGCAGCCTTATTTACTCATATGGTGCATTTTGATTAACATTTTTCATTTACTAAGTGTCGGGGATGTTTTTGCGACAAGGGTCGAAAATGCGAAAACGGCCCGAATCTCCCCTTGGGTTTTTTAGAAGTGTTTATTTGTGGAGAATCAAGCCCAAAATTCACAATGTATAGAAAACAAAGGCTAATGGTGCTTTGACAAGAGAGAATCAAAATGCTAATAACAACAGTGTAGAAAAAGTATAAAAACATAACAGGTCTGAAATTTCGACTCACAATCACCGAGAAGAGGAAATTGAGAGAGATTGTGAGGAAGAGAGGAAAGGTTCCCCTGTACCCATATTTCCACTCCTAAGGTTCAAAATTGTGAGAATGTTTCCTGGCTCAGTGGGTTTTGGCTCTAAAGTTTCAGCTCTATGGGGAAAACATGGTTCAACAAGTCTGAAACTTCGACCCAGAGTCACTGAGAAGAGGAAATTGAGAGAGGTTGTGAGGAAGAAAGGGAAGGTTCCCCTGTACCCATATTTCCACCCCTAAGGTTCAGAATTGTGAAAATGTTGACTGGCTGAATGGGATTTTGCTCTGAAGTTTCAAGTATGTGGGTAGAACGTCCCCCCTCCCTTGTGGGCTGGTGATGAATATTTATATCAAACTTTAGGGGATGCTTGTGACCAGTTTTTTAGTTGGGAGGAAGGGCTTGGACCTTTCAGATGCTATTTCTATGACTTGGTGTATTATGTTTTATGCTTAGGAAAAGGTTTGGTTGCTTTTTACATGATTTTGGAAACAAAGTTGTTTCCTCTTCATGGCTACTGTTTCTTGTCTTTGCAGGCCTTGGAAAATTACATTTGGGTGGCTAAGTGGGCTAGGTTGTTCAGCCTTTTTCTTAGAGTCAGTTGTGTTTTGGTGTGGAAAATGGAGCTGGGCTGAAAATTAGGGGCACAGTCACCCAGAGCATAAAAGCTCTTTTGAGGTGGAAATTTCTAGTACAAGACCTCCTCCATGAGCCTGAGGTGCTACCAGTGTCCCTTACCCACTTGGTAGCACGCTTGGTCTAGGCTCGGTCTAGGCTCATGCAAAAGGTCCAAAAGAAACCGACCTCTACTCTCCAAACCACAATTCCTCAATTTCTCCAATAAGTTGCATGGGCTTGGGCCATGCTTAAAAGAATGAAATAAAATATAATACACGAATTGAGCCCACAAAAAAGTCGGGCTTGGTTGAATTAAGCTTGTATAAAATGTGTCGCAAAAATGGGTATCAACACTAAGTTATTTGTTTATGTACCAGTTTTTAAAACCTTACTTCTTTTTAGGTAAAACTTACTTTGTCCATTTTCAGCAAAAAAATAATCTAAACGCATGGCGGCACACCTCATTCCATATTTCTTTTCCCAACAAAAGAAGAATTTTTGACTTCAACTTAATTCGAGTACCCTTATCACCATTGAGTAAGCTTAATAAGATGTAAGGAGGTTCTAGTGTTGGAGATAATAAAGGGGTGATTATTCATGTTGGCAAAAATATGATAGATACAGCAGTGCCTGAACAATAATTTTTGGAACTTTTTTAGGAACCAATCAAACTTCCATTAAAGATGATCATTGCTACATTGGAATGCTAATTGTAATCAACATTTGATAGATACTTTTAGCATACCATAGAGTCAATTTAAAATTGGTCCAAGGGAAAGGGGAAAAAAAATCCTCCTTTTATTTGTGTCATCCTTTGTTTAAGAATGAGAACCTCATCTTCTTTCCTACATTTTGTGGAGACAGAATGAGAATACAGAAAAAAAGGCTCCTACAACTGAGAGAACAAGGATCAGAATAACCAAGATGAACACCAAACGTGAAGCTGGAGTTTTTAGACTATCGCGCTTAAATTCTTGCCACCATACACGCAGACCGGCTCTTCTGTATGCTTTCACTTGTTCCGAAAGCCCACTGTAATAGAAGTCCTGCACTATCTCATCACCACAGAGTTTCCTTAATAGTTCAGGAACCTCTTTCTCCTGGTTCTTATCATGGATGAGAATTACCTGTCTGCCTAGTAACTTCACATCTTTCTCAGATCTTACAAGGCTGCTCATTAGAAAAGCATAGGATGCAATGTGCTGCACGCCACCACAGTAACACTGCTCAAGTGCAATGAGGTTGCAAAAAATTGTTTCTGTACGTTTATGAAATGTTAGAGGTGGGATTTCAAGGACTCCATTAACAAACTTTACATCTAATAAGCTTTTGGTAGCAGCCTTCTTGAATCTAACTCCTGCTTGTTGGAGATGTGTTGCACAGTTTAAGCCTTGGTTTGTTCCACTGTTTGATGGTACTCTTGTGTATGTTGGGAGGAAACAGTGGAAGATAAAGTCAAGTAAGTGATTCCCTTCTTGGTCAATCTTCTCCCACAGAGCTTTTTGATCTCCTGGTATCATTGATTTGAAGAAACGAAAGGCAAGCTCATGCAGGTACAGACTACATTGTGTAGGAATTGGTACAATTTGAAATAACCTTTGGAGAATGAAATAGGGAATCTGGTTTCCTATTAACATCATGTCACCCCTCAAGTCAAAGAGCATCCCAGGTGTGCTAAATATAGGATCACTCCGGCGTCTTAGACTCTTGAAGGCATACTTAAAGAATAACTCTATGATGAAACAGCCATCAATTAACATAATTTCAATAAATTCATTACTTGTGAAACTAAGCTCTTCTGAATAACATCTTCTTGCTCTGTGCTCCAACTTTCTAAGTGCCTTCACACATCCATCCAAGCTTGCCTCAAGGTTTGGTTTTCGATTGAGGAGTGCATGCACATAGCGCCACTTATTGTCTTCCATGACTTTTAGAGCGTCAGTCCCATGATGGAAAGGGCCAATGGAAACTTTACCAGGGATATATGCCTTGTCATTTCCCTTATGAAATTCACTGGAGACCCTGAAGATGCAAGCAGAAGTAGATTTTGTTTCCATCTGTTTTTTAATAGGAGACACAAGAGAATCCTCTTGGATTTCAACAGAAACATGGTCTCTGGATTGTGAAATTTCCATCTTTTATTGGAGAGAAGTCTCAAAGGCGCTCAATTGGATCACACAAAAACGAAGTCAAAATAACCTGCAATTGCATCTTTCTAATAAGGTCATTATAATACTGAACTGTCTTGTGCTTTATTCAAATTACCAGTATACCTCTGAACAGATGACTAATTTTATAATTTTTATTGTAACAATTTCATCACTTTTGATTCAGACCTACCAAAGATACTAAAATGGGAAACTTGATAACAAATAAAGGTTTTGACATAAGTTGTTATACTTGATAAAGTTATGTGACTAGTTCATACTCAATATCCTTTATTTTTCCTTCTTATTAAAAAAAGGAGCATTGGAGTATACAAAATTATTTTCACTACAAGTTTTGAGAAGGAAAAAAAGGGGATGAAATCATGAAATGACATCTGATCTTATATATAAAAAGAAAATCTATGGGAAAAATATTTTCACAGCAACTTTGTTTTGAGTTGTGGTGGGTCTGGGTGTAACCTTATTTTATTTTGACTTATGGTGAGCTGACACTTCAGCTTGTTGTGAATTTTTTTTTTGAGATTTTCTTGTGGCAGTAGAAGAACTCGTATATATAGAGAACTAGGCTGTTTTGGCCATATTAATTCTTGTGTGAGTATGTGACTAATCAAAATCTAAATGAGGGACTGCAAGCAAAACACAACCATTACCATCCTGGGCCCTGGCTCCTGCAGAACTGAGTTCATGTGATTTGAGTACCAATAAACTACTATGATACTCATGGCATAGAATTCATATTCCTTGGGTTAAATATTGTAGCTGATGTTCATCAAGAAACATCCTCATTCATGACTAATACATCAAAACACTATTTAAGTAAAATCTTAAAGAAATGGGATTTAGAGCCACCATACCTTTGTTGGAGGCTTTGATGTTCCAAAGAATCACTGAAAGAGATATTAGCCTTCCTGATTGGTGTTGATAAGTCAGTACCAATGATTTGCATCCATCCGCACTAATGTCGCAACATATTTATTGGCCACTTCAGGCTATTGGGAACTCAAGAATCAATATATCTTCAGAAAACTTGGCACTTAATAAAACAACCTGAGAATTGATGGGAATCAAAGGTAACTTGCAGAGTTTGGTAAGAGAAACCTATAAACAATACAATGAATAGAAAGCAGGGAAAATGAGTTTTGCGTTGCAAAGAAAAGCCTAGACTCCACCATCTGAAAAGAATTTTGAAACTCCAACAGAAAGCATAGCTTTGCACAAAGTAAAGCTAAAATAGATTACTTAAAAGTTAATTCAAGTATTAAATATAGTGAAAAACTAAAACTGACTGTACTTGAAATATGGATCAAGAAAGTGACTCTGATGTCTGCTTCTTTTAGCTTTACACAAGGTTACAATTTGATCAAGCCTCAGCGACCCTTGTGGAGACAATGTGTATCATGAATGTGGTTAATGTACCAAAATTTGCTTGAACTTGCAGGTGAAGTCAAGATTTATATATGGCTTTGCTCAGAAACATATCAAGGTGTAGCTATTAGATGCAACTTTCAACACACTGATCATCAGGAAAACGTGAGAATATAAGAATCAGCTACAACTACAAGGCAGTCCAATATTCTTAGAGCTGAAACCAATAAAGTGAATTAGAATAACTTACACATACTCGGCTGACTTGACTGCCTCATCTTCGGTAACATGTTGGGCTTACAACAGTAAATTTAATTTGAACTACACAACTAAGGCAACATTTTAATGTAAGATTTAAAATAACCACAACTGCTCAACACGCATTCACATGAACTTCTAGGGCTTACATCTCCAATTCTAGTTGGTAATTCTCTGTTTTTTTTTTTTTTTTTTTTTATTTTTACATTTATTTAATTATTTTGCCCAATTTTGTTTTAGACATCGGGTTTATCAGGTTTCTGTTCAAGGGAGAAAGTGAAGCATTTGTATCCAAAGACAATGCAATTTCAACGACAACAATCCTTCTGATATGAAGTTGGTGTTTATTTGATTCTCTTAGAGCATCAGCATTGGTGGTGCCAAAAATTTAGTAATTTGGCATCACAAAAAGTGAAACTTTGGTGGTGTTTATTTGATTCTCTCTTACTCTCTTTCTTTTACTTTTCCATTCCTGTACAAGATAAAATTCTCACTCTCAGTACCTTTTGGGATTATATCTGTATTTTGTGGTTAGAACTTAAAAAGACGTAAAACTTTCTGTGTTTAATCATTGCTTTTGTTCGTTGATGGCGTTATAGAAAGGTAGGAAAAATTGACTAAACATTAATGAAAAAAACCTAACTTCAGTTGCTCTTGCCTCCTATTGGTCCTTTAGGGCATTACATTTTCACTTGATTTTTGTAGTAAACTCCAAGTATTCGAAAGATAAGGAGATTAGCTCAATTTTTTTACATTTATTTTTTTCAATGTGCATTATGGCAGGATATTGGTAATATCATTCCAAAATTGATATTTACAGTTAACAAAATTAACTTACTTGGATTATTGGTTCTAATTGATGCTTAAGTCCGCTACATTAGTTGGTGTTGGTCACATTTCAGGTGAAATGCGTGATGGGTTTTCATTTTACATCATTCTTGTGAACAAATTTGTGTGAAATTCATTTTGTACCAACTGTGGGTTAGTTTTGTCTTCCCATTATTCTGTTTTAAATCTTGGGTAATTACACGCTATCAACCTAACCTAAACTCTTGTTTACATTTACCATTTTGAACTTTTAGAATGCACGATTACCACCCTAAATTATAACTTGTGTTTCACTTTACACTATACAATCAATTGGGCTATTAACTTGGACAGAAAAGCATGTCACCTATGCATACGTGAAAAGACCGAATGAACTGAAATAGACCTAAGTGGATTGAACTAGAATGCAATGGATCGAATTGGACTGCAATGAACTAAATGGACCAAAATAGACCAAAATGGATCAAAATAGACCGAATAGGATTGAATGTATTAAAGGGGATCAAAATGGACCTAATGGACTGAAGTGAACTTTTAGAATGCACGATTACCACCCTAAACTATAATCTGTGTTTCACTTTGCACTCTACCATTTATTGGGCTATTAACTTGAACAAAAAAAAAATGTCACATGCGATTTATGTGACCACTGCATACATGGAACAACATGAAAAGATCGAAAGGACTAAAATAGATCAAAGTGGACCACAATGGACTGAAGTGGATCAACTAGATCCAAGTGGAGGGACATGGACTAAAGTGGACGGAAATGGACTACAATGGATCAAAGTGGACCAAATAGACCGCAATTGACCGAAGTAGACGGAAATGGACATAATGGACCAAAATAGACCACAATTAACCGAAGTGGACTGAAATGGATCCAATGGATCAAAATGGACCATACTAGACTGAAATGGATCGAAGTGTATCGCAATGGACTGAAATGGATTGTAATACTATAATAATATGGCTCAACAGGTAGTAACAATAAATGCAATGAATTTTTAGTTTCTTATTTATACTCCTATCAATGCGTATGTCAAAAAATTAATTTTCAAGTGTTTATTCATCAAAAAACATCTATTTACCAATGGTACCATTTTTGATGCCAAACAAAAATCTGATTCTTATGCATGGAAGAGTATCTTGAGGGCAAGAAAGGTGATTGTAATGGGGGCAAAATAGAGGGTGGGGGATGGACAATCAATAAAGGTTTTTGAAGATAAATGGCTACCAGGTCTTTCAGGTGGAAAAGAAGCTTCTGTCCAGTCAGGTTTGGATGGAAATCTGAAAGTGGCTGCATTGATGTCATCGGATAAGGCTTGCTGGAATGAGCAAGATTCTTTATTCCTCCCTCATGAAGCACAACAAATGAAGGCAATTCCCTTATGTTTGGTGCCTCAATCTGATTATCTCTATTGGAGTGTAGAAAAGAATGGAATTTATTCTGTGAAGTTGGGTTATAAGTTGCTTTGTGAAGAGGAGAGAAGGGAAGATGCTTCGGTTTCAAGCAGAGAAGGAATGGTTGAGCTGTGGTCTAGGATTTGGAAATTGAAGGTACCTGGCAAGATACTTCATTTTCTATGGAGGGCTTGTGCAGATTGTTTACCTACTAAGGTAAATCTCATGAAAAGAAGAATCGTGGATGATTCTCATTGA
Organism: Quercus tomentella; assembly: GCA_028535165.1. Lineage (NCBI taxonomy): Eukaryota > Viridiplantae > Streptophyta > Magnoliopsida > Fagales > Fagaceae > Quercus > Quercus tomentella. The sequence continues at coordinate 41,308,209 of JAPQVY010000001.1, read as the reverse complement.
GAGCTGTGTGGAAGGCTACCTGAAGATACAAAGCACGCATTGTGGAGTTGTGAGGCTGTGAGGAAGGTCTGGTGCGTGGACTTCAATTGGGTGACCGAAGGCATGACAGCTTATGGGTCGTTCCTTGATCTTGTGGAGCTGTGTTTGACAAAACCAGGTGCAGGTGAATTATTTGGGATCACTGCTTGGCTCATTTGGACTCACCGAAACAAAGTCAAGTTAAGGGAGAAGACTATGCCATTGAGTAGTATTGGAGAAGCTGTAAAAAAATTTTTGCAGCAAGTGAAGGCTATTCGTGAGGTTCGAAGTGTGGTAAAACAGCCACTTAGGCGTAAGTGGTTCCCTCCGGCAACAACGGAGTTCAAAGCTAACTTTGATGGAGCATGGTTTAATGAAAGCGAGGAAGCAGGGATTGGAGTGGTTGTGAAGGACTCCTCAGGTCAGGTGCTTGCTGCACTAGCTGAAAAAATAAAAAAGCCTCATTCCGTGGACTGTTTAGAGATGATGGCAGCGAGAAGAGCGGTGATTTTTGCACAAGAGATTGGTTTACAAAAATGTCACTTCGAGGGTGATTCAGAAACTATCATAAAGGCTCTTAAAATAGGGGATATGTCATCTTCACCTTTTGGTCATTTAGTTAAAGACACTTTAGCTATTGCTAATTCTTTTTTGGATTTTTCTTTCTCCCATATTGTAAGGCAAGGTAATGTTGTGGCACATGCCTTAATCTAGAGAACTCATTTATCTTTTCTTTTATTAGTCTGGATGGATGGAGGATACTCTGTCTGATATTGACTCTTTTATTTCTGCAGATTACCCAGGTTCTTAATAAATTTTCTTTGTAGGTGTGGTCCTGATTCTCAAAAAAATAAAAAAACGTCTATTTACTGAATAGATATTCACACAGACTTATCAGAGAACATGTCTTTATTTGCCATTCTTCTTATTAAATATAAATTAATACAAATTTAAATAAGTACTAATTAAATAATTTTTTTTTAAAAAAAAGGTATCTATCCCCCTCCCTCGTGCCCTTCCGCCTCTTAGATGGATAGGGTATAATATTGGGCCTTGGGCCTCTAAATATATTGGGCCGGCCCTGTTTAAATCCCCCAGAAAAATTGTAATCAAAAGAGGAAACCCAAAAAAAAATAAAAAAAAAAGCACGGACGACGCATTTAATTTAAAAAAGTAAAGTAAAGCAAAGCGGATTCTCAAAAAAAAAAAAAAAAAAAAAAAAAAAAGTAAAGCAAAGCGAGCTTTAAAAAGATCAAAGATTCCGTTGCATTTTGCTTCTTTCATTTTTTTTCTTTATTCATTTTGGCTTGTAATACGCACACGCAGAGAGATACAGAGAGAGAGAGAAAGTAGTATCTGTATCTTGTTGGTAAAAAAAAAAAAAAAATGGCGTTTTTGTGGCCTTTGATTGTTCTGGCATTCGCATACGCCATTTGTAGATTCCTTTTCATGCTCATTCCTCCCAATGTTCCTTCCATCGACGTTGACGCCTCTGACGGTCTCTCTCTCTCTCTCTCTCTCTGTGCATTTACTTTATTTTTGTAAATATAACCTGGTGAAAATTTTGGTGTGATTTTGAAAATTGCAGTGTTGGACGATGGGAATCAGACTCAGGAGAACAGCTTCATATATGTGAGTTTTTTTTTTTTTTCCTGTTTTTCTTTTTGTACTTCTTAGATTTGTGTGTGTGTGTGTAAATTTGTCTTGTATTTGAATTGATAATGATATATCTGTTCGATTTTACTGTCATATGGGTCTCTCACTTTCTGATTAGTTTCAAATTGAGATCACAAATTCGACAATGCGCATAAATTAATTTTGAAATATTAATCTGATCTGTGGTAAGATTTATGTGCAATTTTTGTTTCAAAAAGCAAAGATTGTAGAATGAAAGTACTAATATCAGATTTGAAGTAGTTTATATTGTTGATGTGAAATTGGATAATGATGTGCAAATTTTTTTACTTTAGTGTTGGTCCATTGTTTAAATGGAAATTTCGAAGTAGTTTATACTGCTTGTAAGAGTTAAAATTGATGTGCAATTTTTGTTTTGAAAAGCAAAAAAATGGTAGAATGAAGTGCGAATTCACTGTAATGTACTTCTGTAACGGGAACAAGTTCGCAAATATGTACTGGAAATGTTGATGTAAAATTTGGACAACAATGCACGAATTGTTTTACTGTAGTGGTGGTCCATTGTTTAAAATGAAAATTTTGAAGTAGTTTATATTGCTTTGTTAGAGCTAAAATTAATGTGCAATTTTTGCTTTGTAAAGCAAAGATTGTAGAATGTAAGTACTAATTTTTTGGAATGTACATTTCTGATATTCAAGAGAGGAAATAAGCTTGCAGGAGAGTACTTGAACTGTTGCTTACCTTTTGTTGGTGATTCGGTTGCAGATTCCTCCAAGGGGAAGGACACAGCAGGCGGATAGGAAAGTTCAGTGTTACGAGCCCGCGACAATGAAATACTTGGGGTATTACCCGGCATTGACACCTGTAGAGGTTAGTGATGTTATGATTGTTGGGAATGTGATTTGTTAGGCCTAGGTAGCTTTATGCTTGTTTACTCTGCCTTTGTACACACACTTCGGAAAGTGGTAGTATAGGAAATATCGAGAGAAAAAGACAGGGACTATGGATCAAATTTAGAGAAGAGTGAGAGCAGAGGGAGATGGTGAGAATCTTTCTCCTTTTCCCCCTACTTTTAAGATCAACGGTATTTTTGAAGAAGTGTAATGAATAATGATTGGCTATCCTCTCAAAATTTATTATCGTTATATCTACGTGTGTGAGAGCATATGTTTGTGGTGTTTTTATAATTAATTTTGCAAGCTAGGGAGTCAATTTTTTTTTCTAATGTATGTACCTGTGGACGCAATTAACTTTCAACCATTAGTGAGCTAACTAGTTGTGAACTATTATTTTATGGATGCTTATAGCTGTTTTGATGAAAGTGCCATTTACCTGTAGTTTTTTATAGCATTTTGTAGAGATAAATGTGATGTCTATCTGTCCAACAATGTATTTGTCATTATATACACATCCGTCATTTTGTACATACATAAATATGAATGTATTTGTGTTTGGATGATCAATTTATCGATATTCCCTTGTGTACGTATGCATAATTATTATTTTAAAGTGCCACTTCCTTGAAGTTGTTAATACCCATATGTCTATCTTTCCATCCATCCATAATATATATCCTTAAATAGATAAACAAATCTACATACATACTATTCTGTATGTGTGTTTCACAACTACAAGTTTCTTTACCAGTGAAAAATACATTTATTGAAGGAAGGCGACTATCGATTAAAACAACTGCCTGAATTAACGTGCTCAGGTTAAGGAGCGTGTGGCTCAAGCAAGGAAGGCACAGAAAATCTGGGCAAAGAGCAGCTTCAAGCAAAGGCGCCAGTTTTTGCGAATACTTCTGAACTACATAGTTAAGCACCAACAGCTTATTTGCGAGTAAGGACTCTGTTCCTGCATGGAGTAGGAGGATCACTTTGACTATTGTTGTATCGTATCATGCACGACTATTGGATAATGATTGGCATGCATCCCTAACTCATTTGTCATTTTGATTAGGACATCTTCACGTGATACTGGAAAGACAATGGTAGATGCCTCTTTAGGAGAAATAATGACAACATGTGAGAAGATTACTTGGCTTCTTTCGGAGGGTGAGCGCTGGCTAAAGCCTGAATACCGGTATCTCTTTCCATCTTTTAATTAATATTTTAATTTATGTGATCTTAAAGACACAACTGGAATTCTGAATACATCTTGTTATAGCCTAAAGTGTAGGTTCTTTGATTTATCTGAGTCTTTGGACTTAATTTGATTGTGACCAATATGTGAATGATTTTCTCACCATAAATCTGCCTGTTCAAATATTCTTTCTTTGACAGTGTATGACGTCACAGTTATTCATGATGCACCTTTTTACTACTGCAATTTTACCATTTTATACTCTTAAAATTTTGAATATCTTTCAAGTAAGCTGCAAGCTATCTGGATTCACTTTCTTAATTGTTGTATGTAATATATATTCTTTAATTATATAAATTCATCACTGTACTTGTAGATCTTCTGGAAGATCAATGTTTTACAAGAAATCCAAAGTGGAATTTCACCCCCTTGGTGTTATTGGTGCCATTGTTTCGTGGAACTATCCTTTTCATAATATTTTTAATCCAATGCTAGCAGCAGTATTTTCAGGAAACAGCATTGTGATTAAGGTATCTAATGTTCAACTACTTACGTTTCTTTTCTGTCACTTGGATGCATTTTACTTTTACAAAACGACACTACTTCACCAGTTTCTGTACCTATTACTATCTGTTGCATTTAAGTTCAAGCATCTCTAACATCCTATTTCCATGCTATTTATTGTTATATTACCTGTACAATGCTCTTATGATATTATGGGGTACAGGGTACTAGATATATTTTGTGGCAAACAAACTTAAAAATTGAGGAGGTTACTTCAAACATAGCATCTCTCTTTTGGATGAGGTGTTTTTACTAAAGTTTAATTTTCAATGACAGAAAATCATATGATTGTAATTATAGGTTTCAGAACATGCAAGTTGGTCTGGATGTTTCTATTTTCAAATTATTCAATCAGCCCTTGCTGCAGTTGGAGCTCCTGAAAATCTGGTTGAAGTTATAACAGGGTATGCATCTTTTGTTTAGGTCTTTTGCTCTCTTTACGATCTTTTATTATTTTTTAATTATCATTAATCAGACTTACTCACCAGGTTTGCTGAAACGGGAGAAGCATTGGTGTCTTCTGTTGACAAAATGATTTTTGTTGGATCACCCGGTGTGGGTAAGATGGTATGATATCTTTTTGGACAGTTTTGTGGACTTGGTTTTGATTTCCAATTTCTGAAGAGGTTTGTCACTTTAGTTCATTTGCAATAACTCTTGATGTCTTAAGTATGTATAGATGTTCTTCAAAACAAATACCAATTAGTATTGGTTATATTTTGTTGTTACCATTAAAAAAAGGAAAAAAAAAAAAAATAGATGGCATTAATTTATATTTAGTGATTTCATACTTCATTTTCTCAACCTGAAGAAGATGTTAAATTTTTCTGGAGGTAGTCCTCTTACTAACAAGAGGTGTCTCATATTTAGATGACTTTCTAGAGATGAACTTAAATTTCTTCCACACTTTTGTAAGTTCTTCGTTTCTTTTTAGGATAGTATAATCTTGGAAAGAAAGCGTACCTGTGTTCTTGTTTCTGTCAATATAATAAAGAAGTCACTACACTCAATTTAGTTGTTGAATTGCTTATAGGTTGGCGTGGTTGTTGTTTCTGCAGATTATGAGAAATGCTTCTGAGACACTTATACCAGTTACGCTTGAGCTTGGTGGAAAAGATGCATTTATCGTGTGTGAAGATGTAGATGTGGATCGTGTATGATTCCTCCTTACATTTGATATCTAGCAGGCTTGGATATTCTTGTTGACTCTCCAGTCTCCAATTGGTGTATTATAATATTTTTAAATAGGAATTGACTTAGAGAGGGAGATTAGAGAGAGCTGGACTTTAATTTACACTTGTTCTGACATGAGATGATTAATTCAATAAAGGTTGCATGTATTGCTGTGAGGGCTGCTCTCCAATCAAGTGGACAAAACTGCGCTGGGGCTGAGAGATTTTATGTACACAGGGATATTTATTCTTCATTTGTCAGTAAAGTGGCCAAAATTGTAAAATCCGTTTCAGCTGTAAGTATATTCCTTCTTACACATTATATATGTAAAATGATTCTTTTGGTTGTCTGGCAATTGTGTTGTTGTAATGTAATGTGTGGACTTTGGATTTTAATTAGTTACTAGTTGCATGCACTTAATGGTCATTTGATTGCTATTCAGCACTCGAAAGAATTGTCTGACAGCCTTACTGTAATTTAAAAGTACAATTACTGAGATATCTATATTTGGACCCTTGTACATGTCATGAATCCTTTTCTTTGTCTGCTTCTGGTGTTTCCTATGCAAGTCCGCATGAGGTCTTGGATATGAAATCCTTGGATTTTACACACTAGTGAAATCTGCATCAAATTGCATATTGGCATTATGAAATTGTTTGACCAGTCAATGGACAGACTGCATTAAATGACAAGTCATTGGTTTTAAAATTTATTTGGCTTAATGAAGCATTGTTGGGATGAAATCCATTATTTTTAGCTCAAACTCTAGCATTGTTAAACTGGAATAGCCAGCTGTTTACAGCCTTACTGAGGCATTGAGGTAAATCGTTGAAACTGCAGGGCCTGCAATCGTTTTGTTACTTTACCTCTGTTGTGAAATGCTACTTTTCCCAGTATGTTTCTTTGGTACATGATTATGCTCTTTGATAATAAAGAATGTTAAGCATATTCACATTATCATTTGATGATTTCTGCAGGGCCCACCCCTTGCTGGAAAGTATGATATGGGAGCCATATGTTTACAAGAGCACTCTGAAAAGCTTGAGAGCCTTGTAAATGATGCCTTAGACAAAGGAGCAAAAATTGTTGTCCGTGGAAGTTTCGGCAATATAAGTGAAGGTGCAGTGGATCAGTTTTTCCCCCCCACCGTGATTGAAAATGTGGACCACACAATGAAGTTGATGCAAGAGGAGGTAGCAAACTCATTATGTTCTGTTATGGTCTCTTTAGCTCATTGCATTTAAAATGTGCATTGTGTCATGGATGTTGAGTATCCCTTTTAAAATAATCATTAAATAGGGCAGTGAGCTATAGCTCATTTGGCAGTTCCTTCTCCCATAATAATGGGATGGATGGTAAGGTCGTGGGTTTGAAACCCATTGAGTGCGTTTGTAACTTACTAATTTAAAAATAAAAAATAAAATAAAAATAAAAAAAAATTTAAAAAATCATGAAATAAGGGTTTAAATTAATGTACTTTCTATGATGATGGTTTTATTCTCTACATTGATGCCATTACCAAGGTTGCATTTGTGCTTTTCGTATATGGTTGGGAAAACAATGTAAAATTTAATACAAATGTATGTAAAGTATGCTTTATATTCTATTAGTTACTTGAACGGCAGCTTGCTACTGTTATGTAGGCATTTGGACCAATCTTGCCAATAATGAAATTTAGCACAGATGAAGAGGCCGTGAGGCTTGCAAATGACTCAAGATATGGGCTTGGCTGTGCTGTTTTTTCTGGCAGTCAACGCCGTGCCAAAAAGATAGCTTCACAGATACACTGTGGAGTTGTTGCAATTAATGATTTCGCATCAAATTACTTGTGTCAGGTAAATATTATTTCAGTGCTAGGTGTTTGATATTGTATTCTGAGTTGATTAAATTTGAGTTGACTACAGTTTGTTTCCTGATTAAGAGAACAGATCAAAAACTGATCTTACTATCTTTCAAATTTAAAGCTGTGACTGAGTAGATTGTTTACTTCAATGATCAAAACTTATGTACATAACATTGGTTTTAAAGGGTCTGTTATTATCAAGAAGGAAGCTTATAGGAACATAAAAAGAATCTTGTTTCCATATAAAATAATTAACTATACCACTTGAATTGTATATATGATATGAGCATCCTTCATTAGAGGATTGTTTTTACATATATTTATTTAATTTTTTTTGAGAATCCATTAGGGGCAGAACTAAACATTAATCATGTAATTGTTTTAATTGGGAAGAGTTGGTCATTCCTAATCCTACCCTTTTAAAACTTTTTTGTTTTGAATTTTGTCACCTTTCCCTATGTCAAACCATCTAAGGATTGATTAAACTGAGTCAACCTTAGTTATTATTTTGGCCTGACTCAACCTTGACTTGGTAGTTCATACTGAACAGAATATGCCTTGTTTATTTTTCCCAGTCCCTGCCATTTGGAGGTGTAAAAGACAGCGGATTTGGACGATTTTCTGGTGTTGAAGGATTAAGAGCGTGCTGTCTTGTAAAATCAGTTGTTGAGGATAGATGGTGGCCTTTCATTAAAACGAAGATACCTAAGCCTATCCAGGTCATCTTTGAAAACTTTGATAATGACCTCTCTCTCTCTCTCTCTCTCTCTCTCTCTCTCTCTCTCTCCCCCCCCCCACACACACACACACATGAATATATAGTATAGCAAAGGAAAAACACTGACTATTCTCTCTCTGCCAACCATAGTATCCTGTCGCAGAGAATAGTTTTGAGTTTCAGGAGTCACTCGTGGAATTGTTCTATGGCCTGGACATTTGGGACCGTTTGCGAGCACTGGTCAATGTTTTAAAGTTCTTTACAGAGCAACACTCTCCTGCTATGGGTAAGAAAAATGACTGAGCATGTTGTGTGAGAATTGGAAACACTTTGATGGGTTAACTGAGTTATGACCTAGGATGTTTGGAATTTTGACTTCCCATTGCTGCTTATCGCTGTTAATTTTGGGTGTAATCTTAATTGCCCTTCTTTTCGTGCTTTTCTTTCTTAATTTGTGTGAGACATTTCCCTATTAAATGCTGCAGTACGTTCTTAAGCTGCTCATACTGTGGTTAAATCCTTGAAAGAAAGGCGGTTATAAGTTTGGAATGAAACATCCCTGCCCATCTGTTAATCTGTTTGCATGCTCTGACATTTGCAAGGTGTAAAGACTTCTAATCAGAAAAGATTAAGGCTTTTTTTACAACATTAAATTTCAATTTTGTAAATTAACCTGTTGTTTGTGGCATCTTTACATGTTCCTTCCCCCTTCCCCCAAATAAAATGGCTAGTTTGTGTAATAACTTTTGGAAGTTGAGTCTGGATGTGATAATCAATTTTACTTTGACAAGTAATTATTAGTATTCTAGAAGCAATGTTCTTTCTTCTCAGGTAATAAAAAATTCCACTAATTAAATTTTTGATGCCCCATTCACGTGAGTCTCGCACATTGTTCCAAGAGTATGAAATAATTTTTCCCTTGTTGAGAGACTTTCTTGTGGCATACATGATTTAGTAATTATTCAAAATTTATTGTTAAAAAAGAGTCTTTTAGCTCAATTGTAAAGGGTTCAAAGTTTCAAATCTCTTACGGTAATTATCGAATTATCAAAATTAAATAAAATTACTGTCAAAATGGTTGATTTGATACTAGGCAAAAAAGCCTAGGATAGTTAAGACGATGTACCCAAAAAAAATAAATAAAGCCACAATATATAATGACGTCCGAATTTTATTTATTTATTTTCTATTGAAACTGGGATATAAAATAGCATCTTGCACCGCATTTTTGGATGAAAATTGGTACTAGTTTTTTAATCAAGTAAAATTGACTTCCATTATCTACTTCACTTCCAGAATAGAATACTCAACTATGGATTTAGGTTTTAGGCCTACGAGTATTTAAGGTTTCAAATTAAGTTTGCATAATCATTAACCTTGTTACATATATTACCTTGCTACAAATTTACGTTGCATCCCAACATGACACTTAAACGAGGCCATCGTCTAACTTTATCGCCGTCGTGCTGAATGGAATTCCTGTTACTCCTTTATTTCAAGTGAAGGTGATTAGTCAAAAACAACCAAAATTTCGCATACATAACATTATTCAAACTTCAATGCACGAGTTATCTCCCATGACACATCATCATTTTCTTGGATAAGACCACCAGTGACTCCATAACCCTGCTTCTTGCAATTAACTAATGCAACCGTAAACCTCTCATTCTCTAGTGAAGAAGGATACATCACCTGTTCTTCCTGTTAAAAGAGCCATATTTAAAATTAAAAAAAGAAAAAAGAAAATAAAGGCAGTTTCTATTCTAGAAAATCAATTTCTTAAGATTAGAAAAAATTTCATCCAGCTTAAGAGGGTTCCTCATAATCAGACCGTGGCAAGGCTACAATATTTAAGCTTTGTATTTCACATCCGTATTAAATATTAACAGTAGATACTTATGCTAATGCAAAATAAATTGAAAAGTCTATTCATACTTGGAATACCATAATCTAATAGAGACATAGTTATTTATGAAGGTGCAATTCTTTCAAAGAAATTATATATAGAACTCCAAATAGTCTCTTTCCTAACCAAAAAAATTTCAGACATATATCTGTCTCTCCCTGTCAGCATGACTCAAATCAACAAATTGGAATCTGCTATAAGAATCCGAAATTGACTTGGCTCCTTGTTTGTTGTGAATCAGCTATGAAACATATATTTTCAATACCCTCCTCTTAGATAATGTATGTCTTCGGAAAACTAAAGAAGTAAAAAAAGCAAAAAGAAAATGTACATGATTTTATTTTTACTGCTTGTCAACGTTGATTTATCAAGTTTTAATTATTACATTCTTTTGGAAACAACTTGTCACTCTTAGTTACCAATTTGAGTTATTAAGGGTCATGATTTCGGTTATTACCTCAGGTAGTTCATAGAATTCGTCAGGTGATATTTGCAGCAACTCTGCAGCTGTTTGACCAGTACACCATGCAAAAACTTTCGCACTCTCATCTGCAAGTGTGATTTTCAGGTGGAAAGTGCGCATAACTTCAGCATCACAATTGTAATGACAGAAGCTGCATACCATAACCCCACTTGGTGTCTTGTTAACAAAATGACCGCAGAGAGCATGTGAATATTTCGTATTAACATGACAATTTGCAACTTGATCAAGCCAAACTCGACATATCTGTTCACATGTTTGGAACGAAATAAACAAAAAAATTAGTTGATAAAAGATCATGTTTTGAGGATAAATGCTTGAAAATGAAACTATATACAGTAATGAAGATGTACACAATGCTATACACCTATAAATGAAAGAGCCAAATCAAAATCATTGTTTTAATAATAAGTAACAAAAAAGGAGAGTGTAGTGGGAAGATTGAGTGCTTCTGTGGCATAAACCTACACTAGTTAAACAAATTATTTTCTACTGTGTGTGGACGAGTGATGCAGCTTTAGTAAGGATCCATAAACAATGGGCTCAAAAGCCAAAACTGCATAGATGATCTGCATTTTCAACAAGGTTGGCTCAAATCCAGAAGCATTGGCTCAAAATAGAAGGCCTTAAGGAATAAATAGGAGGGAAACAAAAGAATATATCAAAATTTGAAATTTCGTTATCCAACAATACTTACAGTACATGCCACATACATGGATACATACATATACAGACTTCTGAAAGACTTGATCTTCAAATTACTAGAGATTCAATTTGAAGAAACTTAATCCTTTAGCCACTTGGACCCACTTTACCCATATGTAATTTGATTTATAAAAACACAACATAAAGTTTGATCTCCACCATTCTTATCCAATTACTGCAGTAATTTCTATAGTTTATTTTCAAAATCAAGCATTTAGATGAAACTCTATGCACTTAGGATCACCAACCCACTAAAAAGACTGATCCACTTCTATTTCTTTAGTAATTTCTAATAGTAGACCTCTAACAGATATCAATCCTTTTTTGCAATCCATTCATCATATTTTGCACATACAAGTCACTAATCAGGCTTAGTTTGCAGAGTGCATGTTGGTGGCTGGATGTGTGTTAATAGACTCAGTGAGCTAATACAACTAAAAGCTTTAGTACAGGGCACACTCAGGCCTCTATCTCTTCTAAAGTTCTAATTAATATTATGAAGCACAAGGTCACGTCATAACAGCTAACCACTGTTCATGATTGACCAGGAGAGGTGAAAAACATAATATATTAACAGCATAACAATGTCACTGCACACAATACGTTAGACATGGAAAGTTTTTTTTTTTTAGGAAACAGTAATACTTATTAGAACACACAAATACGAAAGTAATATATAGCGTTTTTTAAACAAACTTATAATATGTTAATTCATGAATTACTAGCCAAACCAAAATTCACAAGAAGCCCATACCTGTGTACTGCTAGTCTGGCTGGATAGATCACAAAGGCTTGATAATTTATGAAGACAAGAAGAGTTTAGCAATGCGGGCAAGCAACTGAGATTGAAGAAAGAAGATCCAACATTATTCTCCAACCATAACGCTTCCAGGCTGTCAAGCAAATAAATCGACCACATGATTAGATGCTTTAATGAAACTCGTCAGAAATACAATAAATGTCAAATCAAGCTTGAAAACCACAAGAATCTAGAAAATAACTACATATTGTGTTAACGGTAACTACAAATGATGATTGCCAAGGTTGGGCTCACCAATTTCGCTTCGACATAGAGCATGTCAAACCAGAAATATACACTGTGTGACCAAGGTTTACTCTTCCCAGTGACCTAAGAAAAACACGATTTGAGGGAAATAAACAATTGGAACATGTAAGATTTACAATCTGGGAAGAAACTGGATGTATGATGGTTTTACGAAATAGGATTACCAAGATTTTGCAAAATGTAGCTTTGCCCATATTACTCCAGTGGTATCTTCAATTCTAAGCGAGAAAATAGCTTCTTCAGCATGTTTTTCATTAATAATATCTGTAACAACACCATATAGGCTGATTCCAGTCATCTTGTCACGAAGGTCTATAACAAACGACTGCAAAACTTTACACAAGTATAAAATGTTAATTATAAATTACAGAAAGATGGAAAGGAAAATACTAGCAGTCTAGCACAAGATTCAACCTTAAACTATACCACCAAGACGAAAGATAAAGGTAGCCGATTTAATGTACACTTATATGATTGCTTAGAAAATAGATACAACTAGGATAAGATTCAGATGATTGCATAAGGGGCTTCCTTTTTATTTATCCCAATAGAATGCAACTTTGATGAACCTAAGATGCTCCATTACTTAGATTGGCATGCTAAAGGCTTGCTGGAAAATAAGAAATGGAAGTAAATTCAAACAGATATTGACAATTATGAAGTCTACAGAAGAAGGAATGGGAAGACACTGAGCAGCCAGAAACATCTACACTATATATAATAATGAAAGCATTGCATTTAATTGTGAAGCTCCTATTCCACCAACTCATCATCCTCTTTTTCTTCTATCAATTTTTGTTTTATTTTTTAACCAATATTAAATATAAAGAATGATTTAAAATATTAACTTTACAAATCCAATCATTTACCTTTAGAAACTATTTGGTTACTAACTTTACAAATCCAACCATAAGCAACTTTAGCAATCCATTCATTTAATTTTACATAACTATTACCCTTCCTCCAACTCTTCCTCTACCTTTTTGGGTTTGTAGAGTAAGACTGGACAATTGTAGAAGAGCTAGAGCATAAGTCAATGTCCCAGTTCCATTTAAAGTTTAAAAATGCAACCATATTAAAGTTTTTGAAGATAAATAAGAGAAAACAGACGCACATTTAAAAAGCATCTAACAGAGTAAGTTAGAAGAGTAATGGAAGGTGAACTCACTCGAAAAGGATAATCCCTAAAGTCAATGGAACCCAGTGAATCACATGGCAAGGAAACTTGAGAAACTTTAGGTTCCTGAGTAGAATCTAATGTATTCAGCAGCCGAGGTCCTTGGTTCCGATTTTGTGTCAATGCTACACACACCTGAGTGACATGAAAATTAACTGAATATCCTAAATAATAACATCTTGTCACATTATTGTCGATGACTTACTTGTTCCTCATGTTGAATGAAAGGCACCAAATATAATTGTGTTGCACTGCCGTATTCAAGGCAAAACTCATCACTTGTTTCAATGGAACTCTCTATGGAACTTGCAATATATGGTCTATCCAATGCAAGCATGCTTCCAACACTGAAAAAAAAAATCGGTTATGAACATACTTTGGGAAAGGGCAATACCAACAAAATCCTGTGCAAGAGCTAACCTGCAAAGATTAGCAAGAATAACCTGCTCACCCCAGAGTAGAAAATTTAACTTGACACCATCGCTATCAACAAGAGTAATTTGTTTCCCCTGTAAGGTACTTAAGCTTCCCTGAATTTCCAGTGACCCAATAGATTCAATCCTACAGATGAAAAAACCAAAGAAAGTAAGCAATTTCTAAACAGATAACTTACCTCCATTATCAGAGAAGGATGTAAACACACAAAAGCATGATATAGACTTATCCTTGGTTTTGAACTTTTTCAATCATTGCAAAAGAAGACCCACTAAAAAGAAGAAAAAAATGCATGGAACAATTATATCTTACCTAGCATACAATGAAAAGGAAACCCCTTTGTTGACTGCATCAAGAGAAATGGAAGAGAAAGAATCTGAACAAAACTGAGCTCCTAGCAGCATTGCATCATCATCTTCCTCCTATATTAAAGATAATGAAAATGTAACAACCAGAAAGATCCCTGGACCATTTTCTAATTTTCCTTATATGAAACAAAGGCCAAAAGCTAGTACTTGTCTTCGCAAGCTGGGCCTCCTTCAAAAAATTTGGACGTACTTTAATTTAGGAAAATTCAATGGAGCCAAAAGAGGAAATGATGGGTGAAAGGAATTTGAAAGCAACCTCATCTAGCAATATCACCAGATATTCTGTTGGCAAAAGTCGAGGACAACCAGATCCTTCAGTGGCAGTCCGAAGATAGCATCCTGTGAGGAAAATCTCCCTTCCTTTCTTCAGAATCCCATTCGGAGGATCCACCAAATCATAGTATCTGCTACAGGAAAAAAAATCATGCTTTTAGTTGCATGGGAGCTTTTAATATTAACGACATAAATGGATGCAAACAAACATAAATGAAAGCGAAAGCAATGTAACAGTTGATAGTGCTAGAGAAAACTAGATCCATACATATCATGACCTGCATAATAATGGTGAGAAATATGTTTCATCCAATTCATGAATATGTTAGGAATGCATGAGAAGGCTCTAAACACAAACAAACAAAAAAAAACCTAATTTTAGAAGAGGCCAATCAGCACTTCCTCACTTCCTTAAGTGCCGATCAGCACTCGCTTAATTGATCTGACACTCGGGTGGCAGCTTCCTCACTTCCATGCACATGATTCAACCTTGAGGGGGTAGCTTGGAGCTCAGTTGGACAAAATTTCAAGGGTTGCACAAGATTGGGATATTTAGTTACTAGATAGATAAACTAGAGTTAGTTAGGGTTCAAGTACATTAATCACGTGTTAATTCTTGTAAACACATGCTGAATTAGTAAGAGCAGATGGAGAATGACAGCCAATAATATTGAGCCATATAGGCCAATTAGATTAGTTCTACTGTTGTATAAATAAGGGCTTGTAACTCCCATTTCTCTCATTGAATAAGGTATACTCTTTTGTGTTCTTAGACTTGAGAATAATCTTGCTTGGAGGTAGTCTCTGTTTGGGAGAGAAACACCTTGGAGAGACTCCAATTGAGTAGTTAATATAACATATACACTTAACCCAAAAAGGCCTAAGCCCGATTGGTATGAGCTCAACTATGCTATATTAACCACTCACTCTTCTCATTAGTACCCAATGTGGAACTTCACTACTTAACCAATCACACTATTCACATGTGAATATTCCAACAAGCTCCCTAGAAGAAGTTTTAATTGGAGAAGGTGACTCTCTTGAAGAAGTCACAACCTTTTCCATCATTCAAATCATTCATGCATTGAATCCATTAAATCCATCATCCATCAATCTCACACTTCCAATTCCAAAACTGTAATTGCATTTCCTTCCACTCTAGTGCAGTTTCCTTCAAGAACCATCACCAAACTCTTCATCCACCCCCTGCCCAAAGCCATACCCGAATTCCCCTAGTCTTAAACATCTGAACGTAGCACTCAAACCATCATGTACTCACATCCATACTTCCACATTCACCCATACCCAAACCAAGGTCCAAGATTCTACTTTCCATCATGTACTCATCTCAACTTTCCTATTCAAGATTCTACTTGAATTTCCATACCAATCCACAATGGTACAATTGTGTTCTTATCAGAATATCCCATGAGCACTACCCCCAACTAATTTCAGCTATAACTCATCAACTTTAAACTTCCATCACCAGAAGACTTCTCCCCTAGTCAATGCAAAATATAGTCTGGATTATCCCAGCAATAAATCCGAAATTCTTAGATTGAACCCAAGAGAAGATTCACTTGTTTTCCTATTAGAGAAAGAAGTGGAACATAGGTCTGTTTGGTTGGAGGAGTGGAAAAGTGGAAAGCTAGAAAATGGTGGGAGGATAGAAAATATTTTATTTTCTCTCCTATTTTTTTGGTTGAGAATGGAAAAGTGGAGAGATGGAAAAAATGAGTTTGAATACATTTACTCATATACCCTTATTAAAGAATGATGCCCAATTATAAAAAAAAAGTGACAAATAACCACAAAAAAAGAGCAATCACCCAAATTTATTATAAAAATAAAAATCATGTCCCCAAAAAAAAAATCACGTCTAGTTAAAAAAAAAAAAACAAGTATCATGCCCAGACCCTAGAAAATCAAAAGAAAAAAAAAAGGGCAACGCACTGCCCAGAAGAGGAAAAAAAAAAAGGCAATAAGGCAACGTTACTACCAGAGAGAAAAAAAATAAAAAAATAAAGGCAACTTGAAGAAGCCCATGTGCACATGCATATGGGCATTTTTGTCAATCAAGAAAAAACTCATTCCTACTCAGTTTTCTCTCCATTTTGGGAGAAAACTTTTTAGTGGGCCCAGAGATAAAACACCTGGACCCCACCTTTTATTTTCCTTCCTCCCCATCCAACCAAACACACTCCAAAAAAGTTTTCTTTCCTATTTTCTCTCGAAAGTTTTTCATCCACCCCATTTCACCTCCAAACAAACACAGCCATAACGATGAAAGTCTTTGAGCCATCATAAAGTACTTGTATCTTGTTAAAAATGTTGACCTAACCTTTCACGAGAAAAGTTCCCTTCCAAATCTAACCAATTATGACTGGGAAATGCTTGATCAGTCCAAATGGGGAACTTGTAATATTTTTACACTGTGACTCCCTTCTTTTCCCTCCTTATCATTGCACCAAACAACTCTAACATACAGGGTGAATCTGGTGCATCTAGAGACTACCTAACATCAACTCCCCACTTAAAGGCTTGACATGCCAACGATTCAGCTGCATTACCACCAAATCCATGTGGAATCAGTAAGAAGAGAAAACCCAAATGAAAACGAATAGAAGAACATTGTTAGAGCAAAAGCTATCAACTGTGTCACCCAAAGTTCAGAGAGGACAGCAGAGTAAAGACAATCTCTGAACAACAGGAACTCAAAGTACTCCCATTACTACATTTCTGATAGAAAAGCAAATGGCCGAGAGATCACACATCCTCTTTTATTAGCAACAAAATAAGTGCATGAATAAAGGTAGATGCAATGCAATTCAGTAGTTTTACCTTCGGTGGAGATAAAGATCAATGGTATTGGAGCTCCAAAAATCCCCCAAAGTAAGCATGTAGATATTTGTACCTGAAATAAATCATACAACAACAAAAACAATAGCTAATTAGGAAAAAAAAAAATCAGAAATCAAGTTTCATGACAACATTCCCAAGAAGAATAATTGATTAGCTGCTTTAAGGAAAAGAAAAAAGACAATAATATACAATCATATAAACTTCTAAATATAAAGTACCTGGGAGAGAGAAGGCATCGACAATCACAACTTCCAATACACCACCTAAGGATAGAAAATTTCTCTCATATATAGAGTCAATTGTAACAGTGTTTGGAAGCTTTGTTCTCCTATGTTTCTTTTTCAATTGATTTATACATTCCGGCCTTTTCCTCGGAGCCCTCGCCCTGTGTTGCTCATTCCATGCCTTCAAAAAGACAAAAGTTAAAAAATAAAAAATAAAAACACCAAAAATGGCGTTGGACATTTTTACAGTGAAGATCTAGATGTATAACTTGTTACATAATTCAAAATCAATTATAATTTCTTATTTAGTAAAATGAGATTTTAAATGACAGTTTCTTTTCCTGCATTTTCTTAGCAACCAAATGGAGGATAAAATTAATTAATATTTCAACTTAGGAGGTACCTACAAAGATCAAAGTGAATATTATTTTATTCAATGGAAATAGCTCCATTTTCCATCTAAAGGTGTATCACGTCATTTAAAATCAATTAAAACTATTAATTTACTGAAATGAGATCTTAAAACTTAAATGAAAGTTTCTTTTCCTAATTTTTCTTAGCAACCAAACGGAGCGCATAAAAAATAAATTAAAACTAGTAACACTTTTTTGTTTAGTGTGAGCTTGGCTCAGTTCATTTTTTAGGTTAATTTTGCTAGGTACAGGCACAGCACAATCAAAATGAACACACCAAAAGTACAAACACACTCGTAGTGAAATGAGATCTTAAATGACAGTTTATTTTCCCGCACATTTTCTTAGCAACCAAACGGAGCGCAAAAAGAAGACTAACCTGAGAGAGATCAGAGAGTAGAATCGCGGTGGTGACGCCACTGGAATAGGCAACGCAAGTCTTGAGGATCCGATACGCGATCCAGCTCCAACCAGGCCCTGAGGTCTCGGATCCGTTTCTATTCGGATCTCGATCTCGATCTTCTTCGGATTCAAGCGAGAGCACAGACCTCGCGTAATCGACGAACGCAAGAAAACGATCTTCCTCTTCTTGTGGTTGATCTAATTCCATAGCTGAGGCTGAGCCATTCATTTTCTCTCTCTTCCGATCGAAATTCAAAAACCCTAGCAGACTCGGTGTATTTAGAATTAGAAGCGGGTTTTTGTATTTATAATGGGAGGGAAATATACAAATTTCAGGTTTTGGCGCGCTTTTTAAACAGGGAATCTCTGTTGTATTATATCTAGAGATTCTAGACCTAGGTTTTGTTTCTTCAACTATCCTCTCAAAGACTCAAAACCCAAATCAACATCCAAGTTGGGCCAAGGTTTTCTTTTTTCTTTTTTCTTTCTTTTTTTTTTTTTTTAATCCAACTTATAAAAATTGATATTTTAATGAAATATATTATAAAATAGATAATCAGATATGAAATGTTTTGAAAATGAATATGTAAAATAAAAAAAAGTAGATTGTTATGCTAAAATAAATAGGAATTTTTGCACAAACTAATGCTTAATTATTTCAAATTTCATACTTCAGCTTTTTACTATGTCAAATTTCATCCTTCAACTCATGTAATTGATTGTATCAATTCCATTCCTTCTAACTTTCAACTTTCAAATTTTAATTGATTTCATCTTTTAACTTTTAAAATCAAGTCAATTCTACTAATTTGGTCCTATAAATTTGTCACAGATTAAATTTTATTTGTGTCAATTCATCCTTTAAGTTTCAAAGCAAAGGTCCTTGTACCAATTTCATATCTCAACTTTTAAAATAAAGTCAATTTCGTCCATAACTTTCAAAAATTAAAACAATTCTATCTTTAGAAATTGTCATGATTAAGGGTAAAATTAACTTGATTTAAAAGTATAATAATGAAATTGGAACAAAACTAATTCAATTAAATGTATGGGAACTTTTTTTTTTTTTTTTTTTTTCGAGAAACTAAATGTATGGGAACTTGATTTTAGAATTTGCATAATGAAATTGGAACAAAATTAATACATGGACGAAATAAAAACTTAATACCAATGGGAACTTGATTCATGCTTTTGATTTTCATAATAAGTACTGATAATAAATCAACATAGTGGCTGAAATTATGGCCTCTTCTAGATGGCCTTTTAATAACTAGTTGTAAATCTGGTAATTAAGAATTTAGAAGTTGAGTTGATTGTAAAAAAATTGTGGCCAGCATAATTAGAATTGCCAATTCGACTAACAATTTGATGAGTAATATGGTTTGTGATTGACCGTGTGTGTTGTTTTAGTCTAAAAATAGAATGCGGTTTCATGGCACTTAAATGACATAAACGACATACAATTTTGTACTGTTTCAAACACATTAAAAGGCAAAGAATTTTCTACCAAGCATATGAAATTTAACCAAATACTGTTACTTCACGAACTCCTATCAACCTTTATGTTACATATACCCCAATAAAAAAAAACTGCCGCTGCTTCCAAAGAGAGAAAAAACAATACTCAATGTACAAAAAAGGCATAAAGAACCTAGCAGCATGGGGATTATGAAAAAATTGAATGAAAAATTATGCAAAATAGCAAACTTTGAGACAAATATCAGCAAGCAAATTAATCATGAGAGAACCACGCCATTTAGAAGTACTTAACATTAAATCGACTTAGCACTCAAATTTCACGTTTCAGAGCAACATTGATGATTCCTACAGAAGATTTAGGCCGGTAGTGTTCATCAGTATCCACCTCTTCAATTTCCTGAATGACACATTGCAGCACAGAAGTCCAAAATTAAAATTTTAAAAAAAATATATATGGTTCAAGTCCAGGCAATCAGACATCAGCTTAGTCATGAACCACAAATACGGTTACCTGCACCACATCTTCTCCCTTGATGACCCGTCCAAACACTGTAAGTTTATCATTCATATCTGGTATTGGTGCAGTTGTAATGAAAAGATCAAATCCTTTGCTATCTAGCCTAATTTTTGAAGTTCCCAGCATAAATGCCTCATGTTTTGGACTGTGTGCAAAAAAAGTAAGAATCACATTTTTAGTAAAAGAAAGACCAGTTACCACCAGTATTAGACAAGATTGAAAGAGAACCTTGTGCCGAGTTGAAGATGGAGCTTTGCATGTGATATCAACTCTTCAGCAGCCCCAAGCCCCTGGTATTCGCCTCCTTGAATCACATAGTTTTTGATCACATGATTAAAAGGCATCCCTTTGAAATACCCTTTTTGGCTGCAAAATCAGTTAGGTGTTCAAGAATAAAGTTAAAGATAACAGATATTATAAGATGAACTGCAATCAAAGAGGATCATTTGTCCTGTAAATGCAAATGCAAAGACAATGAGAGATAAATGAAAATCAATCAGAAAATGAGAAAACAGCTAAATAAGTAACTCAAAACTCATAAAACTAACTCTTCCTAGAATGATCAAGGCAATGAAGAACTGGTGCAGATTTAGCCCCCACCACCACCCCAACCAAAATAAAATCACCCAACACACCTGCCCCTTCTCATTCTATGGGGAGAAACAAACAAAAAAAAAAAAAATGAGGGAAGAGATCTATTCAACTAAAATATAGGAATTTACGATTGTCAATCATTAATTAGAGCATTCAAAAGAGGTCGGGTCTTGGGGCTTGATGCGATGGCAAGTGCCTTCCACCAAAAGCAACAGGTCCCAAGTTCGAGTTTAGGAATAGGCCCTTCGAAAAAATATTAGGGGTAAGGCTACCTACCAACCACTTCTCCCAACCCTAGTGAAAGTGGGAGTTTTGTGCACTGGGTACATCCTTTTTAATTAGAGCATTCAATCACACAAGGATCTTAACAAAGCTTTCATCTTCCTTTTGGAAATTTTAGATCTTTTAAATCTCATACTGTAATTACTTAGAAGTGGTTCAATTCACATATTGTTTATTTGAACTATCTCCCCCTTTGAATTAAATTATTTTTCCTTAATAAAAAAATAATATATTAGAGTTTTCTTTCAAATAGATTTCTTTTTTGGCACCCAGAAAAAAAATAATAATAAAAAAGTATTCAACCATGTGTTATGTGGAAGCACAGTCATTAAGACACTAACCCATTTTCTCTATTCTTGCTAATTAACAATATTAGCTTCATCAACCACCAATCATCAGCATCAAATGATGCAGCAGGCAGAATATAGATAGTCAATGCTCACCATAAGTCAAGGAATCTGTCAACAATCTCAGGGGAGCTTTCCTTGTAAAGTTCTATCGTAATATAACCTTTTGATGTATTCAAAATCTACACAAAAAGAAAAAAGAAAAAAGAAGAAAAAAGCAGCTTAAAATAAGATTAAGAACTAACAATCAGCATGTGTGACATAACTTATTACCAGACAAAATAATTAAAAGAAGAAGAAGAAGAAGAAGAAGAGAAATGGAGTAAATTATTCTAAGATTACTTATTGAAAATCATTCATTACTAACTTTCTGCATCACCAAAGCCAACATTACAAATAAGAACTAAGCATGCAAAAAGCAATCATCAAACCCTTGCTTAATTTCACTGCTAGAACTGTTCCTTATCAAAGATAAACATCTAAAAGATTCATTTCTTATCATATCAGGTGGCTTATTTGCTTTGTGTTTATAAAAGGAAAAGATAAATTCCATCATACACAATGTACAGTTCTCACCTCACTCACTCTTTTTTTTTTTCTTTTTTTTTTATAATTCAATAGTTACAATAGGGGGAGGGGTAATTTGAACCCTGAATGTCTCCATTAGAAACACCAAGAGGTGCCAACCAATTGTGCTACAAGGCTCTTGGCACCTCACTCATTCTAGTCATTACAATTGAATAATCAAAACCATTTCTTTAACTGAACTGCCACTAGGCTTACAGCCAACTTACATCAACTAACATTCCCCCCTACCCCTTAAAGGAGTGCATCCAACCCACCAACCCAACGAAACCAACCCAGCCTAATGCCTCGAGTTAGTTTTTATGAGTTGGTGAGTTGAGTTGCAAACGAGTTTGCGATTCCAAAAGAGTTTCATGAGGTGGAATACAAAGTTTATCCATTTTCAATGCTCCCAAAGACGATTCCTCAAGTGTTATGTGCCAGAGTTTTTATCCTTCAAAGCTTTAAAACTCGAGATCAAGTTTTCTCCAACAAGGGGAGTATGATGCAGGAGCAAAACCAAATTTATTTGAGAATTTATATTTTCATATTTTGTATTTATCTCATAGGAAGTTGGATAATTGTAGACTTTTATTCAGATAGGGATTAGATTTGAGATTCGATAGGGATTAGTATTTGAGTTCATTTTAGATTGTTTTCATTAGTTGTTATCTTTTATCGTTATTTCTTGAAGCTCTAGTTGTATATAAGAGTGTGGTTTATTTGTATTTTCGAAAATAGATGATTGATTGATTGATGATATTCAGATTGGAGATTTTCCAATAGTTGGGTGCTAATTCCTGACACCTTAAGTGCTGATGCCTAAGTTTTTCTTTGTGCTAATTCCAAGCGACCCTAAGTGCTGATTCTTAAGTTTATCTTTACTTTTCTTGTTACTTTTATTTTGTCCAGCATCAAATAGTTTATTTTAAAAATTAATTAAATTTTAATGAAGTCAATTTTTTTTACAAGGCATGAAACATGCAAGCACAACCCACCGACCTAACCAAACCCATGTGGGTTTGGTTGAGTTGGTTTTTAAGCATGTAATGGGCTTTTCAACCCAACAAGCTCGGATTAGGTTGGAAAAAGAAAAACCCTCCAATCAAAGCCATGCACCCCCCCCCCCCCCCTTTCTTTTGGTAGATAATACCACAATACTTGAAATCTATCAATGGTGACAAGCACATTCACAAAAGACTATTAAACATGGAAGTAGGTTATAATGGTTATTGCAACTAATGTACCAAGCAACTTACAGCATAACCAGGAAGATCATACTTCTTCAAATCTACAAACGTGCGAACGTCAGTGCCCTAGACCACATAAATTAATAAGTTAGCAACTTATCCATTTACTAAGAACCGAAAGAGAGGAATTCCTGACTTTCACATGATAGAAGAGAGAGAGAGTGACAATGTTTCCATTTCTAATAAATACCTCAAAAGTTGACTTCCCATCCTCTGTTTGGTCCATTGACCTACACCGAATTAGCACCAACTCTTCAAATGATAGAATAAGTCATTGGCATAATTGAAAGACACAGACAAATCCATATGAAACTAGAGATGACATATCATCAAAAAACCAAATGTATAAATAACCAAGGAAGAAAGACAAACCTTTTATACCAGTGCCGATAAGTTGCCATTATGGACAATACAATCAAGGCAACAACTAAGTTGCATAATATTATTGTGCTGGCACCGATACGAGTAGGCCCCTTCTTCTTTTTGCTTTGGAGTAGCAGAGCCTGAGGTTTTATCCTAGCCATTAGGTGTGACTTCAACTATAGTTTTTGCAGACACTCTTTTCAAAAACAACTACCTGCAAATTATGAAATCATGCTCAACACTCATGCCAAGCATATTTATCAAGATAAAAGTAAGCCCTAATAACAAAAAAAAAAAAAACCCATCTGAATTTCACTGATTATAAAGATTCAATTATTGCATAGCCTTGTTTCATCACCTGAACAGGCAAAGAGGTTAAGAGCTGAAAAAGGATACCAAAAAAGAAATGAGCTATAGGATGACAGAAAAAATGAATAGCACATCGAGAATTCTATAATCTTTACATAAATACTTCAAATTTGGACCTTCAAAAGTCTAGTTCAATATTAAGTGAAACTTAAAAACCAAACGTGAACTTTAAGTACCGTATTTTCTAAAAATTTATATACAGCAACGACAGAAAATTAGTCCCAAATCTATAGGGTTGGCTATGATCCCTGATAGACTAAAACCTTGAAATCTATCTCAAAAAAAAAAACAAAAACAAAAAAAAAAAAAAACTTCGTGATTCATTTTAAAATAAAGATTTTCACAAGCTCCATCAGCAAGTTTTCATAATCAAATTATAGTACTTTCTTGAGTGGGTACTTAATATAAATCCAATTGAATTAGGCAGCAAAAATTCAAAGGCATAATTTTCTACAATTTCACATGGTTCCCTACGCAAAGTGCACCAAGCAATAATTATAGAAAGAAAAATAAGCGAATCTAATACAAACCCATTTCACTAAAATCGAATACAAACCAACCCATCAAATTCAGGCTTCTAAAAAACCAAAAAAAAAAAAAAAAAGGTTAATTCATAGAAAACTCCATGGATCTGTGACCAATTCATACACAAGAAAGTATGTACCTTAAATCTTTTCTTTGACTCAATCGGTGAAGATAATAATAGGAGTAATAATGTTTCTATGTTGGGAAGGAATATAAAACTCAAACAACTGTCGGAATAAGATCAGGTACTGATTTTTGAACTTTCTCGTTTGGTAGTTTGGTACTTCTTGGACTCGTCGTTTCAAAAGAGTAGGTCCCACATAAGACTTTTTTGGCGTATGGACGGTTGTGATCTTGTCTGAGATTAGAATCGTACGATGGGGAGTGTTCAAAAACAAAAAGGTAATGTTTTAAAACTGTATAGTGTATGCACACCCGCTTTGTTGATGGTCGACTTTATAACTCAACCTTCCGTCTCAATAAAAGCATTAGTAACGCTACCCCCATTTTTTTACAATATTTATTTATTAGGTCAATACTTTCGAGTTTCTCAACAACAAAAAAAAACAAAATAGGTCAATACTTTCGACTTTACAACTTATTCAATCGTAGCAACAAAACATCTTGCGTTACATTTTTTTTTTTTTTTTTTTTTGAGAATCCAGACCGATTGGCCAAGTTTTATTCCATGAAAAAAAAAAAAAATTACACACAGTCACGTGTTACAAGAGGAGCTACATCATCAGGGATGAATTTAATCCAGACCTGAAGCTCGTTACCAGACTTAGCACGTCTGGCCAAAAAATGGACAATTAAGTTGCCTAAATGCTTAACATGAGTGAACATACAAAAACGAAATTCTACAACTAAAGACAAAGCATCGTTGAGCACATGCCCATACTCTGGGTGACTTCCATCTTTAATCAAAAGGGCTTTCATAATTACTTCAGCATCACCCTCCCCTATAGACTTGAAAATGCTTAACTTTTTAGCAAAGATTTGAGATTAGCATCTTAAAACATTATTTTATCTATTTTAATACTTCATTTTATAATACACTCAACATCAAAAGTTTTTTTTTTTTTTAACCACTTCATTAAAATATTATTTATTTATTGATGGACCAAATAATTCTCATTGTCTAGACGATGATGATGGACAACCATAAGCACCATAAAACAAGCATTTAACGCAAAGCCATTACAAACGAATAGATACGGAAGACATGACCGTTGGGAGGAGCCTTCATGATACCTCATTAAATCACCAGAAAAACGTCACAAGAAGGCATTCAAGCCACTATTGAATGCCCCCAACGGCTAGGAGGGTAAAACCCTATATAAACTGCACCAAGTTTCAAGCAAAGGGACACACATGCTCAGATACCTAAAAACCTACATACTATCGTTATTTTGCTCATTCTATCCCATCACCATCTGACTTTATCATCGAAGGTTCGGTGGCCGGCACCACACCGATGACCAATCGAGCAAAGTCCCATTTCTGATCTTGTGCAGGATTCCTGACATACCAACAACGCATTCCATCTGGACGAACATAGTAGCCGATGATTTTGGCATCATAATTTATCATTTTTAATTCTTTTTTATTCTCACCACCCACTTAATGTCACCATCCAAGCCACCACAAACCCACACAACCAACGGCCTTAACCCACCGACACAACCAACCTCAACCCATAGCACAACCCATGGCACAACCATTGCTTTCTCCCTCTCATCCTCTCTTGGCCTCAACCCACGGCACACCAACCACCTAACCCACCATTGTTACCCAGAAACCTAAGCCAAAAAAAAAAAAAAAAAATCCACCATTGTTACCCAATAACCCAGCGAGACCCATCAAGCAACAACACCAAGACCCATTGAGCAACACCACCCGCTACCATCACGCATGTGTTTTTAGGATTCAGCTCAAGTGGCCACCACATGTGATGCTCCTTCCCTTCTTCTTCCATTCTTCAGATCAATTTCTACACCCAAAACCCACCCCAACCACAAAAATAACCACCACCCCAGCAACCCAGCCTCTTTGATCTCAACCCCAGCCAAGAACGCTAACCACGCTGACTCAAGGATGCCGACTACTAACTCAGAAAGGGAAAAGAAAGGCACTGGTGCACTACAACAAAAGTGGACTATGGTGACAAAATCTAGTGAGAGAAAAAAATTTGTCTCTAAATGACTACATTTAGTGAGGAAAAGAAGACTTTGTCACCAAATATTATAAAAATTTAAAATTGTGACGAAATCAATATTTCGTCTCTAAATATGTTCAAATTGGTGACAAAATATATTTTTCGTCACTATAGGTGATGAAAAAAAAAGTCACTAGGCCTAGGGGTGTCTACAGTGACAAAATATTTCGTCTCAAAAGGTTAGATCTAGGGTGATGAAATATTTGCGTCACTAAAGACTTACTAGAGGTGATGAAAGTATAAATTTGTCAACCAACATTAAAATTTAAGTGTTTGTGGTGACGAAATAATTTTTCGTTACACAAATACTAGCGCGCCATGCCAAATTTTAGGTGCATATTGATTTTTTTTTAGTACCCGTATTTTTTTTTTTATGTAAAAGAACTCAGTCTCACACCTCTTCAACCTCCACTCTCACGCCCTTCAGCCTCCCACATACGGTAAGCTCTCTCTGTCTCTCATTGTAGGAATTAAAGCTCTCTCTCTCTCTCTCTCTCTCTCTCTCTTACATTTACTGATTTGGTGATTTGGGTTTGGGTATTCACTACAACAAAATGTAACTATAGTGACAAACATTTTTTCATGACAAAAAAGTACGATATAGTGACGAAATTTATATTTCGTCGCTATTTATAACAAAAATTAGTAACATTTAGCGATGAAACTTAGATTTCATCGCTATAGGTTGTGATGAATTAAGGGCACCAAACAAAAGTGTAGGCGTGAAACCAAATTGATCTACAGCGACGAATTTGTTCGTCGCTAAAAGTTTAAGTTTTTTGCGACGAACACTTTCATCGCTAAAGGTGCTGCTGGTCATGCTATTAGTGATGAAACCTGTTTCGTCGCTAAATGTGACAATTAGCGCCAAAAATAAGTTGTCGTTGAAAGGAAAACTTTGGGCATTAGTTTTATTATTTGCGACGAATCCGAGTTTGTCGCTAAAACCATACAACAGTGACGAAATCCAAGTCGTCACTAAAGAGTATGTGTGTATATATATGTGTGTGTGTGTATATATATATATATCACACTTTTAGCTCTCTTTTTTCACTTCACACTTTCAGCTATTTTTTTTTTTCACTTCACAGCCGATTCTCTCTCATTCAAGCTCTCCCTCATAGCACAACCCGCCGACGCCAACACCGACGCAAACCTAGCCCCCCGTCGGTGACGCCGACCCAGCCCCCCATCGCCGTCGCCTACCAACCCGCCGCCGCCTTATTATCTCCTTCACCCTCCCTCTCTCCTTTCTTTCACTCCCCCTTTTCCTCCACTACCTCCCCTCTTCCTTCCCTTTGTCTCCCTCCTTCCCTTATCATCTCCTTCCACTGATTTCAGCATTGTAAGTTTTTTTTTTTTTTTTTTTGGGTAATATTTGGTTTGTATTTGATTAAATGATATAGGTTTTGAGTTTTTTTCTTGTAAGTGTAAGTATGAGTTAATGGGTTTTGTGTTAGTTACTTGTAATGGATTTTTGTGTTAGTTACTTGTAATTGGTTTTTGTGTGATTTTAGAGTGCTAAATTAATGGGCTGTGTTAGTTACTTGTAATGAATTTTTGTGTTAGTTACTTGTAATTGGTTTTTGTGTGATTTTAGAGTGCATCTGTTAAATTTTGAAAGTTTAAGTTCTCTATTGTTGGTTTTGTCAGGTTTGGATGATGATAAAGAGTGGTTTTCTCTTGGGGATTCTTTGATTCTAACTGTTCTTGGCAGGTATATTTTTGTTTGTTTTTGTTTTGTGGTAGTGAAGCTTCTGAGCATTATAATTTTAAGCTTTTAGGTGTGTGTAATTTTATTCTCTTGGGATTCTTTGATTTTATCAGTTCTTGGTCATGTATATTTTTGTTTGTTTGTTT
The DNA here is from genome assembly GCA_028535165.1 of Quercus tomentella. Classification (NCBI taxonomy): domain Eukaryota; kingdom Viridiplantae; phylum Streptophyta; class Magnoliopsida; order Fagales; family Fagaceae; genus Quercus; species Quercus tomentella. The sequence goes on along the minus strand of JAPQVY010000001.1, from coordinate 41,279,493 downwards.
GTTTTTTTTTTTTTGGTGAAGCTACTTACTTGTTATCTATTTGTTGAAAAAGGGGTGTGTATTTTTTTTTTTTTTTTTGAGATGTTGAGCATTATGCTATAATAGCTAGTAAGTGTATTGATAAACTCTTTATAAATTAGACTTTTCTTTTGCATGTTAAATATTTATTATTTGTGATAATTTGGATATTTTCTTAAAGGTGTACGCTTGGCTTGAGCATAGTAAGTAAAAATTTTTTAAATACTTAAAAAACTTTATACTTGTGATGTTGATGATTGGTTTTGTGGTGGGTTGTTGTATTGGAGCAAGCGGGTGGCTTGTATGGTGTTATAAGGTGGTTTAAATTTATATTGGGAGTGTCTTATTTTTTGGAATTGTAAATGAATATTGTTGATTAATATGTGATGGATACTATGTAATTGTTTTTAATATTTGTAAGCATTATATTTTGTGATGTTGATTATTGTTTTTGTGGTGGGTTATTGTGTTGGAGCAAGCGAGTGACTTGCATGGAGTTATAAGGTGATTTAAATTTATATTGGGAGTGTTTTTTTTTTTTTTTGAATTGTGAATGAATATTGTTGATTTATATGTGATGGATACTATTTAATTGTTTTTAATACTGGTAAGCATTATATATCGTGATGTTGATTATTGTTTTTGTGGTGGGTTGTTGTGTTGGAGCAAGCAGGTGCCTTCCATGGAGTTATAAGGTGGTTTAAATTCATATTATTGGGAGTGTTTTTATAGCTTTTTTTTAATGTGAATTTTATAATGCTTTTTTTTAATAGAAGTGTTCACTGCTCATAAATATAATCTCCATTTCACTCACACTAAATTATTATAAGGATTATCTCAAAAACATAACTATAAGAATGAATTTCTTTTAAGTGATCCCAAGGTATTTTGATTAAGAGACTTAAACTAACCTTATTGATCATGAGTCTTGAAAACATGTCCACCAACCCTTTGGAGTTTTTCATAATGCTAAATTGACTTTATATAGAAGTTTTAGAAAAAGAGTATGACTCATGACAATTTGCATCTTTTATTTTATTTTACTTTTTCTAATATGCTATATGATACATTGGACCTTGCCTATTGTTAGGTTTAAAGAGTGAATCTTTCAACTTTGTTAGGTAAAAAACAAACATATATGTCTTAAGAATTAAGGAATTGGTATTGTCCATACATCACATCTTTTAAGTTCAAGCTAAGAATTCTAAGTATTGTGCATTAGGTAGGTGTAGTGGACACACCATTTGTGTAATAATGCCAAAACTTCTATAAATATATATAAATATAAATATATATATATATATATATATAATCAAGAATTTATGATTAATAGATGTAAAGTTATATGATTGATGGGTTCAAGTTACACTTGGTGTAACTCTAAAGAGTTACACCTTTTTTAAACCATTGGATTTAAGTAGATCCAACAGTAAAAAAAGATCCTCATTAATGTTAATATTCTAATTGATCTCATTAATTATCCCTTATTTAATACATTCCATACTTGTTTTTAAACCCAAAAAATTTATACATTCTCTCTCCACTGCAAGTCTCTCTCTCTCTTTCTCTTTGCACAGCTCTTCCTCTATCTCCCCCATGGCCAAGTCGCTAGCAGCAATACAAAATAAAAAGCACAGCCTGCCATAAATTTTTTTTTTTTTTTCTACTAAGAACCTTAGCTATTAGTAGCAGTGCAGCCATAATTTTGGTTACAATTACTCATTTGCCTTGTATATTGTTCTATATTTCCCCAAGATTATGAATTTGTGAAAGATAAGTTACTCCTCTTATGGATAGTAGAAGGTTTTCTGGAATGGCATGAACACTATGGTTTGATGGAAGACGCTAGTAAGAGCTTTGATGAATTGAAGTCCTTTTTTCAAGAATCAAGTGGCAATGAGTCAAGTTTCCTGATGCGTATGAATAACTTGGCTGCTCATGTGTCTATGAGGTATTGTTTCAGATTAGAGGACAATCATCCTTCTCATATCCCTTTAAATACTAGGTATTTGTCACTTGTCAGAGGCAAATATGAAAATTCGGTGATATTTGAGGCCATTGATAGAACCAAGTTTTTAAGAACTTTTTTGGCACTTGATCATGAATCACGTCATTTATGTGATATTGAACTGCAGAATTTGTTGTCCAAACTACAATTTTTACTAGTGCTATCTTTACCTCATTACCATATCACTGAGATACCTGATTCAATTAGCAATTTGAAGCCTTTACGGTACATTGATCTCTCTCACACTACAATTAAGAGATTACCTGAATCGTTCTGTGAACTCTACAATTTACAATCATTGATATTGTCAAATTGTCATTCTCTTACTAAATTGCTAGAAAACACGTCGAATCTTGAGAACTTGTTTTATCTTGAAGTTAGTGGAAGCGGTTTAAGTGAGATGCCAAAAGGAATGCATAAATTAAAGCAAAAGAAAATGAGTAATTGTAACCAAAATTATGGCTGCATTGCTACTAATAGCCAAGGTTCTTAGTGGAGAAAAAAAAAATTATGGCAGGTTGTGCTTTTTATTTTGTATTGCTGCCAAGGCCATGGAGGAGATAGAGGAAGAGCCGTACAAAGAGAAAAAGAGAGAGAGAGAGAGAGACTTGCAGTGGAGAGAGAACGTATAAATTTTTTTGGCTTTAAAAACAAGTATGGAATGTATTAAATAAGAGATAATAAATGAGATCAATTAGAATATTAGTATTAATGAGGGTCTTTTTTTGACCGTTGGATCTATTTAAATCCAATGGTTTAAAAAATGAGTAACTTTTTAGAGTTACACTAGGTGTAACTTGAACTCATCTCTATATGATTATAGGAGTAATGTATAATAGAAGTGTAGTACACCCATATTTAGGACTTAAGAATCCCATCAAGCCAGTTATCTAAATTTGCAACCCTTATTCAATATAGAGCAATCAATCATTTGATTGGATAGAGACTATACACATTCAAAAGATTAATCAAGTTTTCCAAAAATCTTGAATACTCACAAATAAAGAGTTGATTGATCAAAAGTAAATACTAATTAGGAGTGTTCGATAGAACAAAAAGGCTAAAGCTTTATGATATATTTAATAATTCTAGTTTCATAACCAAGTGTTAACTAAGCCATAATTGGACTGTGTTTTTTTTATTTATGTATTGTAGAAGAAATTTAATGGTTTTTAATTGAATGTAATGACAAGGTTAGTGATTGTTAGGGTTACTCTGGGGGAATAGAAAGAGACTTAGATTTGTGAAAGTCAAAAACCAAAGCTTAGCCAACAAATCAGACTTGTACGCTTAGCTTGATCATAGTAAGTAAAATCTGTTTAAATACTTATAAAACTCTATACTTGTGATGTTTGTGATTGGTTTTGTGGTGGGTTATTGTGTTGGAGCAAGCGGATGGCTTGCATGGTGTTATAAGGTGGTTTAAATTCATATTGAGAGTGTTTTTAATTTCTTGCAAATGTGAGTGGACATTGTTGATTAGATGAGATGAACAGTACTTTAATTAATTTCAATACTTGTAAACACTCTATACTTATGATGTTTGTGATTGGTTTTGTGGTGGGTTATTGTGTTGAAACAAACGGGTGGCTTGCATGGTATTATAAGGTGGTTTAAATTCATATTGGGGGTGTTTTCAGATTCTTGCAAATGTGAATGGAACTTGTTAATTAGATGTGATGAATATTACTTTATTCGATTTCAATACTTGCAAGCATTGTACTTGTGATATTTGTGATTGGTTTTGTGATGGGTTGTTGTGTTGAAGCAAGCAAGTGACTTGCATGGTGTTATAAGGTGGTTTAAATTCATATTGTGAGTGTTTTTAATTTCTTGCAAATGTGAATCGACCTTATTGATTAGATGTGATAAATAGTACTTTAATTGATTTCAATACTTGTAAACACTCTATACTTGTGATGTTTGTAATTGGTTTTGTGATGGGTTGTTGTGTTGAAGTAAGCGGGTAGCTTGCATGGTGTTATAAGGTGGTTTAAATTCATATTGAGAGTGTTTTTAGTTTCTTGCAAATGTGAATGGAACTTGTTAATTAGATGTGATGAATATTACTTTATTCGATTTCAATACTTGTAAGCATTGTACTTGTAATGTTTGTGATTGGTTTTGTGGTGGGTTGTTATGTTAGAGCAAGCGGGTGGCTTGCATGGTGTTATAAGATGGTTTAAATTCATATTGGGAGTGTTTTTAATTTCTTGCAAATGTGAATGGACCTTGTTGATTAGATGTGATGAATAGTACTTTAATTGATTTCAATACTTATAAACACTCTATACTTGTGATGTTTATAATTGGTTTTGTGGTGGATTGTTATGTTGGAGCAAGCGGATAGCCTGCATGGTGTTATAAGATGGTTTAAATTCATATTGGGAGTATTTGAGTGTGCAATGTATATTTGTTTAAATATTAATATAAACTTGTGAATTCATGAATGAGATAGAACTTTATTTAAGTAGCTTATAAACTTAGATGTTAGAATATATTATACATGAGCATTCACCTTGCAATTGTAGTTAAACATGGATAAAAGTTGGATGACAATGGGTAAGATACCTGATGGCAAATTAAGTCATCCATATATTGAAGGGGTTAATGCATTTATTAATTTTGCAAGAGCGGTTGTGGACTTGAGTGGTAATATTCTATGCTCGTGTATTCACTGTGTGAATTGCTATCGACAATCTCTTCATATTGTGCGTATCCATTTGCTTCATTATAGGATTATGCAATCTTACATTAATTGGTATAATCGTGGAGAATCTCGTGTATTGAACGAGAACATTCATGATAATGAAATGTCGGATAGTGATCATATAGATGGTATCGATGCCTTGGTAGGTGACCGAATTAGAGGAGAACCAAGAAATGCAACTGAAGATGAGGAAGTGCGTAATTTTGACAAACTTGAGGAAGATGCAAACTGTGAGTTGTATCCGGGTTGTACAGATTATAGTATCTTGAAATTTGTTATTGAGATGTTGAATGTAAAGATAATGACCAACTTAAGTAATAAGGGACTTGATATGATGCTAGAATTGCTGAAAAAGGTTTTACTGAAAGGTAATTTGGTTCCAAGGTTAACTTATGAAGTAAAGAAGATATTACGTGACTTGGGCATATCATACGAGCATATAGATGCATGTAAAAATAATTGTGCACTATTTTGGAAGAAAAATGAAAACCTTGATAAATGTCCGGTATGTGAGGTGCCTAGGTACAAGGATACATGTGCCCAAGGTAAGAAGATTCTTTATAAGATATTGTGTTACTTCCCATTGACACCGAGACTAGGGAGATTGCACGTGTCAGGCCAAAGAGCTAAGGACATGAGATGGTATATAGAAAAATGTGTGGATGATGGGATAATGAGACATCCGGCTGATAGCGAGGAGTGGAAGGAGTTTGATTTGCAACATCCTTATTTTGCCCTTGAACCTCGTAATATAAGGTTGGGGTTAGCTACAGATGGTTTTAACCCTTTTAGGAATATGAACAACAACTATAGTATGTGGCCTGTCATACTTATCTTTTATAACCTACCCGCCTTAGTTGGTTATGAAGAAGTCATCTTTTATGTTGTCCTTGCTTATTCCTGACCCCCATCAACCGGGAAATGAGATTGATATTTACTTGAAACCATTGGTTGACAAGTTGAAGAAGTTGTGGGAAAAGGTGTAGAAACTTATGATGCTTATAGTAAAAAGTATTTTCAAATGCGTACAACTTTATTGTGGACAATACATGACTATCCTGGATTTGGTAACGTGTCTGGGTGGAGAACAAAGGGTTATCATTCTTGTCACACTTGCAACGATGAACCATATTCAAAAGCTTTGGAAAGTAAAATTGGATTCATTAACCATCGAGCTTATTTGCCTATGGAACATCGTTGGAGACATAGTCAGTTGCATAATGGTTTATCGGAGAAACGGAAGAGATCTTCAGAGTTACCAATGAGAAAGATACAGGAGCAGCTAGATAGAATGCCAAATATAATTTTAGGAAAGCATCTAAGTAACAAGAAGAGACAACTTATTGGGGAGCCAAATTGGTTTAAGGTAAATATTTTGTACAAACTTCCATACTGGAAAAATAAGAAGCTTAAGCACAACATTGATGTCATGCATGTGGAGAAGAATATTTATTCATGATTTAATAAATATCTTGAATATTCTTTATTAGGGAAAAAAAAAAAAAAACCTCTGAAAATAAGAACAAAACTTCAGGTAAACATAGATGCGAGGCAAAGGCACTTACTGTTAGGGTTGATGAGGAGGTGCGTGTTTTTTCATTTTCTTAAATCTTAGTATATTACATATTGTGATTAATTAACTATATCTATCTAACACTCGAATGTTAATTAATCAGACAAATAATAATGGCAGTCAAGTTTTTGAATTGGCAAAAATCTTCAAAGATGTTCATTTCAATCCAAAGACAAATGTGGATACACCATGAGGATGAAGCGACATATGTATGTGTATCATGTCATCCCTACCATGTTTGTAAATCTATAACATATGTAGTATTAATGTTGTGATTGTTTGTTTCTTTCTCTCTTTCAAATGATAGGAAACTATTCTCAAAGTGCAAGAGGATCATTGTCAAGATCCTAATGGAATTCCCCTTATACAAGAGGAGATATCAAATTTGGTTTTTAAGAAAAAGTCCAATATTGTAAAATGACTTAACATGGGAGCTTCCTCTTCTCTAGCAACCATCGCCTCATCTAGTTCCTTGGTGGAATGTATCCATCGTCTAGAAAGTGAGATAATTGAGCTCAAAGAGGCAAGAGCTAGGGACCAAGAGGAGCGAGCTAGGGACCAAAAGGTGCAGGCTAAGCAAGAAGAGGTCCAAAAGAATATTCTTAACTTTTTGAGGAGCAAGGGTTATGATGATGCTCTTATCTATGGGGATGGTTTATCTTCAAGTTAAAACACTTATTGGTTAGTACTTTATTTTAGTAATTGACCCACACTACATGGTGTGACTACGTTTTTTGATGCATTATTTGAAACCAATTGTATTATATTACACTTGAAAATCTATATTTGCTTTCTACAACTTATATATTAGGAGTTGTGATTTTAATTCATTGGTGTGGCTACTCTTAATGCATTGTTAGAAAATTTTCTTATAACATAGTTAATGTTTTTACTTTACGATTTTAATTGTTTTTATATTTGTGCAGATTTCTTATTGGTGGCTTTTAGGGGATTTACTTTTGGCATTACTTGAAGATATATGAGGACATCTTCCGTTGGTTCTAATTATATTATGCTACACTTTTTGTATTGTTATAAAATATCTTGAGTTATTATATGTGTTGCAAACAATTATTGTATGGAAGGAGTTTAAATTGGATACTTGTTTTATTTTTTACTTGTTGAATGTATGGATCATTTTTTTATAAATGTATTGTTGAAATAAATGCGTTATTCAAATGTGAGGTTTTAATAATGTAATAACAGGTTACAGGTTAATATCAAAGCCATGAAAAATTAAAAAATAGGAAATAAGTTTTAGCGACGAATTTTTCCATCACAAATATAGCAACAAAAAATTGTTTTAGTGACGACATATTTCGTTGCTAGATGTAGTAGAATTTTGTAAGAAATAGTTTTAGTGACGAAAATTTTCTTCGCTATATGTGCTTGGATTTTCTTAAAAATAGTTTTAGTGACGAACTTTTTCGTCACTATATGTACCCGAAAATAGTTTTAGTGACGAAATTGTTCGTCACTAAATATGATTTAATAAACTAAAGTGTTTTTAGCAACGAAATGTTTTCGTCCCTGAATAGTGTTTTTAGCGAGAAAAACATTTAGCGATGAAATGTCTTCGTCGCTAAAAGTTTTTATTTTTTAAACAAATCAGGCTTTTAGTGATGAAATTTTTCGTCGCAAGGACTTTTAGCGATGGGGTTTCAGCGATGAAATGAGTTTCGTCACTAATTAGTAAATTTTGTCGCTAAAGGTCCTTAGCGACTGAAAACTGGACTTTTAGTGACGAATATTTTCGTCACTGAAAATACATTTTGTTGTAATGATTGCTATTCTTGTGAGTTGTGAGTATGTAGATTTGTTTTTAGGTTTTTGATTTGGGATTTTGGGGATTTTAGGATTATTGTGTCTGTGTTTGTGGATTTAGGGGATTTTGACGGTGGGTTAGAGAAAGGCTTAGGTTTGATGGTGGGATTTTAGTTTTGATAATATGGGCTCCATGTGTTTGGATCTGAGAGCGTGGTGTGATTTTGATTAGTCATACAATAATCAGAAAGTTCTTGGAGTCGATCAACAAATATGAAAATTAAACTAAAAATTATTTGGCAAATCAGCTTGCTATTTGACCATTATAAAGAGATATTACCCAATTGTCTACTGTCAATCTGTCATATATGAGATCTTCCAATATATTTGGAGTACCATATATCTAACATTACTACTTGTACTTAATTAACTATATATCTAACATTGGAAAGTAAGTTATTCAAACAGAAAAATGGAGGTTGTATTCCTGAAGTGGCAAAAATCTATCACGATGCCCACTTCAATTCAAAGACAAATTAGTGGGTAGATCCTGATTGCCAAGGAATATATGTACGTACATCACTACATGCCAATTATATTTGTAAAATAGGCCCTATGTATTACCACTGTGATTGATAGTTTTTATTCTTTGAAATGATAGGAAGAGATGTTGCGAGTACAGGATGAGCATTGTAGCATGCATAATGTAGAGCCTTTGACCGAAGAGGAGATATCTATAATGGTTCTTAAGCCAATATCTAGCTACTTGAAGGGACTCGACATGAGGTCTTCCTCCTCACTTAGGACTACTGTTTCATCTTCTTCCTCAACTCAATATATCCAACAACTCGAGGACAAGATAGATGAGCTTAAGGATGCAAACATAAGGCATGAGGAGAACATAGCTAGTATCATATAGTTTTGAGGAGCAAGGGTTTCATTGACACTTTTGGGGCTGGAGGGAGTTCATCTACTATTTAAAAGACACCTTGATTAGTGATTGATATCATCCAATTTTAGAATTGGAAAATAGTTTCTTAAGTTGGTTATTTGTGCTTAATTAGTGCTTGATATTACCATAGTAATATCTTATTAGGAAATCCAATCTGTAGGGTCACATGAATATGAAAATTTACTTTGCTTTGGTTATAACAAGTGTGGATCACTTTTGAAAATTTGTAAAAATATGCTAAACCATTTTAATAAGTTTTATTGATCTTTCACAATCTATAATTACTGATTTGGTCCAACATGGGTTCTTGTAGGGCGAATAGTTGGTACAAAGGTGATGCAGGTACAGAGACATGAGAAGAATCTAAGTTTCATCTTTGTTTTTTATGCTGCAATTTTCTCAAACAGATTAGCATGATAGTATTAGAGTATAAATATTTCCTAGACATTTATTTTTGGCATAAATGCACTTTTGGTCCCTACATTTTGGGTCATTTCTTGGTTTGGTCCCTAAATTGATTTTGCTCCTAAGTCAGTCCCTGATTTTTTTAAATCATTTTTAAAATGGTCCCTACTGTTAACCTAGTAACAGAAAAATCTAAGGTGGCAAACAGAATGCACTGTGTACACAATAAATGCTGACATGACAATAAAATAATATTTAAAAAATTGATTTGGCATTTTTTAAATGCCACGTTAGCATATAAATTAATAAAAAAAGCCAGGTCAGAAAAATAAAAAAATAAAAAAATAAAAAAAAACATTAATGTTATTAAAATAAATAATTTAATAACATTTTAAAAAAAAACAATAAACGTTGAATTCTTTTGTTATATACTGATGTGGCATTTTAAATGTTGACGTGGCATTTAAAAAATGCCAAATCAAATTTTTTAATATTATTTTATTGCCATGTCAGCATTTACTGTGTACACAGTGCATTCCGTTTGCCACCTCAGATTTTTCTGTTACTGGGTTAACGGCAGGGACCATTTTAAAAACGATTTAAAAAAATCAGGGACTGACCTAGGAGCAAAATCAATTTAGGGACCAAACCGAGAAATGGCGTAAAATGTAGGAACCAAAAGTGCATTTACACCTTTACTTTTTGGATGACTTTAGTACATCAAATTGTTGGAGCATGATTGAAATCTTTTAAGGTATCAATGTGGTAGTTGAGCTAATTCAAAACTTGGGTATACTTAACATATTGGGTCCATTTGTTTTTATAAGCAGTGGATATAGATCTTACAACGTGGCTTTTGATGAGAAACTTATTGGTCCAATATAACATGTACAAACTTAGGCACACCAATAGGACTCACGATTAGAGAACTAGGTGTAAGTGTGCATTACACAATATTTGAAAATATATCTTTGCTTTATAAGTTGTTGTGACTTATATGCAAGGGTGTTATTACTTTTAATGCATTGCTAAAAATGTATCTTATATTATTAATATAATTAATGTTTGTGCTTGACAGTATTGATGTATTTTCTTTATATTTGTGTAGATATAAGATTTGTGGCAATAATACTTTTTTTTTTGTGGCGCTACTTGAACCCATTTTTGTTTTTGTAACGTATGGGAGACATATCTCATTTATATATATTGTTGTAATTATTTTGTAAACAACTTACTTTAATGGGTTTAATAGTATAACACTTTTTTTTATTTACTTTTTAGATTGTATGGATGAGTTGTTTCTGAATGTGGTTGGAAAAGATTGTATGAATGAGTTCTTTATGAATGTGATTGGAAATAAACAGGTTAATGTGTAATGTAATGGCAATTTAATGGAAAGAATAGGTTAATGTAATTGGTGACAAAATGGTTTGTCACTAACAGGTTGAACTCTGAGTATACATAGAAATTGGTGACGAAATAATTTGTCACCAAATCCATTAAAATTGGAAAATTAAAAATACAAAAATACAATTAGTGACGAAATATTTCGTCATAGAATATGGTGAAATAAAAATAATTAAAAATTAAAAATAATTTGTGACGAATTTATTTCGTCTCTAAACATAATGTTTGGTGAGGAAAAAATTTCATCACCTATAATTTTTTTATTAAAAAAATTAAAACAATTTAGTGACGAAAATTTTCATCACCACAACTTTCTATGACTGAGATTATGCGATAAACTATGTTTTGTCACCATATGTCGTAGGTGACGAAATAAGGGTATTTAGTGATGAGAAGTGTTCATCACCATAGGTCTTGTTTGTTGTAGTAGTGAGAAGGAAAAAAAAAATGAGGGAGAAGGAAGAAAGATGAGACCGGATAGAGAGAAAAAATGAGAGGAAAAGAGAGAAATTATATTTTATTAAGAAAGTGAGAGAAACCTAATAAAAAAGTTTTTTTTTAGTTTGTTGCTATAGTGAGCTGCTATAGATGGCAGCTCACTATAGCTTGGCGTAAAAAATTATAGCATTTGACTTCTTTGATGTAGTTTATTTTTTGTGTGTTGATTGTTATTAATAGCATTTTAGCATTCTTGATGTGAATGCTCTTAGTGGTTATCATATGCTAACTAAAAGTAGTACATGAAAGTTAACAAATAACAAAGGGTCTTTTCCTCACAAAATAAATAAATAAATAATAATAACAATGGGTCCTGTTAATGGGTGCCCTTAGGGCATTTATTAATGGACAGTTTTAGAAATTTCAATACCACTTTTATAAAGAATATAAAAAACTTAATTAATACAACTCTCAATTGATAATTGTATATATATATGTATATATATATATATATATATATATATATATTTAGAAATAAATTAACTGTTAAACACACACATACATGTATATTCAATATACAATCATTAGCAATACACCACTTTTATAGTGAATATAACCATGTTAACAACTGATTGGGATGGGGGGTATTAATGCAATTTACATTTGCTAATGATTATATATTGAAATGCAATCTCTTTCTTCATCCTTAGTATACGTTAAAAAAGAATAGGCGTAAATGCACTTTTAGTCCCTACATTTTATTTTTTCCACTTTTAGTCCCTAAACCAATTAACGCGTTTTTATTTTCGTCCTTTCCGTTAGTCAACCGACGGAAATAGCTGAGGTGGCAGCCGGAGACATTAAAATATTATAAAAATGCCACATCACCTATGACACATCAGCTTTTAAATTTAAAAAATTAATTTATTAATTTTAACTAAATAAAAAAAAATAAAAACAGAATTAAAAATCAAAATTCACCTTAATTAAGATTTAAAGAGTAAGAAAAAAAACTTGTAGTAACTTTCTCAATTTTTCTTAAATTTTCTTGTCAACCAAACAAAACAAAATCATCAATAAACACTAAACTCAGACCCAAACTCATCTTTCATTTTCCCAAATCTCTCTCTCCCTCTCTCTCTCGGGTCAAACTCCTCTCTTGGCTTTCTCTTATTTATTTTTCTCCGACGGTCCTCTCCATCGAGTGCCTTAATGGTACTTCCACCACCGACGACTGGACCAGCGATTGTTCAAGTCATTCTGGGCAGATTCGAGGTCGATTCCTTCGTCTTCAATGGCCCCTACTCTTGATGTTGGTGGTGGGTCGGGTTTGGTGGCTATGAATCGTGGGTTAAGGACATGCAGCGGCGGTGGGCTGTCGTGGGCTTGGTGGGTCAGGCTGTGGGCTGCCGTGAATCTGGTTTTGGCTGGGTTCGTGACTTTTGGCTGATTTGGGTTGCTGGGTTATGATGTGGTGGTGATCGGCGGTGGTGTGGTTGGTGGGTTTGTGGTGGTGGTTTTCTGGGTAGATCTGGGTTTGGATCGGCTAGGTCCATTGATGTGAAACCCATAGACCAAGCCCAGAAAGGACTCACTACCGTTCGTGGCGTCGTGGTCAACAACGAAGGATTGAAGCTTGAGGCGGCCTGGGTTCCTTGCAATGAAACAGAAGTAGAGATAAAAGGTGGTGGATCTGGTGCGTTTGGAGGTTTCGAATCGGTGGTTTGAGTTGAGTTTCAGATCGTTGGGTTTTAGATCGGTGGGTCGTTGATCGTTGGGTTTCAGATTGTTGAGTTTTGTGTTGGTTTAAGTTGATTTTGTGTTGGTTTCTCAAAAAGATAAGAGAATCATACTCTTTCTTTTCTTCTATTTTCTTTGGTGCCCGAAAATTTGGGTTTAGAGTTTAGTGTTTTTGTGTTTGGGGGCTAGAAATTCTGGGTTTGAGTTTTGTGTTTGATGCTTTGGTGGTGTGGGGGTTTGATTTTTCGGATTTGTTCATGTATAATTTTGTGTTGGTGTGGATCTAATGCTAATTTTTTGGGTTTTAAATTTTCTGTGTTTGTCTTCTTGTTCAAATGTTTAATGTGTTCATGTTTAATTTCTTGTTCATGTTTAATATGATGTGGATTTGGTTTTTCTGTGTTTGATTTTTGGGTTTGAATGATTTTTTTGAGTTTGTACTCTTTAAATCTTAATTAAGGTGAATTTTGATTTTTAATTCTGTTTTTATTTTTTTTATTTAGTTAAAATTAATAAATTAATTTTTTAAATTTAAAAGCTGATGTGTCATAGGTGATGTGGCATTTTTATAATATTTTAATGTCTCCGGCTGCCACCTCAGCTATTTCCGTCGGTTGATTAACGGAAAGGACGAAAATAAAAACGCGTTAATTGGTTTAGGGACTAAAAGTGGAAAAAATAAAATGTAGGGACTAAAATGGAAAAACGTCAAAATGTAGGGACTAAAAGTGCATTTACGCCAAAAGAATAAAAAGCTGCATGCAAAATTAATAGAGTCGGTGTAAATTTACATGGTTACTGTAGCAACAATGTATTTTTACACAATTTTGCATGATCTGATGTGCGTGAATTTTGGACATAATTGCTAAAATATGATACTTTAAAAAAATATATTATATAAGCATTAATGCGAGTGCTCTAAGACTTCATTACTTAATTAACCACACCACTCACACATGAATATTTTAAGACAAAGCAATATATTTCTTAAAAGATTTACAAATTAATAAGAGATATAAAGATAAGAAAATAGACGCAGTGAAACTTATGGAATCACAATCAACAAGAATTTGCAAGTATATTGAGCTTGAAGTATTGAATGTAACAACTACCAGTCCAGCTTAATCAAAGACAAAAACAAGCTTAGGGATAAGGTCATCCTGGTGGGGGCTCACTCCAATGGTTAACTTAGGTTGCATTTGGCATTGACTTAAAAATTCAGTTTTTTTACTATTTAGCTCATTTTTTTGTACCATTCAGCTTATTTTTGCTACTATTCATGGGTCCCATTGCACTTTTTGGTACTATTTATGGGTCTCACTGTACTATTTTTGCTACCTTTTAGCTTTATATACAGTACTTTTAACAAAAAGTTTTCAGTTTTAACTAAATAAGTTGTTCCCAAATGAACTCTTAGAAATGCTTTAATTGAGTCATGAACCGATTGTCAATCTTCATGGACCATGGATTTTATAATGGGATTTTGCCTTTGCCTTTTCAAGGATTATGACTCAAATTCTGGCTTTTCAATGCTGACACGCATGGTTCCTTGGTCGGCTAGTGGGATTTCTTTAAGAGATGCACCTCGAACCTTTAAAACTGATAGGTTTGTGTAGGATCTTAGTGTTCGGCATATTTAATGCCAAATTTTCATGTATTTTTCTTGTTATTCTAATGTATACATTTGTGGGTTTCATTATACTTGGTTAAGAGGTTAAGAGCTGAAGTTAAAGCTGCTGCTGTGATAATCTCAGTCAAATATGTCACTTGCAATCTTGCTTGACACTAGCCCCTCTCTTGGTCAAGCGAGATTGCAAACCTAAGAAAAATTTGTTACACTCACTCTCGATTGTACCCATTCATTGAGCTCTCTCTTATAACACTATAATCTCACAAGATTCAACACCAAAAGTTCTCATATTGAAGAGTTAAACAGCAACCCTTTTCTCTAGAGTAAAAACCCATTTGTTCTCTATACATTCATCCTATTCAACTTCCAAATCTATTGAGAGGAGATTAAAACCTTATACACATAGAAACTTTGAGTGTTCTTTGTTGCTGTTTGGTGCTAAGAACCATTGGAGAAATCCCAAAATCTTGAAGATCGACCTTAGAGTGGTCAAAGAAACTTGGTCTTGCGATTGAGAGCTCAATTCTCGAAATTGGTGACTAGCAAGGATAAAAGATTGGTGCAATCAGTTGCGAATAGGAACGAGAAGCTCAAATATTTTGTCATTTACATAACTTGGAGGGTTTGTAAGTGAGATGTATTGCAATCATCCTTGTTAGTGAAATTGATTGGTGGCTTAGTGCTATAAGCCCTATAGAGCTTTTTGCCCGATTTTGGGGTTTTCTCTCCATGTGAACACTTTCGATGTTCTCGTATTTGTGTTATTAATTGGGATTTTCTATTTTGATTATTTATCCATGCATGTATAAGTTGGCTAATTACATTAAGAATTGGGCTTACTTTTGTATTTAGCTTCAAATTGACATAAGCTGTAACATCAGGGTCTAAATGTGGTATCTCTTAAGGTTAAATCACAATAAATGTGATTGACGGTAGGTGTGGAGCAATATATGTTAATGGAAGGTCTAATGTGGTAGAGGCTCACACAGACTCTTCTTTTCATGAACCTGCATTGACTCATTTAGGAGGCGAACCAAAACCTCACTTTGAGGTCTTGGGAATGCAAGTTCGCCATTAGTTGAGAAGAGGATGACTATGACCAATTAGACCATCCTATCTGAAGCTAAAAGCGTTGTTTGACTGACCCTTCCACAAGGCAATGTTGGGGGCTTTTTTTTGTCGCCCATATGATGCTAAGGGAGTCAAGACGGAGACTCGACTTTAGGCTTGGAATATGGCCCAAAGGCTATCGGTGAAGTGTAAAAGGCCCATTTTGCTCAAAGTTTGGGTTGCATCCAACAAATATTATAATAAGGCCCCAAAATACCTCCTACAAAGATAAGTTAGCACAAAGGATAGTCCACCACAATGAGTGCTTAAATAATAGTCCAGCGGTAAATAAGAAAAACGTCTAGCGGCAAATGTTTGGAAAATCAATAAATGTATTTGCATAGTAAAAATTATGCATTTCTTCCATAGTTGGTTAATATAAAAGTGGGTCCGTTATAACAAGTACATGAGAAAAAATGGTTCAGCAGTGAATATGACAGACCTTCAATGGTAGATGTTTGACAGGTTAATAAGTGTGTTTACATGGTAAAAATCATATGTTTTCCTTATTATTATTATTATTATTATTATTAAGTCAACATAAGGGAAAACTTCCATAGTATCCAAAACATTATGGCTTTCATCATAATAACAATAAATAAGGATTAAAGGCTTCATAATCACAATTAAAAGAGGAAAAAATATGATGGAATGAAGGGAGAGAGAGATTCAGCTCAATGCAGCAAATGTTGAACTAAGATTCTTAGGGAATATATATGTATAGGGCATGAATGGGGTAGTGTAGGCTATTTTGAGTGAGTGGGCATTTAAGCTTGTGGTGGTGTGAATATGCAAAAAAAGAAAGGGAATGTCTGAAGCTAAGTGAGTGTGGGCTAAGGGGAATGATTTATGAGCTTGGGGAGAGCTAAACCATAAGCAAAGTGACAAGAAAATCAAAAATTTCAAAGGGGTTAGTGTGTGTTTTGTGGGCTGGTGTGCTTACCCTTTTATAGTGGTGTTTAGAGAGGTATTAATTAACAAAAGTCCAAAAATGTAGGATTGATCAGGGGTAGAATAGCAGACTTAATTATCCTAGGATTTGGCCATAAATGGGAGATTTGCTTTTGGGGCTGCTTTGCTTCTTTGGGTAATATGACACATGGTGAGTATTTGGGGTAATCTTACATTAAATGCTAAGAATTCTAAAATTGTGTTCAGCCAATGGGATTAAGGTAGGTATTAAGGAGGAATCCTAGTGCTGCAACTGAGATTTGGACCCTATGAAGTAGGATTCAACACCCTAAACCAGGTGTCAAAGTTTAAGTCCACTTTAGAAGGTCTCGCTGGAGATCCCTTTATGCCCTCCAAACCACATGTTCCCAAATTTTCTCCTTTAAGATTCATGGGCTTGGTTCATGAATCAATTACATACATTTTTAGTAATAAAATAAACTATTTAGTTGAGGATTTCATGAGCTTGGAGGTCTTGATTATGACTTCCTTGAGTTGTGACCAAAACTTGGAGAGGAAGGGTATTTATTGTCCATTAGCTTTTAGATGTCAGCCTCTGGTATTGTTTACGTCAAAGTTGGCAGTGGGATAGGTGGCCAGCTCCTAAATTTGGTTTGTGAGCTTAGTTGCTTCTTGAGGTAATCTCCAGCGGAAGCCAGAACTGAATGGAGTTCTCCAGCTGGGTCAGTTTGCACACATGGGCTGTTTTGGCTGAGACTGCATGTTGGGCTTGGCCATAAGGGTTGAGTACTTTGGTGAGTCTCTGACTTGGTGGCTCTCTCCACTTGGGTCTATCCTTTTGCTTTCTCATTGTGAGCCCTACAAAATGGATAAAGCTACCATATATTGCCATGGATTTTTATTCCACATGGGCTTTAGTTGTTAGTAAAAATAAAATAAATCCATGAGCTTTAATAAATATTTATGATAGGTTTTGGGCATTAATTTCCATGGGCTTTAAATAACAATTTGTATAGTTTCTCATAATTTTTGCTATGGATTATTTTTGTAAATGATATTTTCTTTGGGGCTTTTAAATAATGACCTCAAATATTTCTTGAGAATAATATTTATCATGGGTTTTAAATAGAGACAATATCCATGGGTTTCAAATAAAATATGATAACAACCACTATAGTGGAATAATGTGATATTCTCATGGGTTTTTCTATAGATAATCATAATAAGGTGAATAATTATCATGAGTTTTGGAAATAGATATTAAGAATGTATAAGATAAATAGTGACCATGGGTTCTTATATAAACTAGTCGCAAACCCACGTGATGCGTGAGAATATTTTTAATGATCATTTTATGGTTAAAGTTATTTTAAAGTAAAAAATTTATAATAATAATTCGTTAAGGGTCATTTTGTGAATCGCCAAAAGAAAACTCTTACCAAATAAGTTAATAAATTACCATTACTAAAAAAAATAACCATAGATATATAACATTAACTTATTAAATTATTCAAAAAGGATTTGTCAAGAAATCATTTAAATCAGCCATCATATATATGTCAGGCCCTAGAAACTTCATAATTAAATAGTGTAGAGTAAACATGGTTTTACAAAAACAATGAATTTAAATTGGCATAAAAAAAATGTAGAAAATGAAAAGAAGACAAATCTTAGTGTAAATTTTTGTGCAGTTGAATATTACTCCTATACTTGTGGACTCCATGTTACGGTATGTTGATTTGTTCATATATATCTAGATGAGTAAGAATGTAACTATTATTTGCATGATTATTGTGATTTATTGATACTAAGTAATAAAAAAATAATTAAAACCTAAATTCTTTTTCCTAATATAATGGAGTAGAAGACAATTGATTGTAATTTAAAGTAATTAAAAAAATAGAGAACATACTCATATATTCATATGTTTGTATTACCTAGGCAACAAAGAGTCATTCTTATAGTGTTTGATGACTTCTATATTCGGTGAACCGTTTTAGATAGGAATTTTATTATTATTATTATTATTATGTGTTATAGTTACAAAATTTTTAGATAGTTTATTCTGTTTAGACAAAGATGTGGATGTGTTATAGTCACAAAATTTTTAGATAGTTTATTCTGTTTAGACAAAGATATGGATAATGAAAATAAAGATTATTTGTAATATAAGTATATTATTTGCCTTATCTTTTTTTGGTGCGACACACCCAAATGTGAAGTATACGTTATGCAAATCTTTATTCTTTATTTCAAATTCTGAAATCTAGGTGGTAAAGGGGGAAAAAATAACTAACAATTGCTAGAACATGTTAATGAAGAAGAGGATAATGAATCAAAATTATTGTTGCCTAATATTCTGTTTACTATATTCATTGCTACAATAAATCCAATAAAACACACCTTAGGAATTTTTCATAGCATTGAAAACCCATTTATGAATGAAGTTTACTAACATAATAGTAATCTTCAACATTTGTTCTTCTACATGACCATCTTTGTTTTATTGTTTGTTTTTTTTTTTTTTTTGAATAATTTTTATAGTCATTTTATCAAACACGTGGAAACATAGAATTGCAAATCTTACATTTCATTTAGCATCGAAATAGAGAGCAAACCATTTTGCTTGACAGTAAATCATAGTAAAAGAGACATAAAAATAAAAAATAAAAACACATAATACTCTAATATATAAATCAGACTTGACATACCATATGATTTTAAGTAACAAAGCGATATACCCACTCAAGAATATAGGATTACTGCTTTGAAATGAGCTCTTTTTTGGCAGGAGCTAAATTTAAAACCATTCAACTTTTGGTTAAGAGAGATAGAGGGCGTCTAACGGTTTATATATCATCTCTTTGATTTTATCTCTTTGATTTTATAGGGATGGTGGTGGCAACTGAATAGGTATGAATTGGTTGGATTCAATGAGGAGATGAAGAGTCAAGATAGGAGGAGAGGGAGAGTCTAAGGCATTAAAGAGCATGGGAAGTTGAAAGGAATGGAGAGAGGGGGAGTTAGGGGTGTTATGGAAGATGAAGTGAAAATTGTGGAATCGTTAAAAGACTAATAGAAAAAGAATGGAAATAAAATAATTTAGTTTATTACTAAAAAGAAAGTAATGACATGGCCTCTGATGTGACTCAATGTGAGCATAGTAACAATAAATGTTACGCTTTAGCTTTTAGTATTATATAGATTCCATAGGTTTGTAATATGGTATAAATAAACAAATGTCATGGATTTAAGATAATCATAACTTTCCATGAGCTTTTATAAGATGATTGCCATGGGTTGAGAATAGATAATTGCTATAAATTCTTTGAGCTTGTAATATTATAGTAATAGGTTTAAGAACTTAAAGTATTGTTCATTATTGGACTTTTAAGTGAAATAATTATGATATAGTATTTTGTCAAGTATTAATAACCTTGGGCTTTTGATAAAATAGTGCCAAGTAAATAGCTTGAGTTTCTAATAGTGCCAATATAAATTAGGCTTTTGATATTGCCAATGAGAATTGGGCTTGGCTTTTTGATGTTGCCAGCGAGAACTGAGCTTTTGATGTTGCCAATAAGAATTGGGTTTTTTTATGTTGCCAGCGAGAGTTGAGCTTTTGATGATACCAATGAAAATTGGGCTTTTTGATGTTGCCAGTGAGAACTGGGCTTTTGATAAATAAATTGCCATGGGTTTAAACCATGGGCTTTGATTATGGATTTGAATTTCATTGATAAAATTGTGTTGCCATGAACTTGAATCATGGGCTTTTCAAATATTGCCAAGTATAAGTATTCTTGGGCTTTAAATAGAATAGGATGTGTGTGTTGGGCTCATAGGGCCGATTTTGAGCTTAACTAAATAATAATAATAAAATTTGATAAGATATGAGTTTTTTGGGCTTTTTGTGATAGTTTATATCATGACTCAATTTAGATAATAAGATATGAAAAATTTATGGTTAACATAATAATAGGGCAAAAAATATTTTGTGAAAGCCCAATAACTTCTTAGTAGTGTTTGAAAATAAATAGGTGATACTTAAATAATATTAGGTGTAAAAAAAATGTACCATAACAGCTGACAACCAAAACCACGGCTCGAGATCCTCGCTTGGCCTAAATCTAAGGTCATTATTTCCCATTCACCTACTATGTTCTGCTCTGATCCCTCCAAATAATAGTTCATAATATTTTGTATTAATCTTTTTAGACCAAAGCTTGTTAGAAGTTTGAACTTGTAGGACAATTTGACTTTACTAATGTTAGAGATATCAAGCCCAAATCGTTAAGGCTCAAACTCAATCCTATTTGGGTTGCAAGTAAAGAATTATACTTATACTAAAAGTAGGATTAGGCTTGGTAGGAGATAGGGAGTGAAAGCATAAAGAGGAACAAAATAGAGAATAAAGGGATTTGTAGTTCGGCTTAATAGTTTATGTTTATGGAGGGAAATTCCTAAGGACTACATTTATGTTGTATGCTTAAATCATGCATTACAATGAACCCAATATGAATAATTTATAAGAGGCTAAACCCTCCTTAGACTAATCATATATTAACTATAGTTAATATACTTATAGTACACATATAATTCTTTGCTTGGACGCCAAGTAAGATTGGGCTGGCCTTGACTATTTTGGGCTTGATATCTCTAACTACTCTAACTACTTACAAGTTAGAAGATAACTTAATCCTACTACAATAGTGTTAGTCTACAGTTACTTTGCCCATAAATATTCTGTATTATACAGCTTTACATACACACCTCAATTCAAATTTGCTTTCTTTTCACATGTTGGCTTTTCGTTTCAAACTCTACAGTGTATTGATATATTTGGATGTTCGAGAGTAACTACTTGGGATTGCTACAATCAGTCGTGGGAACGCATTTGATTCCATATGGTGCGAGGCAGAGAATGTACTGCCATAAAGTCACTGCACTAATCCTTCTTGTATTTTTCCCAACACGCCACCACTCTGAAGTTGACATGACCGGATGACCCCCATTCATTACCATGTTGAAAGTTAATGAAATAATTCTTGTAAAATTCCAGGTTCACAATCCTTTGTAAAAAGTTTTAAAAAGAATCCACAGAAGTTTCTAGTTCTACACACGTACTTGTACGAGCACCAGCGCATGATGGTGAATGAAATTTCCTCAACTGTCTAACACGGTATCAAGAATAATTAGAAGTAATGATAGGGATACAAAAATGTTATCAAATTTTGTTCACAACTGTTAGATTTTTTATAAGAACAAATTACTACATGTCACCTCAATAATTAAGAAAAAGTATACTAAAATGTTTGAGCTTATATCCTGTTTCATACTAAGTCTTTAGATTTTTAATTTTGTCAATTAAATTCTCAAACTTATGAAATTGTATCAATTTGAAACGCACTTTCATCTTTGTTATTCATTCATGTTATATTCTGAATAATAATGAAGAATAGGTACCTGTTTGGATTGCACGTTTTGTGCGTCTGCGTTCAGCGTTTTTTTTTTTTTTTTTTTTTTTAGCGCATGAACAGTAAAATCACATGAATTTATTGTGCAGAGACAAAAATCACTGTTCACACACTGTAGCAGCACTGTTCACGCACTGTAGTATCATTGTTCACGTATTTAAAAATATTAAAAATAGGTCTCACGATACTATTCACACATTTAAAAATTATTTTGCTACAGTGTTTTCAGTTTTCAGTTTCAGCAAAAATAAGTTCAATCCAAACGGACCCTAGAAAAACAAAAAATTCTTGATAAAACTTTGAGTTTCACTTGGTAATGAACATTGATTTCATAGTGATCACATTTTCAGTATAAGCAAAACTTTTGTTCCTTAAGCGGAGCTTCCTCTCTCTCTAATCTTTCTATTCAATGACTAACAAATTAATTTATAAATAAATCCTAGGTAAAATTTAGGGTTTAATTAATGATTTTTACTACCAAGAATAATAAAATAAATAATGGATATAGATATAGACTTTTTTTGAGAAGAAGATAGACATAGACTTTAAATCAAAATCAATGATTTCATCAGTTTAGAAATTTAATTAAAAAATAAAAAAAATTAAGACTAATAAAAACTCTATTTTCCTTTTTATGTAAAATGAGAAATTTTGGATCCTTACAATATTCATTGAATAATTATTTTCGAATTGACATCCGTGTGACCCAGCCACCATGTCCCACCATGAAAGCTTTGGTCATAGATTCTAACATGTGGAAAGGTCTTGGACAATGTGGATTGATTGCTGGAGCTATATCGGTTAAAGGACAACACACAATTATAAACTCATAGACTACTTTGGAAGAAAAGCCAAGATGTGACTTGACGAAACTGGCAAATCAACAAAGTTTAACAGAAAGACTATTTCGTTCCTGTAGCCTGCCTTTCCACATGGTCTCTTTAACTCAGATTCACAACTCACAAGCATCAAATTAAGAAGTCGGTGTGGATCAGAGAATATAGCAGCAAAAGCAACAAATTGAATAAAAACACTTTAGCATTCAACAAAAAAGAAAAACACTCGAAGGCAATAGAAACTATGGCACCATACCAACCTCTAGGGATGGAACTAGAATTTCATTTTAGTAAGGACCAAGATAAAATAATAATAATAATTAATAAATAAATAAATAAATCGCCATTTAAGAATGAGATTTATACAAAGAATCAAGACTAAATTTATGTGCTTTCTCAACAAAAAAAAAAAATATATATATATATATATATATAAATATAGTGTCTATTCAATGTTAAAAAAATATAAATAAAATAAAATAAAAGGCAGTAATTATTTCTTAACACATCTCAACTTAATTATCTATAAAAACATAACTCAACATTCTTTTAAATTATAAAATTTATCTATGATTGATTATGTACTAAATTCCCTAGCAATTTTCATTAACTTAAAAGCTAGGTGATACCTAAATCAATATAAACGAAATTCATGTTAAAACTTCCAATTATACATTATACATGTACTCGAGCCTTCAAGATACAAGAGCTCAACAAGTGTTGTATTTCCATTTTTGATACCTCCACTCTTGACATCCCCCTTGTGCACGTATTTAGCCCAATATCTGAGACAATTCATATTAGCCCATTAATCACCACAATTAAAAAGAATAAAATAGTCTCTCTCATTTTCAATGTGGGATTAAATATTTTTACTAACTTCTCATCTTCCATATTCACTCTCACATCTTTACATTTATATTATAACATTTATTCATTTTAATTATTTAATATTAAAATGCTCCAACAATATTCAATGGGAAGAGGGTAGGAATTCTCGTATCTAGTTTTTCTTTGCTTTGTGGCCGTCTTCCTCTTCTTTTGATTTGGGTTACAAACCATATTTATATATGTGTCGTGTTTTATGGTTTGGTGGCTACAAAGAGCCCATGGAAAGTCCAGGTCGGTGGCTTTCCACAATAGGTTTGCTTGATCAAGATGACTAGTGAGGGATGAACAAGCTGATTTATCTGAAACTCACTCGATTGATTAGAAACTCGCTTAACCGAAAATCTCCAGGATTGCACATTGAATAGAAATTTATGTCATCTCCCAATTATACACCAAACACAATTACAACTGAAATAAATTGAATACAGAAAAATTTTGCACATACAATTGAAACTTTTGACACGAAATGTGCTAGCACAAAAATGACCCTAACATTATCAATTTCCATCTAGCACTTAATCCAAACACAAAAAGTTATAAAAATAAAATAAGCTTTAAAAAAAATGATGAATTGATAACTATGACGATTCAAGAAAAATATAATTTTGAAAAGGAAAAAAAAAGGCAAAAGCAGAACAATTTAACATGAAAAAAAATTGAGCTTTCAATTCGACTCTATCATAATACTCAATATTATGTTTTTTTCACCAAAACTACAAAGAAAAAAAAAGTTTTTTAGAGTATAATTTGTTTCTCCTTTTAAAAAAAAATTATATCAATACCCAAACGTGTAGATATAGTTAGCCTCAACTTTGTTAATGTTTTTAATTTGATTCTTGTAATTGAAAATACTAATATAACTAGGAAGAAATGAAGAAAAGGAAAAAAATGATATATTTTATGAACACAAAGTTTAAACATTCTGTAGTTAAGAAAATAAAATCTTTAATAAGGCTGTTCCAATTTTTTTTTTTTTCATACTTGATTACAAAAAGAGATTTTGGACTTTGGAGGGATGGGAGTACCTCAAGATACATGTAACACTTCTTGAGATGGTTGTCATCTTCAATTAAGTATCACGACTTAAGTTTAGGTATTTCTTAACTTAAAAAAAAAAAAAAAAAAGTAATAATGGACAAAGTTTAGCTGCAAATTTGTTTGTAATCTAAGGCTACAGTTTTACTCAATAAAATAAATATTACTACATATTTTGAAAATCAAATCGTTGAATTTCATATTCTTTACCCTCTTAATACACATGTCAAATTTTGTATCAATCAGATATTATTTACTATATGATCTATAAGTTTATATTCTATGTATAATATTAAACTACAAAAACTTGCAATTTAAAATATTTATTGATGATATAGCTATTGATCTTTAATTTTCTAAAAATTTTACAAGCATGGAGAATATAAGAAGAAGATGTCATCCAATGATGGATTTATCAAAATTATCCTCTAATAAAAAGATATTGAGTAAGGTTATAACCTAAGACTAATTACAAACAATTTTGTAACTAAACTTTGTCCAAAAATAATTTAGGAGGGGGTCATAGGTGTGTATTAGTTGGTTAGATTTTGGATCTCTTTGGGCTAAATTAATTCATGAAAGGAAACAATGAATATTTGGAAGTCTAAAGTTTTAATTTTAATTTTATATATTATTACAATATATATATATATATATATATATATATCATATCATATACTATATAATAAAAGTTGGGTTTAGAAGCCGTGGTTGTGTCAAGTGCCTACTCTCACTAATTAGTAAATTAATTTTATTAAAAAAAAAAAATCACATTTTGACTAAGGGATAAGATTTAACAATAATTTATAACAAATTTAAATTATATTCAAACTAAAAATCTATTATTAACAATTTCTAAACTTAAATCTCACACAACCCACGTTTTTGTTTTTGTTTTTAGTTTTTTTTCCTGAAGTATAATAAAATTTGGGTTTAGAAACCGTGATTGGACCAAGTGGCTACTCTCAATAATTAGTAAATTAATTATATATATAAAAAAAACAGCTCACGTTTTGACTAAGAGATAAGATTTAACAATAACTTAAAATAAATTTAAATTCTATTTAAATTAAAAGTCTATTATTAAAATTTTCTAAACTTAAATCCTACACAACCAACATTTTTGTTTTTGTTTTTTTTTCTTCAAGTATGATAAAAGTTAGGCTTAAAAGCAACTGTGGTTTGCGCCAAGTGGCTACTCTTACTAATTAGTAAATTAATTTTATATTATTTGTTAGGATATATTTCCTCAAATTAAGGGTTTAATTTAACAACTATTTAATTTAGGTAAAACTTTATGATTTAAATTTCAACAAATTTAAATTCTATTTAAATTAAATGTCTATTATAAAAAATTATAAATTTAAATCCCAAACAACAACCCACATTTTCTTTCACAAAAAAAAAAAAAAAAAAAAAAACCCCACGTTTTGACTTCTACTCCGACTAAAAGTTTATTATCAATATTTTAAGAACAACTAATTAGTAAATTAATTTTTTATTATTTGTTATGATATATTTCCTCAAATTAGGGGATAATATTTAACAATTTTTTAATTTATTATCATTTAAATTTCAAAAAATTTAAATTCTATTCAAACTAAAAGTCTATTATAAAAAATTTATAAACTTAAATCCTGTAAGGGCACGATTTGGAACGACCCAAGAACGATACCGGGTTCGCACTTGAATAGGCCCTCACAATATCATTTATAAAGCGTGGGTTTGAAAGGCTAGGCCTTGATCACGAGACGGCGGTTTTCCGGGGTGTTCATGCATAAATAAAACGTGTACATACATAGATAGGTCGTGCACGCTCTGGGAGTCTTCCTCCTAGAGGTGGGCTGGGAGGCTCTGGTTTTGGCCATTTTTTCCCAGCCTCCTTCCATGGATTTCTTACTTCCCCTTTTTTGGCGAGATCTTGGACATGCCGAGGACTGAATCGTCCTCAGCTGTGTCCCTAGGCCACTTCGTACTTATACTACCGAGCCTGGGCTATAACCTTCCTCGGCTCGGGCCTTGGGCCCCGACGAATGGATGGGCCAGGACCACAACTTACTGGGCCCCACAATAGCCCCTCAAAATCTTGCTGTCCAACCTTTTGGTTGGAGAGGAGGGTTTTGGGAATGCCAAGCCTTCATCACGGCTCGTTTAGCTCTGCCTTTCATTAATGTTGGCGTCCTTTCATTCACCCAGGAAACATACCAGGTTATGGGACATTCCTTTGAATTAATTTACAATGTGTTCCTGTCGTTGGATTACCCGAAACACGCCTTTAATGGCTTCCCTTTACGAGACCATTTAATTTCGACGGTTACCGATGGTGTGGGGAAGTGGAACGGGTATATTCTCGTTTATCGCTTTCCCTGGAGATTCGGGCAGATTAAAGACCCTCCGTTTCGTTCTTCATATAAAAAGAAAGGCAGGAGGCTATTTCTCTTATACAGAGACCCTTTCCATCCCTCTGAAATCTGAAACCCTTAGCCTCCTTGAGAATTTACTTTACTCGCCAATTACACCTTAAATTGTGATACGTTCGAGATAGGAATAGGTAACGAAGGAACCATACCCCTCCCAGAAACACCATATTCTTACGAAGCTCAAAATGGCTCGGTCAGGACAGGGATGGCGGAGACTCAAGATCCTTCTTACCTTCCTTTCAGCCAAAATCCGAAGCAGGGGCTCGTCACGTCAAACTTTCGGCGCGGCTGAGCTGGGGTCATCCATCATCAGTACCAGCCGCTCTCTCATGAGCATAGCCAATATGGCACCAGCGTGTTAGGAGTCAGGACTGACGCAGGGATAAAGTATCTCTGCTTCTTCCTCTCTTCCTTCACTGGTGCCTCCTTTTTTCTCCTCATCTCCTCCTTCTTCTTCTGAAGAAGGTCCTCCTCTCAATATGGGCGCCACTGGGGCGGAGTTTGGAAGGACTTCAGAGACGAGTTTAAGAAGACGTCTGACTATCTATTTGTCATATTGTTGTTGTTGTTGTTGTTTTTTTTTTTTTTTTTTTGTAACTCATTTTCTACATAGGCTTTATTTAAGCCCTTTATTGTACGCTGTAACACCTCTTTACATTAATAAAGGTCATTATTTCTTGATTTCGTATACCCTGTTTCTTCTTTTGAAATAGCTATGCTGTGAATAGACGTACTATCCTGTAAATAAAACCTTTTTTATACTATAAACGATGCTTGGTGACCGAAATCCCAATTAATAAAAAGATCTTGCTCTATGCTTATTGGAACTATCTGGCATAATAATGCCGACTTCAATGAGCGACATTTAGGGCAGAAATTTTACTGAGAAAAAGACGTCTATAACAAACTTAATGAAATTGTTCGGCCCAAGAATGCCGACCTGAGAAAGCGATACTTAGGGCCAAAAGTGCTTTACTAAGATAAAAGATACCAATATAAACTTTGTTGGAGCTATCGTGCACAGTAAGACTAACTTGAAATCGGGTTGTATACCCCCCAAATTTGAACGAGGTGATGGCTGAATGCTCGATGCCGTGTAGGAAGTAATCATCCGAGGATATATAACCCAAAATGTGCAACCCCTGTTGGTTGCTGAGCAATAAGGCGTTTCACCATTTTCCTAATAATTTTCATAGCCTTGACCTTTTCTAGTATTTGGTCCGAGGACTGAGCGACTTAGAATTCTTCTTAAGTAGTTGGTTTGGTTTCCCCATAGGTTTGAGTCCGAGGACCATGCAATACCTTGGTTCTGTCCAAAACCCATTTTTTGAGAAGTAGTTGGTTTCCCCATAGGTTTGAGTCCGAGGACCATGCAATACCTTAGTTCTGTCCAAAACCCAATTTTTAGAAGTAGTTGGTTTCCCCATAGGTTTGAGTCCGAGGACCATGCAATACCTTAGTTCTGTCCAAAACCCAATTTTTAGAAGTAGTTGGTTTCCCCATAGGTTTGAGTCCGAGGACCATGCAATACCTTGATTCTGTCAAAAACCCAATTTTTAGAACGTAGGGGCATTAACTTCTCGGTTATGGCGTGAGTCCTTGGATCACGGGGAATCAGCTCCTCGGCCAAGCCCCTAGAACCATCCGTGCTATTGATACTACCCAGCGCAGCCCCTACTAAAAAAAACATAGCCCCTGGTGGGACTTTAAGCTAACACCATACAACATAAACGGCTGTTTAGAGGGGATTGTTTCGACCAAACGCCTGAGCCAACGCACAAGCCTTCCCACAGACAGCGCCAATTGTAAGGGCACGATTTGGAACGACCCAAGAACGATACCGGGTTCGCACGTGAATAGGCCCTCACAATATCATTTATAGAGCGTGGGTTTGAAAGGCTAGGCCTTGATCACGAGACGGCGGTTTTCCGGGGTGTTCATGCATAAATAAAACATGTACATACATAGATAGGTCGTGCACGCTCTGGGAGTCTTCCTCCTAGAGGTGGGCTGGGAGGCTCTGGTTTTGGCCATTTTTTCCCAGCCTCCTTCCATGGATTTCTTACTTCCCCTTTTTTGGCGAGATCTTGGACATGCCGAGGACTAAATCATCCTCAGCTGTGTCCCTAGGCCACTTCGTACTTATACTACCGAGCCTGGGCTATAACCTTCCTCGGCTCGGACCTTGGGCCCCGACAAATGGATGGGCCAGGACCACAACTTACTGGGCCCCGATTTGGAACGACTCAAGAACGATACCGGGTTCGCACGTGAATAGGCCCTCACAATATCATTTATAGAGCGTGGGTTTGAAAGGCTAGGCCTTGATCACGAGACGGCGGTTTTCCGGGGTGTTCATGCATAAATAAAACGTGTACATATATAGATAGGTCGTGTACGCTCTGGGAGTCTTCCTCCTAGAGGTGGGCTGGGAGGCTCTGGTTTTGGCCATTTTTTCCCAGCCTCCTTCCATGGATTTCTTACTTCCCCTTTTTTGGCGAGATCTTGGACATGCCGAGGACTGAATCGTCCTCGGCTGTGTCCCTAGGCCACTTCGTACTTATACTATCGAGCCTGGGCTATAACCTTCCTCGGCTTGGGCCTTGGGCCCCGATGAATGGATGGGCCAGGACCACAACTTATTGGGCCCCACAAATCCCATACAAAAAACCCACGTTTTCTTTCTTAAAAAAAAAAAAAAAACTCACATTTTGACTAAAGGATAATATTTAACAATAATCACATTTTTGTTTTTGTTTTTCCCTCAAGTTGCATGATTTAACAATAATTTAAAATAAATTTAAATTCTATTCAAACTAAAAGTTATTATAAAAAATCTCTAAACTTAAATCCCACACCACTCACGCTTTTTTTTTTTTGTTTTTTTTCCTCAAGTTGTATCTTATTAAATTAATATTTTATTAGAATATTAAGCTACAAAGCTCTAGACTAAGGGATAAGATTTAACAATAATTTAATGAACAAAGTTTAACTACAAAATTGGTTGTAGCCTAAGGTTACAACTTCCTTAAAAAATTACTACATATTTTGAAAATTAAACCGTTAAATTACATGTTCTTTACGCTTTTAATACACATGTCAAATTTTGTGTCAATCGGATATTATTTACTATATGATCTACAAAAACTTGCAATTTAAACAATTTATTGATAACATAGTTATTGATCTATAATTTTCTAGAAAGTTTGAAAGAATAGAGGATATAAGAAGAAAATGTCATCTAATGGTGAATTTATCAAAATTCACCTCCAGTAATATATATATATATATATATATATATATATATATATATATATATATATATATATTCATTTCTATTTTTTTTGGTACAATTTTGTAGCTAAACTTTGTTCAAATTTAATTAAGATAAAACTTTATCATCTAAGTTTTAAAAATTTAAATTCTACTCCAACTAAAAATCTATTATTAAAATTTTTAAAACTAATATTTATTCAGTCATGGTTTCTCAATACAATCTCTCTTAACTAATAAGTTATCCCTATAATTAAATCTCGCACAATACATCCCACGTTATTGTATTTTTTTTTTTTAAATGCAGCTTACTCTTATGTTTTAATATAATAAATTCATCTTACTCATTGTTCTTTGCTTTTGAATTTGGGTGTAGGATATTATGCTAAATGAAGTTTACTATAAAGAAGCAAAATAATAGACCCCATTTAAATTATTGGTTCTCTTATGTAAGTTTTTATTTTATTTTATTTTTATATTCTTAATTTTTGAACTTTTTTGTGTATGTTTGATTTTTGGTTTTAGTTATTGTATTTAATTTGTGAGTGTGTTGATTTTTTCAATTAGACTATCACTAGGAAAAAATCAGTAATGAGGAACTATTTTGTTCATTATTGTTTGTGCTGACTAGGGCATAAATTAAACATAACCCAAATAGGAATGATCAAACTCATTCCATATCTCATATTAAGAAATTAACACAAAACACAAAGAGCATTTTAAAATATAAAAATAGATAAACACTTATAAAGTCTAAACTCTAAACAATTAGAACTTAAAGTAATTTTTTATTAAATTATTTACTAATTTTATAATTTATTATTACTATTTATTTAATAACTTAGTTTTAATTATTTTGAAAATTTTGAGCTTACATATGAATTTTCATCAAGCCATACATCACACATGAATAATACTAGTGTGTGTGTGTATATATATATATATATATATATAGAGAGAGAGAGAGAGAGAGAGAGAGAGAGAGAGAGAAAAAAAAACAAGTGGGGATGAGGGGATGGCCCTTTGGTTTAAATGTGGCTCCATCTCTGCCTATCTTGTCAATATCTTCCACTAGAATTTCAAGAACTAATGAGAATATGCATATTCAATTTTTTTTTTTGAATAAAAAAAGTGGCACAAATTATACGTAAATATGTATAAATGGAAACAATGCAGACCTTTTGATTATGCCAGATTATATCCTCTCTATTTCAACTCTCCCTTTCACAATTAAGGTTTTTTTACTCATATTTAATAATATATATTATCACGTCATTTAAAATTTTAAAATGGTTTGATATAATATAAAAACTTTTATTTTTAGTATCTAATATAAAACATGAGAGGTGAATTTTAAGTGGAAATGATCATTTTTCCAAATTATACAAGCAATAATATGATTCTTGTTAATTATTTTTTTGTGGAGCTAGTGTCAAAGACTTCCACCATGGACATCCTTTGCCAAACCAAAGTGCATGATCTTTTTCTTTTTCATTTTTTTTTTTTTTTGGTCTCCGCTTTTATATGACTGGATTTTATTGAACCAAAACAGCAAGGAATACAAACTACAGAAAACCAAAAACACCGACCACACTAAAAAAACTACAACACTAGGACACAACTATAGAACAAATAAGTTTCTCAAAAAAAAAAAAAAACTATAGAACAAATAAAGAAAGATAAGTCAAAACCCCAAGTATATACAAACAAAATATTGCGACTACTTGAGCAACACATCTAAAGGGAATCTCCAATGATCTTGCTTTCAATACCTAAAACAAAATGATTATAAGAATCTTTCAGGACATTAATATGTTTAATTAAGCATTGATCTGAATAATTAGAATTTTCTTAATTCCAACTTCAGAAAGTATTGCAATTCCAAAAGACTATTTGCCTTAATGAAACCTAAGTGTTAATGATTAATTGCACCAAAAAGACAGAAAATGTTAAAGAAACTGAAAGATAACTAACATTTATGATATGGGCATAAAGCTGCTTGTAGTGCAATTACACCTTCTCATTTTTTTTGTACAGTGATCTTGAAAATCTCCTTATAATCCTTATGCATTATCTGGGTGTAATAGAATAACTAGAATATAGAGCATGCAAATGATTACAAAGATCCTCTGAATCATTTCGTAGATTATTGTTTCATTTTTGGGTTGCAAAGCGTGGAGATAGCATACAACTTATTGTCCTAAATAAGAAAGACTCAAAATCATTGTCAGCTTTTTATGTTGTACCTAAAATTAACTGGAAAATAAAAATAAATTAAATATTCATCCCCACCTCCTGGATCACTTTCTCCAGAAAAAAGTAATAGTAAAATAATAACTAACTTGCCAGTATATAAGAAGCGTAGTTTCGTGGCAGCTAGCCCATTCAAAAAAGATTCATATCTTTGAAAATATTTTCTTTCCCATCTAAGATCTGGTAACCAGTTACTTTTCTTCTTTTAGTTAGCCAGCCAAGTAAAACATGGCTTACAACAAAGAGAAGAAAATTCTCATAAGGGAATTCAATGAAGATAGAGATATTGAAGTGGTAGGGAAGCTTGAGAGAAACTGTGAGATAGGGTCTAAAAAGGGGGTCTCCATTTTCACTTACATGATTGATCATGACCCTTTATGTAGGATTAGGTTCTATCCCCTTCATGTCATACTGGTGGGTGTGACTTTTTCTCTCATATATCTTTGTCAAATCCCAAACATTGAAATATATCATATATAATATTTTACACATTAACTCTTTCTTATCTCACATTCAATGCCAAATCCAAACATTGAACCATATCATATATATAACATTTATACATTATTACATCCTTTCTTATCTCACATTCAATTATTATTTTTCTAAAAGATGTCTCCATTTCTTGGTGCTACTTTTTCTATAAGGAATCCTTTTGTCCCTCTAAGACAATATTATAGATGTAGACTACTAATGTATATTTGTTGCAACGGCCTACAGGTAGCTGAGCTGCTTGAAAATGGGGAGCTTGTTGGTGTGGTTCGTGGTTGCATTAGGGATATGGGGACTGGTTTTAGGGAAGCACAAGTGAAGATGGGTTGCATACTAGGCCTTCGAGTCTCTCCTACACACCGGTAATATATATAGTACTCACTTTCAAGGATATTTTTCTAGACTAAATAAGCAATGCTTTTGATGATTGTAATTAATAACATACTAAATATTATTACTATAAGACTTGAATAATGCAATATGCATGATTTTCATCATGGAAAAATAGACAGCAGATCAATTAGAAAGCAAAATGATGCGAACAGAAGGCTAGCTGCAGTTACTGATATATATAACTCTTGCTTCAATCATTTTTTATATCACGAGTTATAAAAGGAGTACAAAATAGTAGAAATGATACTTTATTTCAAATTGGTGCTTACTGTTGTTACTGTAATACCGATGACTTTTAGATCAAATGATATACTTATCCATCTGTCGTAAATATATATAGTGCAATAGATGAGTGTTGGTATAATGGGGGATGATCATATCCCATAACAATAATGCACCCCTCATACTAGATTTCTTACTTCGTTCTTCTACAAAGTCATGATAACTTCCCATGTAGTTTGTTTGTTTGTTATTATTATTATTTTTTAAATGAATAAATATATATGACTATTCCAAAGAGTAAGAGATCTATATTTGTCCTTAGGGTTACAAACCTTTAAGTAGGTGCAATCCTTCCTGAATGGGTAAAGAGTGTGTCTATAAATAGACTTCCAAGTTATGAGTCCATTTCATCAGTGTTCCTCTCAGTTTTTAGAGAAACTCTATGAAAATGATCTCCACCCTTCACTAGGACCAATAGTATAGAGCGGCGTGAGTTAATTATTTACTGATAAAAAAAAAAATTTCTTGTTGACAAACACTAATTTTTATATGTTTGGTCTCATGAAGACGGATGGGAATCGGATTGAAACTTGTCAACTCAGTTGAAGAATGGCTGCTGAGAAATGGAGCTGAGTACACATTCTTTGCCACTGAGAAGAACAATACTGCCTCTATAAATCTCTTCACTCTCAAATGCAATTACATCAACCTTAGCTCATTAGTCATCTTTGCTCAACCAGTTTGTTCTCCTGCACAGATTCTGTCCCAAGATATAAAGATAGAGAAGTTGCACATAGACCAGGCAATTTCCTTTTACAAAAAGAGGCTAGGTGACAAAGAGGTATATCCAACTGATATTGAAGCAATTTTGAAGGAAAAGCTTAGTCTTGGCACATGGGTATGCTACTTCAACAAAGAGGGATGGATTAACTTACACAGCAAGGAAAAGAATGAAGACATTACTAAAACCTCAAGCTCTTGGATAATTTTTAGCATATGGAATACTTGTGAAGCTTACAAGCTCCAAATAAGAAAGTCACATCCACTAAGGTCTTTTCATGAAACTCTAAGCCATGCAAGAGAGAAATTTTCCCTTTGCCTTAAAAGGCCAAATAGTGACACACTGCCAAAATCCATTGGTTTTCTCTTTCTTTATGGGCTTCTTGGAGAGGGAGAGAAGCTTGGGGAGCTCATGAAATTTGTATGGAGTTTTGCATCAAAAGTGTGTCAAAAGGTGAAGGATTGTAAAGTAATTGTAACTGAGCTAGGGGTCACGGATCCTCTCATTAAGCATGTGCCCCAAGAAACCTCTATGTCACGTATCAATGATCTTTGGTATGCCAAAAAAATGATGTTCCAAGATGACATGGTGGGAGTAATGCTGCCCAAGGAGCCACTAGGGAATGTATTTGTTGATCCAAGAGATTTCTAGGCCTATTCAGCACTCTAGCTAGTGCTCATGTGCCACACACAAAGCCATGAAGTTGATCAATACCATTGTTAATTAGGAAATCCTGCAGGTCCCATATCATGCTTTTGATCAACGATCTCTGGTTGTTGAAGAAGATGAAAGTCCCAATGAAGAAATGAAGACACAGATGAATCAATGATGACTAGACCAGCATGGGAACTATGGCTTTAGTGATACAATGAAACCCTAGAGATAAACGAACATCATTGTTAATGAAAAATGTAACCTTCCACGGTCAGTATACCTTATCTGGTGCACCTTTAATTTTAGTGTTACTGCATGCTGTAAGTAAATGTGTTTTTATTTTATTTTTTTTGAAAGTGCCAATGTCAATGTCAATGAAAAATGTTCAAATTTGTGTTCGTTGAAAGTGGCCATTTCACTTAAAATGAAGTCAATTTCAAGGTTAAGATTTTATTATGAGTATATACAATATTACGTTATTTACAATTATTAATGTACGATGTACGGCTATAGGCCCACTTATCTCGAGCCCAGGCAATATAGGTCTATGATTATTACCAAGCCTAGGCCCAACGTCATGAATGGCCCATTATTCATAAGCTCTGCATGCAAACACAACCCGTGTATAGAATGATCGATAGTTATCCCTATGATGGGCGGCAATTCCTCAACAGCCTGGGAGTGCCCTGGGGAATCACGTTGCCGAGCAATTTTTGGAGGCTAGCACCAATTCCAACGTCGTCGACCCCCTTTCCAATAGAGCATATTCCTTGTCAGGAATAATCAACTTGGGTCCCACCCACACGAGTGGAACCAGAGGGTAATCATGACTCCTCCATTATCCTTAAGCTATAAATATGAGGAAGAAAGAGGAAAGGGGGTTGGACATTTTGGAGGGAGAAAAGAGAGAGAAAAGAGGGAGAGAGCAAATTAGTAATTAGGAAAGCTTAAAGAGGGAATAAGTGAGGTTAGGCTAAGGGGTAATTCCTTCTTGAAGCTCGGTCGAGAGTTATCCATAGTAGGAAACCCATTACCCACTGTATAAATAAAATTGTGAGCCCAAACACTAGGCCTAGTTCAGTGTGGAAATTCGGGCACGTACAATTGGCGCCGTCTGTGAGAATCTCTTACATAGCTGTAGTTCTGCCAAGTTTCAAGTGAGGAAGATGTCTAAACAGCACTCAGCGAGTTACGCCGCTAGCGGGTCTAGAGGGTCTTTTCGGGGTTCTAGCTGGCGGGAAAGGAGGTATAAGAGAAATGAGGATCGAAGGCGTGAACGAGGTGGAGAACATTTTGGTCTGGGGGAAGGATCGTCCTAGACGTACTGATCAATGTCGGATGTTCCCGAACACAAGCATCGTGATAGAAGGGATCAAGAGCTAGAACGCCTGCGTAGAATGGTGAAGGACTTGGAGTTAGAAGTATGAAGTAGGCACTGACGAAGAAACCGTGATAAGTATGCTGAAGGGTCTGTAAGTGTGAGGGGCAGCCATGGAAAAGCATCTCGTCGGTCTGGTTCCCGTCTGTCTAGAGATCGTTCTCAGGATTACGTTGACAGAGACTCCGTTTCCCCTAAGGGGCAGAGACCCCGGAATGCCGCGTTGGACGCTATGAGCCGGGCATTACGCAAAGCTGCTCAGTCACCGTTCTCGGAAGAGATCGAATGAGCACCGATGCCGAGCAGATTTACTAGACCCCCATTTATTTCTTATGATGGGGAAACAGACCCGGTAGAACATGTAATCCATTATATCCATATGATGTCCCTGCATAATCATAATGATGCGTTGATGTGTAGGGTGTTTCCCTCTAGTCTCGGGCCCACTGCTTTGAGGTGGTTCAACGGGTTAAGGAAGGGTTCGATTCATAGTTTTGGAGAGTTGATTCAAGAATTCGGGGTCCAATTTATGACCTGTAGTCGAGTACCACAACTAGTGGACACATTGCTGTCTATGAAGATGGGAGCTGGGGAAACCCTTCGGAGTTACACTAGTAGGTACTGGGAACTGTACAACGAGATTGGTGAGGGTAATGAAAAAATCACAGCAAGCACTTTTAGGTTGGGATTGCCTAAGGATTTTGAATTGCGAGAGTCGCTGACGAGGAGACCTCCAAAGAATATGAGGCAACATATGAGGCATATTGAGGAGTATAAGAGGTCAGAGGATGATCAGCAACAGAGCAAGGGGAAGGCGCCAACCACGACGTAGTATTCGAAAGAGTCCCGGCAAGGGGGTTTCCAGCCAAGACCCTGAAAGGATTTGAGGATCCAAGAACACAGTGCTCGGGCAGGGGAAGTTAACGTGACATTTAAGGAACCCGTACACAAAATATTGGACCGAATAAAGAACGAGCCATACTATCGGTGGCCGACCAAGATGGGGGGTGAACCGTCAAGAAGAAACCAGAATTTGTATTGTACTTATCATCAGGACAAAAGGCACACCACCGAGCAATGTAGGGTTTTAAAGGACCATTTGGAGCAGTTGGTAAGGTCAGGGCATTTAAAGGAGTTTGTTTTGGAATCTAGGAGTCAGGAAACCGAGCAAACTGCAAGACCTTGGGGGAACCCTCTTCCACCCCCGTTGTGCATAATATAAGTCATACATGCTGCCTCAATGAGTACTTTAGTGACCCGAAGAAAAGGGGTGCTGACCGTGGTGTCGACAGAAAGTTGCCGAGAAAAACAACCATTGGGGAAGAGGATGAAATATACTCGGGAACCTATCACTTTTAATGATGAAGATTTGGAAGGAACAACCTAGCCTCACAATGATGCGTTGGTGGTTATTGCTTGGATCAACAGCTTTATAGTAAAGAGAGTATTAGTGGACCAGGAAAGTGGGGCCGAAGTAATGTATCCCGACCTGTTTAAAGCGCTAGCTCTGAAGAATGAAGATTTATCTAACTATGATACACCTTTAGTGGGATTCGATGGTTAAATGGTGGTCCTTGAAGGGCAGATCTCACTTCCTGTAAATATGGAAGGGAAGGAGGTGATAGTGACTTTCATAGTGGTTAGCTCATTTTCACCATATATGGCTATTCTCGGTAGGCCATGGATTCACGCAATGGGAGCAATCCCGTCCACTTTGCATGTTAAGGTTAAGTTCCACACCGAGCACGGTATTGCAACGGTGAGGGGAAATCAACAAGTAGCAAGGCAATGCTTGGTGGCGGCTGTAAACTGGGAAATAAAGCAGAAAGATTCCTCCAAGGATGTCCCTTTATAGCAATTACAGGAGCCCCGAGGGGATCGGGGGGTTGGTAGTGCCGAGGATCTTATCAAAGTAAGTATATTACCATATGAGAATAAGAGTTTTCAAATAGGAGCAAGTATGCCGCATGAGGATAGGGTAAAAGTATTATTGTTGTTGGTGCAAAGTCTAGACGTGTTTGCTTGGAGTCCATACGAGATGCCCAAGGTGGATCCAAAATTCATAACCCACCAGCTTAATGTGGACCTGTCATATCCGCCCAAGAAGCAAAGGAGGTTGGCAAAAGAGCATGTAGAGGCTGTTAAGTAGGAGGTCAAAAGGCTGAAAGAGGCAGGGGCAATAAATGAGGTCTTTTTCCTGGAATGGTTGGCTAATATAGTGGTTGTGAAGAAAAAGAA
This sequence comes from Quercus tomentella, assembly GCA_028535165.1. Lineage (NCBI taxonomy): Eukaryota > Viridiplantae > Streptophyta > Magnoliopsida > Fagales > Fagaceae > Quercus > Quercus tomentella. The sequence goes on along the minus strand of JAPQVY010000001.1, from coordinate 41,240,483 downwards.
TGGTAAATGGAGAGTGTGTGTGGGCTTCACCGATCTTAATCGAGCATGCCCGAAAGATCCTTTTTCCGTACCGAAGATCGATCAACTAGTAGATACCACTTATAGACACCTGAGAATGAGTTTTCTAGATGCTTTTTAGGGCTACTATCAGATTGCTCTAACTGCCGAGGACCAGGAAAAGACGTTGTTTATCTCTCCTGAAGCTAATTATCATTATACTATAATGTCGTTCGGCCTCAAGAATACAGAGGCCATATATCAAAGGATGATGACTAGAATGTTTAGGAAGAGGATTGATCATATAGTAGAGGTATACATTGACGATATGGTAGTAAAAAGCAAGGAAAAGCAGGGGCATGTTGGGACCTCACGGATATATTTGAGGTACTCAGGCGGCATAAGTTGCGTCTCAATGCTGATAAATGTGTCTTCGTTGTGGGGGCTAGCAAGTTCCTCGGGTACATGATCACTCACTGAGGAATAGAAGTGAATCTTAACCAGATTAGCGCTATAAAGCGGCTCAAGTTGTCGAGTGTGAGAGTGCCTTTTTCGTGACACTCAGGCCCAAGGATCCCGGGCCTAAATGAAAAGGAGGATTTGGTGGACCGGGCCTTGACTCACCGCAGCTAACGAGCTGTTTAAGAATCAAGTGGATGCAGAGAATACTCCTGACAATATAAAGAAAAATGACAAGCAAGGATATCGAAGAGTGCCATAAATTAACGAGGTAAATTCAGAAGGAAGGAAAAAAGGATTAGCAAAGCGATAAAAATTAATGCTGAGAGGATCCTGAGAAATACAAAGTATGCTTCATTAATATTGTCTGTTTGATTACAGAAAGCTCACTAAGACGTGATACAAGGTTCAATCAAGCTCAAAAATTACAGCCTTGAATGGCTATTTCAGCCTTCAAAACTTGCAAAGTTTGATTCTCGTTGAATCCGAGTATGTGCAATAGTGGCTTTTACAGGATACCGGGAAGCAATGTTTGTTTTTCCCTTAGTATTTTCTCTTTACCACAGATTTTTCTGATAGTTTTTCTGGAAAGTTTTCTTCTTTCTTGTGTTTCTCTCTTTTTTTGCTTGCCTTCTTCACAACCCGTCCCCTCCTTTTATAATGGAGCTTTTGGTCTTCCCGGGGAACCGTTGGTTCCCCTGTTTTGCCCTTTTGCAAACAGAGCACGTCCTGTTCCCATCATCTCGGTAAGTCCCATTTCCGTTTTCTCTCATTCTTTCCTTCTTTCGGTTCTGATTCTTTGAAAGTTCCTGGTTGGCCATCTTTTTTGGGATGTGCTGAGGTATGCCCTTCTCGGCATCCCCATTTCTGGCGTCTTCCCCCTTTTCCCTTTTCTTTCTCATCTGGGCGGAATCCTATTCTGCTATTTTTGAAAGTCGTTTGTTATCATTCTTCTTCCCTGTTCTGTTTCCCCGAGGCTTTTTTTTTTTTTTTTTTTTTTCTGTCTGTGCCATGAGAGGTCGCTCGCGTTCTTTTTGTTTTTGTTTCTTGTTTTCTTCTTCTGTCTTTTTCTATCGAGCTGTCCTAATCTTCCTTTGTCTTTGTGCCTGAAGGGATCCGCGCCTCTTGATGGTTCCTGAGGATCCTTGCTTCTTATCCCTTGCCATGGTCCTTTTTTTTTGGATGCTTCTTTGTCTGGGCTTCAAGATCCCCTGGGCCTTTTATTCCTTCATGGATCTGCTACTTTGGGCTTAGCTTAATTTTTCTTTTTGGGCTTGACTTATTCTTTTTGGGCTTATTTCACTATGATCCTTTTCAGACCTCAACATTTAGCCCCCCGAGCTCGTGGGTTGCCTGAAGCCCACGCGTGAGTGATTTAGATTTTCTAAGATTTTCGTAGGATCCCCTTCTTCAACTTCTACTGGGTTTCCTTCCTTTTTACTTGGGATCCCGGCCCTTTTCTGCTGCTTTTGGTCACCTCCTTTTGCGTGTCGCGTTCCCTTATAATCATTATTTTTTGCAGTTTCCTTTTTGCACGGGACGTGGCAGTTGAGTATTTGAGGTAGAACTCCTCTACCCACTTTTCTCGTTTCCCGTTACTTCTCATTAATAACTGCTGATTAATCCCTTCTTCAAATTAAATTTTTTGGCAACTGGCGCGTCTTTCCATAAACTGTTTTTCCCCAACTACTATTTGCTCCTTTATTGTAGCCGTTTCATCTTATCACTTTGCTTCTCTGAGTCTTTCACTCTTTGAGTTTCTCTTTCTTTTTCTCTTCTTCTCTGTTACTCTGGTCTTCCTCCTTTTCGCACTTTCAATCTCCTTTCTTCTCACAGTACGTGTTGTTCCGATGGCTTCTTCTTCTTCTCGAAAGAGGAGAGAGCGTACTCCCAGTCCTTCTAAGGGTGAAGGTTCTTCTGGTTCTGCTCCGAGTGATTCTCAAGAGGTTACCGAACGTCCGGCCTTCCCTTTACGGGATCATTGGTATTCTCCCAGTTTATTTTTTCCTCATATATCTCATGGTGAGGCTCCTCCGTCCCCTCATGTTTGGATGTTTTCTGGCCAAGCGGGTTTCGCTGGTTCCGCCCAGGTTCCTGACCCTAGAGAAATTTTCGATCTCCAGATTAGACAAGGAATCCGAGAGGCGGTTCCTGTTTTCTTTGATTTTGTTCCGGGAAAGATTCAGGGCTGGCCTATATGGGTAGACAAGGAACTGTCTGATGCTGAGTTTGTGGGTCGCTTGGAGCGCGCCGGTATCCTAAAGGCAGTGGCTATTTCTAGAAACCTTGAGGGCTTCAGAGACGCCAAAGGGCTCAGGCATCTGGTACGTCGTTGGTGCCCTTCCCTTCATACTTTTTTCTTTTCTGCTGGTGAATTGACGATCACCTTGGAAGATGTGGTTAATAACTTCCTTCTCCCGGTGTTTGGTGAAGAGAGCCCCTTTGATATTAACCTTTCTGATAAGGATCTCGTGGTAGAAGATAAATTGTTTGGTCATTTTGGTGGTCGCGCTGCCTCTTCTGGTGGTAAGCCGGCTAGGATGGGGAGATGGGTGATGACCCTTTCTCGTGAGAAGGATAAGGAGGTGAGGTGGGCCGGTTTTCTGGCTTTTTGGCTTAGTAAGTTTTTGTTTAGTGAGTTCCCTGGGTACGGAGTTAAGTCTTCGTTTTTTCCGTTGGCAATCAAGTTGGCTCGAGGTACCCAGTATCCTTTGGCCCCTTTGTTTTTGGGTCATGTTTACTCTCAATTGGACTAGCTTCATGGAGATGAGACTGAGGGTGATTCTTGTTATGTGATCACTTCATCTCTTCACTGTGCTATTCTTCAGATTTTCATGTGGGACCGTTCTGCAGCTACTTTGGCCAAGTGCAGGAATTTGAAATTTGTGAAGGACAAGTTCCAAGGATCCCCCGACATAGTGAAGGGTCTTTGTGGCAATTCTACCGATGCCTTTCCCATCATTTTTCGCTGGATTAGCTTGAAAGGTGGTGGCCTCAATCTTGTGGAGTTATTTGACCAAGCAGGGAGCTTACATTGGAGATCCCCTCGTGAGTTTGGTCCTGGCTTTGCGTGTGATTCTGTGTTGTCTTCTTTTTTATCTTCTACAGGTAATACCTTTGACTTGCGCCGTGGTGATGAGGGCAGTCTGGCTTATCTTGCCTGCATTAGCCCTTCCTGGCTTCCTGTGCCTTCTTTAAGTGGCCCAAAATATACTCATTATTCAACACACCGGGTGCTCCGACAATTTGGTTTTGACCAGGATATTCCTCCAGTCTTTAAGGACGTGGTGCCATCCCTTCCTTCCTTGGATCCTTTCCTGAGGCTGCAGGCCTTTTCTTATTGGTCACGGAGGAGCCCCCAATTTGCAGTGCCTAACTCCCAGAGAGGTGTCTTTGCTTCTAGTGGCTATACCAGTTATTGGAGAAGAGTACAAAAGTCTTTTGTTGACTATGTTGGCTCTGGTACAGTTCGGGAAGCCCCGGATCCTAGCATTGTTTCTGCTCCGACATCCAATAGACGTTTATCCCTTCCTACTGATGGGATTGTTTCTACTGCTGCAAGCAGCAAGACTGGGTTCGCAGAGTGGCATGCCTCCAGGGGAGGTTGGGTGGCTTATGGACAGGATTTTCCTGAGACTTGGCTGGGTGATAGCCTCATCATTGGTGCTTCCTCTGGAGTGCCCATCAAGAAAGGTGCAATGGAGACAATAAGTGCTGCCACTGCTCCGAGTAAAGGTAAGGATGTCAGGCCGAAGAAAATGAAAGCTATTGATGTTGGTGAAAGTACAGGGGGTGTGGAGATAGGTTCTGAGGCGAAAAGAAGGAAAACGGGGAAATCTCAAGCACACTTGGCATCTCAGGAAGGCAAGGATGTCAGGGAACCTTTGGTTTCAAGGACCCGGAAGAAGACCAAGGTAGAGTCTTCTTTTTCCCAGGTTCCTGTGACTGCTTCAGTCCATGGTTCTTTAGGATCCTCTGGTTTGGTATCCCAGCCTCCTTTAGGACCCTCTGGGCGTACTCGTAGTAAGCAAAAGACTTCCAGAGAATCTGTAGAGAGAGAGAGAAGGGCAAGACTTCTTTCCTTCTTCTCTCTTTTTTTTTGTTCACCTTGTTGCACTTATTTCTATTTTGCTGATGAGTGGGGATTTCCTTTGCAGTCCAAGCGCAAGTCTGATCACAAGAAGGGTAAAAGCCAATCTTCTGGTGACGATGTGGTATGTGTGTTCCCCCCCCCCCTTTTTTTTTTGTTCTCTCCTTTTGTTCTGACATTGTGTTGTTAGCATTTCCCGCTGTTGTGTTGTTTTTTTTTTTTACTTGGCACCGCCTTTTTCCGCTTCTTCTTCCTTTAGGTGGAGGTATCCCCTCCTATGACTGACAAGGCTCTGGGGGAGGAAACTGTCACAACTCTTTCTGTTGTTTTTCCTGCTATGGGGGAGGAGCCCCCTACTGGTGATCCAGCTGAGGAAACCGGGCAACCGATGCAAGGTTCCCAGGATTCTCAGGATCCCGAAACTTCTAGGATCCCTTCATCTCAAAGTCCCCATCTTGAACGCACTCTTAGTCCTATCAGGACTGTGTTTCCTCAATCCTTGTCAGATAAAGGTGCTTTGGGAGACACTCCTTTATCCAAACAAACAGGTAAGCCTTGTTTCCTTGAAATAGCATTATATATATTTTTTTTTTTCAGTTTTTTTTTTTGAGTTCCTCTTCTTTCTCCCTTTAGGTCAAACCAGTGAGAAATCCGCTCCCAGTGTTGCCTCTTCTTTAGAATCAGAAAGCTCAGAAGGTGAGTGCAAGCTGCTCCCATTGTGTTTCCTTTTCTTTTCTTTTTTTTTCACCCTTCTCTTTCCTTTTCTTTCATGGCGAAGCCCCCTGCATCTATTCCTTCCTTTAGCCATTTTGCCGTTGGTCCTTCACCTTTTCTTCAACTTGCCTTATGTTCTTTCCCAGAATCCTCGGGGAAGTCAGGGGATCAGGAAGAAAAGGCTCTGGCTCAAGAAGCCGGAACTGGTTTGTCCTTCTTTTCCCCCTTTTTTTTTTTTTTAAGAATAAATCTGTTCTTCCTTTTCTTCTTCTTTTTGAATATTAATACAGGCTTTACAAGTCCTGAGCCTGTTATCCCTGAAAGAATTGTGAGACATGTTCAAGTTGCTGACCTTCATCTAGAGCGAAAGGCTGCAAGTCCTCCTGTCTCTGCAAGTGGTGACACAGTGATGGGGGATGCCTCGAAAATGGCTGCCTCAGATCTTGATTCAAGGCTTTCCTCCTTCCTGGCTCGCTTTGATCTCTTAGAATTCAACAGTCTTCCTGCCAGCCACTTCCATGTTTTTGGGTCTTCTTATGGCAGCTTCCTGCGCTTCTCTGTTCCTGTGGAAGGCCTGCCTCTGCTAGAGAGTCTGCTCAAGAGTCACGGGGATTTCACCAGTGGCTTCAGGGGAGGCGTTTTTCTAGGCAATATTTTGATGGAGTTGCTGTGTGCTGTGCTGATTTCCCTAAGGAACTCCTCTGTAGATTCTTTGTCTGAAGAAAAGCTTCTGGAGTATAGAGGGGTGGTGCAAGACCTTCTAGAGGCCAAGTTCAATTTGTCTTTTCTGCTGGATCACTTGCGTCTGCTGGCTCATATGCTGTTTCAGAGGCAATCATTCAAGAGTATAGACACTGAGATAGCTGCTGCCGAGGAAGTTTTGGCTCATGCTCACAAGGTTTTACAAGACTTGAAGGTCAAGCGGCAGAGGATCCTTTCTACTTTGACTGTGCCTGTTATTTCTCCGGATGCCTCCCTGTTGGCCGGCCTCATTCCTTAGCCTATTTTAGATTTACATAAACAATTTGGGGTTGTATAAGTTTTTTTTTTGAACATTGCTCTACTCTTTGCTTTCTCTTTTTTTTTGTGTTTCAAAACTGCTTCTCATTTCTTAGTATGTGAATCTGCCTTTTTTTTTTTGATATATTGCCTTTTCTTTCCTGAGTCTTGGACCATGGTTTCCACAGGCTTCACTGTAAGTTCTGGTCCAGGTACCCGGTAATCTATTATGCAAGCACTGAACTGGGTACACTGGTATCCTTTCCTATGTATTTTTTTTTTTTTGAGATACGGTCCCAGTTCATGAACTTTGACAGGTTCCCTTTTTGCCAAGTGCTAGGCTAGGTATCCTAGATACTTTACTTTTATTCTGTGATCCTAGACCTATGCACTTGGAACTGTTTGTGGGATATCTGAAATTATTTGTAAGGTGGATCCTGGGCCATATGTAAAAGGGTATTACATACTCTCTCTTTTTTTTTTTTTGACTCAGGTATCCTTCTTTAAATCTATCCAAATTTGGTCTTTGCAGTATTTAAAGAAAGACTTAAATGTTGAAGAAACAGGAACTTCATTAAAACATGGTCATTTTTAAGGAACAAAGAAAAAAAAATCATTTAGTGCAGTATTGACCACAAAGTGTCAATCTATCACGTGTTCCTGAACAAAATCATCTTAGACCAGAATTCATGATAAAGGCTGAAAAATAAAAAGATAAAAATAAAAAAGAACTTAGCAGATAGTGAGGCTGGTAAAAGGACCCTGAGGTACCGGGATCCCCTTGTCCTTATGCATAGTATTGCTTCAACCATTTCCCGTTTATGGGTTCTGTTAGGACTGTCCCATCTTCTTTGGCAAGGTAATAATACCCACTCTCATGAGCTGCATTGATGATGTAGGGTCCTTCCCATTTTGGGGTGAACTTGGAAGGCCCTGGCAGGTTTCTCCTCACATGCTCCGCCATCCTTAGTACTAATTGCCCTTTAGTGAACACTCTTGGGCGTACTGCTTGTGCATATGCTTTGGTCATTCTTTGCTGGTATCTCTGGCTCTTTTTCTTGGCCAGCTCTCTTTCTTCTTCTACTCCTTCCAGATCTGCTAGCCTCTTTTCATTGCTTGCGTCCTCACTCTCTCCTTGATTTTCCTCCAGAACTACCCTTGGTGTAGGAATGACTAACTCCACAGGGCTGATGGCTTCTGTTCCATAGACCAGGGAGAATGGAGAGAATCCTGTGGCTGTCTTTACCGAACTTCTACATGCCCAAAGCACATCTGCCAGATGATCACTCCATTTCCCTCCATACTCATGCTTCATTTTCTTAAGGATTTTCAATATTACCCTATTAGTAGCTTCAGCTTGGCCGTTTCCTTGTGGGTAGTATGGGGTAGATCTTCCATGCTTGATGTGGTATGCTTCAGTTAATCCCTTCATATCTTTGTTTATGAATGGGGTTCCATTGTCACTGATCAATCTTCTGGGGATCCCGAACCTTGTAATGATGTGGCCTCGAATGAAATTTGCCACAGCTGCTCCAGTAGCTTTTTTCAAAGGGATGGCCTCTACCCATTTTGTAAAGTACTTCGTTGCTGCCAGGATCCATATATAACCGTTGGATGGAGGGTTTATAGGCCCTATGAGATCAAGCCCCCAAGTATGAAAAGGCCATGGCGTCGTCATATCCTGTAGGACATTTGGGTGAGTGTGAATTGCATCTCCCAGGACTTGGCAAGCATGACATGTTTTGACCAGCTCCTCAGAGTCTCTTTTCATCGTTGGCCAGTAGTATCCCAACAACAATAACTGCTTGTACAGCCTTCTCTTCCCTGGGTGACTTCCACAATCTCCAGAGTGCACCTCTCTGACTACTTCTCTAGCTTCCTTTGGTCCCAGGCACCTGAGGGGATCCCCATGGTATCCCTTTTTGAATAAGATGTCGTTCTGCAAGAAATACCTGCACGCTAGCTTTTTGAGCCTGTGGGCCAGTTTCCTGTCAGTTGGCAGGATCCCCTGAGCCAGGTATCCTATGAAAGGAACCCGCCAATCTTCTGTAATAAACACCACGTAGCTTTCTTCTTTATCAATTGCCAAACGACATTCCTGACATTTCCCTTGTATGACCGCTGCTTCCTTGTCCATATCTGGCCAGTAATACCCCATGCGTTGCATCCTTCTGTATAGGCTGACCTTTTCTGCAACTCCACATGCTTGGGCGTGTAATTCTTCTAGTTTCGACTTTCCTTCCTTCTTGGTGATACATCTGGACAATATTCCTCCTGGCAGCCTTCTATACAATTCTCCTTCTATCTGAGTGTAATCCATTAGTTCTTTGATGTTCCCTTTAGGGCCTACTTCTTTCATCTTTTCTTTGACTTCATCCCTCCAGTCCCACTGTTTGGACTCTCCGGGGTACATCCCTTGGAGGATCCTTACAATAGAATGTTCCTGCCTTCCTATTTTTATCAGCGTATCCCTCCCATTAAATGGTATTTGGGATCCCAGGGTGGCGAGCGCATCAGCAAACCTGTTTTCACTTCTTTGAGTGTACTCTATGCTGAAGGTTTGAAATTCCATCTCCAGCCTTTGCGCCCAAGTCCTGTAGGCTGCTAAGCTTTGCTCCCGTAATGCAAAGTCACCTTTCACTTGGGAGACTACAAGATTGGAATCTCCCAACACTCTCATATGTTTCACTCCTATGCTGAGTGCTATAGTCAACCTAGTTAAGTATGCCTCATATTCAGCCGCATTATTAGAGCATGAGAAACCAAGCTTGAAAGACAGGGGCATGATATCCCCATTTTCACAGCTTAGTACAATTCCTACCCCATTTGAAGTTGCTGTAGCCGACCCGTCAAACCTCATGGTCCGTTTCTTCCCTGGGATCTCCATCACTGCTACCTCACCAGGGACTTCTTCGCTCAGCGGGCCTTCCTCCTTTCCTGGGAATTGAGCTAGCAAATCTGCTACGGCCTGGCTCTTGACAGCCTTGGGAGTTCTTATACCTATATCATATTGTGAGAGCAGCACTAGCCATTGTGCTATCCTTCCTGTGAGAAGGGGCTGGTGCAGGAGTGCTTTTATGGGGTGGGACTTGGTCACCAAGAGGATTTGGTGAGCTGAGAAGTACCTCTTCAACCTTTGGGATGCATAAATGATCACTAGGCAGGCTTTCTCTATTCTGGGGTACCTGGTCTCGGTGTCCTTGAGTGTTCTGCTTACATAATATACGGGCTTCTCATTTCCTTGGTCATCTTCTTGTGCCAGCAAAGCTCCTATTGCCTGAGAGTTTGATGCTAAGTATAGTAACAGAGGTCGCCCACGTACTGGTGCCTGGAGGGTGGGCAGATGATTCATGATGCCCTGAATTCTTTGAAAAGCTTCCTGCTGCTCTGTCCCCCAGGTAAATTCATTCCCCTTTTTCAATAGTTTGGATAGGCCTGCTGTAGCTGAAGCTAAACCAGGCACAAATCTCCTAATATAGGAGACCCTTCCCAGGAAGCTCTTGAGTTCCCTAACAGTAGTTGGTCTTCTCATCGTGGCGATAGCTGTGGCCTTGGCTGGATCCACACTTATGCCTTTGTGATGTACCAGGAACCTAAGGAACTTTCCAGCAGACACTCCAAAGGCGCACTTCATGGGGTTCATACGTAACTTGTACTTCCTGCATCTTTCAAAGACTTGCTCAAGTACTTGGAAATGTCCTGTTCTGGTTTTTGACTTGACCACAATATCATCTACATAATCTTCCATCTCCTCATGCATCATGTCATGGAAAATGGCTGTCATGGTCCGCTGATACGTAGCCCCCGCATTTTTGAGGCCAAAGGGCATTACAGTGTAGTAAAAGTTCCCAATTGGAGTTCTGAATGCCGTCTTCTCTGCATCTTTGGCTGCCATGCGGATTTGGTTGTATCCACTGTACCCATCCATAAATGAGAACATTGAGTTTCCTGCAGCTGAATCTACAAGGAGGTCGATATTGGGCAAGGGGAACTCATCTTTAGGACATGCCTTGTTCAAGTTGCGAAAGTCTACACAGCAACGGATCTAACCATTTTTCTTCTTCACAGGTACAATGTTGGAAAGCCATTTTGGGTGTTGGATGGGTTTGATAAAACCAGCTGTTAGCAATTTTTTGACCTCTTGAACTATTTGAGCTTCTACCTCAGTGTGGAAGACCCTAGCTGGTTGGACTACTGGCCTCATCCCTAGGTCTACATTAAGAGAATGGACTATCAACCCTGGGTCTAGACCAGGCATCTCATCATAGGTCCATGCAAACACATCTCTGTATTTTTGAAGCAAGGTTACCAGTTGTTCTCTTTCTTGAGCCACCAATTGACTGCTAATGAAGACAGGTTTTCGGGATCCTAGTTCTGTCCCCAAATCTATTTCCTTTAATTCTTCCTCAGGCTGAATCTGGGCCTCCTTAACTGGTTCTTCTGGGATTTCTTCTTGGGCCATCATGCAGCTTGGTGGTCCGGGACCTTCCTGCACAATGCATTCGGGTCCCGCGCACCTTCACAAACGATAGATTAGCCTTCCCCCAGGTTCCCGCACCACCACACATTCTCGGGATCCTGAAGAGCTGGACTCCCTCTTTTGTCTTTTTCTTTCTAGAAGGTTCCTCAGGTCACGGGTGCCCCTCCCTCCCTCCTTCTTCTTCTTCTAGGATAGGTGCCCCTGGGGTCCCTGGGGCGGGGTTCTCATCATCTGGCTCCAACTCATCATAAAACATCGTTTCCGCAAAATTCACTTCTCCCTGGCTGAAAGGATTATGGTTGGCAGGGATCCTTATGGGCCTCCCATTTAGTCTCCCTTTAATGCATTGATGGAACGTGGATGGAATAAGACGATGTTTATGAAGCCATGGGCGTCCCAGCAACACGTGATAAGAAACTTCTGCATTAATCACATGAAACCTTGTCAAAGCTACTATTGGCCCTACCCTTAAGGCTAGCTGCACGTATCCTTCTGTTGATTCCACCGATCCTCCAAATCCTGTTATTTCCATGGGAGCCCCCAGGATCCTTCTGTCAACTAAGCCAACAGCTTCCAGGGTACTCAAGGCTATGAGATTGAGTGATGCCCTCGTATCCACCAGTGCTCTTCTGACTTGAACGCCGTTTATGGTGGCCATTAGATAAAGGGGTCTACGGTGGTCTGGGTGCTCAATCTCCATGTCTTCATCAGTGAAGGTTATTGCATTGGTTGTCTCCAGGAAAGCTCGACTAGCATGTGACTCAGCTGTGAAGCATTCCATCCCTGAATCTGCTGCTATGCTCATGAGAGACTCTGTGGCCACTCTTCTTGCTTCTGTTCCGAATCCTAATTGATTGAATAGTGACCTGAACTTAGGATTCTTCTGGAGGGTCCTGACTATGCTCGGGTGGAAGGATCCTTCAGATTCTCCTGCTTCTGCCGGGTTCCCATGTATTACTACTGCTACCACCCCTTTTCCTTTGTGGTTAGGCAAGGGGTTCCTCTGCACTTCTGGCTCCTTCTGAGTGAGCTCCAGGGTTCCTTCTCTCAACTTTTTGTGGAAGAGTCTGCGAAGGGTCCAGCAATCCTTGGTGGAATGCTTGACATAATTATGGATTCTGCAAAATAAAGGATTCTTCCTTTCTTCTTCAGTTGGCGGCCTGGACACAGTGAATGGCCTAACAACCCCATCTCCAATCCATTTGTCTAGGACATGGCTTAACTCCTCAGCTGTACATGGGATCACTGGTGGTTCCTCGAACTCCTTCCCATCTGGTCTCTTCCTTTTTTCTCCCACTGATGCTGTCATAGCTTGGGATGCGGGCAGCCTTTTTGCCCTCATGGTTTGTGCCGTCCTTCTGGTCCTCTGTAACAGGTCAGCAAACTGCGTGATACATAGATTTTCAAGGTTGAGCCTATAATCAAAAAGCATGTTGGCTATACAGGTTTCCACGAGCTCCTTTTCTTCATGGTCCCCATAGCAGTCTAGGGACACGTCTTCAAATCTTTTAATGAATTGAACAGGTCTCTGCCTCACCATTTGCAGATTCTGGAAAGTGATTTTGTCTTCACCAGGGTAATATTTGGCGCAGAATTTTTCCATCATCTCATCCCAGGTTTTGATGGACCCGGGTCTCAGCGTGGTGTACCAAGTGTATGCCCTATCCACTAAGGATTTGGCGAATTCCCTCAGACATAATTCTCTGTCTCCTGCATAGGGGCCCATAGTGTGGACAAACCTACTCATATGTTCCACGGCACTTCTGTTCCTCCCATCGAAAGGATGGAACTTTGGGGGTTCGTACCCCTTAGGGTATGGTTTGCCAAGAAGTTCTGGAGGAAACGGGGGATCCCGAGAGAATTGCTTGGGGATCCCTGAGAGTTTTTCCCTTTCTTGCTCCAGGAGGGCATTGACGTCTGCCAGTGTCAAGTACTGAGGGTTAGCTCTTCCTCCCACTGCTGACCCTCCTTCTGGCTGCATCCCATCTTGGTGGCCAGTAGGGGGAACATTGTCTCTGATTTCCTGTGTCTTGCCCTCTTTGAGAAGACGAACTTCTTGCTCCAGATCCTTCAACATTGCTGTCATCCTGGCCATGAGGTCTGGTTCCTGCCTTGCGTGTCTTTGTTCTGACACGACCTCCTGTTCTACCAAGGGTATCCCACCTCCTTGCCTGGAAGTTACCTCATTTTCTCCTACGGGCTCAGAGGCCGTAGGTGGCACATTAGTTCCTTTGCTGTTTCTTTGTCTTGGAGGCATTCTCTGTGAAGGGATTGCTTTTTCCTTCTTGTTTGCCCAGTCCCCAGCGGAGTCGCCAAAATGTGAGAGTGCCTTTTTCGTGACACTCAGGCCCAAGGATCCCGGGCCTAAATGAAAAGGAGGATTTGGTGGACCGGGCCTTGACTCACCGCAGCTAACGAGCTGTTTAAGAATCAAGTGGATGCAGAGAATACTCCTGACAATATAAAGAAAAATGACAAGCAAGGATATCGAAGAGTGCCATAAATTAACGAGGTAAATTCAGAAGGAAGGAAAAAAGGATTAGCAAAGCGATAAAAATTAATGCTGAGAGGATCCTGAGAAATTTAAAGTATACTTCATTAATATTGTCTGTTTGATTACAGAAAGCTCACTAAGACGTGATACAAGGTTCAACCAAGCTCAAAAATTACAGCCTTGGATGGCTATTTCAGCCTTCAAAACTTGCAAAGTTTGATTCTCGTTGAATCTGAGAATGTGCAATAATGGCTTTTACAGGATACCGGGAAGCAATGTTTGTTTTTCCCTTAGTATTTTCTCTTTACCACAGATTTTTCTAATAGTTTTTCTGGAAAGTTTTCTTCTTTCTTGTGTTTCTCTCTTTTTTTGCTTGCCTTCTTCACAACCCGTCCCCTCCTTTTATAATGGAGTTTTTGGTCTTCCCGGGGAACCGTTGGTTCCCCTGTTTTGCCCTTTTGCAAACAGAGCACGTCCTGTTCCCATCATCTCGGTAAGTCCCATTTCCGTTTTCTCTCATTCTTTCCTTCTTTCGGTTCTGATTCTTTGAAAGTTCCTGGTTGGCCATCTTTTTTGGGATGTGCTGAGGTATGCCCTTCTCGGCATCCCCATTTCTGGCGTCTTCCCCCTTTTCCCTTTTCTTTCCCATCTGGGCGGAATCCTGTTCTGCTATTTTTGAAAGTCGTTTGTTATCATTCTTCTTCCCTGTTCTGTTTCCCCAAGGCTTTTTTTTTTTTTTTTTCTGTCTGTGCCATGAGAGGTCGCTCGCGTTCTTTTTGCTTTTGTTTCTTGTTTTCTTCTTCTGTCTTTTTCTATCGAGCTGTCCTAATCTTCCTTTGTCTTTGTGCCTGAAGGGATCCGCGCCTCTTGATGGTTCCTGAGGATCCTTGCTTCTTATCCCTTGCCGTGGTCCTTTTTTTTTGGATGCTTCTTTGTCTGGGCTTCAAGATCCCCTGGGCCTTTTATTCCTTCATGGATCTGCTACTTTGGGCTTAGCTTGATTTTTCTTTTTGGGCTTGACTTATTCTTTTTGGGCTTATTTCACTATGATCCTTTTCAGACCTCAACATCGAGCAACCCAAAAGAAGTACAAGTATTAACCGGCATGTTGGCCGCGCTAAACCGATTCATTTCAAAGTTCGCTGACAGGTGTCGGCCATTCTATCAAATGTTGAAGAAATGGAAGGGTTTTCAGTGGACCGAGGAGTGTGAAGAGGCTTTCCAGGATTTGAAGAAGTATTTGGTAAGGGCATCGATATTGTCAGCTCCAGAGCCCAGTGAGGATTTGTTTATGTATCTGTCCATATCCGAGCATGCTGTAAGTGCTGTATTGTTGGGAGACCGAGGAGTACAACAACCGGTTTATTACATTAGTAAGACTTTGGTCGATGCGGAGACAAGGTATTTACCGCTGGAGAAGTTGGCATAGGCATTGGTACATGCCACTAGAAAGCTATCTCATTACTTTCAAGCCCATACCATGTACATGCTGATTGAGTATCCGTTGCAATCCTTGCTAAAAAGATCCGACTTCACGGGCCAAATAGCCAAGTGGGGAACTAGGTTCGATTTGTTTGATATACGGTATAGGCCCAAAAGTTTGGTTAAAGCACAAATCCTTGCTGACTTTGTCACTGAGTTTTCCCCGAGAAGAGAGGTGGAAGTTGTGTACCATGTGGAAGTTCGGCCTTGGAAAGTATTTGTGGACAGCGCATCTAGAGCAATGGGAGCGGGGGCTGGGATTGTTATAATCATGCCGGAAGGAATACGGGTGGAGCATTCTTTTAGACTAGGTTTTAAAGCTTCCAAAAATGAAGCCAAGTATGAAGCCCTACTCGCCGAACTAAAAGCCGTTCTTGACTTGGGGGCATAAGAAGTTGAGGTACACTCGGATTCACGGCTGGTTGTCAACCAAATAGAGGATAGCTTTGAGGCCAAAGATCCCAGATGATTGACTAGTTGCGATTAGTGAAACAAACCATGAGTCAGTTCCAGAAAGTGAGGTTGGTTCAAATTGCTCGAGGACAGAATAGACATGCGAACTCTTTGGCCACATTGGCATCATCCCTGACTGAGGAGGTACCACGGTTGATTAAAGTGGAAGTTGTGAAAGAGCCCATATAGATGTAAAGATGAATGTCTCAACTGTTATTGTGTTTGAGCTGTGTTAGATGGATCTGATCATTGACTTTTTAGTCGAGGATTGTTTACTAAACGATGAGAAAGAAGATGAAAGGATACGCAGAATTGCTGTTCGGTTTTGGTTTTCTGAAGACTAATGGTTGTACCAGAGGTCTTTTAGGGGACCTTACCTGCTATATCTACCTCCAAGTAAAGTTAATGAGCTCTTAACCGAGCTCCACGAAGGGGTATGTGGTAGTTATGTCGGGAGACGCTTGTTAGCTTACCAAGCAATGACCCAAGGGTTTTAGTGGCCCCAAATGTAAAGAGATGTCGCCGACCATGTATAGAAGTGTGAACAATGTCAGAGGCATGCCCCATTGATACATCAGCCGGTAGGGAGTTTGAATCCCATTAATAACCCATGGCCTTTCGCACAGTGGGGGCTAGATATCATCGGCCCGTTCCCCCAAGCTATGGGAAATCGAAGATTCGTTTTAGTGGCTTTGGATTATTTCACCAAATGGGTGGAGGCTAAAGCACTAGCCAATGTTGGGGATGTAGACGTCAATAAATTTATGTGGAAGAACATAGTGACTAGGTTTGGAGTATCGGAATTCTTGGTATCTGACAATGGGCTTCAATTTGATAGTAAAGCCTTCCGTAAGTTTTGTAGCGACCTCGGCATCAAGAACAGATATTCAACCTCGGCATACCCACAGAGCAATGGTCAAGCTGAAGTAACCAATAAAACAATTGTAAATGGATTGAAGAAGAGGTTAGAAGGGACCAAGGGCAAATGGGCCGAAGAGTTACCAAACATTTTGTGGGCTTATCAAACAACCCCTAGAAGGTCCACGAGAGAGACCCCATATTCTTTAACTTACGGGGCAGAGGCTGTTATACCAGTTGAAATAAGTTTATGTAGTGCTCAGGTTTCGGGATTTGCCTCAGTCAAGAATGAAGAATTAATGGTGAAGCAGCTAGACTCATTAGAAGAATGCCAGGAAGCTGCGACCATACGATTAGCAGATTATCAACAGAAACTTGCTCGGCAATACAACAGGGATATGAAGAAAAGGGAGTTCGGCACTGGAGACCTTGTATTACGGAAAGCAATAGATAGTGCTCGGGATGTCAATGTCGGGAAGTTGGCTCCAAATTGGGAAGGGCTGTATAGAGTTACTACCGTTGCTGGAGTAGGTGCGTACTATTTAGAGGACATGGAGGAGAGACCACTTCCTCGGCCATGGAATGTTCAAAATTTAAAGAAGTTTTACCACTAACTATAGGAAGTGTAGTAACTTAGGTTGTGAACAAATTAATATGTAAATAACAGTATCTATGTGCGTAATATTATAGAAGTCTTGGCTTTATTATCTAGTTAAAAATCACCTAAGGATAGAAACCTAGGCTTAGTTCAATCTCGATCACTGGCCAGATGGAAACCTTATTGCTATAATTTTCTAAGGACAGAAACCTAGGTCGATTCGATTTCGGTCACCGACCAAGTGGAAACCTTACTGTTGTAGTTTCCTAAGGATAGAAGCCTCAATTCAGTTTGATATCGGTTGCCAACCATGTTAAAACATTATACTAAGTTTCCTAAAAAGGGATCCCACATTCACGGTTAAACAAAACCCTAATTTGGTCTCGGTTATAAAACATCTACAAAGAACGGAAGGAATTAAAAGTGGTAAAGGTAATTTAAATCCAGCAAGAAATAACAACATTAAAAATTTCTCAGTCATAAGTATGAAGTTCTCAAAACCAACATAATATTGTTTCATCACCACAACCGGTGATTATAAGCAAATAAACGGAAAAAGTAAATTATAGCAGCAAAAAATATATACATATACATATATATATATATATATATATATATATATATATATATATATATATATATATATATTGTCTAAGCAACTAGGTCTTGTGGTTGGTCTAGTTGAACGGGGGCAAGGTTCACTGGGGGCTGAACATCAGGATCTAGGAGTTGGGGCTGAACTGAGGTCAGTACGACGCTTGGGTTGCTAGTAATCTCCAAATCAATCAAGTTGGCATGAGAATCAATGGCCTGTACCAATTCCCTTATGCTCGGGGTGTCGTTGTCATCGACCTCAGTGGGGTTTCGAGTTAGGGGTGACTCCGGGTAGGGGATCTGGTCGGGGTTTCTAAGAGAGGAATCCTCTGGTACCTCCATGGCCGTCACGACAGCCAACCATCCCTCACCGAACCCATACTTCCGATTTTCAAACATGACAGGCTCGGCCGAGTTTTCAGCATCATTAAAGCCCATGTTATAATATTTGTTCTCACTTTCCTCCAGGGCAGCCTTTAGTTCCTCAATCTCTTTGTCTCTAGCTGAGATAATGCTCTTGGCACCAGCCACTCGGAGTTCAGCCTCCCCCAATTTAATCTCTGCCTTTACTCTTTGTTGTTTGGCTTGCGCTCGATCCCCCTCAGCTCCCCGCGCCCTTGCTTTGACATTCTCAGCGGCCGTGGCCTTCTCTTTAGCGGTGGCCTCGGCAATATCTTTTAAGGCTCTCTCCTTATCAACCTCTTTTGCAGCGTCCTTCAGTCTATCGTCCATCATGTACGCCAGTTGCGCCGCCTGCTCGGGAAGTGTTAGTAATTGTACAAAAATGTTGGAGTAACATAAAGGGAAGAAAACAAATGAGAATTGTTACCGCGATAGTATGCCACTGCAGCCGAACAGCTAAGGCTTCCTCACTCCCACTGGAAAAGTATTTCATCTCATCGGGCAGTTGCAGGGCCTGCCCGAGGCTCTAGGCAATTCGCCCACCCTCACCTGAGGCCCAATTCCTTATAGTGAAGGTCACAAGAAGGGGTTCACTCTTGAGTATGAACGTGGTTTGCCATCCAGTATCAGGAGAGGATAAGGAGGAAGCCACGTTGGACCTAATCTGCACGGTTGTTCGTGTGCTGCCAACAGGCTCCCGAATTACGACGGCAGCCGTGGTAGTAGCAGGGGGAGTCCTTGGAGGAGTCTCTTCTGGCCTTCTAGGGGGTTGGTCAGCATTGCAGGGCCCTTTTCGAGCACGGGGAGCTGGAGAGGGCTAATCCTTAGCTTGGGCTTGTTGCTGTTGCATGGTAGGACGTCCACCGGGCAGAAACTGATCAGCAGTCATATTTCGTCGGTCCACCATTTCGTCTACGTTTCGGCTTCGGCACCCGAGGAATCTACGGACTCAACCTCTACTTGGTTAGCAACTTGGACTTCAAGGCAAAGCTCCTCAACCGGTGTATGTATGGCACGACCTTGAAAAACAGAATTAGTTGACCCGTCCCTCACAGGTACCAATGAACCTACTCTAATTAGCCGGGGGCCGAGGTCCCGAGCTTCACCGACTGTCAAATTTGGAGGAAAGAATCCTCGGTACCATACGTCAATGTAGGACAGCAGTGGGTTAGCTACTGTCAGGGCCTATCCAAAAGGTTGATAGCTCGTGTAGACCAGGGTACAACCGAGGATGAGATGGGAGGCCTGCAATTGCCCATCGTAGTGGACAAAAATCACCGACCTAAGCACAAAATTTAGGTCCCTTATGTGCATGGCGTTTAGGTCTGGTGTGAACTTCTTACTGTCTGCATCATGGTAAACGGAAATTGTTAATATATGTTCAAATAGCAGTAGTGACAAGCAAATGGTAATACGTGATAAAAGCAAATCAGATGTGCTCGGTACCGACCAATATCCCAGGGCAAAGTCGGACAGGTGAGTTCGTTGGCATGCCAATTGCCGCTCACCCGAACAAACTCTCCCGCCGAATTTCTATTAGAGTGGAGAAGGCATGAAATTAGCCGTACTCGGGTGTCCCTAACCTTCAAGTAATATCCTGATCTTTCTTTACCGCATAAACTATACATGTAATTTATATCGTGGTGGTCTAATTGTAACCCGTATAGGTGATTTAGCTAGCTAACACAACTTACTACTTGGTAAAATTTGGGTGGAAGTTGGTCGGGAGACAGGCTGTAAAACCTAAGGGTTCTGAGTATTAGAGGATCTACGAGAAACCTAACCCCTCTTTCTAAGATGGCCATTAAAGGGATAAACATGACATAAGGACGCCGCTCAAGAGCAATATTGTCCTCATGACAATATGCTACTTCTACATCGTTAGAGATAGCTTCGGTGTCAAGAAGATGAGAGAATCTCATTCCTAACTATAGAATAGAAAAAGGAAATTGAATAAAGGAGAGAAATGAGCAAGGGAACTTATTGTGGGCTCTAGGAATTTTTTATCTCGGTTGGAGAATCTATGCTAGGGAAAAGAGGTGTGCTCGGTTGTGAAGAACTTAAAGAAGTGAGAAAGTGAAAAGATAATCTAAAGGGGAGAAGGTTAGTATTTATAGGGAGGAAGCATTTAATGAAAAAGAGGCGGGAAAACCTTTTCGAATTACTTTTTGTAACTTCCACACACGTGGCCTTGGTTCATGAACCGTCAGGTCATGATTCCAGTCGGATGTGACAGGTTGTCATAACGCTTCTTTCCAAGAGCATTAGTTGCTGTCTTATCCCACATTAATGATTGACGATTAATTTTCCCAAGGAACTGTTGGCGTATAAATACAAGTCCTTGATTCGTTCCTAGATGCCAGACATGAATCAAGGGGGGGCTATTGTATGGTGTACGACTATAGGCCCACTTATCGAGCCCAGGCAATATAGGTCTATGAATATTACCAAGCCTAGGTCCAACGTCATGACCGGCCCATTATTCATAAGCTCGGCATGTGATCAGTGCAAAACTGCAAGTGCACAGTATCGTAGTTTTATAGTAAAGTGAGTATCGTCCTCAGGGATTGGTAACTTACTTTTGACAAATATCAAAATTTTGCTAATCTCGATTTTATCTAGAGAAATCACTAAGATTTTTGTAATTGGAATTTAAAATAAAATCAAGCTAAAGAAAATGCGCAAAGGAAAAGAAAGATGTTGCTCGAAGATCAAATTAATGGGGGAAAACTTCTAGGAAATCGATTTCACCTAATTCCTCACTATGCTTTACTCATCTAGCTAATTGAATTTAATTCTCTCTGTTTGTTAGCAATCTCCAAACTAATCCAAAAGCCTCTTTCGACAGTCAATTTGAAACATTCTTGTCCATCATTTTACACAAGAATATGCAATTTAATAAAGCAAGAAAGCATTAAGACCAACGATTTTAATACTACATAGGTTCATACAAGTCTTTCGATCTCTATATTTACCTATGCTGAAACATTCAAGATCTATCCTATAATTCCCTCTTTCGACAGTAAATCATAAGATCAAAATCATCTAATTAATGGTCAGTTAATTAGAAGCAATAAGCTCAGAATAAATCAAACCAACATGAAGAGAATTAATTCAAATTAACATAGAAAAGTAAGCATAGTTCAGAACTAGATTACATCGTTTTCCTAGAATAAAGAAGATTTAGTTCATGCTAAAAATTAAACTCAACAGAAACGAATTCAGCATAATGTATCTGAGAAGATTGTAAGGACAAATGGATGCTCAAAATAATCTCTCGTTTTTGTCTCTGCTGCTTCGTCTTCCCAGTTCAGCGCCGTCCTCTGTTTTTCAGTTCAACGCTCCCTTTTCTTTCTTGAACGTGTTGCCCTTTTTCAGCCCAAAAACGTTGGTCTTTTCGGCCCAAAAACGTTGCTCTGTTCAGCCCAAAAACGTTCCTCTTTTGAACTCAAAAACGTTGGTCTTTTCGTGCGTGTCTCCCCTTTTAGTTTCGGCCTCTATCAAAACCCAGAGGGACCCGCTTTTCTTGCCAACTTCTAAGGTCAAAAAGAAATCTTCCTTTAGTTCCGTTCATCCAAGACCCAATATTCTCTCTAGCTGCTTCACATCTCTTTTATTTGAGTAAATCTTCATTCTCTTCAAATCTGCAATAAACTTTAAATAACAATAATGAAGTCTAAAATCAACAAAAATAAATAAAATTAGACTAAAGTTTAAAGTTGAGAAGTGATAAATTATGCTAAATTATGCAAGTCATCAAACACCCCCAAACTTAGAACTTTGTTTGTCCTCAAACA